>CM022483.1:11656323-11831526 GCA_011952105.1 Coreoperca whiteheadi
GAAAGACAGAGGCAGTAGCGGTGTGAAGGGTGTTGAGGGAAACAAGAAAAAAACAAAGACACACGCAAACACACACACACACACACACACACACACAGAGACAAAAAAATAAAATAAAATAAAATACAAAGATAAATCTTCCATATAAATAAAAATATTGCAAACAAAATCCAGCCTGCCACCTGGGCCAAGAGCTGGACCTGAAGCCGTCTGTGAGGCCTGTAACGACTCTAAGTCAGTGTTTGGCCCCCTTTGTAACGACTTAAAGCCAGTAGTTTTGTGCTGGCAGAAATGAGACAAGCTTGTAACATAGTGGGAAGATATTTTATCTAGCCACACAAGGCCAACAGCCACCACTGCACACAGATTATTAGATTTCCACAAGGGCATACAGATTCATGAGACAATTTACTTTGGTCTGACAAGGCTGAAAAAGGGGGGTTTCTCTCTGACAACCCTAAACATATCCTAGATAGTATACAGGGGCAAAAAAAACCTCCACATTCATTCTCATTAGTCATACCAATCTGCTCAGTCTTTTTCATTCACTCCCTCACACCCGGGCTCGGCACGGGAACTTGTCACATTCCCCTTTCCCTTCCACGAGTGACGCCGACTTCGCCTCTCTACCTTTCGGTGCCTCGCTCGCCACCTCTCTCGCCGTATTTCCCCATTCCTGCCGCTTTCTTTCTTTTCCACCCTCTTTCCTCCTCCTCTCTTCTTCTCCCCTTATCTCTCGGTCCTTCTTTCGGACTCTCCATCCATCATCTTTCGGTCCTTCTTTCGGACGCTGCCCATTTTCCTTTCTCTCCTTTTATTCTTTTCCCATTCCTTTCATTCCCTTTCCGTGGATCTCCCCTTCCCCGTCTTGACCCCCATATCTCGTCACACTCCCCATTAATTTCCTTTTTTTTTTTTTTTTTTTTTTTAAAGATGCTGACTTTGCAGTCGTTCAGTGTTGGTGCTGAGGGTGGGGTGAGGCGCCGCGGCATGTGTGTATATGTATGTACTTTAAGTGTGTGTGTGTGTGAGAGAGAGAGTCCATGGTAATTGTCACTATTAACGTGGCTTTTAACTGGTGGCAGAGGAGGAGGAGACCGAGACCAAACTTTTATTGTGACTGATGGCTTCCTATTAAAGGAACACTATTATCACGAGGGAAAAAGACAAACAGAGAGGGGTTGGGAGGAAAAGAAAGCGGTGATGAAGGCCAAGAGAAGACCTGAGAGAGGGAAATAAATAAGGAGGGAAGAGAAAGGAGGAGCAAGCAGAGAACACAGAAATGAGACAGAAAAGCAGGATAGTGAGAGAATGAAGTCAAATGAATGCACAGTGGCCGGAGATCGAGGACAGATAGAAAGACAAAACGGGCAGAGAAAAACTGAAAAAAAGAAGAGAGAAAAAAAAAAAAAAAAAAAGAGAGAGAGAGAGAGGGGCAGGTGGGGAATATTCGAGTGAAAGGAGAAACGGGCGGAAGAGAGAAATGAGATGGAGAGGTGTAGATTGTGAGACAAAAGAGACGAGGGATGACAAGGGGGGGGGGGAGAGAAAAAAAAGAAAAAGAGAGAAAACGAGGTAGAAATAGGTTGTTGTCCTCGTCAGGGCCCGGACAGAAACGTATGAAGAAACAGAAGAAAAAAAAAAAAAAAAAAAGAAGAAATAGAAAAGGTCATTGAGTTGTACCACCACAGATTATATGTGACCCTCTGCCGGTCCGAGGCTGTTTTTCGGAACATTTGCGGAGAAGCAGAATGTGTTGGTAGGAGGCAGGGAGGACAGGAAGCACGCAGAGAGGGAGAGGGAGAGGGAGAGGGAGAGGGAGAGGGAGAGGGAGAGGGAGAGAGAGAGAGAGAGGGAGAGAGAGAGAGAGAGAGGGGTTGACCGTTTTCGTTTGCTGTGACCACAATGTATTCTCAAGCCTGTGACACTACGACTACGAAGAATACCAAGAGGAGCTTTCATTTTGGGATGAAAAGTTCCTTTAGTCTGCCCATTAACGCCAGTTTGTATCGGTGGATCAGATGACATTAGATAGCAGAGATTGCAGAAACGTGTCTCCCATCAGGCCTCTTACACGGCGGTGTCCATCCCCTCAGCATCACTGGGTGCATTAGCCCATTGTGGGCATTGCTGCAAATCAGTGAGCAGGACTAACGACTTCCGCGTCAATGTGAGGAAATACTTTGATTTGGCAGGTATTTAAGTCGCTGGATGAACCAGAAACAGACATTTGATCTATAAAAATCGCCTGTTTTTCCAGAAGCTTTACCGCATATCACAACAGTGACATGTTACACACCTATGATAGAAGATTACATCCACATGGCTCACCCCTAATTAAAACTACCGTGTATAGGGGCTATAACGCTAGACGTGCAATTACGGATGCAGTGACTGGTTGGAACGACAAACCCGCAGACGTCAAAGCCTTCATGGCGTATGTTGACATCAGCTGTTGGGGAGTTGAGAGAGATCAGGAGTTAAACTTCAGATGCACTCCAATTCACCGAGACCACGTCCACATGAGGTCTTGCTATAAGCCCTGTCAGCTTTTCGCCTGTCCATCACGTCGAGTATTGTTCCTTGTGTTAGGTTTGTGGCAGCTTTGAGTTACTGTGGAGGCTCGACTTGGTCAAACTCCATCACAAGCAACAGCAGCGTTGCGTTTGGTGCTCCACAGACGACGCCTTCAGGAAAACGTGTGGTGACGCAGAAAAACTCGACACTCTCCTATTTCATGTCTGTTTAAAGAGGAGCTTCAACCTCAGTGCGTGTTTTTTTTTTTTTTTTTTTTACTGAATTTAACCCCCACGGGCGGGCTGGGTTCACCGTGGCTTTTCTCACGGCCGGGCGGTGGCCCAGCGACGGACGGGTCACACTGCTTTTGTTGTCGCCGCATGCAAGCAGGAGGGTAAACAAATCCAGTTTTAATAAAAGGGCTTGTAGCTCATAATCCGCACCCGCCAGCAGGTGAGGGCCAACATATGGGGCGGGACCACGGCGAGCGGCCAGCACGAACACACACACACACACACACACACACACACACACGCGCACACACACACAGCAGCTGTCACTTGTTTTCCGAGGCAAGACCGATCCAACAAGAACACCGTGGGTCTTGGGGAGCCGCGCCAACAGAGGGAGGAAGGGTAAGGTGGGAGAGGGAGGAGGGGAGGGAGAGACATATTAATGCAAATGACAGAAGGTGAAGAAAGGAAGGAAGGAAGGATTTTCTCTTTCCATTTGTTTCCTGCCACCATTACATTTTCAAAATACAAGCTGATATTTTACACAACGCACTCCAAGGCCACTATAATCGAACATGAAGTATTAGCACAATAGCGTCGGCTAATTTACCACTGTGCTGTTTTGTAAACGTAATACGTTTGACTAGTGGGACTTGTTCATGGTTACTTTGCCCTTGTGTGCTTTATAGCGATAAAATGCTTTCAGCGAAGGGGGGGGGGGGAAATCAATTTCCCCCCTGACTGATTTGGTTACACACAGCACAAACACAGTGTAGCTTCGCTGTTGTCTTGTTTGGAGCCAATAGACTTTGTTTGCGGCATTATTGCATTACAGGGAGGTTAAACATGAAAATAATACCAAAATGCTGTACCAGAAAATGGCTGCAGGAGCCACTCAGTCTGGTTTACATCCCTGCTTCCTCTTTCCTTTTGTTGCCTTCTCATAGCGCCTGTCATCACTCTCTTGTTTCCTCCTCCCCCTTTCACTTCCACATTACCCTCTCAATTTTTCTCCATATTCTTAATTTCCTCCCTATTTGGTTAACTCTCTTCCTCCGTCTGCCTTCCCCTTTGTCTGCCTCTCCTCTCCCCCCCCCCTTCTGCCTCCCTTAGTTGCCTCTCCCTCTCCTCCATCGCAACCCATTTCTGCTTCTTATGAAGTGTGAAAAATGATCGTCTGCAGGATGAAGTGGACAGAATTTGCCGGCGTAATGGCCTGACAAAATGAATCGCGGCCTTCCTCGCCATCCATCACCGCTCCGAGGCGACCGCGGTTAAGATCTGTGAAGGTGCTGGCTTATTGATTACTAGTTGTAACTACAAAGTGTCTGATTCAGTGTTTGTGGCATGGCAGGGTGGAGGTGGTGGTGGGTGGAAGGGAATGCAGGCAGCTGTAGCCCTCTCAAAAATCCACTTTTTGATAGATTTTAAATGGTGAATTATTGATTTCTGTCCGGCCCAAGGCCTGGCCGAGCAGGCCGCAGCCATTTGTCGGCGGTATAATGCCGGACACCCGGTTGTGCTGGCCACCATCAGTCATTCTGACACGGGGAAAAATGAGAGAAGAAGGAAGAAAGGGGGAAAAAGAGAGAGGTAGGGGAAGAGAAATAAATCAGTGCTTCACCTTTACCTTCACTGAATGAATCTCCAGTGTATGAAGTGCCTCACACGTCCCTGGCCAAAACACCAAGCTGAACTATCTTCCTATGTAATATTCTGCATATTGTTCGAAGCACTGGCTCATGCTTTTCAGTGGTTAGAATCACATCAACGCCCACAAAAATACAGCGCACAATAACACCGACACCCTCCAAACTTCCCTCATTATCTTCTACGTGGTGAAGGTACTGGGACCGTGGGTGGCGGGAGCTACGGGGCGGAGGGTAATGACCTACTAAGAGAGGAGACCGTGAAAAGGTGATTAGTGCTCTTAATTGCTGTCCACAGAGGCAGCGAACACAGGCAGGTAGCATTAATCTACATTAAAAGACATTCGAGACGGCGCGCAGAACACTTTTCCGCTGATTCACACTCCTTTAAGGCCGCGTGTTGCGATGCTGATAAGCGTAAATTAACAGCATCTTTGAGGTACAAGAGGGAGGTCGCCAATGAACTCATTGTGGGCCGAGTCTCGCGCATGCAACGAGAGATTCATGAAAAGAGACCAGTCCGGGTGGGGAAACAGCAGCAAGCACAGATTCCTGGACTTTCGCAGACTCCTCACCACAAACTCAACGTTGGTTCAAACTAACCAAAAGCACATTTGCATGCTCGATTCGGCAGCCTATTCGCGTGTGCGTGGAAAACAGAAAATATGTTTGAGCTCAACAAACAAGTCCAAATACTGTATCTTAGAGGCATTTGCAGACGGACACAATGCACAGTTGTCTATTCTGTGTTTTTAAAGGGCAACAGCTACAGGAAAAAGAGATGACTAATAGCAGGGGGGGGGGCGGGATTGGGGATCCAATTTTTTTCCTTGTAGCCATTTAGAATAATCACAAGGCACGCGCACCATAGCTGAAAATAACTGTAATCAACATGACATTTAACACAACATATGTAGTAAAAATGCTCACTGCCGGATTGGTATTTTAATATATGAACTACTAATATTAAAATAAACTAAGTAAAGCTGCACTAATCAATATTTCAGTATCAAGATGGGATCAAATGACTGTGCGAGGTGCTGCTCATAGTGATGAACCCACAGAAAATGACCACCCAGCTCTGCAGTTGCCATGTGTCTGTTGGATGGGTAAAGTTCTCACCCTGTAGAAACTTAATAAGGTGAGAATATGTAAATGTTGTGTTTACAGCTTGTTGCGCTGCCCCCAAGTGGCCAAAAAAATAAAAGTACATTAACGCAGGTTAAATTGCAAACATTTAAACGTACTGTTAGAAATACCCACATGACATTAATCTGCTGCCGGGTTCGCTGCTCTGCATTCATTTGGCTGATGCCAGAATACAGCGGTTGTCTGCATCAAGGCTGGATTATCAAGCAGGCAAAGCCCCAGGGCCCCAGACCCTTAGGGGGCCTGACCACCATAACTGTGTGGCTCCGTGGTCATTTCGTTTTAAACACAATATAAACTGATGATAAGGGCCTTAAGGCTGCTTCAGTAGACATTACGCTGACATGATGCATATTCTGAATTGGTAAAGAGGCATAACAGCACATATTAGCCGACACACGGCGTGACAGCAGCAGCTAGTGCTCCAGCCGACCTGCTGGCACTTAAATGAGGCACTCAAACAGGACCTGAACTAAGGTATTATGGGTACTCTTTTGGATTTCATCATCTCTAACCTCTTTCGAAAAGAAAAAATAAAAAATAAATCAATAAAAAATGAAAACAATACTATAATTACATTATGCATATGCACAGCGACCCAACTTGTGTGGATGGGAAAACATTTTGTTTTTTACATTTGAATGAATCTTGGATCAACTTACTGTATACTGTACATTCAATGTATTATGTTGTGTGGAACACTTTCATTTATTATTTAATTTTGCTTTTACACAAAGGCTTTATGTCGACCATAGCCATTTTATGTCTCCGTCTAGTTACTATATGTGATATCCGGAGGTTTTTTGTTTTACGCGAGCTTGCCAAAGCAAATATCAGCAATTTTGAAATGGCAATTAAGCATTGAATCTCAAATCTTGGAAAACCTACTGATATCAAATTAGGCCAGAATATTAATTCTCTCAACAGTATATTCTGAAAATATGAATGCATGTTAAAACATTAAAATATGAATGTATTCTAACTCTAAAATACCATATACTGTACTGTGTTCTTATCAACAAATAATTTCTTTGCTTTATTTAAAACGCAAAATATTTGTGGCATTGAGGAAATCCACTTCATTCCAATTTCGCAATGCTATCCATCATAATTTAGATTAACACCCTAAAGAGTGCAATGCAATGTTTTGGTCCTGAGAAGAATGAAAAAAAAAAACAAAAAACTGAAATTAGGTCGAGAGCAGGTGGTGACCGCCACCCACGCACCCTCCACACGTAACACACACACACACACATTTGCAGCACAGAGGAAGCTCAGTCCTGGTGGGAGGTCTGAGGTCTGGCCCGCCACATTCCACAGACAAGTGTCTAGCACCTGCTAGGCCTCAGTCAGCCTTTACTGGCCAACAGATTAGGACGGGCGGACACACTCCAAATCTGTTTACTTTACAGTCTGTGTATGTGTGTGTCTGAGAGAGAGAGAGAGGCAGAGAGAATTCAAATCCATTCTCAGAAGGAAGTTATTCTGCGACAAACTGAAATATCTGTTTGCGCAGTCAGTCAATCAGTTTTTAAATTAGTGCTGCGTGAACAGCTCAAATATTGTTTTGATAGAACAAAAAAAAATTTTTTTTAAAAAAGAACAAGGCTTAAGCACAAACACCGACATTAAATCACAACATAACAATACAAATGCCTCAAGGAGAAAGACTAATGAATCTGCACACACAGTGACTGGTAGAGCTCGATGCATTTTGTTTGGCATAAAAGACTCATGCAAGTCTGGATATCAAACCACACCTACAGTTTACTGTATATGTATATAGAAATGCACACACACCTTCAGCAGCCCATGGCTGACAGGTGCACTTGTCAGTGGTTAGTTCAACTTGGATCAGACCATTTGGTCTCACTCTGTAGCAGCCAGGCCCCTAGGGTGTGTGTGTGTGTGTGTGTGTGTGTGTGTGTGTGCGTGTGTGTATAACCCAAGGGCCCGATGCTCAGTACCCAGACACTACCCATATTGTTTTCTTCAGTGGAGCTAGAAAAAGGGAAGCTGATTTACAGAGCTGTCTGGCACTGGAGCACACGGATGCATGACTGACTCGGCCTAATGGAGTTTTCAGCTTTGGATTTACACTTACACTCCGTGTGTGAAGCCGCACACATAAGCACAATCTGGCTGCTGCTCATCACTGTGGCAGCTACGTTAGCGTCGTGGTCTCGCCCTGCAACTGTTAACAAGTAATGTTCGCTTCACTGCCAATAGGGCCTCAACCCGTTCTACCTCTTGCCATGTTTTGAGGGTATCAGAGGGTATGGAGCCCCAGATTGTAGCCAACAGATTCGATAACAACCGTCTGGACCTTTTTAGTTTTTTTAAGGTAATAAAAGCCACTGAGTCAGGCTTGTTGTTTGATATTGTTGCCACAAAAATCCCCTTTTTGTGCAAATGTGCTATTATTTAACAAAATGCGTGCTAAAGCATCCAAAAAGCTTTCTTCCCTATAATCATTTAGTGATTCTACTTGGACTAAACCCGGATTTCACCCATGATTTTACTGAATAAAAACAAAACTTAAGAGGATGTATATCCACTATACACTTTCAATTTACACACATGTAACTGAGGTCACAAAGGTTTCCAATTTTCAATCCAGCGCTTATTGTCCACTTGTGAAACCCGAAGATATTCAATTTACTGTCATAAGAAAACCAGCAAACATTCACATTTGAAAAAGCTGGAAGGCGTGACGTTTGGGCATTTTTGTTTTTAAAAAAGGTGGCATAAACGATTCATCAGTTATCAAAAGTGTCGCAGATTCATTTTCTGCCCATCAACTTATCAAATGATCGACTAAACGTTTCAGCTCTAACGTTAGGTTTCCCAGGAACAACTAAACGAAAGAAGCGCCCCGCCGCATGTCACTGAAGTTTCTAATGGACACGCAACCGGGCTGGACGACTGTCAACAAAAGCACAAAGTGTCCCGAAATTAGAAAGAAGAGCAGAGGTTATAAAGTGTTCAAAAATCTGTCAAACTGAGGAGGTTCCACCGGGCAAGCGGCGCCCTCTTCTGAACTAACCGCCATGGTGACCTTGGGACCCAGAGAGCCGGAAGCCGATAACGCTGGGAATCCGACATTAACGTGTTAACTGGACCTAAATCGGCTTTGTCTGTGTCGGATTGCTGGACTGCCATCAGGGCAGGACTGTGTAACTGCGCGCAGCTGCCCCCAAAACACCGCCTTCAACAAATTACCCATTTCACAGCTCACAAAGCATTTAGCCTCCAAACTATGTGAACGAATCCATTCCGGTGCTTTTGGAAGGACACCCACTCACATGTGAGTGGAATATTTCTATCAGTGCCCCTAGTGCCCGTGGACCTCGTTCTTTAACCAGAACCGAGATTGTCGACTGCTATTTAAAAACCTTTAATTCAGGTGTCAGCATGATGTCTGTCTGCGTGGTGGGTGTGTTGAAACACTGAAAAAGCTGCATCTGCTTGTTTGCTACGAAAAAAAATTCTTGATCTTGCACCCTTCTGGACATTTCGGTTTGCATTGCGGTTCGCTGCTCGGGGCTGCCTCTTTGGATTTGAAGTTCAGACTGCCGTTCCAAGGTGGGAAATGTATTATTCAATCTGTAATCATGTTGTTCACTCCAAAATCCGCAGTGGCTACCTTGTGCTGTTTGCTTGTCACTCATGGGAGGCCCCCACGACTGAACGGCGGGACTTCGCCCAGCAAAATGTGCCTCGCGCTGTGGCGAAAAGCAGGTGGGACAAGAAAAACAAAATGTGTTACTGCGAGAGAGTCGAGACCAACAAGTCCCAAGTCCTAAACTATAAAGAGTAAAGAGAGTCGGTGCACCTGACAGCTACTACAGTCAATTCACAGAAGAAAGAAATGCCTCGGATTGATTTAAAGAACACCTGTTGGCAGGAAAATAAAGAGTTGATTCACACGTTCTCCAACATAATCTTGAAACTCTGAGCTTAGGGAGGATATCAAGTCACTCCTCATCAAAAGGCTAAAGTCCAAGTGAAGTCGTGAGCGGCGCTAAAGTTAAAGTCGCTTTGCTTTTTTTGATTTTGTCGAGTCCAGGCATCGCATTCTTGACACGAGTCCAACACCTGCATTGATTCTAACGTCACGTGCTCACACAACAGTCATTTCGTCCACCAGAGAGCACTGACAAGCTGATTTCCCCCACTGAAAAATGTCACGCTTAACCTAGTATATGTTTTGGTCACAATTGAGTTGAAAAAATACTATTTCTTTATGTTATGTCTTTATGTATCAGCTGATCTATAAATATATCTTTATACAAAAGCACACTATCGGTCGGGCTGTACACTTTAGTCCCTAATTTGGCTCCTCTGGTGACATTTTCTTTGGTCAAAAGGGCCCTAAAATGAAAGAAAGGAAGTATCATTGACCAGTTAGACATGTAAGACAGCTTAGGCAGCTTCTGTGTCTCCTTTCCAAACTCTGACTCGAAACATCACATAACCGTAGATTACAACATAAGGTTACAGCAACCGCGATGACAAATATGCTAAAGGACGTTTGCCCCCTAGCTGCGTGCCACAGGGCCGTGGAGAGCTCCCGTGGAAAGGAAAAGTGTTACCCCCGCCATTCAGCGAGCGAGGTGAGTGAGTGGACTCAAGCAGCAGCCCTCGGCCGCGTGAGAGCAAACCGCGAGCGCCGGCTTGGATCCAGACTTCCTTTATCATTTCCTCATTTTGGAGCGATTGTCAGGGGACCTGTTGAAGCATGTACGCCAAAATCCCAGGGTGCAATAGCTCCCATAGAAGACGCTTTGGTCCAACATCAACTGTTGGCAGTGGCTAATGAATGCTATATAAACTGGAAAACTGATTTCCTTAATCCACTTACACTTCTTTAGATTCTATGCTATGGTAAGCCTATTAGGCCATAGAGCTGTGGCGAATCGTGCAATACGTGTTGAAAGTAACAGCGGCGGGAGGCTGAGGAGGAAGGAACAACTGTGGCACAATTGTCTTCTCAAACCGACGCCTTTTGGACCACCGTATGTAATGTGCGATCAAATCATGCGTAGCATAAGCCACAAAAAAGAAAGAAAACTTGAGAGAGAAGCCAAACTGATTTCTTCATTGCCTATATCCATAGCAGGAAGCTTGGATTTGTCTCTGGGGTTCTTCCTGCAACGTTTATTGAGGGGGGAAAAAGGAGACCGAGGGAGAAAGAAAGAGACAGAGAAGGATCAAGGTCTCTCCCTATAATTACAAAGATAGCAATGGTCGCGCTCCCTCCCCAGTAAAGCCTCCGAGGCGTCACTCCCTATCCCTTCATATTGTATAAAGACTGTTCTATCAGCCCAGGAACGGCATCATTGCTTGTAAATTAATTTGGGGTTCCTGTCAGTCGGGGCCTTCTCCTCTCTTATCTGGCAGTGTAATATGGGAAGCTGAGAGGCTGGGGAGACGCTTCTGAGCGCGCTGAAGGAGAGGAGGTGAGGGTAGAGGGGATGGGGGAGGTGGACGGGAGTATTAAAAGAGAGGAGGGCGAGATAGGAGGAAAGAGAGAGAGGCAGGGACAAAACAAGAGGAGGCGACTGAGAGAAGCGAATGGGTCCCCCGCTGGATGTCGACAGCGGATTCAATGAAGGACCCGACTCGGCGATAAGTGAATATGATCTGGAATCCTATTTTTACACACACACACAAGCTATTTGTCATCCCGACTGGACTCTACACCGAGAGGCCTTCACTTATCAGCACTATTTGTCCGTGTGTCACAGCCCGCAGATAAATCTTCTCCCGAGGATCCTTGTTTAAATCCACCCCCTATTACCCAAGGTCCAGCCCTCTCATGACCACATGTGCCCGACACACACATATATATACACACACCTCTGACCCCTTCAGTTGTTTCTAATTAACCCCTCACCCACTGTATGTAGCCTCAATTCCCTAATGGCAATAAATGGGCCTAAACACAATCCCATTAGTGGCCCGAGTCATGATGGCGAATTAGGAGAACACTGACTAAATGCCGGGATGGCACTGACTGAGCTCATTCACGTACAATAGGAGCACCGTCACTTGAGAGTGACACATTCTTTTCGGAGCGTTTATTTGCAGAAATTGTTCACTTAGTTACTAAAAATGATCTATCTGGGAACGTGTGCTTTGTCCATTTTGTGTTCTTAAAGCGCAGATGGTGTTGTTACATCCGTGTCTTGTGACGAGCAGCAATGGGGGGGGGCGACAGCTCCAAATTAATAGAGATGTGATCTATAGGAGAGGCTTTTACTTTGCAAACCGTCAATGCCGTTTCTCTATTTCGGCCAAATAATGTACGTAGACGATTGTGGGAACGCGGAGTTTCAGGAAAACCAGAACAGCGCCATTCACTTTAGACAACAACCAGCTGCTTTCTAATGTTGGTCCAGGATCAGGTATTATGTTTTTGGTAAAGTGACCAATTAGCAGTGGTGGGAAGTCACTAAGTACGTTTACTCATTCGAGTTTAGCAGAGAGTTCGTAGTAAATGAGAATGTTTGCTGAAACGTTACAGTATATTTGCTAAAATGTTTGCCCCGAAGCAAAGGGCCCACACAGCAGCAGCGGAAAACTCCAGTCGAATTATGCAGCTTCAAAGTGTGAACACACTGCATGACTAAAGTGAAAAACAGTCTGCGTGGTCAGTAAGACCCCTCCGTAGCTACAAAAAGACAAACAAAAAAAAACAACCCCCAAATGACCTGTTCTTCACCACAATACATTGTGAGGACGCTAATAATTTACTGTAAACTGTATTGTTTTGACAGTGTGTGCATCACTTCGTTGTGTTATTGTAAGGGTAAAATCCTTTATTCCAACCAGGAGGTTTCTAGTAATGACATTCATGTGTGCGCGTATGAAAACAATAATTATTTCCACTCTGCAGTTCCACATTAAACAAAGAATAGCTTCTTTCTCATGTGGAGAACCAAGTCTGCCACAGGAAGAAAACGCATCCCATTATTTCAAGCTGGCACACAGGGCAACGGCGAGCAGCACAAGCCTGGAATTTGTGCATATATACATATTCATATATTTGGCAGAGCTCCAAAATGGCAAACACACCAGAGGCTATTTAAGCACACGGACAATAAGACATGCATCATCTATTGTGGCCCATTCTGCTTGGTTTGGAAGTGAAACCACAGCAGAAACTGGGTCATATCCAAAAGGCTTGGAATGTGGAGGTAGACAGGACGGAGAAATCCTGCCCAGCTTATATCTAAATAAAAACACTGTATTTTGGCATTTTTATTTACACTTTTCAGTAGTTTCCGTAGGGACAGAGGATCAAGCAACTCCTAAAAATAAAATGTACAAAATACGCGTGCAAATAACACTGTAAACCGTGTTACAAATGATAGAACATTTTAAAAAAATTATACATGTACAGCAGACATTTATCAAAAAGGATCAAACTGATGATTCCTTGGTTGTTTTTTTTTGCATTTGCTGGACCTGCAGGCTGGATGGCAGAGAGACAAACGTTGATTCCTTGGATTTCTTGGTGTCTAGTGCCACCTGGTGGCTTCCAGCAAACACAGACGTGCACGCGAAGATCCGCAATACAGGAAAAGGCCTGTATTTGCTGGAACACACGTTTTATTTTCTGCGTGTGCTTTTCGGCGTCTTTCGTGTTTTTCTAAAAGTGGCAGTGCTTCCAAGTGAATTCTGCGTCATCACGTAAGATTTAAGGCTCAACAGGGCCATTTAAATTTCAGTTAACAATAGAATATACCAGTGTTAACCACTGTACTGTAGAGGGCCTGACTCCTCATTAAAAACTCCACTTTTTAAAAAGATTGTGAATGAAGATGCGTTTAATTACAGTTATTAAAACAGCTGATGATTTAAGGCACTGACACGTCACCATATGCGCTGTACACTAAACACTTCCCATGCAGAAGGAGCCCATCCAATTTGTTACTTCTGTCAAATGTTCTACTGGCAAATCAGAAAGTGATAATCAAAGACGGCAAGGGATGGAAAACTTAAGTCAGAACAAAAAGGTATTTCTGTGCAAAATGATAATGAATTCCTCCGGGGTATTTTGGAGGGGCCCCTCCTGCAGGGCTACAGCTCAACATGAACTCGTCAGAGCAGCACTTTAGTGGGTATGCAGGCTAGGATGTTTGCATTTGTCTGAGTATGTGTGTGTGCGCGTGTACACACATGTCCACCACTCCGTTAGCGATGCAAGACACAGATTAATCGTCCTGCGTGCAACAGAGAATAAATCACTCGTTCATAATTAGCAGGGGCAAGGTTAGAAGTGACGCCGAGTTTCATCTTAATTACAGGAGGGGAATCAGCGCCATTAAAATTTATGGGGTTTGCATGAACACGTCTCAATTTTAAGTTAATCACACCTGTCATTGTTTTAGTAAAATGTCCACAACAACTAGACGGTCACTTAATTTATGCTTATGGTAACTTTGGAATTTTAATGACAAGCATGCATTGGTTTGCATAAATTAATGTAGCGATTGGCTGACTGGGGCCAGCTGTTCTTTGGAATAAGAAAGAACACACAAAAGGTTTATAGTAGAACACTGTGGCAATTTTATCAACAAAGTAAACTGATTCTGATTTGTGGGACTGTTCCACTGGGAGGCGATACATCAAGCCACATCGCACGCAGTTTGAAACACTTTCAGATGGCACCAATAAGAATCATTGCACGTATCAAATACACGACTTACACAGCTCTATCGACATGCTCGGCTTACAAATCACAGCCAACAGGGCCAAGGCCGTATTCGAGTTAGCTATTAAAGCTAATGACTCGCTAGAGTGCAGCTTAAAGCTCCAGTGCGTAACATTTAGGAGGAGCTACTGGCTGTATTCATGTTTGTGTAAAGTATGTTTTCATTAGTGTAAAATAATCAGCTGGAAAATAATAATTGTCGTGTTTTCATTACCTTAGAATGAACCGGTTATATCTACAGAGGGAGCGGGTCCCCTTCCACGGAGGCCGCCATGTTGCACAGTCATGTTTCTACAGTAGCCCAGGACGGACAAACCACACACTGGCTCCAGATTGGGCCTTTCGCGTTTTTCGCGGCCACCCACGGGTGGGATCCCAACGGTTGGCCAACTGCAATTTCCCCGCTAGATGCCACTAAATCCCACACACTGGACCCTTCCGAACAAACCAGCAGGCTTCGGGCACAGGCTCATCCACATGCATCACGCGAAAGCAAAAAACAAACGCGTAATTAATAAATCCAAATGTGTAGAATCTCCTCCTAGACAGCAGCAACACCAGCTTCACTAACTACAGGCCACACTATAGCTTTCATACGATCACCAAGAGCACAGCAAGCAGTTAGATACACACAGAGAGACATTTAGCCATCAGAAACATGCAGACAGAGGGTGTATTTAACTCACGTTTTTGGAAGTCGAAGTTCATCCTCCTTCCATCCATTTCCACAAAGTTCCCTCTCATGTAATGTGGCCCTGCACTTGTTGCTGTGATGGTCACGGTTAGTCGGTTGACAAAAGTCCTTTTCTCCTCTGGCTTTTGCTGCTTGCTTACATGATACAACAAGCCGAAAACAAGCTAACCCTGCCCTTTGGGTCATTTAAATCCACCCATCCATCTTCTTCTGCCGGCCGGGTGGTGCGGGTAGCAGTCTAAGCAGAGACGCCCAGACTTCCCTCTCCCCAGAAATTAAATAATGTTGCTACATTTTCAAACTGTTTGTTGAAAGGCCGAGTATGGCTTCACAACTTACTCATTCGTAGTTTGAGAGTGACACGACCCCATCTTGTCTGTCCCTGAACGTGTTAGCTTCACCCGACGTCCCCTCAGGTGGACTTGGGCATCATGGGTGCAGTGCCGTATTTTAACCACAAGGACTGGACGACCTTTACCAGCCGTTACAACCCAGAGGGGCGCTGTTTCACCCACTTATGGAAACAAAACAAATATGACAAGATGTGGCAACGAAATGTATTTTAAAATGTTGTTAAAGTTGAAGTAAAATCAATTTTGGGCAGTTAGGGAGTCCTGGCTTGTCTTTGCTCCTGAGAGAATACTAGTTTTGCTCCCTTAAATGAAGTGCGCAAAATATATGATCTTTCAATGAAATCCAGTAATATCACTACAAAACCACTGAAGCGCCCCAGCGTTGAGTCAACGCTCCACAGCTGGTAGCTCCATCAAAAATTAAGTATTTTACGTAGGTAGTTTTTTTTGCAGGATAATTTGCAGTGCATTGCATTATTCCTTTTGGCGTAATGTTACGCGTGCCGTTTTGCGGTAAGGCAGAAATCGTAGCAACCATAGCACAGGCCGTTAGTTTGATCACCCGTTTTCTTTTTCAGTTAAACAGTAAATGTGTCTTGGTTGTCTCTACTTAGACTGCTAACCCCGCGACCCGGCCCCGGATGAGCGGAAGAAGGTGGGTGGATTGATGGATGGTAAAGGTATACCGTGCAATGGTGCTATTTATAAATACGGGTTTTATTTTGAAAGTTACAACCGGAAGTTTGAATTTTATTTGGGCAGGCTCGGTCGCCAAGCCTCTCGTGCTGTTAGCCAATCACAGTGCAACGAGACGAACACTTCCACCACAGTCATTGGTGGCTGCGTGACGGGGGTCGCAGTCGTCTGTTTTCATTTTTCCAGTTCACGTCAAAGTAAGAAATGCATTTTTGTTTCACCTTACGTTTCATGTAGCCAGTTCCGCAGCCGTTTCCAGCCGCGTTGGGGAAGTTTTAGCGAGCGCAGCAAAGCTTCAGCTAGCTAGCTAAATTCCATGTCCACGGTTAAATGCTAGCTAGGCTCACGTTGCCGTTATCTCATTAACGTTAACGTTCGGCGGCGGCTGGAGGAGGGAAGGAGATGTTACGCTGGTCTGGCCACACAGATGGTCAGTCCCCTTATCGACCAACCTACCGATAGTCAGCAGCGTTATCTTGGTTGCACACAGGTGCTGTTTAAGGCGAGCTTTAAGTAAGAAAACACCCACAAACATGTTTTTGCTTTTTTTAAACTTGCAGACCTCGTAAAGCAGGGACATAACACATTTTAAACAGTTTTTCGCACAATGTTTTCAATTCGGTATCTACACCGTAACGTTACGCCAGTTAGTACTGTAGTTACTGGTGCAGCACGTTACCAGCTTTGGGAATTTGATCCCTATTTATTCATCGTAAATATCATATAACCGGTAACCCATATCTGTAATGCACGAGGTTACACAGTTGTAACACCATAATGCCCAGGTAAAGGCCTTTGTCAGGCAATGAAAGGGAAGTGGGCAGCGGAATATAATGCAAGTCAGCCCTGAACTCATTTCCAACTTACACTTGTGAAGTTGACTTGTTGAGTCAGTCAGAGGGGCACTGGTTTAAAGCCACAGTGTGTGGTGCTGGAATTGCACAAGATTTGTCACATGTTCAGGTTATTTCAGGTGTTCATGTTATTTTGCCTCCATTAAGTTTCCTTTCGCCAAAGAGAGTCAACATTACACGAGACACAAATGTAATATCTATTGCAGGGCTAACGTTACGAGATTGCATTATTTTGTAATAGTACAGGTCAAGCTTTGGCAACATTAGTCTGACGGCCCCCATAAACGTAAATGTGATCTGGGATATAGATTAAGTAGTCTATATTTAGACCCAGTCAGCAGCAGGCTTTAAGGAGCTAATCTGATATGGGTGTGGGGGGTTAGGCAAGACTTAATTCACATATAGTGTATGTTTTTTCTTTAACTGTTCCATCTTAATAAATACGCAACAAGTGCCTTTTAACTTTTGTTGCTTCACCTAGGGTTTTAATAAGCCTCACCATTTAGTCTGGAGGCAAAACGTTTAGAGAAAGAGAGTTGGAACAAAGCAGAGATGATCAAACGTAGATATGCAGAATACATTACACAGTTAGGATACGTAGTATGACAACTTAGGCATTTATTAACACAAAGTAGAAAAGTACACGCTGTTCTGTACATCAGGGTAGCGTCTAGAATGACACCCCCATGCCTTAAGCTCAGTGACCTAAGTGGCCCTTCACAACACAAGTGTGCTCAGTAATGTAACTTGACTGCTGTGCACCACCGTAGTAGATGCACGCACAGGATTTTGAAGCACTTCCGATAGGTACACCTGCCATTGTTTCCGTTAACGCATGCTTGCGTTTATAGGAGGTGTACGATGCTGGCCTTGCAGTTGCTGAGCGGTGCAGTGAAGCATGCTGGGAGCAGGCCCCAGTGCAGTGTTGGCCGGTTGATCTCAGCAGTACGTGGTATCAGCTCATCCTTGCAACAGTTATGTGCTTGTGGGCGAACTCAGCCCTCATCCTGCACTGACACTGACCACCCCAAAGTCCTCATCACTGGTTGGTTTTTGCACTGTGTCACTGTGTCCTCTTTTTTTTCTCTCTCTCTCTTTGTCTTTGTATTTTCCTGATTTTCTGAATTTCCTCCTCAAAGCATCATCCTGTAACATCAAGTCAAACACCGTCACAGTGACACTTGATCTCTGTGGTAACTCAGTTTCCTTCTCTTTTCATCGTTATAGGAGGGCTTGGACAGCTTGGGGTGGGGCTTGCCAAGTTGCTGAGGTTAGGAGTTTACCTAACTTCCTATTTCAATTGTTTATCTATTTCCAAAGGATGGCATATTAGATTTGTACTGTATAATCTGAGATGTGATGAGTGGTGCCTAAAGGCCTGAAAACCTACCATATTGATGTTTCATCTTCAGGAGACGATTTGGTAAAAACAACGTGGTCCTGTCTGACATTAGGAAACCCCCCTACCATGTCTACCATAATGGTATGTATTCTTGTATAACCTATTCTGTGGAATTCAATGTAAATTGAATTTTCTGTGTCTGTGGTATTTTGTGTGTCATCCGGAAAGATGCTGCGCTGGCCAATCTAATGTATGCCTGCGCACATTCCCGCACATTTTAATGGATAAACCCTGTCAGTTTCCATTTGGTGCCGCCTTGACCTTCATGCGTCGCCCTATCCCCCACCCCCAACTGGCCCATAATGGACACAAACAAACAAGATTTATCAATGTAAGACTAAATGTTTGCTTTTAGGGGTTTCATTCTAATGAGCGCCAAGCAAATACAAAACATAGTCACCTAAAACCAGGCTCTTCGGGTAAAGGTGTCCACACATGAGACACAATTCAAATACACTGTGTCCTCCGCAGGTCCATTCATCTTCTCAGACATCCTGGACTATAAGAACCTCAGGGAGATTGTGGTCAACAACAACATCAGCTGGCTGGTTCACTACTCAGCTGTGCTGTCGGCTGTGGGCGAGAACAAGGTCGCACTGGCCAAAGAGGTCAACATCACGGGTACACGCACATACACTTGTGTAATATTTCTATTGCTGTGAAACTACTGAAGATCCGACACTTCATCACAGATTCTAAGCAACAGCCTTTAGGGCCACCCTAACAAACACTGACGCACAGCCTCTCTCTCCTTGTAGGCCTCCATAACATATTAGACATAGCAACCGAACATGGTCTGCGTGTGTTTGTCCCCAGCACGATCGGTGCCTTCGGTCCATCCTCACCCAGGGACCCCACCCCTGAGCTGTGTGTGCAGAGACCACGCACCATCTACGGTGTCTCCAAGGTCCATGCAGAGCTGATGGGTGAGGTGAGACACACACATTCACAGAGATATATAGCTTCTGACAGACAGACACACACGAAGACATCTCTAGTTCCAAAAAAACATTCCTACATTTTTCTCATTGATACTTTACCACAAATCCCTGTGAGGCCTGTTTTACTTTGTTTATTGTGTGTTTTTGAAGCTCTGCCTCTCCTCTCTTTGCCAGTACTACCACCACAGGTATGGGCTGGATTTCCGCTGTCTCAGGTATCCAGGCATCATCTCAGCTGACTCCCAGCCTGGAGGAGGAACCACAGGTAAGCAGGTCTGAGGAGGAAGTGTTTCAGGTGTAACCTACGTAAGAATGCAATAACGATGGTGGACCAAGCTGTCATAAGCTTTAAATGTTGTCTCTTGCTGACTCAGCAGCCAGTTAGATTAGCCTGGCTCTGTCCAACATTAACAATACCAGCACATGAAGTGTAAAAATGGCAACAGGTGGTTTAACAGGGCTTATGTGTGGAAATATGTCTTGACCCGGCGAAGTATTTCGTGACCGGCAATACTTTGTATGGATTAAACCGACGAGACATAGCATGTTCTGGTCTCGTTTGTCTTGACCTTGAGCTGTTTTTCCATTTCCCAGACTATGCTGTCCAGATCTTCCATGCAGCTGTGAAGACCGGTTGTTTTGAGTGCAACCTGCGCTGTGACACACGGCTTCCTATGATGTACATTGGTAATTCCAGACGTAGTAGTTTTGTGGTAGTGGGTTTTTTCCTGACAACATTTTGACTTTCACGGTGATATTCGTACTGTAATCCGAGTCTCTGTCTTCTCTTGTCGTTTTCTTTCCTCTCCTCCTCACCTTTTACTTTGCCCCCCCTTCATCTTCCCCTACTCCCCCTCCTCCGGTCCAGATGACTGTCTCAGGGCTACTCTGGAGTTCCTGGAGGCTCCGGCAGACACGCTGGTCAGCCGCACCTACAATATCAACGCTATGAGCTTTACACCACGTGACCTCACCCAGGAGATCCAGAAAGTCCTGCCTGACCTCAAGGTCACCTATAATGTGGATCCAGTGCGGCAGGCTATAGGTGAGATTGCACACATCATATTCTTACAACACCGGCGTTTTGGCTGGATACCGCCACCAAATATCTTTCCTGTCTCTTCTCAGCGGACGGCTGGCCAATGGCATTAGAGGACAGCGCAGCGAGGCGGGACTGGGGCTGGAAGCACGAGTATGACCTCCCAGATTTGGTGCAGTCCATGCTGACTCACATCACCATGGGCAACCAGCTGGTACAAGCCTACTGAGCCGTAGCATTTTTGTAGCAACTCCATACAAAGCTTTACTTGAAAGAATGTGACATTTAAGTGGATTTAAGTGCATTTTTAACCGTCACTAGTACACAGTTTCAGTCATGTCTTACCTAAAATCTTAAGATCCTAAATTAATAACAAATAAATAAAGTCAGACAGGGGGGATTAGGATTGAGTTCAGTCAAATAAATACTACCAATTTGACAATGAAGCAGATACAAACCTCAATATCAAGAGGCATCAAAACATTCCAGACCACTTAATGTGGTGTTTTTGGATTAGAGTTGTGATTTAGCACCCATATCCATTTCTCACCATGCTCCTCTCCCTCGTCATCCGTCCATCTCATCCCTCTTCTTCCTCTCTGTTGATGTCCGTCCATCCAGCTTTTGCGTGGTACTAATGTTCTGCTTAATGTGCTGCAAGCTCATGCAGGACATTATCACTAAGTTACTGAACTTTTAAGAGAGTTGAGTTCTCTATCTGAATGCACTGTATGTATGTATGTATATATGTCATGTTGTGTCTATAAGTATGCAGATGACTTTGCCAGCCTACTGTATATGCATCTGTCATCTGATGAAGCTAAATGCTTGCCTTAGGGGCACTTCTGCCATCCTGAAAACCAGTTAGCTGTGAGTAAGAGCTGCAGATGTACTGTAATCATATGCACTGAAAGGCTTTACCTCGGGTACCGTTACTATAAAAACTGGTAACCCTAGCTAGTGGCAATGTAGGGATAGTTTACAGGTACTTAAACTGCCTGTTGCAGTTTCCTCATGTGATAGTGTCAGGAAGAGAAAACCTAGCAGGCCACAAAATCAGGGTTTGAGTTCAAGAAGAATCACTTCTAAAAGCTAGGTGCTAAGTGCTGTTATTTCACTTCTATTTGAATAATTCTTGTTGTTACTTTCTGTTTAGTGTTGGTGCTAAATATTTATGAATGTCTGATGCAGGTAAATGGAGTTGTTCCTTAAAAATGAAGGTAGTGAGTGTTAGAGCTCAAGTTGGGTTTTTGTTTTTTTTAATGATGATATTTATAACGCTCTTCTTTGCAGCTTTTTCTGTCAAATCAAAAGGATGACTTTAAAATAAATAAATAAAGACTTGTACGAAACCGGTTGTTATGACTTCCCCTTTGTAATTGCTCATATACATGGCGTGTGCACATGATCATAAAGCAGCTTGTGAAAAGCGCTGTGGTTGAGGAGGCTAGTCTCGTTGTTTTTGACCATTAACCTGACCTCGTAAATGTCCAGAACAGTACACATGGATAATTAGAGGTTATCCCGCAGAAATGTATGACAAAGGATGACACTGGAAGTTGGGAGATTAAATAACATAAGTTTTGCAGCTGTCAGCTCCAGGTCCTGTCCTCACACTGCGTTTCCAGACTCGCTCAGTCCTGTTTTAGTGTATGCTGGTGCGTCTGGATGTAAGTCGATCGGAAGGAACAGGAGTGTGGAGCCTCCCGGTGGTCAATTCTGCCCGCTGCAGTCGGAGCCGCAGGTTGTCACTGAGCAGGGAGGTCCGTCTGTTCGCCGGCACCTGGCCTTCTGTGGCCCTCACAGCTGCACCAAAGCCAAAGCACCCCACAGAGAATGGCAGACACGGTGCTGGACAGGTCATGAAAGATATTCCCGAATGCCTCCGCTGGTTTTTCTGTTTTAGATCCCTTTGTGAGAGTCTCTCCTCTTCGTCCAGTCGCCCATCCTCGGGAACATCGCCCTCCCCCAGAGTGACCCTCGACTCATCTCGGAGCATCTGCCGCTTCTCCTCCTTCGGTCGCAACATTATTGGCGAGCTCGGCTTGATGACGCTGGCGCTCCCACTCATGCAGATCTGTGCCCTGCCACACAAGTACAGTGCACTGGTCAGCAGGGCACACTTCAGCAGACACATTCATTCAAGTTCATTGCAGCATAATCAGCAAATAAAGCCCCAATCTGCATTAAATGACCCATCTGTACACTGCAGGTCAGCCATAATGTATCCTTATGCTCCACGGTGACTATTGGCTGTGTCCTTGTCCCTCGAGTCAGCATGCTAACATGTTCTGTTTTAGCAGGTATAATGTTTACCATATTTGCCATGTTAGCTAGCATTTATTATAATTAGCACTAATCACAAAGCTGAGGCTGATGGGAATATCATTAGGTTGTTTTTTTTTAGGTATCTGACACATTAGGAAAATGACCTGGTGATGGCACTAGAAAAGTTATGAGATCACCCAAAGTCATTAGGATGCATCCAGAATGTTTAGTACCAAAGTTTGGGGAAATCCAGCAAATTGTTGTGGCGATATTTCACTCCAAACCACAAATGTCAACCTGCCCGTGGCGCCAAAGGAAAAGTCGGCGGATCAACAAAGTCGTTAGGATTCATCCTCTAGGGACCATGAATCTCTGTACAAAATGTCACGGCAACCCATCCAATAGTCGGGTTGGTCGCCGCTGATTACAAGGGCTTCATTACCTGCGCTAGAGGACAGGGTGTGGGCGGCAGCTGCACCTCCAAGTGTAGCTGAGCGATGGACGTGTTAGCAGCTCCACCCACCACCGCCTGGAGAAGCCTCCGCCGGGTGATGCAGGTGTCTGTGAGGAACCGGGTGAACTCATGTCGCTGGACAGAGGGAAGGTTTGGCAAACACTCCGACAGCGCTTCTCTCAGTAAGGACAATAGGTTGGGCACGTCAAGGCCTGATGGACAGAAGACAATAAAGTGCAGAAGCCTGAGAGGACGCTTATTAAACCAAACCCCTGGCGAAAAACGATCTAATTTGTAGCTCTGTGGCTTTGAAAAGGAGCTCAGCGCAAAAGCCAAAATAGCTCCCAGCCCTAAGTGTAATGGACCTGCATTAATAATACTGCAGGAAGAATGATTTAATAAGACACACCGGGACCGAATCACTGGACATGACTCACTCAAATGTGGGTTCCAGGGTTGAAAAAGGACATCAATAATCAATAATGACAGGCACTCGTGTGAGTTTTGTGTATTTCTAGTGCAGAAAAGTGCTAAACCATGTTACTGTTGAGTTGCCATGCAGTTGTCTGACAGGAGAAACTAGATATTTCAACTGAAATTCATAAACAGACAGTAACAGGCTGAGTCAGTGAAACACAGTGCTCTCTCGGACGGCCACATTAAAGCTCCCTCCCTGATCATGGCCTCCAGGCGAAGCACTGTGTCACCTGAAAAGCCTCGGCACAGTACACTGCTGTTCTGCTCTGACCGTCCAGCCGCGGGAAGATGGGTTTGGCGATCACAGCCGCCCGGATCACGTCAGGCCAGGGGAAGCCGCAGGCCGCGGCGTACACGGCCACGTCATACACAAACTCCTGGTGGAAGCGCCGCCGTTCATCGGCGAACTCAGGCCAGGAGAAGTGACAGCTGAGCCTCTGCACGCCAGCCTCGCTCTGTCGCAGACAGTGATGCACACACAAGAACACACGTCATTTGTGCTACAAGTAGAAGGTGCAATACAATAGGGTAAAAAAAAAAAAAACTCCATTACAAGCGAAAGTCCTGCATTCAAAATGTTACTTTAAGTATAGAGGTATTATCAACAAAAGTAAAAGTACTCATTACGCAGTGTGGCCCATTTGAAAGTGTTATAACCTTGAATTTTTACCGATGTATAAGTAACCTTTTAATGCTTCCGGTGTTGGCCGTCTACACTACACTGTGCCTAGGGCTGGGAGTCACACACAGATTGTGTTTGCGTATCACTGTAGTCACCATTTATGTTTGGTGTACATTTAGTATTATTTAGTACCTTTTCCTTTTGGTTTTCACGCTTCATTTTGAGTACAGTAGATGCTCATAAATGTGTATATACGCTTAAGGTTGCTTTTCTTTGTCCCATGCATGTGCTTCACAACTTCACAATGGGAAAAATGAAGATTAAATCTTAGTAATATGTACCCGGAAGCCATTATGTTAAAAATTAAAAAAAGGAGGGGGGGGGCAGAATTCAGCTGTGAGTTAATGTGAGAGAGTTAATCTCTGACAGTTTGTTGAGTTAGATATGACCCCAGAAAGAGTCGACCGTTTTCGGGGCCAATGAGAAGCAACAAGCCGCTAAGAATCCGCGGTAGCATTAGCTTTTTAGTGAATTTAACAGTTACTTCATGTTTGGGTCGATTATGACCGTGTTGTAAAATCCCTGGCAGCATTTGAAGGCACCATCATGACACGACGTTTATCTTTTCATGGATGAAATAAAAGTTCCACGTGTTGAGTCAAAGCCCGCCTACCTGGAGCCTCGCTATCTGTGCCATTTCGCTCTCTGTGAGGGAATCCATCCTTAATAAAAACGACGTCGCAAGTGCACGCGGTTGCCACTGGAGACAGACGCGGGCGCGTAAGGTGGGGCGTGCGGCGCTGTTAACGCGATTACGTCGCCCCCACGTAGGCCCGTGACGCAGGGCCAATAGCCGTTGATGGAATGTTCGGGTACAGAGTTCAGATTCTTTGTAGCAACAAGCTTTATTTTTGTCTTTTTTTTGTCACATTACTTAATGTAAAAAGAAATGAATACCATCATATTATTTTCAATTAACTCATTGTTCACAAAATATTCGGAAATAAGCGCATAGTTAGCCTAATGAGTTCAGCTGGCTGATATTGTTTGTGTTGTCTGTGAGTTTGTCATTTAACGTTAACTAGACTAACTAACCAATCGCGGAAAGCCACAGATGGCTCAGGCAGGTCTAATCCTCTCTAACACGAATCCCCCTCTTCCTCTTCTTCTCTCCACTCTTCCTCCCTTCTTCTCCTGTCTTATTCTGCCTCCCCTTCTCCTCCTCCTGTGATTCCTTATGAAATACATCGGAGGAGAGAGGGTTTTTCCGCTGTGAAGATAACGGACTGCGACCATGTCAAGACAGCCATATCCACGATACACCATTTCCGGTCGTGCATTTAAAAATAAAGGTTTTATTCTCTTAATTACCAATAGTTTTTTGTTTTTCTCTCTTTGAACATTATTGTGTATTAATCACATTAGATGGGTGAATGTAGATGAAATTAATAACTCAAAAAACATGTTTTATACTCGAAACAACTCGACAACTTTGTTGCACATAGAAACAGATCAATTGTTCTTAATGGTGGCTCTGCTAAATTTCAGGTAATTTTCATTAGAAAGCATGTCAAATGTGTATTTTTCGGCTTTCTGAATAATGACTTTCCATACATGTTTCCAAAAATAACTAAAAAAAGGTCTGAATAGGCATCCCTCTCCCTCCTCTACATTTAATACTGAACACTTGAAAGTACTTTGACAGACGCAGTTCTTTACCCAACCTTCGGGTCAATGGTCTGGATTTGTTGCATTAAAAAGTTGGAGGTTTTATTGAAGACTATGAGAGTATAAAACTCAGGATTGTGCTTCTGAGTTCTGAAAAAACTCTAACATAATATTTATCTCACTTGGGTTTTCTTACAGAATGGATTCACATTTCAATATGAACAGTGTTTTTTCTGCACCTTGGAAACAGAAACCTTAGAAATGTTTTAGGTTTTTTTTTAACCTGTAATCCAATTAAGCCTTGTTTGAGCATTGGGCCCTTTTCCACATCTACTTATCTTTAAATCTTTAAATGATGGTGTCCCATTATTTCAGTTTGAGACAATCCTCCATCTAATTTGATTTGGTTAGTCTAATTGTAATCATGGGCAATTAAGCTACCATGTTCACATATTAAACGGGGCACCAAACCCTCGTACACTTTTGTTTGGTGGTTGATTTAGTAATTATTTTCAAACCCTAATATGTATTACAAATAGCCTAAGAACAAACCAACATCTAAAAGTATCATGTTAACGTCTCAGTATTTAGCCAATGATTTTGAATGAGAGCTCACCAATGTGACTTTGCGACGGTGTTAACGATGGTTGTAAATATCATGCTAATGTATCTGTCACAAACTGAAATGCACGTATTAATTTGAAGGGCTAAATCAGCGTACTTCCGGTCTTTAAGCCGCTGACCTGATGCATATCTGAACGTGCGCTACTCTGGCAGACGCGTCTGGTGGAGCCACACCGCGGTCCTGCCGGCTGAATATCTCACCATCCAAAGTTGTTTTGGGTTTTTTCTGGATCTGTAATTGGCCATTGATCTTCCATCACTGCTGTGGGTATGCGTCCACAAAGGTAAGGCTGATCCCTTTCTTTCCCCCCTCAAACTCCTGTTGCTTTACAGACAACGTGCCCCTTTAAACTCTCCAAAGAACTGGCCTGTAAGTGGGTGTATCTGTGCATACACGTGTTTTATATCTATGGTGTCATTATATGACTCTATATACTTTAGAACTATTTACATACACATGCAGCATGTTTCTTTGTGTGTGTGTGTGTGTGTGTGTGTGTGTGTGTGTGTGTGTGTGTGTGTGTGTGATTCAGTTGGATGAGGTGAGTCACACACGCACCTGTTTATGGGATGAGAGACCCGAGAGCAGGAGGGATTTGTGCAGGTGCAAAGAGGAGTGAGTGGACCTCCAAAAGTAGGCCACACATCATATAATCCCTCCTTTGTCCTGCTGACTGAGCCAATTACGCTGCAGCACTGACAGAACTTCAGTTAGTTTTGTTTCCATCTTAAGGAGGAGAGCAGTGAGGTAGCTCATTCACAATCTCTCAAAAGACATACGAAGGGATGGGTACTGAAACAGTTTAGGCTCTTGAGCTTCCTGCAGAACGAAGTGTCTCCGCTGTTGTGTAATATCAACAGGTACAATGCAGAAGTGAGGATTCCCTTGGTTTCTACCCATTAGCACCAACGGTTTTCCAGAGAGCGGCGGCCTGATGCTTCGCTTTGATTCCTCTCTCCTGTCAGCACAGGAACTACTCACCCCTGGCTTCCTGTCTACACAGAATCCTCTGAGGCCCACCTACTCCTTCTCTGTCTCTCATTAAAGCTGTGAAGCAGATACAGAACCATGAAATAAGGAGTTAAGTCTGAATTATGCAATCATTTGCGCAGTAAAGCAAGCTTTCTTGTTTCAAGGACGTTTCTAGCCTGTAAAAGGAAACCATAAATTGGTGTGTAAACAGCCCTTGGTGTTCTCAAAAGCACCAAAAGAGTGCATTGCAGGTCGGGGAAATGAATTTTTGTGCGATCCTTTTTGTTTCGTTGCTGTTTTCAAACCTGCTTTTAAAATGCCTCTTGGTTAATGTTGCAATACGGTGTCCCTGAACAGCAGCAGGAGACGTCTGCTCTCCTGGAATTGGAAAGCTTCATAATAGTGGTCCTGTAAAATAGTTCTTCAATTTGTAGCCTGTTATAATGAAAAGGTTTTTTCAACCTGCATCTTATTTTGTAGACTCATTTAGCGAGACAAACCCTTGAGAGACCCCAGAATCACATTTTACTGAGTGTTCATTTTTGCAGTTCAAGTACCATACTTAAAGCTGCTCTGATGAATATTTTTATGCTAACAATATGTCAAATGACTATTTGTGTACAGAAGGCGATTTGGGGGGGGGGGGGTGCCATCCTCCTTGTTAGCAAAATTACCAAAATGCATCCAGCAGAGAGAGTGTAGGAGCAGAGGGGCTGTTTAGTGTAGTCCGCCTGACTCGTCGATCCTTTGTCTGACTGAGGTTTGTGCAAGTTAGAATCTGTGGCCCCGACCGTGGCTCTGAAATATCAGTACCCAGAGAGTAGACAGATATGTAATCGCGCCTTTTTGCGACTCTATCAGTTTAATCTTGGATCTATAATATTCTCTGAGCTCTAAATACTCTATTCTATACTGCCTATACTCTGTAGAGTAGTGTCACCTTGTGACTAGTAGCAACGTGTAGTCCCTGGGGTGCACCCTCTGGGCCATCGCCCTTGTTAAAAATCAACAAACCGCCGACTTTAGAGAGAGACTTTAGCATCTTTAGGTTCATTGTTTCCTTTCACTCTCGCAGCTCTCATCAGCATCGTTTCCAGATTCACCAGGCAGCTGTTATCAGTTAAAGAAACTCCAAAACAAAAAGCCCACTGTACACCACCTGCCCTGCAGCACACAGCAGCAAGACAAAGTTAGCAACTCGCTGGTGAACACAGTGGAGCATTTAGCAGCTAAAGAGCTGGCTTGTTTGGGATGCCTCCTAATGGATGCTACTGTTGCTCGGTGTCTGCTATAGGTGGAAATAAGCAACTGTTTGCTGACAAGTTCACCATTGTCAACTTTATATTCAATGTTGTGTCCACGGCTTGTTGCTGCCCCCAAGTGGACTAAACATCAATTGAATGCAGGTTTAAGAACCATCCTGAAGCACTTGTAATTTACTTTAGTATTTCTCTCTCGTGTTACTTTATAATTCTACTCCTCTATATTTATTTAAGGGCCCCACACACATTGGTGTTTTCACTTACTGCCTGATTACAGCTAGTCTCCCGACTCCGCTTGATTGACATCTCCCTCTCTCTCCTGTTCGTCTTCTTGCACCTGTTAGGGGCGGCAAACATTTGCACCTTTACCGCCCACTGTCCATTACACAACAGCTACACAGTTTTGACTCCCATACCCAAACATAGCATTTCGTCACATAATGTATGTTCATTCGAACTGGGTCAAAGAAGTCGCCGAAATAGGGACTAGACAAAAGCAAAAGTGACAAAATAAAAAGTGTAAAAATCAATTGTAAATGGCTTTTTCTCATGCTAATGGTGTTTGGCCTGGTTGTGATGACCATGATTTGCTCCTCATCGATTATGATGGTTAACTAGTTTGCCATGACGCAGGTCAATAGGAGCAGTTGGTGTTTTCGGTTATTTCTAAACAGGAGGCACCATGCCGCCAGGCAGACTGGCTGTAATTACAATCCTCTCTGACTAGAGCTGTGTGTGTGTGTGTGTGTGTGAGTGAGAGAGAGAGAGAGAGAGAGAGACAGAGAACAAGACAGAGCGAGAGCAATATGTGCTGAAAACCTAAGATGTCTGATTTCAAAGTAAAATCTTTGTACCCTGAACAACAAGTTAGATGGCTATCTAGACTGTACAACAAGACCACTAGAGGCCAGGCCAGCAACAATCAACTTAAAGCTCAGAAGGATACAAGTATGTGAAAATTGAATCCCTAACAGTGTCTTATTCGACAAGCATCCCCTTTCTTCTCCCTTTAGCCTCACTAATGTAAGTCAAACTGCAGGGACATTTCAGTCATGAGCGAGTTTACCAAATTATCTTTCGTATATTTTCCCTCCCAACCACCTGCTTATAAGTTACAATAAAAGAAACCATCAAAGTGGCAAATTGGCACGTGCTTCTTCTCCAGGTCAATTGCGGCGTGCATAAGAACATCACTTGTCTCACCACAATCTTGGCCTCACACGAGGCAACCCCCTCCTTCTCCTACACACACACACACACACACACACACAGGTTCTTAAGCAGGCTTTTCTTTCTATCCTTAGCCTCCCCTCTCCTGTCTTCTCCTCCCCCCTCATTTCTCATCTCTACACACCCCCCCCCCTCCGTGTGCCCGATTACCGCCTGCCATTTTATCCAGAGAGCTGTGGAACCAGGGGCTCTCTGCTGTACATCTTAGTGTGTGGCTCAAGCTGCAGAGAGAGCCGCCACACACACACACACACACACACACACACCCCCACACACACAGACACACACAGACTCAGGCACATAGTGCGAACTCCTGGTCTGACTCGACCGGTCAGACCCTGCACAGACAGAAACAGATTCCCCTCCGGCTTTTTCACATCTCTTTGGACCATGTTTCCTGAATATGTGAGTAGTATACGTAGTAGGACATACTTGTAAAAAATAATTGTTAAGTGCATGAATTGTGGTCAAATTAGTTGCGGAAATTCTTATGTAAAGGATTAAAAAAGCCTTACATTGGTGAATAGCGATGAAAATGGTTCGTTAGGTGATGTTAAAGTTATAAGGACGGGTCTGTAGTTGTCATATAGTGACTATGGCTTGGTGGGGACATAATCGATGGTGATGTAATGTACTAAAAACAGGTCTACACTTGATATATAGTGGTAAAAGAGGTTCTACAGTTATACTGTTATTATTCATTATTTGTCATGTTATGTTTTTATCTTAAAAAGATCCCCAACTTGTTGCTATTATGCTCAACGGGCTAGTGCATGTGGCTCTTGATATCATGTCTTGTTAAAATGTCAGTATGTATTCAGGCCTCAGCAGGGAAAATAATTGAAAACTCTTTCAAATTCTGAATGTAAGAGTACAGGCCTACTCTCAGACCAGCAGCTAATTATATCCTCCTCCATCACTGTGTCTTTTGTAACGATTTGTAACTTAATCTGTCCTCTTTAACCAGTTCCTCCAGCAACCTTTTTCTCCACCATTCAGAGCTAGACAGAATGAGCCTGAGGAACTATTTGTTTGTCCCGTGTCACCTTGCAAACCAGTGAATTGCTGCCATGGCTCTTTAAAAAAAGTTAAACATTTGGTTAAACTCCTGCATTTCCTTCTGTGGCTAAATAAAACGGATGGGGGGATATATTAGGTGTAAAGTTGACAGCTGAAGTGGGATTAAGAAGCAGAGCGTCACTATGGGAGTGTCTACAGCTAAGTGCAGCGATTTGGCCCGCAGTCTAGCCTCATGGGACTTAAAAGCCTGCTAAGCCTACTGATAGCATTGACCTTTTTTTCATAGGTTATTGACAGTCATCACAGCAAAGAGTCATGATGAAAATTATCATCATTCTATTGAACATAAGAAGCAAGGTGTCTCCTGGAGTGATTCAGGCTACACCTGTTTATATCGGTGTCATTTATATTGCTGCTCATATCAGGGATACATGATTTCAGTTTTTTGTTGTAAAGTTTAAAGTTTTGTGTAAGCTTCAAGCTGTTAGCATTTGTGTGATTATACCATTATCCAAATGCACACAGACCTGTGAGCCCCATCAAAACAAAAACAGAAAAGTATTCCGGGTTTTTTTGTATTACTCTGTCAATAAGGGAATTGTGAGGTTATGAAACAAAGTCAAACAGTATGAATTATGTACTGTATATTATGCAAGACGGTTTATGTGAGCTGTTCGGAAGCAGGACAGAAACTTTTCACGTCCGTTCCAAATAGCATTTCTAGATGTGTGCTAGGCTGCTCCGCTAAATATAGCAGGCTGTGGGAAGCGCTGTCTTTAAATCTATATAGATGTGCTTATAGCTGCTTTTGATACTGTCAGTTTACATTATGTGACTGTTTTCTGTTATAGTTGATGCCAGCCCATAGGTCTTTTGCCCCAAAATTGACTAAATTCTGTTTCAGCCAAATTATGGTATGTGTCTTTTGATATGTATCACGTAGAGATGAAAGATGCTTGCACAGAACATTTTGGGAGAATGACAATCATAAAGAATCTTTAGGAAATCTGGCAATTTTTAAGTACGTCAGCCTGTTGGTTTGATTTGGAAATGACTTTGTACAAAACTCTTCCGCTGTTGTTGCCAAAAGACATATGTAACACCCTTATGTGTCAGGTAGTCCTGTTAGAGGATGTCCTGTCCTGAAACCTCAGTCAAACACCCTGATTAGGAGTTGTGACCTTGTGAGTGCCATTAGAAAGTGTGTGAACGGATACACAAAAGGCAATGTAACACAATAAATATAATAATATATAAATTCAATAATGATCAAATGGTAAATGAATCTTGTGAAAACATTTGCATTTGAAGTACTCTTATTATTGAGAGAACTGCAATCAAATTCCTCTGTATGCCTCTGTCTGTGTGTGTGTGTGTGTGTGTGTGTGTGTGTGTAGTTTATGTTATTGGCAAGGCAATGAGGTGATAAAACACTCGAGTGCCGTCTCAATGTGAATATATTTGCCATTTTTAACTGTTTTGGTATTCAGCAACTTATTTAGATTCTGTGTTGCACGTTTGCGTGCATCCCTCAGGTGTGCGTGACATCGCAGCATGCGTTCGGTCCAGGCAGGGAATTGGGACCCCTGGCCCCCGTCTAAACATGCCTCGCCCCTCCCTCCGCCGACCTCGTCCAACTTACGCCTTGCCCATGTGACCACAGCCACCCCGGCCAAGCGGATCACCTTCTACAAAAGCGGCGACAGCCAGTTCGGGGGCGTCAGGATGGCAGTCCACAAGCGCAGCTTCAAATGCTTCGACGCCCTGCTGGACGACCTTTCCCAAAAGGTTAGCATGGCAGGTCTCAGAGCTGTGATATAGAGACTACTTTTGAAGCTGACTGTGTAGATGCAGCTGTACAGCAACTTGGCATCAGCATTAGCTCTACTTCCTAAATTATGTGTCCACATACAGGTGCCCCTGCCATTTGGCGTGCGGACTGTGACCACTCCCCGCGGCATCCACGCCATCAAACACCTGGAGCAACTGCAGGACGGCGGCTGCTACCTCTGCTCTGACCGTCGCCATGCAAGGCCAGTCAACATGGAGCTGGCGAGCAAACGCCCAAGCATCTGGCACCATCACAGCCGTAGGCCCCAGCGGCCCGAAACCTCGTCCGCAACACCGCCCGGCCATTTGCCTTACAGGCAGCGACGGATCCTGCTGGTTAAGAACAGCGAGCCTGGGATGAGAAGGAGCGTGGTGCTGAGCAGGAGGTCGACCCGGAGCCTGATGGCCTTTCTTGATGAGGTGTCGGAGGTGATGCAGTTTCATGTCCGCAAGCTCTACACTGCAGACGGACGCAGGGTAAGAAGAGCTTTGATTTTTGTGGTCATGATTTAGTTCTGTATTGTAGATGACACACTATGCAGTGGACACTCCTGATGCTGTGAATTTTGTTTCCAGATTGACAGTGTGCAAAGCCTGATGACCTGTCCCAGTGTGCTGGTGTGTGTCGGCCGGGAAGCCTTCAGCCCACTGCTGGTAAACTTTATCAGGAAGAGCTCAGAGGAAAAACTGCCTGGTCTGAGCAGCAGGTCGCCTGGTCTTGGCCCCAGGACTCCAGGAAACGGGGCCCGATCTCCTGCTACTCAAGGAGCAAGATCCCCACCTCATGGTGCTCAGTCCAGAGCCAGCGAGTACAGTGATGTGCATGAAAGCAAGAAAAATGGTAAGTTGTTTGGTCTTCACAAAATGTATATAGGCACAGGTATTTAAATATACACTATTGGGTGGGTAAATACCTCATACACAAACCTCAATTTCAACAACAGACCTAAAATAGTTAAAGGAGTAAGAAAAGAGTGAAATACAGGTTACATTTACATTTGCTTTTCTCTCTCTGTTCAGTTAACTTTGGTCTGGAAACCAAAAAAAGCATCATCCACCCTCGTTCAGATTCCTCAAACCGATCCACCCGTTTCTCCTTGTCTTCAGAGAAGTCATACGGCAATGGTGTCAGCGCCTACTCCCAGGCCAGACCGGCTATTATGAACGAGGACATTGAAAAACGTGTCCTTGTCAATAAAGATGGCAGCCTCTCGGTAGAGATGAGGGTGCGTTTTCGGCTACACAATGACGAGACCCTCCAGTGGTCTACACAAATTAAAAAATCCCCATCTCTGACCAATGAATGTTGCCCGCTGAGCCAGACCCAGCCCCATTACCTGCAGCAGGGTCAATCAGAGAGCTGCTCTGACCCGGATTCCGCGTCCTTCGACCCAGAGTGTGTGGATTATTCCAACCAACCACTGCAGCGTTCATCGGAGGGGAACAGCTGCCCCTGCTGCTACCAGAGACAGGAACCGCAGTACGACTTGTGGGAAAACCCAGCACACAGCCACCAAAAGCCTCCGGTCCCTCCCCCACATACATCCAGCCACACTATGATGAGACATACACACTCTTCTAGCTCTTCTTCATCATGTAATTCCAGGAGGGTGGTGCGCTGTCGAGCACAACTCTCCAACTGCGGAGGAGGCTCAGGTTCAGAGCAGAGCCAGCTGGTGCAGGAGGAGCTGTGTATGACGGAGCAGGTTGAGCGCAGAGTGGAGGTGGAGCAGGACGGAGACACCCATGTGGAGGTGTGCAGGGTGAGCCGATGCTGCAGCCGCAGTGAAGTAGTTGCCATGGAGAGCAACCTACGGCCACTTAGCCGGAAGTCAGTAGAGGATGAGCTACTGATGGAGGAAGAGGGGGAGCGCCCGCTGTCTGCAGTCAGCAGCTCCTCACATATCCTGCAATCGCTGAAAGAGGACCAGGATGATGACCTGCCACCCAGCGTCTCACAGTGCGGTCATAGCAATGAACCATCCCCAACCTTGCAGACTCACCTGAATGACAAATCAACGAGCAGCTTCTTGGCCGGTTCCATCCACTCTGCCGAACACAAGCAGCATGAGGACGGGGGAGAGCGAGGAAGCAGGGCAGTATCCGCAGCCTCTTCCTGTCACTGTGGAGCAGCAACGCCACATTCAACAGCTGAAGCAGAGGAGATCGATCGTGCTCCCAGCTCCATGCCCACAATGAGCAGAGCCTCTTGCAGGTCCAGCAAAGCCAAGATCCCAAACTCAGAGGAAGAGGGAGCTGCGGATGATGAGGATGAAGAGATTGCGAGGGTTGTTAGTGGCTTCTCTGGTCACACAGGATGTTCAGCAGGCTCTCTGCAGTCAAGGGCATCCAGTGTATGTCCTAACTGCGGCGGCTGCAAACGTGGGGTCACCTCTGTTTCCAATAGTAGAGCATCCCAGAGGTCCCATCGTTCCAACCAAGCCTCTCCAAAGCCTGCAACACCTCTCTCCAACCATGAGAATGCCAACAACAGCAGTGATGATGATGGCTCACAAGTTTCAGCTGTGTCAACACAATCCAACAAGACCAACCTCACCAACCATGGGCGTTTCTCTGCAATATCAAATGCCCTGGAGGGCAGAGCATCTAGCGCCATGTCAACAAAATCCAATCCTGAGGCAACAGGAAAATGGGAAGAAAGGGCTCCTAGCGCCACCTCAGCCACAAGCCACAGGTCCAATAGATCACACAAGTCTGGCTGTAACGAGGAGAAGGAGAGAAGCCCCAGTGCCATGTCGGCTCAGTCCATCCTGTCTGCCAAGTCCAGCAAATCTCACAAGTCCAAGTGCAGCTGCACAGCTGCAACTCCTGACATCAGGGCAAGACAGGAAGCAGAGGGAGAGAACACTGTAGAGAGAGCACTTAGCTCCTTGTCCGCCAAATCTGGTGCTTCGGCAAAGACAAGTGCTTCAGTCAGTATAGAGGCTGCCTCCCCAACTGTTAATACAGCTGAGGAAGAGGATGACACAAACAAAAGAACTCCTAGTGCCCTTTCTGTTAAGTCTAATGCTTCTGACAAACCTGGCGACGCAGACAGACCTGATAGTGTCCTGTCTGCTAAATCAGCTAAATCAACTAAATCATATGTATCAGCAAAGTCCGGCACATCTCACAAGTCCACTTGCAGTCATTGTGTGAGAGCAGTATCTCCAGGTGCTAAGGCAGCTGATGAACCCATTATCGAAGCAGCAGGACAGGAAGAAGGAATGAAGGCAGAGGAGAGAGCAGTGAGTGCCATGTCAGCCAAGTCCAATCTGTCTGCCAAGTCCAATAAATCCCATAAGTCCACCAAAGCTTCAGAAAGGTCACTTTCTCCCAGGTCAGAACCTGGAGGAGATGGAGAAGAAAGTCAAATGTCTGGCAGATCAGTTAAATCCAACGTGTCTGTTAAGTCTTCAAAGTCATGCAAGTCTAATTCTAATGGCAATGAAATCACGGCAAGATTAACGGTAGCCGAGGAAAAAAATAATGAGATGGTAGAAGAAGAAACACAGCAGAGGCCAGAAAGTGTAATGTCTGCTAAATTGGAATGTGAAGAGAGGGCAGCCAGTTCAGGGTCCTCTAAATCTCATAAATCCAACTGTAATGAGAACATGGGCGCAAGTTCTGAAATAGGAGACAATATAGGAGGCGGTGAAAAAGCTGAGGACCGGGCGGCCAGCGCTTCATCCGGTAAATCAGCTTCCTCTGGAAAGTCTCACCACCCAAACTGTGACACAAGTTCAAGAGTGGCTTCTCCAGCTAAAGGCACAACAAAGACAGAGGTGGACAGCATGCAGGACAGAACCCCCAGTGCCATGTCAGGCAAATCACACGCCTCAGCCAAGTCCTCGAAGTCCCAGAGGTCAAACTGCACCGCAGCATCTCCAAATCCAAATGAAGCTGATGTTCCTTCTATCGAGACAAATGGAATAGAGGAGCAAAATGAAAATCAAGAGCGGGTGTTCAGTGCCATGTCTGTAAAGTCAAAATCTTCAGTGAGGTCCAGTACTTCTCACAAGTCAAATACGAGCAAATATCTCAAATCGGTGTCACCAAGTCCAAATGTTGTCACCATTAAAACACCAGAAGGGATTGATGAGGAAGGAAATGAGACAACAGTGCGGGCACCAAGTGCTGCATCAGCAAAATCAGGGAAATCTAATGTTTCGTCTGTTTCATCGCACAAGTCAAGTCATAACAGAACAGCTGAAATTGCTGTTGTTGAAACAGCAGATGTAGATAAAAAGGTAGTGGAAGACAATGCACCAAGAAGTACATCTTCTGAACACTCTCATGGCCAAACCCTCTCACCCAGGAGGAAATGTTCCCCACGGACCCACTCACCCAACGCTACAGCTGCATCCCCCAGCAGTCCACAATCCCCTGTGCAACAGTTGTTGTCTGGCCCCTGTGCTGGGGAGACAAGAGGGCCGAGTGCCTTGTCAGTTCACTCCACAACCTCTGCTAAATCTGGCAGATCCAAATGTCGCTGTGGAGCTGCGTCAGCACTTGAAAAGGCAAAAAAAGAAAAGGAGGGGGAGGATAAGGAGGTGGAGGAGAAGGAAGATAATGAGGAGCTGAAAAGTGAGGAAGCCTCTGAGCAGGCTGCCAGCATCCTGTCGTCCTCACCCAAAAGACAGAGGAGAGAATCGGGAGGCACAGAGCAACCACTAAGTCGAAATTCTTCAGGGTCAGTCTCACTTGGGTTGACTGAAGACCAAGAAACAGCTGACTCAGTCAGTGGCAAGTCAAGTGTTTCTTTTCACATTAACAACGCTATGAAGGAAGATGAGGAGGGAATAGGGTCCACCATGTCTCAAAAGTCCAACTGTAATCGCAGTCAAAGCACTTTGTCTCACAATCCTCCAGGCGTCAATATCCCTACAATTGAAACCACAGGAGGGAGTGAGGATAAAAGTGAGGAAGGTGGAGAGCAAAAAACAGAGAGAGCAGCCAGTGCATTTTCAGCCAAAAGCACCAGGTCTCACAAGTCTTCTTGTAACTGTAGTGTCAAAGCAGCAGCTCAAATGCTTGACAAACAGCCTAAAGAGCAACATACTAGTGCCAGCCCAACCAACGCAGGAAATGACCTTGAAACAAGGAGTGTGAAGTCTACTTCAACGACGAAAGCTAGCAATCTTGACGCCCCGGAGAGCAGGACCTCATCTGCAATGTCATCAGCAAGTGCTAAAGTCCGGAGCAAATCCCCTGCAAGTGCCAGCTCTAAAAATGCCAATGTAGCAAAAACAACTGCTGGAGATTCAGCAAATAATGACACTGAAAACCAGGCCGAGAGTAGACCAGCAAGTAAGGCCAAAGGGAAAGAAGATATTGCAGACAACAAGGTAGCCAGTGTCTTCTCCAAGAGTCCCTGTTGCCTCAAGCCTGAGTCGGCAGCTTCGGCTCACTCAGGCTCCAAAATGAAAGCCTCAAAGGAGAGGAAAGGAGAGGAGGCCAAATGTAATGCAGGAAGCAACAGTGTCAAAACGTCCAATTCTCAAAAGAAAGAAACACCTATCACATCGTTAAGCCCCTGTCCCTTACACAGCTCCAGACCGTCCAGCAAAGTGGAGACATGCAGTAAGAGCACTCTGTTTCACTCCCTGTCCGCTGCTGACCTACTGAAGGAAACCATGGCTGCTGCACAAATACACAGCCGACAGACGAAGGGCAGCAAAACCAGCGACAAGCCCAAGAGCGAGAAAAGTGGGAGGTGTCCGAGGAGCAGTAGCCAGACGGATCAGGAGGAGGAGCAGGAATTGACACCTGCCTGCTTGCCCAACGCTTCCCCCAATGAGGTTGTCAGTGACTGGCTGCGGAGCATTCCCACTAACAGCAGCATGCTCGCGCTCGGTGATGAGCTGACTGAGGAAGAGGAGGAGCAGGAGAAGGTGGAGGAAGAGAACCTTGGAGAAGAGGCAGCAAAGGAGGAGGAGACTCCTGAAGATGAGAATGTGGACGAGGAGGAAGTTAAGGCTGAAGAGGAAGAAGAGAAAGCGGAGGAAGCTGAATGTGATGCAGCAGAGGGGGAGAAGAGTTCAGATCCAGCTCCAGGTGATGCACTGCGCCCCAACACTCTGTTGTTGAGCGGTGAGTCTCTGCCCAGGAACTGGCATTCTTCAGCTGCAGTGATGAAAGTTCTTCTGAGCTCTTCTCTGGGTCGATGTCAGAGCATGCCTGAGGTAAGGTCTTTTTGTCTACATGATCATGTAACAAAACCTTTCCTATTCTATTTTGTGGAATAATCACAAACAAGCTATCAAGGTGCAGGATTTCCTATCTGTGTCTTTAGGATGAAACTATTAAAGCTGCATCTAACAACTATTTGCAATATGATTAATGTGTATTTTATCATTTACTCAATTAAGCAGTTTTTCTATAAAATGGCTTTTACTGTCAAACCAATAGTCTAAAACCCAAACATATTTAATTTATCTTGCAACCCCACATTGGAAACCGGTGCTCTTCATATATGGCTAATTTACGGGAATATACTGTAGAATTGATTGTATGAATGTGAGCAAAGTTTATGTATGTCACATAATCTGTATTCTCTGCTGTTTTTCTGTAGGTCTCTCCGGTTTATGGCCGTAGACTGAGCACTTCAGCCAGGGAGCTCTTGGACTGTTTGGCCCAGCTACAGCTTATTGATCCTGCAGTGGGCCGTGGCTGTGACCAACAGAAGGACCGCAACCAGCGGTATGAGGACATTATGACCATCCTTCAATCCCTCTGGCTCACTGAACCCAAGAACAATGAGGCCAAGGACACTGGTACAGAGCAGGTGACTCCGCCGAGGTCCTCATCTGGGGTGGATATGAGCACTGGCTCTGGCGGATCAGGGAAAGAGAATGGAAATAAAGGTGGAGATGAAACGCAGCAAAACAAAACAAAAGAGACAGAATCTTTACATGAGGATGAGGGAGCAGAGAAGGTTGTAGAAGAGGAGGAGGAAGGAAATGCAGAGGCACGACACAAGGAAATTGAGTCAGAACCAGAGGCGATATCAACAGAGCAAGCTAAGACAGATATAGCAGAGGAACCAGTACAGAGTGAAGAACAAACTACAGTCCCTCCAAGTCTGGACAGCCCAAAAGCCTCTGAGAATCCCTCATCATCAGACAAGAGCTCTGCTAATGACAGCTCTAAATCCCCCACCGATAATGAACAAGAGACGCTGGAGGACTCCAGCTCTGGCACGCCCCCAACTGTCCTGCGAGCACCGTTGTCAAAAAGACTATCCCAAGACCCTGATCCGGTGTGGGTCCTGCACCTTCTGAAGAAGCTGGAGAAACAGTTCATGAACCACTACATTAACGCCATGGCGGAGTTCAAAGTTCGTTGGGACCTGGACGACAGCCTCATCCTGGACACCATGATATCTGAGCTGAGGGAAGAGGTGAGCAGACGCATCCAGAGCAGCATCGGACGTGAGATGAGGAAGATTCAGAGTCGTGCCGGCAGAGGTGGGAGGTCGCCCCGGCCGCCGCAAGGAGGCAACCTCTCCAGGGAGTCAACCATGACAGAGAAGAGGCGTCGGATATTGAAGGTAATTCCACCACAAATCCTCTTTGAATCAAACACAATACTGCTGCTTGTGAGCCGGAAAGATAACGTTTGATTTGTTTTTCAGGTGATGAAGAACCAGTCAGTGAAAACTGCTGACTCCCTCAGCGATGGAGAGATGACGGGTGAGTTCAGCGACCAGCGAAGCGATGACGAGTACTGCCCCTGTGATGCTTGTGTCCGCAAGAAAATGGCTGCCCGGCCTCTCAAAACAAACCCGATGGCAGCCGAAGCACCAGTGATGATGGAGTTTGACCTCCTTAAGATACTCCAGCTGAAGAAAACCCCATCGCCTGCAGCCGTGCCACAACCTGCAGAGGGGGAATGTGATGGTGTGGTTGTAGACGAGGAGGGCAGGAATCTAGAGGTATTGCAGGAGGAAGAGGAAGAGGATGAAACTAAAGAGGATATCAAAGCTGATGTTGTTTTAGAGGAGACAATCCCAGAGGAAGATGAGGAAATAGGAGAAGAAGAAGAAGATGGGGGAGAGGAAGGAGAAGAGGAGGAGATAGGAGTTGAAAAGGAGGAAAAAGGGGAAAATAGTCTGAGTGATGAGAAGCAGGAAGAGGGAGAAACAGGTGGTGAGGAAGCTGGGGAAGAGGAGACATCAGAAAATGGAGGGGAGGAGGAAGAGGAGACATCAGAAAATGGGGAGGAAGCGGAGGAGGCAGAATGCCAATGCCAGTCTTCCAGAAATGAGGAGGAGAGCGACAAAGCAGAAGAGGGAGAGGAAGAGGGAGAGGGGGAAACAGCAGAAGCAGAGGATGCTGAGGAAACTGGCGACAACACAGGTGAGGATATGACACCAGATGACGAAGAGGGAGCAGGGGAGGAAGAGGGGGAGAACGCAGAGGATGAAGGGGAGACAGGGGACAACGAGAGAGAGACAGGAACCGGGGAAGATGAGGAGGAGAGTGACAAGGAGACAGTAAAAGAGGCAACAGCGGGTGAAGGAGAGACCACTGAAAATGGCGAGGAGGCAGAGGTGGAGGAGTGTGAGGGAGGAGGGGAAACGACAGGCAGGGAAAGCGGAGAAGAAGAGGCATGTGGGGCAACGGAGGACGACAATGCTGCAAAAAATGAGGCAAATGAAGAATCCACGGCGGCGGAGGAGTTTGTGGAGGGAAACGTCAGCACTTCGGCAGAGGCAGAGGACGAAGACGACGGGGACGACGGCACCGGGGAGGGGGAGTCACATGAAGACGAAAAGGGAGGAGAGCGTGAAGAACAGATAGGGGAGGCATCAGAGGAAGAAAGAGCCTCAGTACAGGTAGGCTGAATCAAATGCAAAAGGAGTTTGGTTTTTGAGAGACAAGAAAGGACTACGAGAAGAGAGACACTTTCTGCAGCCAAAATATTAGTTCACGTACATGAATATGGAACACATATGACTGCCTTTTCTGGCTCAACTTTGACCTGCCGTACTTGCCGTAGTTAAGCAGACACACCGTTTTCCCGGAACCTCCCCTAATTGGCATTTCTAACCAGTATATAAACTCTTAATACATGGTTTATAACCACATTCAAATGCGGCTGTCAGCAGATATAAGGACATTTTAAGAACATAATATAATTATATCAGTGAAACATTTGTATCTGGTGCATGGACAGATATTGAAAATATAATAACATTTTATATGAATATTAAATATGATTTAATATTTTTCAATTAAATGTGTACATATTATATGTAATTAAAAATACTGCTTCTTTACTCTCCGTGACAACTGAGCAAACTCCATGCGCTCATGAACGGCCTGACACGCGGCTGAAAGCTTGAGTTAAAGCGTTTTTGTCCGCTACTTTTTCCAAGGTCAAGAATGAACCTTGAGAATCTGTTCTATGTTATACTGTTCTCAATCATTCATCAACAGCATTAATGGTTTTTACAGCCATTATAGATTCCCCATAGGAGACGTTACACTTGATGACAAATAGTTATAGTAATACAATACATATACTGTTTATACTACTTATTAATGCTAAATGGGGGGTTTCAAGTACTTACATTTCTGGCGTGATTATTGAGATAATCTGACTACTATCGGCTTCTTTGCAACCTTCCCTGGCCTGTCGGACTATATTGTAGCAATATCATTGTGTTCCCAAATCTCAGCGATGACAATGACCAAAACTACCAAAAAAAACCACGGGTTCTAAGAAAGCTTTAAATATCAGTGAAGAACATTTCTATTTTTAATGTGGACGTTTGATAGCAGAGGCTAGCAGACCATACTGCACACCATCTGCAACAACTTGAACACAATTTTTTTTTGTTCTTTGAAGAGAATCTTTTGTAAATTTGGTTGCATGACATAAGTGACTGTTCCTACACTCCATTATTTTTAAACGCCACTGAAGTGCCTGAACACGGCCGCAGGGTTAAGGTCTACTGTACTTTAAAGAGGAATCTGACCTACTGCAGCCTTACCACTAATTCTAAGCCTGTGGGAAAAGATAATCTCGCTATCCAATTAGACAGACTGAACAAATCTGTTTTGTTTGGCAGCAACACAGTGCTTCCACTGATGCACGTCTGCTGTCATTGTCCGTCACAAACTGTTTGGTAAAAACCCTCTGTAACTCTCTAACAAGTTCTCATACTTGAAATCAATGTGTTCTCATTGTATTTGACACACACGAACAGAAATATAAACCTGCACTGATAATAAAACTAATTTTAATACCAACCATTACTTTTGTTATGTAACTAACATGTAGATGCAATTTCTGACACTTAGCTGCCCCACTAGTACCCAATTTAGTTAATTACAGCTGCTCAGAGATCCTTTACTGTTATCTTGTTTAACCCTCAGGGCCAGGGGGTGACTGAGGGAGAGGAGGCCGACGCCGAAGACTCGGACACCGACAAACGTCCAAGTGACAGCAGTGCGGACGAATCGGGACGTGACGGTGCCGGAGCAGCAGGAGACAAGGAGGAGAGAGATGAAAATGAGGTTGTGGAAGATGCTGTTGAAGAATTCAAGCTTGAGGAGGAGGAGGTGAAGAGAAACAAAAGCGAGGATGGTGCTCTCCTCCATCAGTTCACCAGGACCTCTGTGGAGTCCCAGCCCGGCTCCTTGGAGGACTTGAACACAGATTCCCCCCAAAACCCTGTGAACTCCATTGAAGTGCCCAAAACGGCTGCTGGTGTATCCACTGGTGGTGGTACGGGCCAGAGGAGGAGCCGGTCGCCGGCCAGGGTCAAACGCCGCAAACCCAAAGAGAGTGACGTCGAACTGGATAACTTATAACTCTTCAGAAGGTTCAAGACTCCCTTAAACCCTTGCTCTGTCAGTGACTACTCGGGTAGAATTATGTAGGTTAAAAAAGAAAAAAAAAACTGTTACCAAAAACAAAGACTCAAACACTTGAAGCACTTTATCACTTCAGATCTGATGTAGGCGTCCCAGTGACTTACATGTAGAATCTTGAAACTTGAAAGCACCACCTTATCCTATTTAATTATATGAATTATATTTGTAATGGTTATTTGCATATTTTTTAAGTTAACTGTGTGTATGAAGGGATATGGCTATTTCTGTACTGTGAAAGGTATATTTTTGAAACAAAAGAATTGAGTGTATTATGTAAACTCAGTTTTGTGTTCAGTGGACCACAGGTTTCATGAATTTATTGAATCAGATAGCAATTAAGATACTAAGTACATTGGAAATATGTTAGATCTTAGTTGACTCTTTCAGTAGTATTTGACAGAACCAGTGTATTGATACCGGATTTATGTATCAGTTCAATTCTTTGGACTTGTATTCTCAGGGGTCTTGAAAGGTCATCTCTTAGCTATTACTTAAAAACCTTAAAAACTAATCTGTAGTCCGTAAAGATGACCTGTTTAAATATACTCAAGCTCTGTGGTGTAACCTGATTACCTTAAAGGAATAGTTTGACATTTTCAGTTTCTTGCCTACAGGTGAGATGAAAAGATTGAAGCTAAAGCCAGGAGACGGTTAGCTTAGCTTAGCACAGAGATTGGAAGCAGGTGGAAACAGCGAGCCTGGCTCTGTCCAAAAGGTACAAAGGTCACAAAATCGCTACCAAACACTTTTAAAGCTCACTAATTAACACGTTCTATCCGGTTTGTTTGATTCATACAAAAGCCAAAGTGTAAACATGACGAGCTGTGGTGTACAGGGAGTCATGCCTTAGCCGGGTGCAGTGACTTCCTTGAGTCTTGTCATTTTCCTGAGTTTGCCAGGCCAGATACGTCTTGATTAGTGACCTTTAAGTTGCAAAATTGGACAGAGCCAAGCTAGCTGTTTCAGCCCATTTCAATTCCTTATGCCAGCTAAGCTAAGCTAATCAACTCCTGGCTGTAGCTTCATATTTTGTATACAAACATGAGAGTGGTATTGATCTTAATCTCACTCTGCAATATAGTAAATTAGCGTATTTCCCAAAATATTGAGCCGTTCATGTTACTTTTGGATTACTTTCTACTTCAAAATTGACAGAAAAAAAAGGAATTTATTCGAAATCACAAACTGTATTTTAGTAGCTTTATTGTTCTATGTTTTAATTTTTAACATTTAGAATAGGTTTTCCCTTTAAACATGCTCATGCTTAAACTCTTTTCAGTAACTGTACCTCATTAACATATTTATATATATTTAAAAAATATATATGTAGTCCAATTACTGTGATCATTTACGGTACATGCATTTCTTTCCCAGGAATCCAGTTAAAAAACTTGCACACCAGTGCACAATGAGACACTGAGCATATCTGTGGGTTTCTGACAATATCTACAGTAAATGCCAGGAGGCAAACGTTTAAATTTCAGGTTGACGTAAACCTCTCTCTGCAGCTTTTCTTAGGTGTGTGTTACATGCTGTAGAATTAGGAGAGGTTTGCATAACCTGCCATGTGGAACAACAGCGTGAAGCGTGTTACTGATGCCTTACTGTATCCATGGTTATATGAAGGTAGATCGACAGAAACAGAGGGGGCGATCACGGTTAAGTGGCTGTCCTTTGTTTCCTGACATCTCTCTCTGTAAGTGGCTCTCCAGCAGAGTAAGAGAGCCTTTTAAACAGGCCGGAATGAATCAAAGCTGCTCTATAAAATGCTGGAAAATATACTTTTTAAGTCCCCTTAGGAGTATTTGCTCTCATTCAGCCCAAACCAAGCTGAGTGAGCTGGCTGGTACTTTTAGAGCAGAGATATTCTGCAAATGGTCAGTGTGTGTGTTCAGGACAGTGTGAACGAGGCAAAACGTGTATCTCTTATTGCTTAGTTTGACAAAAACCTCCTGTTTGTGCGACCAAGAGGGCGTGTGTGTGTGTGCCTATGCTGCTATTGGTCTGTTTGGCTGCCCATCAGTCTGTGACATCACCAAGTGAACATCATGTACCTAGAGCAAATGAATGTAATAATGTTGATATAAATAAAATAAATGCGCAGGACGATGATTATTTCACCTGAGAGCGTGTTTACTAAAGCGTTGCTAGATCGTTGCATTTAACTTAATTCTAAAATGATTTAACTTCAGACCATTTGGGCTACATGTTACTTCACGGCGGTCTAATCTCTAACTCTAATTTCGGTTTAGGCTTGAGTTTCGACCTTAATGGACGTGGCATCTAGCTCGGCAGATACTGTAGTTAGGAGAGGTCTGTCTTTTAGATTTAAAGGACACATTTTGGGAAACGTGCTTATTCGCTTTTTTGCCGTGAGTTAGAGGAGAAGATAGATACCACTCTCGTCGCTGTGCATTAACTATGACTCTAGAGCCAGTAGGCCATTAGTTTAGTTTAGCATGGTCTGAGCAGGTGAAAACAGCTGGCCTGGCTCGCTCCAAAGCTCTAAAACATACGCCTGCCAGCACCTCTAACGCTGCATTCAATGCGAAGAAAAAGAAAACCTCCCATTATTCTAATTTACCAATACAGGTCTTTTACTCGCACCATCAAAAGTCTAAATTAGCTATTTTTACTGTGTTACAATTTTGTCTCTGCTGAAAATAAAGTAAGAAAATCTGCTAATCCCCTTGTCGTTTATATATTTCTTTTAGTGTATGGATTCAACAAACATGATAGAACAGAACTAGCCTGGCTAGCTGTTTCCCCTTGCTTCCAGTCTGTATGCTAAGCTTTCAAAGCCTCCTGGCTTTAGCGTACAGACACGATCTTCTTGTCTAACTCTCGGCAATAAGGTGAATAAGCATATTTCCCAAAATGTCAAACTATTGTTTTAAATTCCGTTTTGAAGCTCACAGTACAGTTTTCAATTCATAAGTTTGAATTTAAACTACTTTCTACTGCAAAAATGTGTTAAAATATGTTGTTCAACACAAATTAAATTTCATTTAACTCCCTTGTATTGTGTTGGCATCAGCAGACATCTCTGGGACAGAAATCTCAAAACCTGGAAGAAAGAAAACCAAAACTATCTGCATGGATAGGTACCACTGTGGGGGTACGGTAGGTGAGAATCAGGGAGAACCAACTCGGGAGTTGAAAATGGGCCCAATCATGAAAGCAGAGTAATGATAATAGATGTCCAGTACAGTGACAGTCCTTGTATTGGTCTCTAGGTGGCAAACATTACCCGTTCTTTTCCCCCCTCTTCCGAGGTGTTCATATACTGAAAATGATGTGCTAATGCTTCTGATCCAGACCTGATGTGCACTCCACCCTCCTGGGCTGCCTTTTTGGCTCTGTGCTTCCCTACTGCATTTGGCTCTGCTCCAAAGCTGCTCAATTGCTCTCAAGATACACACACGCACACGTCACGCTAATCCCATACCTGTGTGTGTGTGTGTGTGTGTGTGTGTGTGTTGAGCCACAGGGCGATTGAGGTTGACTTACATCACAGAGACCAATATGGTAGAGCCTGCACCTCCAGAAAACGGTTACAGGACACAGCACTTACACTGTACCTATTAAATAGGTAATGGTGTTTTAAACCGGCTTTGGTTACTACATTTGGAGAACACAGATTTTGGTGCCTTCCAATCACTGAAAAAGTGCATAAAATTGAATTTTTGTTGCAGTATTTTCTTGATTTTATCATGCACACTATTTTCTAACATCTTGTACCTTCGTATTTGAAACAACTTATTTTAAACCACAGTACAAACTGACAATACATTTGCAGGTTATTATGACAGTGTATTCTAATACCCACACTACCATACTATTTAGTATGCCAGAAAAGGATTTAGTAGGTTCCAATACATAGTATGGCAATTGCAGTATGCCAAAAATACCAGGATGTCCTACTGCATCCGGTCGCGCTTTGCAGTATGCAAGTCAGCATGCCTTTCTGGGTATACTGACCCACAATCCTCTGCGCACTGGGAGATACGTCACATCGACTGAGCCGCCGAGAGAGTGCAGACAGACGAAAGCTCATTGACAGAGGACAGCGCGATGTCAAATGAGGGGATCCAATGTTATGCAAAAGCCTCACTTGAATTCCTGTGAAATCCTATTCTGCCTGTTAGCTAACTATTCTCAATCCTGCCAGCCTTGTTGTGATTGATTATAAACTGGTCACATATCAAAGTTTTGCAGAAATGTATACGGTTAATAAACAACAGACCAGGCAAGTATGCTGCACTACAACTAAAATGAAGTGAAACGTAAGGCTGCTTCACATGCAGACAAAACATAGTGCCAGCAGCTGCATCTCTGCATGAAAATATATTGAACTAAAAACCATCTGCCAGCAACAGAGAGCTATGTGTGAAAGGGGGTAACAGGAATTGTTTAAAAGTGAACAAAATAATCATACAGATAACCAATGACAACAAAAGGACATAACTATGAAAGAGAGTTATCTGACAGAGAAATGCATAGGCTATGTTATTTTACTGTCAATATAATAGCATACAATGTACATTACAAAGTAAAAACAGATCGGCAAAGGCGTTTTGTTGCATCTCCACGGTAACGTTAAGTGATGGAGCGAGCGTTCCAAATCGCATACTTTATCAGTTTGCGCTACGGATTGCAACGGATGCACGAGCAAGAGGGTCCAAGGTCAAGACGCCATGATATGACGAAGAGGTATGTCCCAATTGTATGCACGCTGCATGCAACAGTACGTAGTTTGTAACTGCAGCGCACACTAAAAGTCAAAAGAAAAACAAAGCATCAAGTGCCAGGACTCTGCTTGACAATGTACTCGTGCCATGTCGATTAGGACAGGCACGCCTCCACAGCCTCCCTTACGATTGGCTGTTGCTCCAAATGAGACTCCGCCTCTATGAGAGAGCGACCAGTCAGCAAACAGACCAAAGCCAGAGGGACCACCTACACAGAGGGAGAAAATGCATTACAGCCAGCCAGCGTCCATACATTTCTCCGGTACGCTATGCACCCTGCTCCCTCCTCACCTTCGTCCTGTTCCTGGCAGCGCGTGTGTGTGTGCTGATGTCAGAGGATGTAATGTCCACTGTGAGCTTGTCCACTCGGTAGACGGCCTTCAGAAGAGCCTCCTCACATTGGGACTCAGGACAACCAGACAGCTTCTGGAAAGAGAAAGCGAAAGCTTCAATTCAGCTCCAAATTATCTGAGTGGTTCCTGTAAGGCTACTGAGTCTTCTGTCTGAAGGAGGAAGCTTCGTTTCTCCCTTCCCCACTCCTCAGGTACAGATCTGGAGCATGTGCTGTACGTCAACATGCTTTAAAAAAGTAAGCCAAAGAAAAGTCAAGTTTATTTATACAGCACCTTTTTAGATCAGACGTCGCAAACCCCTTCACAACAAAAGAAAGAAACATTAGTAATGAATAGAGATACAATTAATAGATAGTGATGGCTCACCGTCCGGGCAAAGCAGGCCTCCAGGGGCCCCAAAAGCCCCAGGATTTTCACTGTGTGTCCGTTCGTTCTTGGTCATTTGATTACTTGCAAATATGTTGGGAATATCAACTGTGACAGGTCCTGCATTATCACGTGATCTTGTGGAGGGACCCTGTGTCAAAATCTACTTCTAAAACCTTAAATTCTATATTTCAGTTTATTTAAGAAAATACGCCATGAGAGCACAATATGAAGTTGTGTTTCATCACATTACCACAAACTAACTGGCATACAGAAAACCTGGGGTCAGGTAGCATTCTAGTATAGGACAACTGTTTGGTTTCTGGGTCTTGTTGCAAAATATAATGAAGCTGCCATCTACAGTGTGCTGTGGGCACAGTACTAGAAGGGAACTTAGAGGCAACAGGGGCCCAACAACAAACAGGTTAATCCGGTAATGATCTTAAACCATAAAAAAAAGTTAATGACAGGACATAGAAACCAAAAAACACGTCTTCTTGACATTGTGTAGTGAAAATAATGGGCAGTGGCCATTAAAAAGGACCATGCACAACACAAGGAAAGAGAAAAATAAGGGAAAAACTAGGCATCCGGAAATCCTGTTTACATCCCATGAAGGGTGTAATTTTCCATACCTGGAGTAACCGTGTGGCTCTGCAGTAGAGTTTGCTGTTGGTGACCTGCACGTCGATCATGTGGTTCTGGTAAATCTTCCCCTTCAAGATGTGCGCGCCGGTGCTCACAGCGTTCAGCAGCAGCTTAGTGGACAGCTCCCACTGCTGAGAGAGAGGTGGGATCGATTTTCTTTTCTCCGCATTTACATAAGCTAGACACAACGAAAACAAAATAACCGGCCATCCCAAATAAGACCTATAGAACCCAAGGCATTTGAATTTAAATGTGGTTCAAATTAAATCAAAATTTTGCAGCCTCGCTGCTAAATGCTCTGTTGAGGGACGGTGCGGGGGAAAGAAACTAAACTAATAAATGAGGCAAAACTGTTCATTCATCATGCTCCGATGAGTCACTGAATCAAAGTGTGTGTCCGTGCGCGAGTGTGCTGTACCATGTGTAGCAAGCTCCTTGAAGCAGGTGATGGCCAAGTGATTTTAAGTGAGGATAAACACAGCTTATTAAGGTCATCCTGCAAAAAAAACAAAACAATAGAGACTGTATGAGATTCACAGATAGATGGCCATTATCAATATTCTAAAAGGAGTACGGTCAAGACCTGCTCTACAGCAAAAGTGCAATGAGAACTTCTGTTATAAATTGGCGCTATATACTATAAATGAATTGATTTGGATGGATAGATACTTGTTGTACAGCGGCTGCAGTGTCTCCATAAACATGATGGTAAACAGCGTGGAGGTTGGAAGTCTTCTCTCTCACTCGGCGTGCCAGCTTCGCTACCACACCGACATCGTCTGTGGAGAGAAGCCGTCGAGACACATGTTGATTTGGACGAAATCTGGACATGAAAAAAAAAAACAAAAGAAAAAAAAAGGTTGTCTCACCAGAGTGCGTGTAGAGAAGGAGAACGATGTCCTGGTCATTGAGAGACGGCAGAATTAGATACGAAAAATCCTCATGCGCTATGCAAAAGTTGGGACCCTTAGAGGAAAGGAAACACATATGTTCAAAAAACCTCCTTAAAATGTACACCATGTATTGCGGTACATGTACAGTAGATTTTTGCAGTAGCTGTTGCTTCCTTTGTTAAAATACATTCAAGGGCGATTGCACGGATCTTCAGTATTTTTATGCTCCGAGGAAAAACAATAAAAGCAACATGAATCCATTTACAAAAACGGACATACCCGCCATTTCAAATAAGCGATACGTGGGTAGGTTCACTTACAGACTGCATCTTGTACATTTTAAAAAGGCCCTGAAAACAGATTTTCTAAATCAGCTTCTTACTACGAGCAGTCTTGTCCAAAAAGAACAACCCAAACACAGGACAGTTTTGGTTGTTTCACATCAGATTTCTGTATTTTGTCTGTGCACTTCTCAATGGTTTTGAAGTGGGCGCGGGCGGAAAAAGGCGACGTCGGGATTCTGCAACATTTGAATCAAACTGTGATGACAGTTTAGGGGTTGCTTGCCTGTGTCGCCAGCATTGTCAATCAAATCTGATCAAAATCACACGCACACCGTCCTGATGAAGCAGATTAGTGGAGTTGCTAAACTCTTAATAACTAACACCTAACCATGCCCCCCCCCCCCAAACTTTTTACTTTGATTGTTGCTTCTTTAGTCATGAATGACAAAGTTTTTTGTACTTGCAAATAGATCAGCGTTTCTACCCCTGGAAGCTTTAGGAGCTTTTTAATTTTGGGTGGCATCATTTGTTGCCTTTACATGAAAGTAGTCTGCGAAAGCAGTCAGTGGCGGAGTCCGCCATTCTCGCGCTGAAGTCAAATGCCATGCACGAGGCCAAGGGATTCACAGAAAATGACACATGCACATACATGAGGAAATAAAAAAGGCACGAGATGGCGGCATGCAGCATTTGCACACAGTTAGTGGCGCTGCGCATATGTCACGCGTGACATGATGTCATCCGGTAGAGGGGAACAGCCTGGTCAAAATATTTGCATCTGTACAAATGTACTGTAGCTACAGTGATTTAGGAAGACATAAAATGTTTCATCCTGCCACAAGTGTTGTCAAATTAAGCATATTATTATTATTATACCACCATACTTTAAATATGCTACTTGTTTCTTCTCTAAAAAATGGATATATATATATATATTGTACTTGCAAATTCCAAACAGCCAAATTTAAGTATTAGCCTTGGACTCAATTAAGACCACCCAGCAGTAGAATAAGAAGGACTAAAGCAGATTAATTGAAAACAGACATCAAGTCCAACTGGGTCTCATACAGCAGGTGCAGCAGGATGTATTTCATACTAATCCTGTTCTGGGTTAATCTACAAGTGAGATACAGCGGAAACAGATGTGTCAGAACACGGTGCAAAATAAGAGCGGGATTTCATTTTAAATTGGATTTTAGTGGATTTCAGACATTTTAATACTTTGTAAGGCCTTGTCGTCAGGATTTTCCAGACTTGTTTAAGACCCGTAGACAAGCCAGAACAGAAAGCTCCATGTTTGGAGTGAGCGTGTACTGACAGCGCTACTGTACAAGAAGCACAAAGACGTGGTGAATCTCCTGCACAGTGGCAGTTTCTCATTAAAGGCCATGCATGAGTGCGCTGTGTCAGATCAGAGCATTTGTTCGTTATTTGCAGTAATTATTTGTTCGTTAATTCCAATTGCCCTCTTTTATTTAAAAAGATGTTAATTCTTCACATTCTTACACATTCCCTTCACATACCAGTGAAATCAGTGGACCCTCATTGTTGTTCAGCTCTCTGTATCCTCCACTGATGAAGCCTCGAACATCTCTGTAGTCTGACACACACACACACAAACAATATTATATCATGCAAAAGTAAAAGAGGTCTCTTCCAGATTACTAGTTAAATCTGGTAGAAATGCATCTCTGATCATTAACCAACATTGTGTTCGATTTACTGGACCTTGGGTGCATTCACACTTCGCTGTTATGCGTGATTTTGCACAACGTAAATCACACAGAGGAAAATGTTCATCCATTTGCTGCCATTGAATACATCAGCGCCTCCTCTCACCTGCTCCAAACGTGGGGTTGCACTCACTGGCGTCAATGAGGCCCAGCGCAGCGAGGGAGCCCCAGCCCAGGTAACACACTCGCCCGCCACGCCGCAAGCTGGAACACATATAGCGGAGTAGGAGATGGTTACGCTCCAAATAGGTCAGATCTTCTTCGGTAATAAAAACAGAGATCGACACAGAGGTTTTGTTGTCTAACACTCCAAAGCAATGATATCATATAACGCAGTTTAGATGTCCACAAAACTGTCTGTTTAATGAGAGGAAAGGCTCAAATTGCATCTGTGTGGGCTGCCAGTATTGTAGATCAGCGTTTCTACCACTGGAAGCTTTAGGAGCTTTTAAATCCACGTCATTATGAGACTGCTTGTCATTTTTATTTCAGCGCTTTTTTTTTGTTTTTTTGTTTTAAATGTTTGACGAAAACACTGGCAGCTAAAGAGCCAGGCCGCTGGCTCTGAATCGGAAAGTCCTCCGCGTCGGTTTGCCTACGTTAAACAAAAATTCTAAACTAAAGTGAAAGGTGTAAAATAGGATGTTCCACCTCTGTCCAGCTGCCTCCAACAGAGCAGCTATCCCCTCCTTCTGAGCGTAAGTGATACCCAGAGTTTTCTCGTATGCTCTCATGTGCTGAAGGATGCCCCTGTTGGACGAAAAAGCAAACACAAAAGGAGCTAAGTTTAGTTATTTCTGCTATACAGGCAGGTACAGAAAAGGTGTTTAGACAACTGCTCACGAATGTATTTAAACGTGCATGTTATATACACTACATAAAATAATAAATGTCCTTGCACATACACCAGTAGTGTCCAAGCATGTACCAGTAAAACATATATATATATAAAATTGTACAATATCTTTTCGGCAATGACCTCTAGAGGTCACCAACACACAATGTAAAACACTTGTGTTAGTTTGCTATTTAAAAAAGACATAAGAACGTCTGTGACAACACTTGCTGACACTTGCGGGTGACACGTCTGTAGTTAACACATACAGATTCAAAAAGAAGCAATGCACATGCAGCCACATCTCTGCCTCTCTCTGTGCTGACACGCACCCATCACCGGTAATGTGAAAAGCATGTCGAGGAGACTTCATACATTTTCCAGGTGGCTGTAAGAGAGAATCGGCTGCAGGCTGACGGCTGTCAACACAAAGAAGCACTTAGGAGGCTGCATGCTGTACCTTTGGGTGCTGAGTTGGAGACTAGAGGTGACTTCCGGTCATGACAGAGGATCCAATAGTGTTGTGTACCATGCAGTTTCGATATAATCTTAGAGTCAGCCTACTGTCCAGATGCGTGAATCCTGTCTTCATACTGGAACTTGATGTACTTTTAAGTCTATTAGATACATGTAAAGATCCGAGTTGCCTAAATAGTTCTGAAAAGATTTTTGGATGATTGTAGAATAAATGAGGAGGGGATCCATAGTGGTTTTAATAACTAATTTACAATTTCTGAATTGTCTAAGATCTGGCAATTAGATTATAGCTCTAAGTTAAATATGGAGCTAGAGCCAGGAGTCAAAGAGCTTAGCTTGCATGGAACGGAAGCAGGGGGAAACAGCTGGCCTTGCTCTGTCCCAAGCTCACTGATTTACATGTTGTATCGCATTTGTTTAACCTGTATTTTTTTTTTTTTTTACATTGGAGGAGAGCAAGGCTAACTGCTTCCACTCTTAATGTAGCGAGCTAAGCTAATTGCAAAGAGTCAATGTATTCATGTAACTGCAGACGAAGCATGCATGCTTACTTGTATGTGACGGGCGTGTTGGTGAAGGTGGCAGCATGAGCGGCAGACAGGACAACCTCCAGGAGAATCTTCGTGGCACTCCCTCCCTTCATCCTGGAAGAGCCACTGATGGCCTCTGGCTGAACACAGACAGACACATTCACACACACACACACACACACACACACACACACACACACACACACACACACAGAGTCTCTGGGCTGCTGGGTGTAGACAGGCTGTTCTCTTGAGTCGAACAAGAGAGTGGAGGTTCTTACCCCAACTGCTGGGTTAATGAGGAAGGCCTTTTGACTTTTGGCAAGCTCCTGCATCATTTGCACCACACTGCGAAAGGTGAACGTGCAGCCTGGTATGGGCTCATCCCTAACACATCATTATTTTGGATGTTAAAAATAAACCCAAAAAAGGGACATATCATACCAAATGATCCCTAATTTACATGGCATTATATTAATGGAATACCAGTGAAGTACGCGTATACACACACACACACACACACACACACACACACCTGGCCTGATGTGTAGGATTGAAGCCAACCAGTACAGGAGTGTAGATCTCCGGGTGTTGCAGGCAGAAGTGCAGCTGACCTGCCACAAATGGAGCCTAGTGGCCAGAAATCAAATGTACACAAAATAGCCTAAGTTATCTGCACGTTTACAAGGTCCTGACTCATAAGTTAGCACCTTGTCCCACACAATTCAGATTATGACCAATTAGAGTGACTTACAGATAATCCACAGGAAATACCAATGAACAAGACCCGCCTCTTTCCCTCACAGACCTGCGGGGTGCCGAAAACATGCAGTGGTCAAATGCTGGAGTTTTGCTAAAAACGTACCACATTTACACACACACACTCACTCCACCATGTCCCAGACCTTCTTCAGACTGAGCATGCCCAGTTTGGGGTCGTCTTCACGGGCTTCTTGGGAGGATAGCAGAGCCCTGAGGGAAATGAGGGAAAGACAGGGACTTTATTTAGACATCATCAAAGTAAGACTGTGACACTTTTAAGAGAAAAAAATAATCTTCCTCTTACTAATTGAGTTTTCATTGCTCTCAAACGTTACAGTGTCTCACTGTGAATAAGTCTGAAGCAGTAACTTTACTCAGACGTTACCATCACGTCAAAATAACAGAACTTCAGAAACAGAAATACTTTATTAATCCCGGAGGGGAAACTCTTTGTAACAGCAGCTCACTATCACGTCAGTGCACACAACAATGGAAGTACTAAGCAAAGTGCTAAGTACTAACCAAAAATATAATATACTATAATACAGGTAAGTACAAAGTGGGTATAGGTATAAATTCAAAATTTAAATAAGTCTTGAACATGAGACTCAGAGGAACATATCCCTACATGTCTCGTATTATGGACAAGAGCGATGTGTAAAACCTAAGAAATGAAACATTTTACATATAACATAAAGATTTTTAAAGGTGAATGTATTTGGATATGCAATCAAACCACTGTGTTCAAATCCAAGGAGACGGAGTGTTTCCTGTTCCCTACAGACACGCCATCTGGACACAAGTTTCACCTCCCCCAGTGATAAGAGTGAGCTTTGTCATGTCCACAGTGTTATTGTGTTAAATCATTGTTAGCAGTATCAGCCCTATCACCCTGGATTGATCTAATTATCACCGCATTTTCATTGAAAACATCTGACTTATTATATTGAGCACAGTTTAAATTCACCAAGTCTTTTTCATTGCATGGCAATATTCAGTTTGGGATATATACAGCAGCACTAACACGCGGCTGCATCGTTTCTGTTCAGCATGAGCTCAGTAGAGCTGTTTTAACGTGAACTCAACCAAAGTGCAACTTGTAATTTAACACAGAATGACACTGTATATCATTTATTAATTGGATTTATTTGTTGTTTATTGATTGATTCTAATTTGGGGGGCGTGGGAACCGGAGGACCCGGAGAAAAACCACGCAAGCAGAGGGAGGACATGTAAATGCGACAGTGCACTCATAATGAGCGACTGTGCACCTACAGTCCTTTCTGCTGTAGTCAGTCAAGTGAACAGCCTGACGAGCCAGCATCTCTTCTTCTTTTTGGACTTTTTGTCCAGTGCTGTCTCCATCTTGGACTCGAGTTCACCCAGCTTGGCTTCCCACCGACTCCAGTCCTCCTCTTTCTTGTTCGGCCGCTGCTGAAGTGAAACCAGCTCCTCCTCTGCTTTTGTCTGGTGAGCCACGATCTTGCTGTTGGCATTGTGCTCCAGCTGGGTATGGTAGGAGGCTGGGGTTTGCTTGTGCTCGTCTTCCAGGTCCAGAGCCTTCAACTGTTTGTCTTCTTTATTGAAGAGAACCTCTCTGGCCTTCTTGTGTTGAGCAAGCTGCTCCCTCAGGTCTTTCTGGGCCTCTGATAGCTGCTGCTGGAGCTTCTCTCCCAGTTCAGTGTGGAAAACCTCGCTTTTTGGCGTTGGAGTCTCCTCACAGGGCTCTGCATCACGCTTGAAACTTTGTTGCTGCAGTTGCAACTTGGCCTCCTCCAGCTTGCCGTTGAGATTTTTTATCTCCTCCTCGTACGACCTGGTGTCACTGGTGCGGGCTCGTTCCAGCTGGTCTTTGAGCTCTGCGATCGTCTTCTCAGCTGCAGCAGTGGAGTGGGTAAGCTGACAGCGAGTCTCTTGCAGCAGGGTCTTGATATCGTTGACCTTTCGCTTCTCAGCTACATATTTGCAGTAGTAGAGGTGCTCAGCGTACTGGGAGTCGGTCAGTCTGGCTTTGAGAAAAGCGTTCTCCTCCTTGAGATTATATCTCACTTTTCCCATCTTGGGTTTAAAATCAGAAGTTTTCTGGGGACGATCCGCGAAGTAGCTGTTGATTCTTCTACGGTCCTCCAGCTCTTCTTCATGCTGTGTCTGCATGTTTGTTGTCTTTGGTTTAACAAAGGCTTGTGTTGCTTCCATCGTGTCGGCAAAATGTGTAATGAAGTGATGAAAAAACCCAGCTCTAATCTGGTGTCTCAACATTCCACACTATCAAAGCGCATGCTGTAACACAGCACCCAGCATTCCAGGAGAGGATTCTATTCCATATTTTTGAAAAATGCCAAATAAAATCAAACCAAACCTAATATCAAACATTATCAGCTAATTATTGGACACAATAATCTAAAGTTAGAAACAACAATGGCTATGAGCATGATACACTTACACTAAGCAAGGGCGGTGAAACTAGTGCCCAGATTGTGTACAGAAAATCAGACCAAACCAAACCTCAGAACAAATACAGGAGTTTGCAGGATATGCTACTGTAAATCACCAATAAGGCGGCCAACTCTACCAGATTACTGTACAAAAGAACGTCACAAAAGCAGTAATAATCAATAATCTGACAAGTTCAGCACCAAAATATTTGGTGGAGGGGGCGGGGGAGTCGAGTGTCAGACGTTGGACAGATTCTTAGTTTTGTTAACTTCTTCAGATATTTCCTTTTCTAACTTTAGCATATATTTCATTTAGGCAAAGGTCTTTATTGATGAAGTTTTCCTGTAATACAGTTTTACAATCTCAACCACATTGGAATCTTTCCAGGCATCGCTTTGGATAGAAATGACACTTTTTGAAATTACAAGGTAAGCCACTAGAGGCAAAAGCCCCCAAAATCCTCAAGCTGAGGATTTTTTGATAATTTTATAATCAGAGGTGTCAAGTGACAAAGTACAAATACTTCGTTACCTCACTTAAGTAGAAATTTGGGGTATCTATACTTTACTGGAGTAATTATTTTTCAGCTGACTTTTTACTTCAACTACTTACATTTTCATGCAATTATCTCTACTTTCTACTCCTTACATTTTAAAAATAGTTTAGTTACTCCTATTTCATTTTGGCTTATTTTCATTCCGGCTTGCCAACGTTCAAAAAACAAATAAAAATAAAACCTATCCTGATGCAACGCGCCATCCGGATAGAGTGAATTTGATTGTGGTTGGATGAGAAGTATAAACATCTACCATTCCGACACCCTGTTGGTTTGTACGCGATCCATCGCACCTGCACATGACACAGATCACGTCACACTCCAGCAGGGACACAGCCAGTGTTGGGGTCGTTACTCAAACAAAGTAATAAGTTACAGCAGGCTGTATATGAAGCCAAGTACGAAGACGTCCTCATGTATATGGTTCTTTAATCTATTTGCATTGTACTAAAATGCGTTCATTTTCAATGGGCATATATGCGGCTGAAACAGGCAGCCTAGGGCATCCCACATTTTTCAACATTAACATTTGAATGTAACATTCTAGTCATTATGGCCTTTAGAAAAATGTTTTTTTGTGGAGGTGGGGTAGTGCACTATAGGCCCCTGTGGAGCGGCCTAAGTTTTTGTCATTAATAGCATTTTTCCCCTCACATTACTTTTATACTTTAAGTAGCTTTGAAACCAGTACTTTTACACTTTGACTTGAGTAAAAAGCTGGAGTTGATACTTCGACTTCTACAGAAGTCTTTTTAAACCCTAGTTTCTTTTCTTGTACCTGAGTAATGAATGTGAATACTTTTGACACCTCTGACCACAAGAGTAATGTTGTTCAGTGTAACATACCCGTCTCCTCCTGCAATGATGTAGGAATAGACCGAACTCTGGTTCAGCTCCCTCAGCACTCTGCTGAAACATGACTAACAACACACACACACACATACACACACACACACACAGGAAGTCATTTTTCCATAAAACAAAGTGAGATTTGATCAGATGATTTCATTAAGTGTCAATATCCTAATATTACTGGCTTGTTCCGCCTTGCTCTACGAGATCCCTTTCCATTGTTGAACATTCCTGAAACAAATAAAACTCCACTGGAAGCCAAATGGAAAATGGTCTTTTGTTGTTTTTTTTTTATAACTATGTGACCGAATAAGTTGTTGCAGTTGTTTGCTTCCTTATTCCCGCTGTGCAGTGGGCTAAAACACGTGGGGAGCCTTTCAGGACAACTACCGAAATGAGGAAAGCCAGGCGGCCAGAAGTCCCACAACCGCTCAGTACAACAAGGCTGCCCTGAGGATCCTGTTAAAGAAACAGAGGACACGCTTTAACATGACTGACTGACCAGTAGAAATACAGACACAGAGACCGAGAGAAGATACCTTGAGAATGAGCTCCACCCTCTTAGCAACCTCCACCAATGTTTCCACCACTTGCTCACTGAAAAGCCTCTAAAAACGACATTTCAAAAATAATTTCCTTCAAAAAAATTCTTCGCAATAGCGTTGCGTGAAACTTGCAGGCTACTCGTCTCATGTGTATCGGTTGCTTGTACCTGGTAGGTGGCTCCGGTCTCTTCTTGAAACATCTGGGCGTCACAGGCCTGCAACATCCTCACAATACAATTGGCTGAAGCCCGGTCAATGTCGCGCGTCAGGGGATTGGATTTCTCTGAAACAGGAAGTGACGGCTCATAATCTGGGGACTGGGAAACATAAAATATCAAATTATAATCCAACATATTGGCTGCATTGGACCACCTCCGCCCTACCATCTTCAATCCAATGATTATTAAATGAACATTTAAACTACATAAAGACTTTTTTTTAAATCAGTAGTCTGCCGGGGCCAGAGACTTCAAGTCTTTATGCTAAGCTAACAAGTTCCTGTAGCTTCATATTTACTGTACAGAAATGAGCGGCATCAGTCTTCTAACTCTCAGCAGGAAAGCGAACATGCACATGTATTTCATCAAACTACCCCTTTAACTTACCTCCCAGTCATGCAAAGGCACTTTTGTGTCTTTTCCCGCCATTGTGCACGTGTCTGTCCACGACAAGTTGTGTCTGAGAATGTGTGCACTTGCTAGAGATTGATGCATCAACCCGAAGGTTCAATGACCAAACAGCTCTTCCTTCCGTCGCCTTGTACTTTGGCAGGTTCAGCCGTTTAGTTAGACAGTTCAGCGAGATAGTCCCATTAGTCATTAGGTGAGAAACCTTTGAAAAGGCAAAGCACGGAAAAAGAAATGTACAGACATACAGTATACGCTATTGTACATAAATGTAAATAGGCAACAGAAAAATGTACGCGTCGGTAAATATTGCAAGAAAAATAACACATTAAACATCAGTGCCTGATTTCACTTAATTTATACATTTCTCCCATTAAAATGCAAATAAAAATAATGCCCACTGCCAAAACATCAGGTAATGTAGCCTACGTATTTTACTGCATTTTAACATAAAGCACTTTATAATGCTATTTATTGAAAGTAATATTAAACTATGCAGTCCTTTTTAAAACAACCTTTTTTCACCCTTCAAGCCACCATAAACCCGAAACATGCTGCAGCTAAAAGCCCATGCAACTGACTTCTCTTCATGGGTTTGTCATTCATTATTATCAGCTCACCAAACCAGAATGTTCTTCAAGTACAATTTTGACAGACAAATCAACCCACGCTTTGTATTCGTCTCCGTTCCCCTGCCTCTACTTGACGAGAGTCATCAGACTCGCGAATAGATTTGCAACCAACCCCACAGCCGATTACCGACAACAGGCAGCCGTCGCGCACGCGCGAACACTGAGCGCAGAGACGATCGAGCCGCGCGTCAAAATGTGGCGTTGCAGGCGGCGCGAGGCCGCGCCGGTTTGGAGGCCGCGCTGACCTCGGCCCGGTCAACCGTTTCTGAAAGGTCACTTGAAAGTTCTGCACGTTACCGGACTCCGTAGATGTGTCAGTCCTGCACACAGTCCTGTTCCTGCTTCTGCCGGCGCACTGTTTGCTAGCACCACTACGACGACGAGTGGGTCTGTCGGCGGGGGCGCAGAGTCCCACGGCACATGACGCGCACTGGAAGCGCTCGCGGTTTGGTGCGGTTTAGGGAAAGATCGTGGTTTGGGTTCAAGTGAACGGAGTTATTCCAGGAAGTTACCCCAGGGGGTGTGTCCTGTAGTGAAGTGGGTGGGTCGGGCACCCCCCCTCCTTCTATTGGTGGATTCTGGCCTTTTTTTTCTATTATAAATTCTGCCTAGTCCCTCTGTTTGCTCCAGCTCTCATGGGTCTATTCAGTCTACCCTTGTAACAGAATAAAATGTCGCAGAGAGAGAACACTGCTTCCTGTGTGAATTGTTTATCAGAGAAGAAAACTGACTGGAAATTCTTGCTTCTAACATGACCTTGGCACCAGCAGCTTATCTTTCTTATGTTGTCGCCCAATGAGGGAGTAACTCTGGTTATAAATAAGTTGCAGTTTCTGTACTGGGTGTGCCATCTTGCAGGATGTCGTGTATGTGTTGAACCTCTTTGCAAAGAAATAAAACGCAATTAAAGGCAATCTTGGAGAAAGACTCTTGTTTATTCACAGACACCCCTTTAAAGAAAGGGAATCAAATTTCCACATTATTTCTGAATGTTTATTCACCCCCCCCCCCTCCCCTCCCTTACATCGCAATATTCTCTAGAAAACTCCACTTTCACTTGACAGCCCTCGTCATGCCCTAAAAGCAGTTTGTCACAAGAAATGTCCCCCCGTGTGGCCCGTTTCCTTTCGGTCAGTCACGGGGACTGTAAAATGAAAACCGCAAAGTGCTCGGCTCTGTCTGTAGAGACAAAGTCCACTTAAGGACCTTTGAGGCTGAGGAGTGAAAGGAAGTATGGATTTCCCCGTCACACGCCAAACACAAATGCCGAGAGCATCCGTTCTTGCAGCTATTTTATGGGCGACGAGATATAGAAATACACCCGATTCCTAAAATCACAAAATGTACCACAGCAAATAACAGCTGGAACGTGGACATCAAACTGAACTGAACACCCAGCATGAGGCCGTTTTTTTTCGTTTAAATCATCCTCGATCTCAGCTCTGAGAGCGTTGGCTCACAATAAATACAAACCCTCTAGCAGTGAAATTTGTGCCATCATTTTCAAACATGCTTTTCAGCCCTACAGATCCAACGGATTCTCAGCAGTGTGGAACTATTTACACGCCAGCAGACTGTGGCGTCTAATACATTTCATCGCTTTCAGTGGACCATATCAAACTGTTTCCTGCAGTGTGCCTCACTCCCTCAAGCTCCCACTGCTGTCTCTCATAACTGCCAGCTAATTGCTGCCAGTGACACAGCGGCGAGGACATTTCTCACATCATGTTCCATCAACAAAGAAAAGACTATTTCTCCTCACACTTCATGACTCCTGACACCTCTTCTTTCTTTTCTTTTTTAAAAACACAAAATGAATTCCGTGTATGGTACGCCGTAAAGGCCTGTGACTCTCTAGGGTGATGCATTTGTACTCATCACTGGCTCACGCTGATTATTAAATGATATCAGACATCCAAAGTACAGTCTGGTGTTAACCTCACTGAGTCAGTCCAACACCAGAGCTGTGCGTAATGCTGTGCGATACGTCAAAGCCAGGAGGAAGCGCCTCCATAGTTTGTTGGCTGCAGCAACACAGAAGCGTCATACTTAAATGCTTTTATCAAGCAAAGGTGATTGCAATAGTGAAAACATCAACATCACCAACTTTTAAAGATTGTTCAGCTTCAGGCTAATGATGCACTGGCTAATAAACAACCACAGCAGCAACTGCCTAAAAGCTCCAGGCTTACTGTGTGTCAACTGCCTTTTGCAGATTTAATTGAAAATCCATTCAAATATTTTGGGGGACGTGTAGCATTAAAGCAAAACATCAACTGACACGGCGCGCGCCTAAACCCGCATTCATTTAATCATTTGGCGACCTGGCAAATGTGTGTTCAATCAATATCCGCTTTCCTTTAATCGCTGTCTTTGGTCTCCACCAACTCCTGAGGGAAATATCGGGCTCGTTAGCTTCTAAATGCTCCACTGTGCTCGCCAGTCAGACGCTAACTTTGCCTGTCTGCCGACTGGTGCTGGGCAGGAAGCGAATAGCGGGTTTTTGCTGAAAACAGCTGCCTGCTGCTGGGAATGCTACGTATACCAATTGATAATATAAAAACACTGATTACAGCAGCTTTAAATCTAAGAAGCCATTTAAAATGTAAATGTCTTGTCAGCCTCCGTGTGGACTCCGAGCAGCCCTGCTGCACTTCTCACCAACTGAACACACGCCATCGTCACTGAATGATGCAGCGGCAGACTCTTTGAGCAGCCAATGACAATGTCTGAATTTATACCCGATGCAGTCGGAGGAGCTGAAGTGCAAAGTGTCTTGTTCTATTCATGCCTAAACTGGTGTGCACAGTTTTTCCATTGATGCCTCACAGTAACTGTCTTTAGGTGAAATCAACATGTTTTCAACCTGCGTACCTAGAAGCTCTTCATAAGTCATAAACTCCACTTGACCCCTGTGTTCCTGATGGAGTCGAGCCTGCTGCTTGTCACTGTCTTCTCTGAGAGGCTGTACATACTATAGCTTCAGTGGTGAAATTTTACTGGGTACATTCAGCGAGACACTGAACCCCAAGTCGCTCCCCATGTGTATATATTTGGAAAGAAAGGTGCTGCTCACTTGGTGATGCATCTGCCAAGACAATCCAATATTGAAACAGAAAGTAATATAACGCTGACAGAAGCAGACGATGTGTACTTTCACTTTTGATACTTTAAAGGCTCAGCACACACACACACACACACACACACACACACACACACACACACACACACACACCACTATCCTATGTATGTGATTCTGCCACCTCTCTAAGCACCGGCACAATAAGACGCACTCCGGACCTTTGAGCGCAGTGTCATTCCTTTAAAACCTTTTTGACCAATGAACTACGTTTCAATGACAGATGTAATCCTTTGTCTTTAACAATCCAGAGCTAGCATGTAAACAAAAAATCGTGTCAAGAGCGTTCCATAAAATGTTCAACATGTTTACATAGTGGAATTACTACTGGATCTGAAGACTTTTTCCACCACTGTCATGACTCCATTTAGGGTTTGGAAGTAGTCAGTGTCCTCCCCAGTTGTCCTCCCTACTGTGCTCGCATTATCTTCAAATGTATGATCTCTATTCAGAGCCAAATAGACCTCCAATTAACCTCGTGTTTTGGTCGTGTTTTCCGTTTTCATTGTTAGCGCTTCTCTTTCATTTGTCTCTGATTGATGGAAGGCTGGTCTAGGATGCACTAGGTTTTGTTAATTAACTGAAACTCAGGACTTTCCTCTCTAGTTAATTGCACGGCTCTTATTTAATTTGCCGGCTTTCTGTGGAGTTTTTCCACAAAGCCTTTGCTGCAGATGTACACATTTCCACTTATTTGAGGTGTTCTTATCTTGCTTTGTCCTTACAGTCACTCACAGCCAGATTAAAAGTCTCATTTTGTGTCTTCCTGATTCCCATCAACTCAGAACAAGGTCATTGTTTTGATCTTTTGAGGTTTACTGCTGATCCGGGAGCTGCCGCCGCTGCCTACTTTTGTCTTGAATAGCGCGACCAATCATCAGCAGGAAGCATTGGACTCGAGTCCTCCGGCGTTTTTGCTTATTCATTTGGATAAATAGACCTATTGTGTAGTGGAGGTTGGAACTGCGGCTGCAGTCACATACATGTCATTAATGTACATTATTTGTATAATTTCATAAGTTTTCCTTCCAAGACTGCTGTCCAGGAATTTAGCAAGAGCTTTTCATGGCATTTTGCGCTTCATGCTTGCAAAAAAATTGGGAAAGGTTTGAATTTGTTTAGATGTTTTCCTAGGAATGTAGATGTGTGCAAGCTTGACTCTGCCTCTGCAGGTGTTCAAGTCATATTTCTTCATATTCTTGAAGGATTTGGCGCAATTAGCCTGAAGTGCAGGTGTCAGGGGAAAAAGCCCACACTCCGAGCTGTGGCTGATTAGCTCGGGAGTTGCTGTCACTCACTCTCATTGTCTCTTGCTCACACACAGACACACAGGCACAGCTATGCAACCATCTACTCCCTCTCCCTGTCCTTCAGCCGCACAGCCATGGTCGTCATGACAACAGAGAGGCTAATCTCCAGCGGACAGAAAGAGAGAGAGAGAAAGTGCAAGTGCTTGCACAGAAAAACGTGCTTCTGAGAGCGAGGAGCAAGTGTGTGTGTGTGTGTGTGTGTCTGCATACTTGCATATCTCTGAATATGTGTGCTCTTGTTTTATTATGTTCGTGGGGTCCAAAAGCCAGGACCCCACTATACTTGTGGGGTCCCACCTCCTTTGTGGGGCCAAAAATACTGGACCCCACAAGTTTAAAGGTTTAGGCATTTAGTTGTGATGGTTAGGTTTAGGGTAAGGGGCTAGGGAATGCATGATGTCAATGACGGGTCCCCACAAAGATAGTGCCGCAAACCTCTGGGTTCAGGAAAAATATATTGTGCCTGTGTTTAAGCAAGCTTGTGAGAGGGAGGGTGAGCGGGCACGTGTTTCTAATGTAGCCTGTGCATGCATGTACATTCCACCTCAATTTAATGACATTACTGACTCCATTTGTATTAAGAAGAATCATAACTGGAGTAGAATGCCCTTATTAAAAATATTTCTATATGATAAAAACATTTCTTCCAGCTATCTTTATCTCTTTCACTTTCATTATTTACATTCCTCTGCTCTATCCCTCTTCCAGCCTTTGAATCCACTTCCCTTAATTTTTCCTTCATCATTCTCACAGATTCCTTTTTAGTTCCCCCTCATGACGTCCTTCTCCTTAAAACTCCTTAATTTATCCCTTCTTCTTTTGCCATTTTCCTTTCTTTGCTTCTCTCGCCTTTTTTTGTAGCTCTATCCCCTCCTCTGTCTCTGACACACCCTTTTCTTCCCTCCAACAATTCTTAAATCTATCAGTCATCCTATTTCCTGCATTCCTTCTTTCAATCTTTTCATCCTTTGAAACGGCTTCAGCCTGAATCATCTTCTCTCTTTCGCCTTCACACACCCTCCTTTCATCCCTCCTCTAATTCCTAAATCCATCTCTCTATCCGCCTTTCAGCTGTCCAGCTCCCTTAGTTCCTATACCCTCTCCTCTGACACTGGCATACACAGTGTCAATCCAAATTTCTCACATTCCTAGATCCTAAATGCTTGCGGGATCACACACACACTGGCACACACACTATGTTAGCCTAAGGCTGATGAGGCTGGCAGAGCCACAGGGCGGTCAGCCCACTGGAGGGGATGATGGGGGTGTGAGGGAGAAAGGGGGAGGTGGGAAGTGCAGAGAGAGTGATGGATGGAGGGGAATATTGAGAGAGGGGACGGAGGGAAGAAAGGGTGATGATTGATGGAGAGATGAATGTCAGTCGGTGGAAATCTAATTCCCCCCCCCTCTTCTAGATGGAAGAAACTAGCTGTTTTCATTGGAAAACAATCACCCTGTTTCTATACAGCGCAGCGGGCTATTTCACGTCCAGTACACCTTGATGCGCGTACACGTGCGCGTACCCGCGTGCAGATGTGAATTCGGGGCTGACGTTGTCATCCGGTAGAGGGCGGAGTGAGAGTGTGAGAGAGAAAGAGAGGGGGATCTGGAGCTGCAGAGGGCTGGAGCTGCGGAAAGGAGCGGAGATGGTCTGCAGCGGATGCCGGGTACCTGCAGCCTGAGTGCGGGCGGGATGAGAAGCAGGAGTCGGGGGTCCTCCGGTTGACTGAATAGGAAGGTTTATTTTAGCACGAGTCGTGGTTTGAGAGAATAGTCTGGTGCCCGGTGTGCGCCCACACATCCACACACACATCCACACACGCACGCACTCACTCACACGTCTTAAGAACAGCAGGAGATGCATTACGTCATAGCCCCCAGTCGCCCTAGATGACCGCGCGCGCAGGACGGGATGATGCAGGGCTGCTGGACTAGAACGGGAACGGATTCCGCTGCTGCTGCTGCTGCTGCTGCTCGGGAGCGCCGGGTGGCGGTGTGTCGACCTGACGAGGAAGAAGGGGAGCCGCCGTCGCGCGGCCGCTGGCTCTGATGGCTCCTCGCGCCCCGGGCGGGAAAGAGACACAGCAGTCGCCGCGGCGCGAGAGGGAAGGGGACAGCAGGAATCTGGGAAGTGACGTGGTATCCGCGCCCCGCGAGAAAGCACAACGGTGCGGTTGTCGTGCGTTTCGCAGGAGGGCAGGAGCGGCAAGGGGAACATGGCCGCGCAGTCGGACGGCGGAAAAGCCGGGGTTGGGTACGGCAGCGGCGGTTTCGCCCAGCTGTACGATGTTGATGCCGAGGAGCCGCTGGACTCCGCCGCCATCCACATCTGCCAGTGCTGCCGCACCTCCGCTTGCTACTGGGGCTGCCGCTCAGCCTGCCTCGGCTCTGTGCTCGGCGGGGGCCAGCCTGCCGGAGGGGTCGGCATCCGGGAGACTCACTGCCCGCCCCGGGAGCAGCTGTGGCTGGACTGCCTCTGGATCGTCCTCGCCCTCCTCGTCTTCTTCTGGGACGTTGGGACGGACCTGTGCCTGGCAGTGGACTACTATCGCAGGCAGGACTTCCTCTGGTTCGGCCTCACTCTCTTCTTCGTACTGGTGCCGTCGGTGCTGGTCCAGATTCTGAGTTTCCGCTGGTTCGTGCAGGACTCCACCGGCGGGGGGCTCGGGGAGGTGGAGGGGCTTACCAAGCGGGGAGCGGTGGCTCTGGGGTGCCTATATCCCGGCAGGGACCGCCTGCAGCTGGCCACCATCTGGCTGTGGCAGGCCACCATACACATCCTCCAGCTGGGACAAGTGTGGAGGTAGGGTGGGGGGGGGGGGGCACACACAACAACACACACCTGATCCTAACCTGTCCCAAGACTCCCTCCCTTTATCTTTTCTCAGACACACTTAATGTTGCTAATGGGTAGAGTGGGGTGTCAACTCGATGTAGCTAGAAGAAAGCAAAGCTTGCTTCACACTGACAGGCGGGAGAGGAAGAGCAAGAGGAGGACAGGGAAAGGCTCTCTGTGACCTCCCCAGCGCTTTAGTTACTATCTGGCAATGACAGATATTAAGAGAGACAGCCAGAAAGACTTGGAGGGGGACACAGAAAGACAGTCACAGAGACAGTGATCCCACTTTCGCAGACTTCTTTGAGTTTCTTTTTCTTTTTTGGCTCACCTTATGAAAAGTTAACTCTGCAACTCATACTGCACAATCTCCGGTCGAAAAGAGCAGAATATGGCTGAGATAGGTCACTCACACTATCTGCCACAACTGTAGTTATTATAGTGATACTACAGTGAGGTTTTACACATCCTATAGTAGGCCTACCTCTTCTATATTAACTCAAGCTAAATGAAGACACAGCCACAGTGTGTTTTTAGGGTCTGACTGAAACGCTGTCCATGGTGCTGAATACATTTCCAGAACCATGGACAGCGTCTCAGCCAGAGTTCTACACTACAGTTGAAGAACAGAGGAGTCAGAGCTGTGTGTGTGTGTGTGTGTGTGTGTGTGCACACGCACATTTGTACATCTGTGAACGTGTATGTGTGCGTGCGCTTCAGTGTTTGTGACCAGTGGAAAAACGGTGTCACGGCTCTTCCCATGAGTGTCAGCATGCATGGAGAGTACAAAGAGGAAAAGCATCTGCGCTTCTGGCAGCATATCTCCCTCTTTCTCTCTCTCTCTCTCTCTCTCTCTCTCTCTCTCTCTCTCTCTCTCACACACACACACACACACACACACAAACACACACACACATATACACACAGTTGGACATGGGTAGGTGCTAATTGTAGTGCTAAAAGCACTGTTGGGAAACAACAGCACACACCCTTTTCCTCTTATACACACACCACACGTCTTTCCTATGCAACTGTAGGTTCCTTGCTCTCCTTGCGCACTTGTGTCATGTATGCGTCTGTATGTTTGCTTGTGCATGTGTGTGTGTCGCTTTGACAGCAGAAGCAGTAGTAGCAGGAGTGTGGTAGCTTGTCTCCAGCCTCCTAGCCCTCTATACAAGTACAGTGCTCACCCTCATTCTCTCCCAACCCCTCTCTCCAAGAAGACTCCTTAATGGTGTCCACTTGCCTCTGGGCTGGCAGCAGGGAGAGTAGAGTGATGAGCGTGTGTGTGTGTGTGTGTGTGTGTGTGTGGTGTGTTTGCATCCTGTTGTGCTACTCAGCTCCTCTGCTTCGGTCTCTCTGTGGTTGTAGGGTTAACCCCCCCCCCCACACACACACACACAGACACACACACACATCCCTACTTTATCTCCATTCACCCCACCCATTAATCACCCCCTCAGCCAGCAGAATGGACTCTCCCACCTGGAGGAAGCGGAGGAGCCGAAGAAGGAGGAAGAAGAAGAAGAAGAAGAAGAAGAAGGGGAGGGAGCGGGGTTGTTTGTCGCTGAGGAAATGGTATGGCCTGATTGAGACAGATTGCTTAGAGATGGAGAGGCTGTGGAGAGAAGAGGAGGGGTGAGGAGGGAGAAAAGATTGCACATGCACAATGGGAGTAAAAGGGGGGATGGGAGTGGAAAGAGAGCAAGAGGAGAGAGGGAAAAGGAGGAGTGGGAGTGAGAGTGAGAGTGGTGGGGGTGTGGAAGATCTACTGTATTCTGTACATACAGTATGGTTTGAAACCACATCCCTCCATGTCAAGGTGTTAAGATGCTGTCAGGGTCACCTGCCACGCTGCCCACTAAAAAGCCTCAATCCTTAACCTGAACATAAATACAAGGACTTCCTGTTTACCGATTTTCTTTTGAAAAATCCAAACAAATGATGCTAGTTAGTTATCCTTCATTGCTCTTGAGTCAAGGACAAACAGCATTTGGGTGCTTGTATCTTATTCTAAAGCCACAAAATCCATTAATCCAGCTTTAAATGGTTAGTTTAGAAGCATTAACACATATGAAGAATAGGATAATAAGGATATCCCTCACCCCGGAGTGTCAATAAAAACACAAGAAGTCAAGATAGATAACTTTCACGCTTTAGTGTAAATTCAGTAACATAACAGCACAGTAAACCCAGAATATTTGGCGTGTGTGTTATCTGTACAGGAGGGAAATATGAAAAACACACACTAACAATGCAGTGAAAAGTCTAGAAATGGCTTACTGTAAAGAGGTGGTCTTCTAATGCCTGAGAACCAAACGCATTTCATATAGAAAAAGGGACCTTTCGCTGAGCAAAGCACACACAACACTGTCCACAACAAGACCGTAACCTTCACAGTCTAACAGGAAACTGGCTTGCCAATCACCTCAAATGTACCGACAACTAATCACTATGGCACAGATAACAGGGAATCAGCTTAACAACAACATTAACAGGAGCATACAACATCTAATTATGGTTAGGCACTAGGATGTGTGTTAAACTGGTAATGTAGCTGAACAACAAGGGCAGCGATTCTGCGTGGCCTATCAGTTGACTTCAAGCATACCGTCACTGGTGGAAGAAGTACTCAGATCTTTTACTTGAGTAAAAGTAGCAATACCACGGTGTGTATAAAAAACCTACTCTGTTACAAGTAAAAGTCCTGCATTCAAAATGTTACACGACACAAGATAGATTTATTGATCATTTTACAACATACAACGAGAGTTTGATTATAGTCCCCTTCATGCTACTCAAAACCAAATGTTATCTGCAAGAATGATATAAAGTAGATTAGTGAATATATAATAAGTCATAGAAATTAAAGCTATTTTGCATGGTGGAGTGCCGAGTATGAATTTAGGAGTCTCACAGCCTGAGGGAAGAAGCTGCTCTGTAGTGTGGTGGTCCGACAGCGGATGCTTCTGTATCTCCTTCCAGACGGCAGCAGCGTGAACAGGCTGTGGCTGGGGTGGGGTGGGTACTGTCCTTTAGTATCCTTTGGGCTCTGCGCAGACACCCCACCTCACCGATATCACTGATTCTTGCGAAAAACGGCGTAGAAACATGGCAGCGCACCATGGCGGCCTCCGTGGAAGGGGACCCACTCCCTCTGTAGCTATAAAGGTCTTATTCTAAGGTAATGAAAACACAACAATTCCTATTTTCATGTGATTATACACTAATGAATAATACTTCTAAATAGATCCAATAGATCCTCCTAAATGATGCACACTAGTACTCGTTATGCAGACCGGCCCATTTCAGAATAATGTATATTAGTGGATTATAAATTGTGATCCATAATGTGGAAGCATCATTTTAATGTTGCTGCTGGAAATGGTGGTGCTGATTATATTTTGTGTTAATAATCTGAACCTGCAAAGTAACTAGTAACTAAAGTTATCAAATAAATGTATTGGTGGAAAAGTATAAAAAAGCATAAAATGGAAATACTCGAGTGAAGCACAAGCCTCACATATTTGTACTTAAGTACAGTACTTTTTGTTTTTAAACTATACATTTTCTTTGCACACACATAAGACTATATAAAATCCAGTTAATGAAAAATTCCACCGCTGCTTACTGTGTGGCCCGGACACATAGTGGCGCGTAACATGTTAAGTATGGGAAGGATAAAGCAGTCCGCATTGGAGTTTTCGACCCTCGCCGTGCCACTACATCATTCATTAGCCAGGATTGCTCCCATTATTGGCAGCCCAGGTGCCTGCACATGCATCAAGCCAGACCTGATGCGAGTATTTCTAACACTATATGAGTGCTGTGCATGCACATGTAGGCGTTTTCCTTTGGATGGAGCATTATTAATTTTTTGTGGATTAAGCTTGTATGTTTCAATTTCAGAGGGCTGTAAAAGCCTTACATAAAAATGCAAAGTATAATATAGAAGCACATGCGCCCGCACACAATGATATCCGTGTACTTAGAGTAGCAGTGCACACACAGGGAAGCAGGATTTGCACCTATGTACATAATACACATACAGCACATGCGTCCACACACACACACACTGTGAGATCCCTGAGGCATTTTTAATTGAAATCCCTGCCTACATCCCACCCACATATACGGCCGTTTCCCAGATCTAGAAAGCCACTCAGCATGTACGGATCAAAATCTTTGTTCATAGAGAGGTTCTAACAACGATCAGACCGTGATATTTTTGGGGGAAAATCAAACATGAAAATCAACAAACATGGACATCTTGAAAAGGATGGTGCATATTTGGCTAGAATTAAACTTTAAAGGGGTGTTCCAGTGATTTCATATTGCATTTCCACAAAGTTTGGGGACTTAAAAAAAGGTCCCTAGTTTGGGTCAAGCTCCAGAAATGGCAGATAGTGTATTTCCCATATTGCAACTGAAAAGCACCTTGCGTTGGACTTCATCTGCCTGCTAAATGCCCACATTTTTCAAAACCCATGCCCCAGTTTGTAACACAGATTTTCTGTTACGAATTTGTAGCCTCATTTCTTTCGGACTTCAGAAAGTTGCCATGACAGTTACAGAAGAGAAGAACACAGAGTAGCACTCCTCACGATGAGCAAACTGAACTCCATGTGTAAAATTGGTGGAGTGGCCCTTTAACATAACATTAACAAAGGTGTACAAAGGGAACACTTGGCTAAGTGCGTTAACGTAGCTGAATTTCTTTTAGTGTTGAGTGGCATGATTTTCGGTTTTTATGGTAAACACATCATTTAATAGCAAATTATAACAGAACCTCCAAGTAGAAAATGTGTTTTGCCATTATTCCCAGGAACCATTGTGTCAATAAGCAAGCTGTTCTGCATCTGGGTTCCTGCCACTGTACCATCTGCATAGGAAAATATGCAACCAACATAACAAACCAAAAGATATTCAGGTTGCTATCATACAGTATATGATGAAGAAAAGAACATTTTTGGCATTTCTGTTAGAGAAAATGACTGAAACGATTAATAGATTATCAAATTAGTAGCCAACTAATTTTCTGACCTAATTCAGATCTAATTGCTGTTTGTCAAGTGAAGTTAAATCGAGTTAGATTATCAGATTATCATAGTAGTAGCAATACTAGTAGCAGCATCACTAAACTTCCTAAACAAGCAGGCGAAACACAGAATTAGTGAGAAAGAAAATAAATGAGATTGAAAAATGGCATGGAGGCTGAAAAAGTTTCTAGTGTTATTATTAATTAGCACTCTTACCGCTGACCCCCTGCAGGTACATCAGGACGCTGTACCTGGGCATCATGTCGCGTCGGCAGAAGGAGCATCAGCGCCGCTGGTACTGGGCCATGATGTTCGAGTACGCAGACGTCAACATGCTGCGGCTGCTGGAGACTTTCCTGGAGTCCGCGCCTCAGCTGGTCCTGCAGCTCTGCATCATGATCCGGGAGAACCGAGCCGAGACGCTGCAGTGTAAGTGGAGCACAAATTACACCGGATGGACTGACTTCAGTTCTTCAGACTACTGCACAGGGCGTCTGAAAAGCCACACACATCCTGCCACATTCACAAACACAACGCAGTGTTTTCATGTAGCCCACAAAGCACATACAAGCATCAACAGCGGCACAAACAGTAATTAGCAATTTGCACACATCATGCTCAGTCAGATGATGCTGCTTTTGGATTTTCACACAGTCTTTTTTGCTCAGGTAGTCCCAGAAAGAAAGCACAATCAGAAGTGTTCGGGGGATGTGCTAGCCAAACTCCACCAGCCTCCTCGTCCTTATTCATCCGGGAAATGTATCATCTAGGCGGCCACCCACTGGTGTTATTCATGCCTATCACTCTGGAGTTTTGGGACACCTTCTACTTTAATGCAAATATGTGACTAGTACAGTGGGTGGATGCACACGGCAGCTGGGACATTAAAAATAACTTTACATTTCAGACTCATACCAATATGAGTCTGTCGTGTCACACTATATTTCTTATTTACGGATGTGCTCACATTATTACAGAAAACACCCCCGATGACTCATAATCATTTTGTGTCGATTGTACTTTTTGTTTCACGAACCTTAAAACCCTGATTCTATTTGTTCTGACTGATTCACTCAGAAAAAAAAAAAAGAAGCATCCACCTCTGTTCTCTTTCTCCTTTTGTAATCCTCCTCTGTCTCTCTCTGTAGGCATCTCCTCCCTGGGCTCCCTCTTGTCTCTCGCCTGGGTTCTGGCCTCCTACCACAAGCTCCTGCGAGATTCTCGTGACGACCAGCGCAGCATGAGCTACCGCGGGGCACTGCTGCACCTCTTCTGGCGCCTCTTCACCATCTCGTCCCGCGTCCTCTCGCTCGCCCTGTTCGCCTCCCTCTTCCACATCTATTTCGGCATCTTTGTAGTTCTGCACTGGTGCGCCATGGCCTTCTGGGTGGTGCACGGAGGCACCGACTTCTGTATGTCCAAGTGGGAGGAGGTGCTCTTCAATATGGTGGTTGGCATCGTCTACATCTTCTGCTGGTTTAACGTGAAGGAGGGCCGGACGCGATACAGAATGGTGGCGTACTACATCGTGGTGTTGGCCGAGAACACCATCCTCACTGGGCTGTGGTGAGTTAGACCAAGTAGCTACAAGTGTTACATCGTGAGCCTGGATGCAACTAATACAATATCATGGTGGGAATCTTGGACCATATCGCCTCACAGTTGAAGGTGTCAGGTTTATTGGTCACATGTAATGTCTCAATGGGTTTTTCATTTGTAAGATTTGTAAGAAGGAAAGAAAACACGGGAGGGAAAAAAGGAGATCCCCCCCTCCCTGGTCAACTTGGTGTGCAATAGGACCTGTAAAGGGAAACATGCAATTACAAAAAGTCGCAGAAAGTTGGTCCATGAAAATGTCCAGGAGTGGTTCCTCACATGGAAGGGAATCGGATCTGAGGGGATGTGTGTGGGGATGTGCAGGCAGCTTGGTGGGGCTCGGTTAGGGTAGTTTAAATATGGAGGAATCACAAGAGGCAGATCAAAGAGCGAATCACAAACTATTGCAAAAACTACTAACCAAAGCTATGGTAAACCTAGCAATGCCTGAGATAAGCCTGAACGGAACTACTTTCTTACATGGTAGAGACTGTTTAATCAAAATCTCTCTCTCGCTCAACCAGTGGCTAGCTGTATGTATGTGTATATGGAGAACTCTAAAAGTATAAATGTTGTCAGAAGGGCAGATAAAACCTCTAAATGTCATTTTAGGTGGTTAAAACTGGACCTAGAACTTCTTATCCAAGGACTGGTTTTAAAGTGTTGATGTATAAAATAGTAAATCATTTTGCTCCACCATACTTAACAAGCCTTTTAACCTCCCATATTCTGTCCTCCTTCTAAGGAGTAATGAAACGCTGCCCTTCAGCCTGCCCCAGCCTCCTACACACATTTGAAAACCCAGTTTCAATGGATAAGATGTGATATTCTATATTTTTATTCCTGTCAATAAATCCCATGAAATGACCCACACCAACAATGAACTGATCCTTCTAACAAGTAGAGTGCGTTGATTCAAAGCCTGATATATCTTATTCTTTTGTGCCATAGAGCCCCATTGTTGCCCCAAAACGATTATCACTATTACTATTATCATCAATGAGCCACGCTGTTCCTTCATTACCACATCAACAGACACACACTGTAGTTTATTTTGACTCAGTCCCACATACACCTTCCTGCTGCAGTAAATACGCACTAGAGCATCAAATGTGGATTAATCCGCAGCTGGAAAATAGTCCCCAACAACTCCACATTTGCTAAAAACTACAGTGCCCAGTTGTTTTAGTTTTTTAAAAACTCAAGTATGGATTTGTGACCTGCTTTTCAAGATTTACGTTGAAGGAACTTTTAAAGGAACTTTAACATACTTGTTAAGTGGCGGTAGAGCAAAGTAACACTTTCAAATCCCTTGATAGGAAGCCAGTGCAGGGAGGCATTGGCCAAAACACACGGTGAAGTTATACTGTATATGCACTCTAGACTACACTTAGCACACACACACGAGTGCACATGCAGACACGCTCACATGAATTTAACCCCCTGTGTTGCCACCATCCTGCAGGTACGCCTACAGGGACCCAGTGCTGACTGACTCCTACGCCGTCCCAGCGCTGTGCAGCGTCTACCTGACGTTCGCCGGCGGTGTCCTCGTCATGCTGCTGTACTACGGCTTCCTGCACCCTGCCACCGCCCACCTCCAGCCAAGCCCCGCCTCCTCCTGCTGCGCCCAGCTGCTCTGGGGTCTCCCCCTGCCCCCGTCAGCCCCTCCCTCCGCCCCACCCACCCCGGCCCACATGACCAAGTCACAGACGGAAGAGGACGTGGCCGAGACATGTCTTCCCGTCTTCCAGGTGAGGTCGGCGCCCCCCACCTCCAAGCCCGAAGGCCCCCTTATAAAGATCGACATGCCCAGGAAGCGTTACCCAGCATGGGACGCCCACTACGTAGACAGGCGCCTGCGGAGGACTATAAACATCCTGCAGTACATAACGCCGGCCGCTGTGGGCATCCGCTACCGTGACGGACCCCTGCTGTATGAACTGTTACAGTATGAGTCCTCACTCTGACACGCACACACACGTCAAGAAATACACATCAGTACACAGAAGCACATACGCACCATAAAAATACATGTATGGATACATGGATGTTCAAATTTAGAGAAGATTTAGAAACACTCTCCACACGCACAACGTTGCACTTGATGTAAGCACACAGATACAAAAGCAATCTGTCACACTTTAACGCGCACACACACACACACTCACAAACACACGCACACACATTCCTTGCGGGCACCTACGACCTGTGAGTCCCATGGCCATGACTCAACAAGCTGCTTCAGCGCGAGTCCATCTCTTTCTCTCTTTATCCTTCTGTCTCTCGATATCCAGATTCTCTGATCACATTTCATCTGTTCTCGTTGATTTTAATTTCACACGTCCGCGCTCCGCTGTGAACAGAAAACAAAAAAAAAACGAAAAATGAGCGCTACACCGCAGTATTTGACCACCGCATGCCGTTTACGTTGCGTCGCTCACACTTTCGCGGGATTCAGTAGAATAAGAAGATGTGACACAAAGAAAGAACAAATGTCACTTTTAATAAAAGGAGTTTGTGAACATGTTGTCGTTAGTCTAGTCAAAAAGGTAGTGTATATATTTTCTATGTACAGAAGGGATGTTTTTTATGTACTGTTACGTTGTTGTCGACTGGGGACAAAGCAGTTGGACACAATGGTTTCTGGGGTTGTTGACAACGTTACCAGGGAGAGAAGCAGAGCATGATGGGAAAGATGGAGACCAAGAAGGCATTGGCATCTAATGCGCACTCAAACAAATTAAAAAAGTTTGCACTACGGGCTCTTAAAGGAAAAGTTTGGGAAATACACTTCAGTGTATAGTTAGTTGAGAAGATTGGTACCACTCTCCTGTCTATACACTTAATATGGAGCTGGAGCCAGGAGTCGATCAGCTTAGCCTAGCATAAAAACTGAAAGCTGGGAGAAACCGCCAGCCTGGCTATGTTCAAAGTTAAAGATTATTTGTTTAATCTGTCCACAAAAAGAAATGTAAAAATGACGAGCTGTGGTTTTACGGGGAGTTTTGTGCTGTATTTCTTGGCAGGGCACGGTGACTTCCTGCAGTCTTGCCCAGCCAAAAAAAAATAGCTAGAGCTACAAATTTAGAGGTGCTGGTAGGCCGGATTTTTTTAACTTTGGAAAGTTAAAAAGCAGTTAAAAAGTTAAAAGGTAGTTGTTTCTACCTGCTTTCAGTCTTTAGGCTAATCTAGCCAAATCAATCTTGAAAACCAGAAAGCCAGCATATTTCCCAAAATGTCAAACTATTCCTTTAAGAATGCTCCCGCTTAAGCATACGCTACTTTGAGCAACAGTGAGCAACATCTAAAAGTGAGAACATGAGAAGTTCTAGCAGCTCAAGATAAGACCCCAAAACTCTAAAACAATGTTATGTTCCTGTTCCTGAATGGTTGGCAATGTGAAACTATGTAGACTACAACAAAACAATTACTGTGCCAAAAATCCCTGGGTAGTGGAAGAATTTGTGGTTTCTCGACCAAAACGAAACTAGCACCATCAGCTATACAGGGCTAGACAGCAGAGATATTGGCAAGGTATTGGCTGAGATACAGTTTTAAACATTACGAATCTAGAGGCCATATACGCCACTAAAAAACAAATGTTTTTATTGCCAAGAGGCCTGTCTGTTGTAGTCACATTCTCACTCAACATCTTGCACGCTAAGGTGTTAGCATGGAGCTAGAGCTAAATACCTACTGATGACAGATGGATGACTAGCCAATGTGCAATTTGCCACTAGTCAATGTGCCAATCTCCCTAAAACCTTGTTATACTTATTCATAAAAACTTACCAGACCAATGTAGACAAATCCATATGTTTCTGAAACCTGAAGTATAAAAGCAGGCCATTAAACGTTACAAATACAGAGAAGAATCCACAACGCGGTGGCACCATCATCTTTAATATAAACGTCCATGTTAGTGGAAGAAGTGTTAGTGCCTGCTGATGTTTTTCCCAGTATTACTAATTATGGTTAAATCATATGTAGCACCATTGCATCACAACTCATAGACTACAGGAAGGAACGTAGGGCAGTACATGAATATAACACTGCTTTGTGAGTGTGTATGCCATCTGGGGGGGTCTAACAGTTGTTCTCCATCATTTCCTTTTTTTGCTTAGAGGGGTCGTGCGAGGTTAGATTTTCTTTAGGTAACGTTATTCAGTCCACAGTTAGACAATGAAAAAAATGAGAACTCGTCTTAACATTTTCAACAGTAAGAGCAAATGCGAGGCTAATTATTTTTGATCTATGTCTACCAGCACCTACTAGTGTGTGATGTCTTAATCATGTTTGTCCCACACTAACAGGGTGCTGCCACTGAAGCTGATATAAAACAGTTTTGGACTTAAATCATCACAACCCTCTCGATGACTTGTTCTCCTGTAAAGCATCCAATATCAACTCCTCCAAAGCCACCCACAGCTGAGCTGTGATGTGTGGCTCATTATTTATTTTTTGGTTTGTTTATCCCTGTAATCCAAGCTGTTACATTGGCAGGCGACAACAAATGAGCCGAGATATGTATGTCATCACCCCGTCGACAGGAACTTTGCTCCCGAAATCACCCGCTGTCAGGGGGCCGCCCAAACACCGCGTGGCGGCGAGAAAAAATAAGGGTTTGGAACGTGGGGAAAATGTTTTTGCCGTCCAGACGCCCCACACCTTTTCTCCAGTCCCATGTCAGTGGTAGAGCAGGTGAAACCCAGCTATGAGCCATGTCAGATGGTGCAATTAGAAAAGATGAACACAAATGCACGAGTGCTTCTTATTATTGCCGCTGTCCAAGAGGATCGAGCAGGTGAAGGAGAAAGATATCGCATAAAGAGTTAGCTATGAAGGGATACTTTAACGTTTTTTGGGGGGGATTTTAGCCTCTTGTTTTTCTTGCCCAGGTGTGTCAAATTGTAGAAAAATGTGTCTTTTTAGTGAGGGCTATTGAAACTAAGGTTGAGATCAAGCTTGAAGCTGCCTTTTTTGCTTTCACTGAGTAAACGTGACAACAAAATGTAATAATTTTTTCAATCAACTTGATTAGTTGATTGAAAGAGAAGATCATTTACAACAATTGTGAAGACTGATTAAGTCAGTAATCAAAAATGCCCTTTTTCCAGTTAGTATGAGGATTCACTGCTTTTCTCTGTTTTATATCATTATAAATTGAATACTTTTGGATTTTGGACTGTGACAGACCAGTGGTTCCCAATCATGTTGGCTTTTGACCCCTTAAAAGAGAACTCCACCAATTTTGCATTGCACTCCTATAACACTGTCAGTCTCACAATGGACAAGTAAAAACAAAAAGGAGAGAAATTGATGCCGCAGAACCAGAAATTTTCCACACATTCTTCTTCCATGACAAAACCCGGCTCCTACATTGCCCACAATGCAGTTCAACCACCAACATTCTGGTTGTTGAATTTGCTAGTAGTGGCTAATGTAGCCTCGATCTGCTAGCCTCAAGGAGAGATGAGGAACGGGCTACAGAGGTCTGGTCAGCTCCCTTCTTTCTAAATCCACCCCTCCAGATTTGTACTTGTAGTCTTTTTTTTTTGTCCTTGTTTTATCTGATTAATTTATAGAGGCCAGAAGTGAGAGTAAACAGCAAACATTAGAATATAGAGTCATTTTTTATAGCTGCTTTACTATCCTGTCATCTTGCGACCCCTGAGATTTATCTTGCGACCTGTAGTGGGGTTCCCGCACCCAGATTGGGAACCACTGTTATAGACTAAATGATCCATCAGTTAATCTGAAAAGTGATCAACAGATGAATTCATCATGAAAATAGTCTCATTATTATTTTTCAACCAAATGAGGCAGGGGAAAAAAGGAGACTAAGACCAAAAATGCTGACGTATCCCTTTAAGTTGGAACAATGTGAACAAAGAGTGAGCGGACATTACTTTTCCGTGGTGCTAGTCGATGAAAAAAAACAAAAAAAATCAGTTAATTTGCTGCAAACTGGCGTGTAGATTCAGTAGGTGCGAACGCGCTACAGAAGCAGCAGCATCGGTTCATATGGTGCAACACACACAAGCTACAGTCAATTGGCTGCTAATCCCACTTCATATGGTGCAAGTATGAAACACACATGTACTTATGGTGCAACAAGGGCAGATTGTCTCTTTGAATTCTATGGTGCAACTTCAGTACTGCCTTCAGTTATCGGCCAAGGCTGTGCCAAAGGCTCCGTCCAAATGGACAACTGCTCTTCCTGTCCTGCAGAAGCTATGCAAGTCTCCGACACAAGGAGATGTGCTTAGTGTACACACACACACACACACGCACACACACACACACACACATTCATACATACACACAGGGTTTTCCTCCACACGCAGGGAGATATGCTTAGCACAAACATGCAGACACACAGTGAAAAGTGTAACAACATGGGATGTATCCCTACCTCACCGCTTGAACACTCACACACTAATGTCCAATAATCCCTTACCCCTTTATAATTTGGGAACAATATTCATATGGTGCTATTGAGTAAAGCTGGATGGCTTTTGTATAGTTGTGGTTACAGAGGTATGAAGAATTTAGCCAAGTATGTTTGAGTGTTTCACATTCAGACTGATTGAATAGTGTAATTCAATCAATCTGGGTCTCCCCGTGTAGAGAGTGTACACAAAAACAGCAACACCCTGTGAAACTGAGTGACACACATTATCCGCTCGACAGAAGCGGAGGTGGAATGTTTTTAGATATCTGAGTCATGGTTATGTGCAAAAAGATGAACTTCAGGAGGGTGGTGCTAATTCTTTGGGTACACTCTGATGTGGACATGCACTGTACATTAATCATGGGTTCAGTGTGTCAGAGCACAGAAATCAAAGGTAAACGGCGTACTGTGTTCGCACATTGTCCTAAAACCGAATATGTGACATTTAGAGAAAACAGGTAGACATTTTCTGTTTCACAGATCGTGCTCGTGAATTTCTTGCATGAATGTTCTAGATATGAGGGCACATGTGCTCCTACACCTTAGTGGTTACTGCGGAGGCTTAAAGGTTTGAAGAGTCACAGCTTTGTGTGTGCTTCTGGGTTGTTAAAAGGGAGATTTGATTTGAGCTCCAGAGCAGCTGTCCCAATAGCTTTGCCCTAGCACTGACCTCTGGCCTTTTGACCCAAACCATGGCCCCCTTTGCACCCAGAGCTCCAGCCAATCACAGATCAGGTTTAACACAGCCAAATCAGGTCTAAAGCAACCAAAAAATTCAGCTCCTTCTTTATGCAGAAGTATTCATGTGTAGCACTCAGACTCGGCTGTGGCGTCATAATCAAACTGCAGGTATACCATCTCCATTTTGTTTTTAATTCAGATTACCCTTCAGATCACCCAAAAAATCATGGATCCACACTCCACAGTTGAGTCTGCACGCTACCAATGAAAAGCTTCTTCCTCCACCCAAAAACCCAGAGCCTTAGCCAGGCCCGCTCTGTAAGGAATTAAAACCCAGTCAGTGTTATTGTATGGCTACACGTCCACAGCTATGCAAGACAGACTGGGCTTGGATAACCTTTACAAACATACCACATCACTGTTCTTATGTATTGCTTGTTCTTATTTCCTTTCAATTTTTGGCCTTTTTTCTTTTTTTTGCCAAAAAGAGGAAACCAGAAAGTGTTCATGTGCAACAATGCAAACGTGATATATCATTTGTTCACATTTATTTTGTTTATGATCATTTGGTAATCCTGCATATCAATTCTATGGACTTAATTTACATTTTTCTCTTTCAAGTTTGTCTGTTGAATTGGTCGGGGGGGGGGGGTGGCGGGGGGTAAGGGTAATGTAATGTAAAGGTATGTACCCCTTTACCTTGGGAATAACCAGGATGGATGCAACCTCCCGACAGAGGAATGTGCATCTGATTGTTAAGAGTAAAACCAGAAAGTTATTTTTTGTTCTTTGGAAAACACATAAAGGTTCCACTATCAGGGTCTGCAAAGCATATGAGGCCTGTGGTTAGGCTGTGTGTGTGTGTGTGTGTGTGTGTGTGTGTGTGTGTGTGTGCGCGCGCGCATGTGTGAGCGTGTGTGTTGTGTACATGTGCGAGTGCAAACTACTGTATGTGTCAGTAATGCTTCATATGCTTTTTTTAGCCAAAGTTTTCCTTGCTTGGTCCAGAGCTGTGAAACTATCGTTACTCATCGTGGTTTTGTAGAAATCGAGGCCAGACGCTAAGCTGCTTCTGATCTCAGACCAGTTTCGACCAGATCTGAGTCCAGTGACAACTGCAATCCTTTTAGAACCGAAGAGGTTTGGTTGTTTTGGCACAAATATTTAAATTCAATCATGGAAAACACGTCGGAAGGATTTCAGTGATTTGACTCAGGTGTGGATACTATAAGCACAGGGCAGGGTCAAACTAAACCTTAATGTGGATGTATCTATAAGATGTACCATGAGCTTTTATTTTGTCGGGGTCATGCTTTTCTACTGTGTTCTTCAGCTTGAAAAAAAAAAAAAAAAGTAGCTCTAGAGATTTCAATGTGCAAAGGTACCTTTTATTTTCTCGTGGTTGGCATTTTGATTGTAAATACCGTCTTCTGGTAATCCTCCGTTGGATCTATGTTGGCTGAGTTCGCTTAGATGGCTCTTTCAAATGTACTGATAGTAAATGTTCTTTATAAATATCCAGAATGTAAGACGAGAGAAGAATATTACGGCTTAACTGGAAACTGTGTTTTCGTAGGAGTCTGTGCCATCGTGTTGTCCTGAGTATAAGCACACTGATATTAGGTCTGTAGGCAGGGGGAAGCTTTCGGAGGTCATTCGCCAGACAGCCGCAACCAAGCTTTGGTTCTGTTTCTCTGGAAACGGGGAGATTTGGGTGAACAGGATGAATAACGAGACGGGTAATATTTTGTCTCTCACGTTCCTGATAAACACAAACAATTGTTTTTAATTGTCCTGCAAAGAAAGACAATCAACACGAGCAATGATTAGTGGGGAAATTCTTTTACTTCTTTCTTTAAAAAAGGACACAAAATGTACATTTTAAATCCTTCACATTTTATATTTTGTGTTGAAAAGCGCTCAGTTTTCACCACTCCCATATCTGTACGCTAAACATGAAGCTGGAGCCAGCAGCCTTAGCTTAGCACAAAGAGTGGAGGCATGGGGAGTGAGCTAGCCAGCTAATTAGCTGCGTCCAAAGTTTAAAATGTTGGATTTAGGCTGTGTCCGAAATCCCTCCCTATTTATCCCTATTTAGTGCGCTATATTTACGGTCCGCCAATTTATTTCAATGTCAGAATCATGGATTTACACATTAAGCCCTGGATACCGGACCCAAAGATGGCGCCTGTTCAGTCCAATACGAATTGCTCGCCTGCTGTGTACGCCCCAAAACGTTTCTAGCTTCCGGGTTAACCACTGAATGTGCGCGGGAGTGTTTCTCCCGCTCGCCCCGTCTGCGACTTCCTGCTCGGCCCCGTAGACTTTACGTTGTGATGACGTCGCAGATTTTTTTAAATCGCTGTCCTCAGCTCGAGAAAAGTTTTACAAATAGGAAACCTGCATGGAGCTAAAATTCATAATACAAAGAGTCACAGTTGACCTTGTATGCAGTTCGATGTGTCCGGTCAACCGTTTTACAGACGCTTCAGTGGTATTAATGCTAAGCTAAGCGTCTCCTGGCTATTTATTTAGCGTACAGACAGGAGGTTGAAGATTGACACCGCTATCTATCTATTATTATTCTCATCTAACTCTCGCAAGAAAGCAAAGAAGCGTATCTTCCAAAATGTCTAAAGTGCTCTTTTTTCTTTTTTATGCTTTGAGTGCCCCAGAATGAAATCTTATTTACCCCCCCCCCTGTATTGGGAGTGGAGGCAGAAATCTCAAAGGACAAATATCTCAAAACATGCACAAATACAACCAAACCTAGCTACGTGGCTTGATACTACTAGAGAAAATATGATTTCTTGTCATTTTTGGGGAACCAAAAACAGGTTAAAGAGCAATTTAGGAGCCATATTTTCTTTGAAACTGGATGTGATTAAATGGCTTGATAAGATGGATCATATTTTCAGCGTGCAGTTACATTACCACTACACAGTTGGACACATAAGCACATATTTCGAAGACGTTCAAAGAGGAACAAAACCAGTTGTCCTGCGTTTATTATTCTACTGGATGCAGGTGCTGTCTGGCTAAAACCTCCTGTCTTCGCTGTAGAAATGATGGCTTGCTGTCATCAACCGTGTTCAAACCTCTCCTGCGTCAGCTCTTTCAAAAAAAAAGAAATAAAAACACCATTCAGGAATCTTCTGGTCTTTTGAGGATTCCCAAATTCACGCCAAATGTTTCTGACCAACCACAAATGAAACAGGAGAGAAACGACAAGACACATTGTGTATCTCTTGTGCGTCTGTGTACTCCGTGTCTGCGATAGCGTAAAAGCATTCTGGGGAAGAGTTGAATGATATTTTCAATGGCTCCAAGTGGCCAGCGTTAGGAAATGTGTTATTTTTGTTACAATACCTCCTGAAAAGAAAGTCTATTTATCTGTGAGGAGACAAAGATTTACAATAATACAGATGACTACATAGAAATTATGACAGATTTTAAATGATGTAAAACGGATATAAATGAAAACATGTACAGTTCATTTGGTTTTGAACACAATACAGAAGCGTCCGTATTGAGTTTGATTTTATATATTTACCATTTTATTACATTGTAACGTTGTGACTGCGATGGAGAAACGAAAAAATATAAAGGAATATAAATTCATTTTTCCAAATGTGTGTCGCTTTTCCTTTTCATTCAGAGACACTTTGATGTGAGGGGCTTTTACATTCCTTTCAATCAGAAAAAGTGTCGCGACTCAAACTATTCAATTATTCACTTTGAAAATGTCATTAAACCACAGGAATCTCTCTACACGCTAGGCAGGATTTGCATAGTACCAAAAGGATTTTTTTTTTTTTTTTTTTTTTACACCTCTCAAAACAGTAACCTCAAACAAGGAGTGCAAAGATGCAGCTTACATGTAGCACTTAAACATCACAAACACACATTAATATGTCGCCCTGACGGGGAGCTTCTATACAGTGTTTCCCACCATACTACTGGCCTGAATTTTACACAGTATAATACACAGGATAGGAGGAGGGTGCAATTTTACCAGCAAGGACAACACTACTACAGTGGGTCGGTCATGTTGAACATGGTCTCAGTTGTTAATGGTGATTACATCAAGGCTTCGACTGTTATTTTACAAAGTGATGTTTTAAATTAAAAAAAAAGAATCTCTATGCAGAAGAAAGAGCAGCAAGAGGCATACAAACACACACGAACAGTATATACACATCACCAGATACATGGTTGGACAAGCATGCGGGCAGCACTGCATTAAAGGGGGAGGCTGGCAATATTCTACAGTTTTGTTATGGTCAAGAAATCCCAAGAAAAGAGCTAAACCAACTATGTCTCCCCTACTCTGTTGGTGGCATTCAGCCCCACACCCACTGGTTCCTACTGTAGAAGTAAATCAGCACCAACAGGTCAGAAATATGCTCTCAATTGTCGCCTGTAACAGCTGGGCACTGTAGTTGTTAGCCAACGATACTTGTTAAGTAGGATCAGTTCGTTGTTGGCTTTGGTCTTTTAATGGGATTTGTTGATAGTAAGAAAAGAGGCATCAGTAAGCAGCAGAAATATATGGAAACGTACTCCAAACAGATTTTTCAACTGAATCTTTCTAAAAATCTAGGTGATCCGGTGTGTTAGTGTCCTACCTGATGCTAATAATAACCATTAAATTGTTTTAATTTTAATGATACAAATCCCTATGTAAATGAATTATTTTTGTTCAGATGGTGGATAACTCTTTGGAGCATCTCTTGTGCATCGTAATAATAGTCTTTGGTATAATTCATATGCATACTGTGAGTACAGAATGGACACCTGACACACCTACACTTACTTAACAAGTTGCATAGAAATCTCCCTTTTTAAAAACAGCATTTCACTTTACTGTAGCTTTTATATTTATTATTACCTATTAGACTATAATTCAGTAGTAAAAATCTTTCAATTCAGATTTCAGTTTGTAAACATGCAAATATGGATAAAAGATAATTTAAGTGTCACTGAGATGAATTCAGACTCAGGTATCAGTGTTACAGATAAACCAAAACAGTAACAGTAGACACAGAAATCTGAAAAAAAATAAAGACAATCAAAAGAATTCCAACTAAAAATCATTCAAGCGTTCCTCTTCATGAAAAACACATCTCAGTGAGACACTATAGAAATCTTAAATGAGCTACTGGCTCCCTCTGCTGACAATAAGTAACACTACAAATCCAAAACATTAAATACACACAAAATAAAGCTTTCCATAAACACAATTCCCACAGACAAATATAAAACAAATCTCTTAAATCAGTAACTTCCACTAAAGGTTGTTTTTTTTATCTCCCAGAATACAATTATTAATCTCATTGCTTTCATCCTCCCACCCAAAAAGTCTTAAGTATTTCCTGAAAACAAGTCACATTCCAAAACAGAAAACCACTGGCTTCTCGTCGCGTTTTCAAGTCTATCGTAACAGGATTTTTAACAACAGTAACATTATGGAGCGTCAGTGACAACTGTTGTATTCACTGTTTCCTACAGCTGTTTCCACACCAGTGCACAACCCCAAAGCAGCTGTCAGTAGGCGTGAAGGCTTTTAAACAGGTCTGGGGTGTAGTGGCAGAGCGCACGCCCCATGTACTAAGGCTGAGTCCTTACCGCAGCGGCCCCAGCTCAAATCCATCCCCTCTCTCGCTCTCTCTCTCTCTCTTTCCTGTCTATCGTCAGCTGCACTATCAAATAAAGGCAAAAAAAATCATAAACGAAACAAAACAGCAGGTCTTTCTACTGCATGTCTGTACGCGCACATCAACACACACAGTGAAAGCTAGGGCAGCGGCCTCGGTGAGTAAAGTGCAGCACGTCCAGTCCCTATTGGAGCACGGCACAGGTGACACAGATTAGTGCGTGCTCTGACTGGTTCACTCCAGCAGGGGGTCATCGTCGTCATCGTCGTCGACCTGCAGCCTCTGGAAGGGCCGGGGGCCTGACGGGCGGCACTGGCTCAGCATCCTGAACAGCACTGAAGAGAAACGGGCCCGTGTTAGTTTGTTGACCAGTTGGCGGCATGCACTGCCATTTACACTGCCATGTCAGACATTTGGCTGAAATCCTGAAACGCGCCTCAAATTGAATCTTGGACTAATTTATGTAACAAAATGAAGAGACACATCTGGCTAAACAACCTCTTTAGGAAATGGAGAGAATGAGGGGAAAAAAAAAAAAAAAAGGCCACCAGACACATGGGGAACTTATCTACGGAACCCGTCTACTGCTGTGTATGTGCATAGAGCTGAAACTCTATTTCAGATCTTTTTGTTCTCAGCTCAGCCATTGACACAGCACACCACCATGTCTTAGTCAGCCGTCTGAAAGACTATGTTGGCATCAGTGATATGGTCCTTCTCTGTTGTGGTTGGAAACACCTCCTCCTCTCACGGTTCTCTCCTTTGTGGGATCCCCCCAGGGATCTATCCTCGGTGACCTTTTTATTCTCCATCTACATACACCGTTATCATTCTGACTTACCAGTGATTGTAGTGAGTACCAGTAGGACGCCCACCACCAGGCCGATCATCAGAGGAACATCCCAGCAGGTCTCAGCAGCCAGCAGGCATCGAGCCTTGGTCATGGTGCCGTTGTTGGGCTGCGGGGGCACCGACAGCAGGCGGCACATGAGTGGGTAGATGTCCACGCTCTGTAAACGGCTGATTTGATAACCCTGACGGAAGCTGGGCCCCGCCGCTGCCAGGAAGGGGTGCATGCTGTCTAGGGAGTTGTCGTAGCCGTGATCGCCCACTGAGTGAGGGAAGGAGAGTAAGAGCTGGTGGTTGGAGGTTCTGTGAATGTACCCTGCATTTGCTTAAAAATACGAATATTTCTATGCTGTACTTTTATCCACAGATTCCAAAAAGACTAACGTGGCACCTAAATTTGACATTAATACCATTTTATTGGAACAGTCCAATAGTTTGGGAAAAATGCTTGTTTTCTGTCAAAGCCAAAATCTGATGAGAAGACTGACGTCCCTTTGCAGAAATATTCCAATATGCGTTAAGACCAGCGTACCACAAAGAGCTAGAGTGAAACTTCTCCTTTAAAAACAAAAATATTAAAAAAAAGCATACAAAAGTAGCCTATCCCTATAACTGGGAAACGTTTTTATGAAACTAAATCGACATAACACACACATACAGAATAATAATGACCTTCAATATTGATAGAAGATATCAGTTGCTTTGAGTAAAACAAAATCCAGTGTGGAACAACTGAGAGAAAAACATTACAGATGACTTTGTTGTTTGCTTTCACAACGCAGAGAACACAATTAAGAGACGTACGTCTTGGCAGCTTGTCCCCGCGCTGCACTATAGTCCAGCCCTCGTCGGCAATCAGTATGATGGGCTGGATCCGTTCGTTGTTCCTGTAGTGCAGCCTATCAGGGATGGCCTTTTTCAAATAAGCTTTCATTTTGGAGTGGCACTTATTCAGCAGAGTGATGATGGCCTCTGGGTCTGTAAAGCGCACGCACAGAAAGAGGCAGTCGTGTGAGCAATGGCCCAACAACACCACTTCAAAAAATGGGAGCTTTCACCTTTCACATATTATCAGAAATTAATGAGGCTTCATACAGACAATAAAAAATAAAAAGCTACACATTTGTTTCTGTGAAGAATCAATAAAAAGACAGCCTGTGACATTTTTGAATGGGTGTCTTTGTGTGCTGTCTCTTTTATCCCATATTATCTGATGGGAACCTGGTTACCTGTTTTTGGGATGAGGGCTGCGACAGGTGAGAGGTCCACCAGTGTGTAGTTGTCGGGGTGGAGGCAGGTGTCCAGCTGTATGAGGCGCTCGGCCGAGCACTGCGCCATGCCATGGTCACTGGTTATCAGGATGTTGATGTGACCCCAGAGGCCGGTTTGCTTCAGCTCCGAAACCAGCAGGCCAATGTTGTCGTCAACCTGATCACATACGAAGAGACACAGTTAACAGTTACTCCAGCAAGCAAATCTGGAGCGAAAGCAGTTCTGTCCACATTTGATTAACCCTCAAGTGTGCTGAGCCATTGGCTGTTCTAATTCAATAACATAATTCACATGAAGACACATTCTTGTGTTCATGTGGAAGCTGTGCGAGTATGAACAATTATGTTACAAGTTTGTTTTCATAATTTAACAAAAGGTTTTCAAAAATACCTAGATCTAGTAGCTACAATGATTAATTAATACAACAATACAATACAACGTCCAACAAGTATGCTCAGAGACCTGGGGACTGACCTATGTACAATGAGACTAAGAGTCTACAGCCATGCTAGCCTCAGTGTGGCTGTGCTTTGAGCTAAATGCTAACGTCAGCATGCTAACATTCTCACAATGATAACATAATGACGGTAAGCAGGTATCATGGTTACCAGGCCCGCCATCTTTACTAATTATCGCTAAATAGAAAGTAGAGCTGAAGCTGATGTGTCATTAGCTTTGCGGGTATTTGCTCATAAACCAAAAGGTATTGGAGGAATTACAAATTTGACCTGATGGTGGCACTAGATGAAAAGCCAGGGGATCACCAAAGTAAATACAATTCATCCTGAGAGGAACAGGATCCAATAATCTGGACCAAAGTGGTGGACCCATCAACCCCGTTTCTTTCTTTTTGTGACCCAATGTTCTAAATCAGCACTGCTTTATTGAACAAAAAATGGTTTGAATATATTGAAGACAAAACTTTTTTTTATTTTTTATGACTTGTCAAAGCAGGAAAAGCACGGGTGTAGTTAGCAACCAGCCAGCGCCGCGGCATTACAGGATCAAGTTTTTAAGCTTCATTAAAGTACTGTACCTCCTTCAGCACTTTGGCCATGGCAGTTGTGTTGTCAGGGCCAAATATGTGACCTGACCGGTCCGGCTCTTCCCAGTACAGAGCTGCAAACTTCACTCCTTGCTCCTGGTGGAATGGGTTGCATGGCACAGCGTGTCAATGAATGGCAGGCTTTCCACATGTTATTGCCATTTGTGCACTAAAGTGGCTGGCATTGACACCGTTTTAGAAGAGGGACAGAGCAAAATGGAAACCATGGAAGACAATAACAGGCAAACATAAAGAGGTGGAAATAGAGCAAAACATCTCTGTAACTTAGGAGTTACACATTACACGTAATAGTGAGCTTACTAAAGTGACTTTTCTACCTTTCCCTCTCCCAAAATCCACTGGGTCACGTTCTCCACTCGTTGCTGGAACGTCACATCAGAGTCGTAGGGCAGGAAGTGCGTCGCCGTGCGGTTGCCGATGGTCACGTCTGAGCCGGGCCACATCATGGCTCCCGTCTTGTAGCCGGAGTCCAGCGCCGTGATCCAGAGGGGCTGCGCCTCGCTCCACCACATCGGGTCGGTGTCGTTGCTGGTATGGAAGTGCTTGTGGGTGACAGGGTCGTACATGTTACTGGCCAGGATACCGTGAGACTCCGCGTACAGCCCTGTCACCTGGAGAGAAAAAACAGTGACAATTATTATTGGTTTTCTTATTATCATTATAATTCATTATTATGCTAATATATCGTGCATTTTAGTTTATTCTATTATCTACAATCTTATGAGACTTAATTCGCCCAGTCTGCTTAAATTGTAGTTGGACCAAAGCAGTTTATACAGCCTTTTCATGCTTACTTAACTGATTTACCGCACATGCAAGTCTGCATTTTTATCCGTTTACATTCTCAGATAAACACCTGGAAGGAAGTGTTTCCAGACAAGCATCACACACCGCTAAAGAAGAGCTCATCGTTCACAACACATAAAGCACAAGCAGCGGGGTTACCAGGCTGTAGTGGTTGGGAAACGTCTTGGTGATGAAGACGTTGGTGAGCTGCTCCACCAAGACCCCTTGGCTGTACAGGAGCTTCAGGTTCGGCATGGGGAACCTCTGCAGGTAGTCCGCTCGGAAACCGTCGAATGACACCAGCAGCAGCGCTGGTGGTGGACCCTGCAGAGCCGTGTCATTTTCTGTGGCCAAAGCTCTGACGCCACACAGGAAGCCCAGCAGTATTTTCAGTAACATCCTGAAAAGATGTCAAGGAAAATTGTTATCTACATTAAGATAATGACTACATATGGTGTGTTTAAATAATAATACTAATTAGAAATTAACACAAAGTGCAACTGAGGCTGATGGGAATGTCGTTAGTTTTGCAGGTATTTAGTCATAAACCAAAGTAGTGGACGAGTTAAAATGACGCTAGATGAAAGGTTAATAGTCAAAAATGTCAACCTCATGGTGGAGCTACAGAAAAAGTCACAGGACCACCAAAGTCAGTAGGATACATCCTCTGGGAACCATGAATGTCTGTATAAAATTCCATGGCAATCCATCCGATATTTGCTGAGATATGGGAGTCTGGGTCACAGTGGTGGACCGACATTTCCTTCCCCAGAGCCAGTCCAGTAGCGTGGCAAACAAAACAGTTCTGAAGAGCCGAAACAACCAGGATCGGTTACAGAATGACCAAGAAAGGGCAAAGCCAAGCTGTGGGCAGTGCAGTTTCTATTTCACATCACTAAACTGTCACCACAGGACTGTAAGTTGCCTGAAATCCGCTTGACAAGAGACCAAACCATCGGTCAAGCTTGCAGGGTAAAGCCACAAAAAAAACAAAACAAAGAGGAACTGACAACAAATGTCTGGCTGGGCTATGTGTTTACGTGCCTTTAGATTCTGTACGTTCATTGCCGAGCATTCTCACGCAAAGAAGCACATAGCGACAAAGTAGTTCTCTTTATGCCAACACTAATCTGTGGTTCTTCACTTTTGCTCTGTGGAAGTGAAACGCATAGCGGTTACGTCATCCTGCACCAGCAGGCCACGTGAAGATTCCAACCAATCGACAGCTATAGATGTACGATGCTAGGTTCAAGTGCTGATTGTCGCGCGTGTGTCGTGTCCACGTGCTTTACTGTCTGTCAGGGGAGAGGGTGTTTTCTGTCTGTTTGTAATGCAGCGGGGTCCATTTATTTTCTGTGTGGTCAGAGGCAAAACAGTGGGTCACCTGGTAATGCAGACTGCGTGGTGGAGGAACGGGTTATGAAGCTCATGGTGGATTCCCTCTCCGTCTCTGGTGTGGAGGACGACGCGGTGTGTAAGGGGTTCTAATTTGACTTTTGCTGCACGGTGTCGTGTGCGGTTTCGTGAGTTTCTGTTAGACGTACTGATATGACACACAACAGCATTTGTCTTCTGGAAAGGCCCCCAATGGAAATACCCTTCCAGGCTTATTGTGTATTCAACTGCGTGCGAGAGAGCGAGATAATACAAGGATAAGACGGCCCTTTTTAAAACGGCCAAAGAAATGAATGTCTGCACTCTCTCGGATGCAGTTACTTGATTCCTGTTTACATTGCGTGTGCTACATTCACATCCTGTCTCACATGCAGCACATCACACGACAAACGTCTGTTTCCACGGAGCAAGGTGATCCATCACAGTTAGACATTTCTAAATAAATCCCTCATTGGAATATCGCGTACCATAACGCAAAGCAGTGGTAGTGTTGTCATCTATAGTTCAGTTCTTTAATTATGTTATTGTGGCTGATGTGAGAGCTGTTGTATCAGTGTGTGCATTACATTACGCTTACGGTTCACAAGCCAAGAAGAAGTCTCGTAAAAAAGAAAAAAAACATTGCCAACTAATGTTGTAAACTTTATTGTCAGAGCTGGGTCCACTTGGGACCAGAAATGTGTATTTCAATAGCAAGCGACACTATTAGCGATACAGACAAGTAGACTGGCAGCTTATCTTACACGCAGACACACACAATTTGGCCTGTAATGTGACCCCCCCCCAACCCTGCCCATTCCACTCACGTCTATCATGTATAATTTCCTCCTTCGCTTTCTTATTTGAGGGAGTGAAGTTATTCCGAAAGCAAAGATCACAAGCTGTGATCTCAAAGGGGCGTGAAATTGGTGCAAATCTGCAGAAATTGGATTGACCACAAACACACCGTGGATACTGGAACTGGAAGACAGAGAGACATTGACTCTCTCTCTTCCCACCTTTCTCCCTCTATTTGGTTCAATTAACTAGCCTTTAAGACTTTAGTCTGCCACTTCCGCCTCAGTAGAACCTCATGGAGTTGTCAAAGTAAAATGGAATTTTTCGAAAACCACGAATAAAGTGGTGCAAACTCAGGAATCCGTAAGCTGTCCACATGTTAGAGGCAAAAAAAAAAACCTACTACAAAAGTAAGTGGCAAGCAACTGGAAAACTAACGTTATCTATCAACAGTGTTCAGCGGCCAATGGACAGGTCAAATAAATTATCACAACCAGGAAGTCCCCGTTCTTGACAAAAAAAAACAACAAAGAAACGTCACACATAATGACGTGAATAAACGCTAAATCCACTTCAGAAGTCAAACGGGAGATTGGGTGATATGTAACGATCAGGAAACATACGTTAACTCTAACCTTACTTTCTATCTTATCAGCGGTGGAGCCGGTCAATGTTAGCTGCCTGCGTAGCATCGCTTGCTAATGTTACAGCGGCTAACGTAACATAATGCTAGCAGCCCGTTTGATAGCGTTACCTGTTGCAGGCCTTGTCCTCCAGACTGTACCGTTCAATAACTTTCCCTAACGTCTATTTTCGCAGCAACATCCTCAATGGACTTCCTCAAAACACACAGGTGCTGAGACGTTGTCGAGCTAGCGGAGATTAGTTTCAGAAAGTTAGTTAGTTCCGGAGTGGCATTTCAAAATAAATCCATTTGCCGCCCCAAATGCCGACATACAAGATATTTTTGTCATCTATGGTTTCGTTTTCTATATAAATAGCGATTCAACTGGTGATTTACGGTTAAGAAAAACTAATAAAATATATACAAATTATTTTATTTATGAGTTTTAAAAACATAATCCTTTAATTTTGACGTAACAACTGCGTACCTCTCCTCTTGTTGTGGCCACCTTGACGTAACTGTTTTACCTAAACTGGCAGTTCATGCAGCGAATTAGCGGTCAGATTCGAGGGGGGAGGCGGGACAAATAAGGGTGGTTTGTTGTTTTTGGATGCATGATGTGGTTGAATGCAGAATTCTAACAGCTGTTGTACCTTTGTTAAAAATGTGGACATCTTGACATGTTGTAGAAGTTGAATTAGGATTAGAGTAGGCCAATATCGCACCTCTAGTTTTGAGTAAAATCACTTAAACATGCCTCTGAGATAATATTGTGGTAAATGAGTCAAGATTGCAAGTGCGTGACCAGCTCCGACACAATGCTTCTTAGCATTACATTGAATTATTGAATTGCAATTTGCCAGGCAGGCAAATTGTCCATAACCACATGCAATTCTACATGCAAACTGATCACAAACAATACATTGATGGTATCTCTTCTCCAGCAGAACTTCACTTGCTGGCAAGTATGATATGGTCAACGTGATAACAGAACTCTCTATGATACTTAAAGTCACAACCTTATTTTGCAGGAGCCAGAGGAATAATCACAGATTGGCTGGAATTTTCATCCTGAATCCTACGCCCAGATGTGATCTCACATGACTTTGAAACCGATTCATCCACAATCTTCAATATATCATCACCAGCATGATAAGAAAACTACAAGAACATATTTGGACTACGTTATCCTGACCAATGGTGGGCAAGTCACTAGGTCCATCTTATGACATGATCATAACATGGATATAGCAGGGTAGCAGAGGATACTCTAGGTCTGACTTCTAGAGTTATTCAATTAGTCATTAAACTTATTACACTTCTGCTATGATATTTTAAAAGGACATGCCCAACGTTAGCAAGTACTTGAGTGATATTAAACCTGGGTTTAACTTTTGTGCCAGAAATTGTCTTGCACACAGAATTACAGTGACTAAACACATGGTCATATTATGCTCCAAAATGCATAAACACATACAGGAGCATGCTGGTGGTTTTGCGTGTCTTAGCCCATCACAAAGCCTATGTGCGTAAACTCCAACGTGTGAGATTTATAGGAGCACTCTGCCGATTTTAAGGTGAGTTTTACACGTCATGGAGAACACTCAGCCTGTGAAAACACTTCTATAATGTCTTCTGTGGCTCCGTCAGGGTTGTCTTGAATTAGGCTTGAGACTTCAAATATTAGACAGAAAAGGTGTTACAAACTAGGGGGGGGCACTGAGATTGAATGAAGAGGGCGTTTACCAGGCAGGGAAGGTCAAATGAAAGACGCCGTTGGGTTATTATTATTATTATGGGAAATAGGACCAGCGTTTTGAGTTTGCTGCCAAAGAACAAACTTAATGTAAGAAACTTCACTTCAATTTTCTTTTTCAAGATGCCCGTGTGCTGAGTTCTACTCCCTCAGGTTTGAGTTTACAAAACACATAGCTGATGAGTCCCCAAATCAAAAGTTGCAGATGTTGAACCTACCATGGAAACGCCGCAGTGTTTTCAGAGGTGCCCCTGCTCACGTGTGTATTTCCTACAAAAGCACGTTGCAGGTCCCTGCAATTCATGCAATGCCCTGCAAGCAAAAATCTATTTTAAAAGTACAAATCCAGCTGCTGCCTAATCTTAAAAGTGTTGGTGTTCTTTGTAAAAAGGTTGAAGCGGTAATGTGTAGGTTTGTTTTTGATAATTGGTTAAAAGTGTAGCTGATGGTCCTCTCAAAGATGCACTTTGTGCTCAATGCCACCCAATAATTAACCTTTTGGCGCTACTGTCTCTCCACCCAAGAATAGCAATAACATGCCACGCGCGTTCAAGCTGTATTCTCCTTTAAGGATCACCGCTGTCTTTTCTTGGCATTGCCTCGCTGCCTTCCCCATCCAAAGTCCTGGGATGTTTCTTGATAAGGTGGCCACTGTTGGCATCGCAGTCACTCTGCCGTGCACCTTGACACGCTCCACCATCTCAGGGCGACCGCTGGTTGACCGCTTCACCCAGAATGGATCCCTGTGAGGAGCACATGTACGAGACCCCAGAGTTCACCTACCACAACCAGTCCTCAGGTACGTATGACATGACGTACGAGGCGCCCTCCGACCTGACAGCAGAGTATGAGAACACTGGACGGGCCGTAGGACAAATACCGGCTCCCCCTTCTCCCCCCCCGCCTCCCACGGAGGAGAGGCGAAGCAGTTCCTCCTCATCCTCATCCTCGTCATCTTCCTCACAAGCTGAAGATGAAGAGAAAGGGGAGATGGAGGGCCGGAATAGGGAGGAGAAGGAGGAGGAGGAAGAGGAGGAGGAGGAGGAGGAAGAGGTGGAGGAAAGCAGCAAAGAGCTGAATTGGGAGAGACGGGCTCCAGACGCGGATTTGGACGGGAGCAACTCATCACGCAGATCCTCATCCTCATCCTCATCTTCATCAGCCTCTGAGAAGGAGGAGCCTGAGGAGAAGCCAGAGCCTGAAAAGGAGAAATCTGAAGTCACACTTTTTGTTAAGGTAGGGCAGAAGTGGGTTGGTTTATTATGCGAATTCCGAAATGGATTTCAATTGAATCTCTGTGACATTTTATGGTGTGTGTGCGTGTATACACATAAGTTACACACACAAAGACATGCAGTTTGCATGCTCAAACTAACAAACGTTCTTTGAACTAACTTGTAGGCGTCATAAATCTCGGTCATAATCACATTCATATCAGTTGCTTTTGAACAAGCGTGCAAGGTCAAAGTGTATCTCCTAATGTGTGTGTGTCTGTGCGCGTGTACCTTGTGTGGAATGTGATTGCGCTACATCCAGAGTTGGACTTTATGTCCTATTGTTTCGGCCCTCCACACACCTCACTTTGCTGTTCACACACATTTCTATTTTCAGGCCATAATGTTTAGTCATTTCTGTGTGTGTGTGTGTGTGTGTGTGTGTGTGTGTGTGTGTGTGTGTGTGTGTTACTCTGGTTCTAAATATAATTTAAGTTGAACTGACAAGAATGTTCTGACTCAGTGCTGGGATTGTTGGGGATGGTTCCAGTCAGGGGCTTCCTGGAAAAACTGCTGATTGATTATCTATCTATCTATCTACATTTATTACTTAATCTTCACCTTCTACACTAAAGTGTCCAGTTGCACTGCAATATACAGGGATCATAAATTTTGAAACACTTTGAAACTACAACCTCATAAATGATAGCAATATAACCCTGATGTCATTGCAGTGGAATAACTGACTGAGGTCTACTGTTGGAAGCACCCGAGTGCCCGCACAACAAGTCCAGCGGCTCCAAACTGTTTTTATGCTGACTTTTTCAAATGTTTTCTTGAAGTGTTAGCATTGCGTTAGAATTGGAGCCTCGCTTTAATTACTTAGTAGCTTACTAAGTAGATGTAAAGGCAAATATAGCTAATTTAACATCATCAAATGCCATTCACCCTACAATAACAGAACTCAATCTATTTCCATCTACAACTAATGATACAGCTAAAAGTAGGCTTGTGGCCAACTAACATTTCAGTACACTCTTAGAAGTAGAAGAGCCTCAAGGAACCTTTTGGGGTTCCTCACCAGCTCCTTGAACCTCCCCTAATTCTAAGAGTGCACCACTTTCTAATAAAGCACCCTTTATAAAAAGGGTTATGAGCTGTAATTTTATTAATGGTTAATAAATCATTTAATACGCTTAGTATAAGAAGAACGTTTGGGTTGCCAGGTTGGGACCCTTTCATTAGGATGACTCCTCCAATGGACTGTTCTTCCACTAACCGACTTAGAAAGCATTGGTAAATTATTTATTAACCATTATTAAAGCTATTCATTAACGTTTACAAAGCCTTTACAAATGTTGCTTCATTAGAAAGTGGTACTACAATTTCTGTTTGATTCTTTATTAGCTGAGCAATAAAATTTCCACCGGCAAATGATATCATATCAATATACATCTGTCAATTCATGCCAGTGTCTGCTCTACTAGGGAGAAGGCAGAGGCCTGAACATTGCAACTTGGGAGCACACTAGGATCATTTGAAATAATACACTGTAAAGTGAAAACTTACAGTATTGGTGTGATAAAACTCTAGTTTTTAGCAAATGTTACCCGCACAGCAGGACGTAGTGCATTTGTTGGGGACTACTTTCAGCTTAATAAAAAAGGAACACAAATGTGGTGCTCTAGCAATATTTACAGCACCAGTACAGTGTTTGTGGGATCAACTCAAAATAAACTACAATGCCCAAGTTCCTCATAATGACGTCGTATGCCACACCCAGTTTTTGGACATCATGAAACAATCACGAATGAATACTTGTTAGTAGGATCAATTCATTGTTAGTTTTAAAACATTACTACACTTGGTGTATCCATGCTGTCAGTAAACTTCGAATACCCCTAAATAAACTCTTCGAGAGTTTGAGGTCACCCGGCAGCAAAGGCCAGTTGAGTGAAGCAGTTCAGACGCAGGCTGAGAATTCACAGCATGGTACCCATGGGTGCTGATGAGTCTGAGAAGGAGACGATGACTCTCTGTGATTCAAAGTCACCCGGTCGTGTTGTCAGTCAGGGCTGTAAGAGGTGGGGGGGGCAGGGGATCCTTGGGTGTCTTGGTCTGCCCTTTCGCTCCTCACTACATTGACGCTTTCAGTGACAATCCCCTCCCCACCCCACCCAAGGGGGTTATTTTTGCTGAGGCCACGGGTACAAATTGAACCTCACACACACACACACACGCACACACCCACTCTGTCTCTCTCTCTCTCTCACGCACACACTCTCGTTGGCATTCGTCCTCAGCTGACACTCTGACACAGCTGCTAAGGGACCGAGCGGACTTCACCGCATGGACCTGGAGTAGAATCTGCTGTAAACTGAGACACACACACACACACACACACACGGACAAACACACACGGACAAACACACACACACACACTGACAAACACATCTACACACGCGTGTTTTTCTTGACCATGACGGACACTGCAGCCGAGGAGGACAAGGACCCTGATATTGAGCTATTTGTCAAGGTGGGGAGTTGTGTGTGTGTGTGTGTGTGTTTTGGTGTTTGGGCAGTTTGTGTACACCGCATGCTGCCACTAGATCAGTTTTCTTCCCACTTCTATATTACATTCCTGTACAAACGTCACTTTCTCACCCTGCGTTCTGCCTGTGATAGCTGTTATCTTTGTGTGGGACAAGTTATATTTAAGCTGCATATGCACACTATAGAATCTGTAAAATATTCACTGTGGGAATGAGAATGTTAGGGGTGGCTCCTTTAAGCGTGTGCCATGTTGTTGTTGTTGTTGTGTGCTGATTTTCCGTGTGCTAACCTGACACCCACGTGCAGGGACAATCTCTCTTTCTCTCCCCTAATGAATTATTACTGGGGTCCTTTCCGTATTGCGAGCAGCAGCTTTAAATGGTCTGAGGTTATGATACAGTATGCATGTGTAGGTATGCCTGTGTGCACGTATGCACAGGTTTTAGCATGACCCTTAGTCACGTAACAATATAGCCAGTACATAGTCTGTGAGTTTAAGGATGGCAGTGTGAGCAGTGCAGTCATTTACATGTTGAGCAGGACATTCAGAAAATCTGTCAAATCTTTGAGACGAGACATGTAAAATATTGAAAGGAATAGTTCACCATGTTGGAAAATGCGCATGTTCGATTTTTTTTTCTTTTCTAGAGTTAATTGAGAAGATTGATAGCAGTCTCACATCTGTATGCTAAATATGAAGCTACAGCCAGCAGCTTGTTAGCTTAGCATAAAGATAAAAGAAAATACAAAATTAGGGGAAACAGTCACTGAAGCTAACATAATCTGACTACCAGCACATCTAGAGCCCACTAATTAACGAGGTATGTCTTGTTTGCTTAATCCGTACAAAGCCAAAGTGCAAAAAAACCAACCTTTTTGTGTTTTTATTGGAGGTTAACTGCTGGTGCTTATTTCTTGGCCGGACAATGGATGTATTATAAGAACGGGATACCAGACTCCAAGATGGTGCTTATTCATTTGAATGGAAACTGCGCGGCCTGTCTGCTCGATCCCGCTCGGCCCACAGACGTTACATTGGGATGACGTTCCTGACATAAACGTTGCTTTTCTAGGCTCTGGGTAACTTTTACAAATATAAAGCTTTCACGGTTTAAAAAAATCCTAATACAAAGAATAATAATTTACCTTGTTTGCTGCTGGAAGGGTCCAGTCAAACGTTTCACATGGGGAAAGTGCTTTCGGGACGGCAGGGGACTTCTTTTGCTGCTGTACTGCAAGTGGCTACTAGGACAAATCGGCAGCAAGGCCGAGTGGCAGCACTGTATCCAGCTCTCTTACTACATCCATGGGCCGGACGCTGTGACTTCGGGGAGTCGCCGCTGGTTGTCTGGCAACCTGATGTGGTGACAGGACTTTGTTTCCTTTGCCAGGCTAGCTGTTTCCGTGTGCTTCCAGTGTTAATGCTAAGCTAAGCTAACTGGCTTCTGGCTCTACCTACCTATTTAACGTACAGCCCTAAGAGTGGTATTCATTTTCACATCTGAGTCTTGGCAAGAAATGAATATGAGTGTCTATTTGCACTCTATCAGTGTTTCTGCTCCTGAACCACAAATCACAACACTACACTTTATATTGTTGCTGACCATTTTTGAATGCATGTTACACATTGTTGCATGGTATAGCGATCCTAGTGCAATTGCTTTAAAGTGTCTACACTTTTAACAGTAATGTAACACTAACTGCTTTACTAATTGACTTTCATATTGTATTGAAATAAATGGACAGCAATGGTTGAATGGAAAGGTAGAAATCCTTCATTCAAATTTCTAAAACACAACAGCATGGTTTACACAGTGGTTTGCTCTTCTACAAAGTCTACTTGATTTCTAGTAAATGGGCTAAAATGTATTTTCTGTATAATACACTGCAAATCTGCCAAGTGACGTAAAATAGCTAGACTTGTGTCCTCAGGACTTTCAGAAAGTAAGTGTCAGTATCTTAAAACAAGGCAACAAGCAAAGAAAAGTAGATCACACATTCAACTTCAGTGAAAGTGTGTGTTTCTTTGGACTGACGGACAAGTATTATGGCAAGACAGTAGGTTATATGATTTCTAAAGCTGATACACTGCTACAGTGTTGTAGGAACCAGAAGTCCAAACAGGCAGTGAGGCGGCTAATGGAAGCAGTGTGGATTATTCATGTTGGACGCGGTGTTTCATTACAGTCTCCTATTGCAGCTTTGCACGCACACACATTCATCCTACTTTATTTGATCATATGCCAGTAATACATGAATGTATGTATGCACAAAGACCTCAAACCCACCACTTCAAACTGAAAGGCACGGATTCTTCTTCTTGTGTAATGTGTGTGATTTGATTCATCGATTAAGCACTTGTTCAGTCGTTTGCCGGGAGTGTGTGCGTTGTGTATCTGTGTGTGAATCAGTGTATGTCTGTTTTAGTATACAGTTTGTATGGGTGTCCCTGTGAATGAGTGTGTGCATGTGTGAGCGGAGGAGTAAGTCGGCATACGATGGCTATGGAAAGTGTTTGTGTCTGCTTAAAAAAATGGATTCTAGGTTTGTACTCAGCTCTAAACTCCGTTTCTGTGGCAGTATTTGTGTCTTACCAAGTTTTCGTGTATGTGTGTGTGTGTGTGTACAGGCTGGGATTGATGGGGAGAGCATTGGAAACTGTCCCTTCTCTCAGCGCCTCTTTATGATCCTCTGGCTGAAAGGTGTAGTCTTCAATGTCACCACTGTTGACCTCAAGAGGTAATAATAATATCATATTATAACACTATAATATTAAAGTAAAACACTATGACAGACTAGAGGACAGAGAGTAAATATCAGCTCTAGGTTTACGCTTGTTTCCCTGCCTCCAAGTGGCCAGAAAAGTCAGTTAAAGCAGATTTAAAGCGTATTGCAATTATCAGTTTAAACTAGATGTTTAGCTTAGCATAATGTTGTCAAATGGTCCATCGGCCTAGCACTTTGGTCCCGCCAAAATTCATCTGCAGGTCAAATTCTCAAAGGGTCACATTTAAAAACACTCGACTTAAAGGAGTAATCGTTTTTAGGACATGAGGCCCAAGGTAGTCAGCGTTAGCAGCAATAGCCACCATGGCCGCATAGTAAAAGAAAGGATCAACAATGTAAAGTAAGCATTATTTGTGTACTGGAAACTGATATTGAAATAGTATAACATTACAAATCTATAGTAAAATATTTATATATATATGAATATGTAAAATGATTCCACTCTAATTAGGAAACCGGCTGACCTTCACAACCTGGCCCCAGGGACACACCCACCCTTCCTCACCTTCCAGGGGGAGGTTCTCACTGACGTCAACAAAATTGAGGAGTACCTGGAGGAGATGCTGGCTCCACCAAAGTAGGCGTCAAACACAGAAACGCACACAGGAATAGGGAATAGGGCGAGCAGCGTCTTCACTAACACCGTGTTCCTGTTCCTTAGGTATTCCAAACTTGCAGCAAGAAACCGTGAATCCAACACAGCAGGAAATGACATATTTGCCAGGTTCTCAGCTTATGTCAAAAACACAAGACCAGATAAACATCGAGGTAGGCAGGCTGCACGCACAGCCTACTAATGCAGTATTACGCACCCAGTCAACATGTATATCCATTATAATCCAACAGAATCACGTTTTTTTTTTTATCAACTTTGATGACCCTATGACCTGGGTGTGTGTTTTATGTGTGTGTTTCAGCATTAGAGAAGAGTCTAGACAAGGCCCTGGCTAAGCTGGACGAGTATCTACTGAGCCCGCTGCCTGACGAGGTTCAGGCGGGTCGCCACAGCGGCGAGGGAGAATCCAACCGCAAATACCTAGACGGAGACGAACTGACGCTGGCTGACTGCAACCTTCTGCCCAAACTTCATGTTGTCAAGGTGACCTGCTTTGGATTTGGTTCAGCTTGGTTTGGTTCATTTGATCTTATGAATTGGGTCTTGACAGGAGTGTTGCAATATCTTGTTTTTCCCAGGTGGTTGCGAAGAAATACAGAAATTATGACATCCCACCTGAATTCAGAGGGCTGTGGCGCTACCTTGGCAACGCCTACAGCCGAGATGAGTTCACCAACACGTGCGCAGCTGATGTGGAAATCGAGCAAGCCTATAAGGACGTAGCTAAGAGGCTTGGAAAATGAATGCATCACGACCACAGTCACTATTGTAGGCTGCCTTTCTCTCTTCTTGGAAATTCAACTAAATCATACTCCTGACACACAGTGTATACACTCTTTACAAAGGATGAGTCATTTGTAACACTAATGTGCTGACATGTGTTTAAATGTGGCATAGTGGTGTGGCGTCTCAAAGAAGAGACTCAAATTGATTCATCATTTTTTTAAAGTTGCTGTGTGGCATCTCAAGTCTGATGCCTCTGTAATAATACTGACTATACTATAAAGAAATGTAAGCTAATGTAGGCTAAAAATGGTTTGGGTAGGGTGATTGTACTGCTGGTATTTCTCAAAACAAGATGTGATTTTATTTTTTCAGGAAAACGTTTTCCAAAACCGATGACACAAGAGCAAAAGTGTAAAGCATGGATTAAACAGTGCATATCTGCGCTAACCTAAGATGCAATGTCCAGCTATCTAGCTTACTACCCAACCAGGCCAGGGGGCACGTTGTTAACTACATTGGTGGGGGTTACAGGTTACGTTAAAAGAAAGCCCTGTTCACAGTTTAGGACAACGTCAGCGGCTCTGTTCTGCTCTTTATTGGATTCGGGGAAGTTTACACTCCAACAACCCCAGCCCAGTGTTACCTGAGATAGCGTTAAGTTTGCCAAACCCGTCGGTCAGTCCTCATCCTAAAAGCCTTTCTCTCTCCTAACGTTAAAAGTGAAACGCACTGTTTGAAGATATGAAAAAGAATGCAAGCTAATGAGCCAAACAGGGTTGTGTTAGAACGAAATAACAGCCTGATCTTATATTTTTCTTTCTCAAACTTATGACACTGGGACTCACTAGCTGGCTCTGCGGTGCAATACAGGAACAATGCTTCTTCTGTAGTTCCATGTGTGCTACAGGGCTCATAACCTGGTGAGGATGCTGCCTCTCTGCCCGGGCCATGCAGCATTAGCCTCAGTCTTTTAGCGTTATCTTGCCCAAGGCAGCAGACATCGACAGAACACCAGCTAGAAATGAGACGCCTGCGTTTGTGCTTTTGTACCTTGGACAAAAAACTGCCCCTGTTACCGGAGCTTGACAAATGGCCAACTGGAGATGTCAAAAGAAAATTTAAAAAAATGTTGGTGAGAGCAAGATCCCCAGTCAGCCAATGATGGAGGCTGGTTTCCTCGGAGCTCTGCTGAAGTATTAGCCCTTTCTGCTCATAGTGAAACTGCTCATCAAACCCTGATGATTTCAAGTCGTGAATTTCTTATACATTTTTAATAGGAATACTGGGATGCACGAAGCAGGATTTCATTTTGTTTAAACTGCCCTCTTGCTTCTGTGGATTATGTTGTATTAGTGCATTGCGGGGTCGAATCAACAGACAAGAAAGCGTTGTTGGAAAATACTGTTCAGAATGTGGTTCAGCCAAAGCACTTTGTCTTTTATTGGGGCAGTGTGAGCTTTCTAGACTCCTTTTCTTAACGAGGCAATGACTTACCGGTTCAATTTTGGGTTTCATTCATCTGCTTGAACTGTGTAATGAAGATAGATTTTCATCGGAGATTACTAATCTCTTTTAAATCTCTTTGAAGGCTCACACCACAGCTCATGTCTTATATTATCAATCTTTGTCTGAAATGGTCGCAGTGTATTTCCGAGTAAAACTATGTTTTCGGGTGTGATAAATCAGCCTGTAAAGAAAGGAAAAAGCATGCAAACAAACCAAGTTTACCCCAGCTGTTGTCATGTTATTCAGTGCAAACTGATGGTAGTAAATGTAATTTTACTAGTCCTAGTGCCTTAGTGGGAATCAAGCTCACCTCTGCCTTCAGCTGTTTATGTCTGTACAGTAAATTATATATGTTTGAATATAATATGAATGTGAATCACTGATGTCATCAAAGGACTTTTCCTGCCCCATGGAGCTGTGTGATAATAATATAAACTTAATATTTCTGTAAATGATTGTGGCTCAACTATATTCACATTCTACCTGATGATTAGAACCATGAACCCACTGGGTATATGTCGCTTACTTGAATAATAAATCTATTTTCTCAGAGACGGAGCTTGAGAGTTGTGTTTTTTCCCCCCCACTGGAAACTGTCTCATGGACGTCTGAATATCGTATACCCGTACAAGAGAATGGACATTGACCGCGTCTCTCCCAGCAAATCAAGTTGTTTTTGTGCTGCACAGTGCAAATGTTTCTAGGAAAACAGCACTACAAGCAGCTTTGTTACTGATTTTGTTTATGGGAAATGCATGCAAAGTTCTCTTGGGCATGTCATGCCATTTCTGGGGAATCTGCCGTTCTTGCCTGAAACCTGGAGACATGTTCATGCTGAGCTGCGATACTTTCCACAATTATAAAAACATGCATCCTGCATTTACAACAAAAACACTGGTCCTCCATGATCAATAGGCAGAAGTAAACAATGAGAAACCTTGAATGCAAGGGCATGCAAGGGCGACAAATGTATTTCCCTGAAGGCGCTACTGTGTACACAGCTCTGGCTCCACCTTTCAGTGTTTATCTCCTCACAGCATGCACACCAGGAGGACTGGCAACAGAGCAGTCATTACGATGCATCTTAAAATATTGAGCAATAATTAACATTTTAGCACTTTAGACAAATGCAAAACCTCATTTGTCTTCCCGAAATGATCCAGTAACTTCTGCATAAACATACAAGGGGCCCATTGCTGAAGTCTAAGGAGCCTGTAGCACCTGACAGCCAGCAGATGGCAGTAAACACAAAGCTTGTATTGGTCTGTGATAGCGTGAAGCTATAGTTAGGGATCGTCCCTGTTTTATATCTCCCTTTCTGTTTAACTACCCTGATGGGGCAAATGTCACCGAACATCAGTCACTCTGGCCCACATTTACATGCACCGTACAGGCCCGGTATTAAGCAGAGATCAAACCAAGCTTCAGATAAGTAAGCGAGTGATGTATTTATAAAGACTGACCAGCAAAACAGACTTAAAAACAAAACTGTCTCTGGTTTACGCTATTCTCAAGCAAGGAAGAAAAAGATGAACCGTGTCTGAGTTTTGTCTGTCCTTCATTTTCTGAATTGAAAGTTGTGGCATGTATATAATGTCGCTGAATTACACGGTTTGATGTCTAGAGACCTATTGCTGCTAATTAGTGACACATTCTTAAAAAGTCATTTATCTGAGGGTATATTATTTAAAAAAAAAATACAGAATTTGTTTTCATCCTTTATTGACAGTTTTGTAGTGATGAGCGTTTAAACTTTATTTTTTTAGCTTTATTCCGTGCGTGCATGGAAAAACATGGGAAAAACATGTAATTCCCAAAATGTACAACTATTCCTGTAAATAATTTATAACTACTAAAAAAAAAAACATCGCTCAACATCAGTGGTGGGAGAAACACTCAGATCCTTTACTTAAGTTAAAGTAACAATACCGCAGTGTAAAAACACTCCAGCACAGGTCGAGGCCCTGCATTGAAAATGCTACTTAATTAAAAGTACTATTAACAAAATGTACATGACTTATCAAACGTGAAAGCACTCCATGCAGAAAATTGGCTCCTACAAGTGTTATCTTACGTTAGATTATTACAGTATTGTAGATGCATTAATCTAATGTTAGTAGTATTTTACTGTACATTATATAAGATCATCATAGCTTTGATATGTTAAATCCCAATAAATATAAATATAGTTGGTTAAACGTACAATGTGTATCGCTCTATTACAGTGGAGTAGAAGTATGAAGTGGCACGAAATGGAAATACTTCAGTAAAGTACAAGCACCTCAACTTTGTACCGTATTTGTAGGCTACTTAGTTGAGTAAATCTTCCCACCACTGTCGGCTGCGTTTTCTGCGGGGTGTTAACACGCAGACGGTCCCTAAACTGTCTACGCGTTCTGCAAGTGGGCAGAGCGAATATAGAGGCTCGTGCGCTGTGGCTGTCGGAATCTCATCTTTGCAGTCTGTTCAACGCCACGACGCCCCCCCCCCTCCTCGGTCCCTGGATTTTAAGTATTGTTGTCGTCGTGTAACATCACCGTGGGCTACCGGCAGAAACCAATAAGAAGGTAAGCCCCTTTCTGTCAGCGTAACGGCTCCGGAGCCCGCTTTCGGCTCCATTGTTCAGGAAATAATGCTGGAAGAAGAGGCGCAGTGTTTCGCTGTGTTGTGTGTGTGTGCGCTCGGCAGTGGGCGACTTGTCATTGCGGCTGTGCGTGTTGTGTTGTGAAATGTGCGGTGCTCGACCCGGGGCGGCTAGCCGTCTCAAGCCTCAAAAACAAAGCGAATGTAGCCAGAAACTGCGATAGCTTGCCAGTAACGGCAAGTCCGTTAGCCTTAGTAAAGCGAACCTGGCTGGTAACCGAGCTGAATAGCTAACGTCAACGCTAACATTAACGTTAGCTGATTTTAAACAGCCAGTTAGGGAATCGGAACCATAGTCACCGCAGCGAGCAGGGGGTCCCATTGTTATTACACGGCAAGGCTTAGCTAGCTTATAAAAGAAGTGATAGTGTAGACACTGACGGCTAACGGCATACCCACAGGGTGGCTCTGACAGAATAGCATCATTGTATTGGGGACGTGTCTCGAACAGGTTGTTTAAGAATGACGTTAAACTCAAAGTCACTGCCAACTTCTCGTGGTGAAGGTGCCCGTCTACAGACCAGCGGCGCGTCGCCGGTGATGTACCTCCTAAAGCCGGTGTCTGCGAGTCCCCAGGAGTGCCCTTACCCATCTGAAGTGGTTCTTACAACACAGCGTGCACCGTGTTCGCAGGAGCAGAGAGCGGGCGACATTTACAGCTGCACTCGTCAGTGTGTCCGCGGCAGACGACAGTTGTTGCCGCACTAATTCTATCTTACAACACTTTCAACGGACACAGCGTGGGAAGTCGGTAACCAGGCGTTTCACCACGTTACACACACACACACACACACACACACACACATGCTAGTGTGTAGCTCAAGTAACAGGCTGTGGAGGTTAATCATGTAAATGCATGTCCTTTAGGCCCACGGTGTCTTATTTGAACCTGTATTTCTGGCCAGCAGTAAACGAACAAACACGTGCTTTGAAATGAGGCCAGGCTGAAAATTAAGGTAAATGTCGGGGGGAAGGGGGGGGGGGGTTACTGTTTGCTATAACATATATGACTAATTATGGAAGAGCTGCATGCGAAGATTGTTATGGGCTGGACGTTTTACAGCTGTTTGTGGAGGACTAGCAAGATTAGTGAAGTCCGTCCATAACAAGGGGCTGTAATAGGCCACTGGGGCTCATTGCTGAAGCACTTAGCTCACCAGTGCAGTCCAGTAATCTTGAGTCTGCACCACCAGTAGTCTCATGTAATCAGGTTTTGACGTGCTGTCTTGATTGCATGAGATGTGTCCCGTGTCATTACCATACAGGCTGCAAATGTGAGCGGGTGTACTTTTCGAGAGGAGCTTGTCGAAGCGTCGTCATGTCTTCAAGTGTGCTTGTGATACGCTTTTGGTGGGTGTTCAGCAGCAAAGGCTCCAGGACAAATGTCCCTCCTGGGCACCGTAAAGTATATCTTATCGTATTCAAGCTTGAACTTCTCCCCTCCCTGCTTATGATCCTCGACTGCACGCTGACCGCTAATGCTGAGTGTAGTGACCATCCTGAGGTGAGCCACCAACTGCCCCTGGCTTTATAAAGAGCTCTTTCAGCCACCTTTTTTCGCAGGAGCCCTTGGGATTATAAATCTGGAGGAAAAGGAGCTTTGCTTCAGTGGCACCAAATCGTTGGAGGGTGCGTGTGTGTGCGGGCGCCTGTGGAGGGATGAGGAAGGAAGGATTTGAAGATGGAGGGGGTCGGGGAGAACTGGGATTGTGGTGATGGATGCCATGCTGTGATTGAAGGGCCCCTGTTCTCAGCCCAGACGCACACTCTCACACATACACCTGTCTTCTCTTACTTGAGGTCAGTCTGAGGTATAAAACCATGCTTTTTGGAAGATGTTTATGCCATGTGTGTTGAACTTCAGCCAGAAACCCCACTCCACCTAGGAACTCCACTGTGGAGAGGCTCTTCCCCACCACGCAACACGCACTCACTTCTTTTCTGTAAGGCCACTGTTAGGAGCCCTGCAGTGCCAAAGCAGTCATTTAGTCGTGCTGCACGTCTGAGCTGTTCATTGTTAGGGCAAGTCACAAAACCTACAGTAAATCCTCCTGAAAAGCTGTTTTCACATCTAGGGCAATGACTGAAAAACTGAAGAGGTAATAAACAGGAGATTAGGGATTTTCAAAAGGCCTTTACTACATAAATCCCATCCTCAATTTCATGCCTGGTTTTTGTCTGAGACTGAAAGTCACTACATTACAATGTCATTAGGGTGGGGGACATTTAAATTTGTACCTAGCTGCTTCTTTCAGTTGCTCGTAAAACCTGGAATACTGGAATAATAGACTACCTTGATTACAGAAACAACATCCTCGGCTTGGCCTAAATAAACGGGAAATGCCAACATAAACTGTCACGATGCTTAGTGTTTGACCACTTTGTTCATATAGGTTGTTTTGTGTTGATTGAAGAAGCAAATGGGAATGCCTAGAATTTGTGTAATTTCACGAAAAAAGAAAGTCAGGCCATTTTGCCACTCCTGACTTCTTTTAAAGGCTTTTAGAGGATTTGGATTGCATTAAGAGCGAAGACCAGAATTAGGATTAGTTTTATGTTAGGGCAAAGTGTTACGAGTTAGGCATGTAGTGAGAGGGTTAGGGGTTTTGGATTTAATGTAGTCAGCGAAGGCCCACACAGGCATGGTGATCTCTGTGTGTATGTATGTTTGCATATATCTCATTGCACAACAGTCAATTGCCCTTAAATGCTGCACTTCATTCAAAGAACAGTTGTGTTAGCTGAAAATACTTTGCTAATTTAATTTCACCGTAAGAGTATATTAAGATGTGACGCATATCTGGGTGTGTGTGTGCGCTTGGTTATTTTTTTTGGGTTTTTTTTTAATCTCTTAAGTGTTGTTCTTCTACATGTCGCGATGAAGCCAACTTGCTTTGTCATAACAACAAAGCTTGTATGTGCCAGTGACAGGAAAAAACAAAGGCAGTGTCACGCATTCCCTCAGCACCTCATCTACAATTTCGACACACACTTTGGCACCAGGCTAGTTTTCGACATGCAGGTCATGTTCAGGGTGGTCTCGTCCTCTCCCTCTCATGGCATGTTGTGGCAGGTTAAACCTGTCAGTGCTAGTCTTAGGAAAGTGACGTCTTAGCAGTGGGTTTTTTGTTTGTTTTGGGGTTTTTTTTGGGCTTCGTAGATTGCTTTATAAAATGTTCTTAACAATCATGTCTATTACAAGTCCTTAACAGCAACACAGGACAAAAGCAATGCATTTTACAAGTTTTACACTTTGCAATGAGCTTGAGTTGCATTTATGTGTTTGATAGTGAGCGTAATCTGACTCAGGGTCCACAGTCCAACGTAAAGAGCGGTACCTGTGAGGTCAATGTTGCAGTTCCTGCGTATTCACTGGGTGGTGTTTCCCAGAAACGCTAACTTCCTTTCTTGAAAATGTGATGAGCATTTATTTTTAAGATCTACAACAACCTGTCCGGTCTGTTGCTTCCTTTTTGTAGTTTGGCTTTACATTGTGTTTTTGTAACTAAGGAAATCAAAGTTGACTATAGCGTGTATCTCCAGATTCTGCTCAGTACAAACAAGGACTGCATGGCCACAAAAGCAAGACAGCTACAGGCACAGTGCAATTTTAAAAAGGAATAAACAAATCCAACATTGACAGAAGATTTTTGGCTCACCTCCCACTTGGCTTCCTTTTCCCTGCCAATGGTGTGAAATGAACACGTTGTGTTTCTCCCCGCTCCAAAAGTGCTGATGTGATTTTGCTTTTGTGAGGATAGTCAAGAGTTCACCGATTCTCACCAGTGTGGGAGGAACTGCAGTTTCTGCGGGCACTCTGGGTGTTAAAGCTGTCCAGGAACTTTGCTCGATCAGAGCGACCTGTTTCTGAACGCGCATCAGAAAGATACACTGGACGCCAATGGCTTCCAAAGTGGGTCCCTTAAGGACAGGCCAATGCTGCTGCAAGATTTGTTTCCCACTTTGGGGAAACTAGCTGTCCCGACAATCTTGACGTCTTGAGACAAAAAACCTCTTTTTTTTTTTTTCTTTTTTTTAAACCAGAGGGTATTTGGTTTACCCAGCAAATATATTGAGGAGAGATACATGTAATACAGTATCAATGCATGGTGTCATGTGAGTTTTTTTTTTGTCCTTGAAAAACCAAAATGTAAGTAATTTTTACTTTTTGAACAGAGCAAAAGAAATGTACTTTCCACTACACAGTACCTCGACTCACCTTTGTTTGGTTTTCCACTGTGTAAAAGTTGTACCTGTACCTGCTGACAGAGTGTGCTGAATAGGCCTGCCATTTTTAAATAGTTTTGCGAGAGATTGCGTGATATACCCGTTACTATTATGGCAACTCGGAAGAATACGCTGTGTTTAAACGAAACAGCGTTTGTGTTCTTGCTGTGAGAAACGGCCACAACCCTGAGGATCAAAAACAGCATTCACTCGATTTTCTCCATTGTTCTGTGTGTGTGTGTCGCGGCAGTTTCCTGCGGCGTCGCTATGACGACCAGGTACTATTGTGGAGGTACTATCTGCAATGGAAACAGAGCGAAAACCGAGTCGAGTTGAGCTGGTAATGGTAAAGCGCCATAATTAGCGGACAAGATGTTTATTCATTGCTGGTTTAGTTCAGTTCAATATGCATCTGAATATCATATTTATACTCAACTAGTTCATATGTGGTGGGGTGCGCATGGAGGGCTTTCATAAAACAAAAAAATGATGATGGTTTGGGATCCACTGCACTATTTTTTATTTTTTTTTAAATTAAGATGAATATTGCAAGTTCCTGAAATCTAGCAATTCTTGCTTAATGATGTATTTAAACACACCTGGCTGGAAACAAAGGAAGTATTGACTGTGAAAAAATATTCTTTAAGAGTCCGTTCATGAGCACATTAACATTTCTTTTTCTTTCTTTTTTTTTTCATTTTTTTTTTTTTATTTAGACCTTGATTGGTCACACTCTGGTACATTATTTCCAAACAGACCAAATCAACCAAGTTGAAATCTGTTCCCCTATCGAAGTCAACATAATCATCTAAACTCACCCTTATCAGACAGACTGAGGTGGACGGTGGCAAGAGGAGAGAGAGAGAGAGAAGTAGCCATGGCAACATTTGATTTGACTGCTCATCAAAAGGACAGGTTTTGTCAGCTGACCCAACAGCATGTGGTTATTTACATTTTTTTTTTTTTTATGTCCTATGTAAATGAATATGTGCTTGTGTTCATGGTGATGAGGGTGTTTCTTCATATACTGCTGTGTTACGTGGTTGCTCTACTTCCTTCCTTATCATCTGACTTACTGGAAGCCTGATTAACCAAAATGAGATGGGGGGGGGGGTTTTCTCTTACCCCTACTTAAAGGCTCCTGACATCCACTCACTGTCAGTTTTCTGTTTATTTATGAAAGTAACAGAAAGCTTATTTTGTTCGTTTGTCTCTTGAAAAATCCAAGGGACTATGTGAACATTTCTGACAAAACCTTGAAATTGGTACCCTTGAAGAACTGTTTGAGCCCATCAGTGACTCCATAAAGAACACATTAATGTTGATCTGGGATGAACTTCCTGAACTTAGCTGCAGGGAAAGCCTGTCTCCAACCATGGCGTTAGCTTTTGATATCTGGTTACGAGCTGGATTCACACCAGTAAGGTGGTGAAGCTGCAGCGGGGCCTCTTTCTCTCGACGGCCTAATGAATAATTAAGAGGCGGGGCTTATGTGAAGAAGGCCATTAAGATGCAGAGTCACACCGGTCTCCATGGCAGCAGGGCCATATTATAAGGATCATGTCTCCTTTCGCCGGGCAACAGGCGAACTAGCACAGTCTTAAGTCTGGGAGAGCTTGGACTGCCAGGAGGAATTTCTCTTTCCTGGAGGAGTTTTTGAAACGATACTTGAAAATAATCCCAAGACTGCAGTCTCTCAAAACGTGGGGTAAGGTAGACACGAGACCATCTTGAATCTTATTTATTAGCATTAAATATTATCTTATTTATATAAAAATGTCTGCACACGTTTATTGGCGTTTGCCTTAGGTTAGGTTTTGTGTAGTACGGGGCAGAGTTTAGAGAACTGAAATGATTAGACTATTAGTCGATTGGCAGAAAATTACTGAAAGGGCGGCCCGGGAACTCACCTGGTAGATGGCCCTTTACTGCATTCATCCCCCTCTCTCTATTCCACATTTCCTGTCTCTTTTCAGCTGCTCATATCAAATAAAAGCAAAAAACCCATAAAAATCTTTAAAAAAAAAAGAGAGAATTAATTAAGAGTTTTGATAATCGGCTTTAAATGAGTAAAAAAAAAAAATCACTACTTCCAGCTTCTTTAATGTAAATATGTTCTGTCTGTCATCTATGTCATGTGCATGACTCACGAGCTCCCTGAAATCTTACATAGAGATATTTATAATATAGTATTTCAACATACCCCTCATATTCTTACAGTACACATGGCGTCAGTAGTGGTGTAATATAAAATGATTCTGTAGTGGGAGCATTATTTGATGTTGGTCTATTGAAATACCCTTCCCCTCAAATCTTAAAGATATTATAATACTTTCAAACTATGCTCCCCATATTCTTACAGTACATGTTTGTAATCAAACAAGCATAAATAAAGACATCATAATACAGTGAGAGTTATACCTTTTTTTTTTTTTTTTATGGGATCTCCACAACTGGAAATGGAAACACACAAGGTAGCATTTTTCGTCAGAACACCGGCCGTGTGGGGGAAAAAAAAAATAAAACCAGATCTGCAATAGGCTGTTTTTACAGTGGAAAGTTTGCATACATTAGTCAACTGGAACTGACCACACAATCACATGTTGGACTGACTTTATAAGTACTTTCATCATGTTGAGAATATAACGTGGCAGTCCGCCAAACATCTAGCTAAGCAGTATTAGGCGATACCGTGATACCCAACTTTTCAGGTGGTTTCAACCTCTGGTACAGTTCACTTGTGGCTTGAACGCAAGCCGACCAACTACAGGATCTGTATAATTATGCAAACCATTCGGTAACCACGGTGACATGTCTGTGCGTCAGTATGAGAGTGCAGGACTCTTCCCTGATCATTCAGAAAGTGAAAAGGAGTTAAAACAGAGGTGGTGTGTGCTTGTGTCCTAACTCCATGTATTTTGGCAGTTCCTGATTTAAAAAGTGGGTGCACCTTAGCAACCACACAGGAACTATCCTCCCTTAATCTAACAGAGATGCCACTTTTTTTGGTCTCTGGTCATTATTATTTATGACACGAGGTCCAGTTCCAGTCTTGACTAATAATGCAATCAGTTGACTCTTTGCTTGCTCCTCGTGACACCACAGAAGATACATATGCAAATAAGATGCAGTGAAGTCCAGCATGACCTGCTGTGGGACCTTGTAGCGCTGATGATGCAGGATGACAATGGGTTACATTTCCGCGTGATTTCATGCCCACAGCCGTTGGTACGTTCGTAAAAAGCCAGGAAAGAACTCAGGAAGACCAACCGACTGAGCTAGAAAATAATCGGTAGATTAATCGATAATGAAAATAATTGTAAGTTGCAGCCCAAAAGTATAGCATGGGTCATTTAACAGCTCGTTGCAAAAGCACAGACCATCATACCTGTTCTTTGAAAAGTGAGGCTGCTGTCAGCACCAGAGCGCTCTGAAGTCACCTGAGTGTGAGAAGTTGAGCTCTATGAAAGCCTATTTATATTCAGGAGAAAAAGGGATACTTTTTCGAAGTTGATCCATAATTGATGGCCGCGGCTGCATCTAGACCATATTTCACTACTTTCTGTGGTTATGCAACACGCTCTTAGTGTGTGTTGTTTTAGTTCAGTAGAATGCTCTCTCTTTTAGACCTGGAGTAATGCACTGGAATTAACCTAGACCTCCCTCAGGCTGCTTCACCTATGTGGAATAGCCCCTAAACTACGCTTTTTAAGGAAGTTATTTTCAGCTCCAATCACAGTTGGCGTCTTTACCTCACTCAGCCATCTGGCCTGGTCGTAACAATTCAGCAAATGATAGAACAAGGTCAAAGGCTATGTGATTAGGACTCCGCTGGAAAGATATTAGAGCCTGAGATGATTATTTTAACAGTGATGCGATATCATGGTTAACCCTAAATCCCTGCGACTTCACCATAAACCAGTTACATCTGCGTGCACAGGGAAATAAACCAAGTGTCCCTGATTGCTGCAACATAGACAAATACCGCTCATTGTAAACGTTCATAATGGATGTTGCTACGGCCTAGAACAATCCTGGAGGTATTTGTTAATCTGAAGAGGTGTTTCTGTAGCTGGAAACTGGAAAACATGGTTCTAGTTTATTATGTGAATGCTTAAGCCTGGTTCATGGTGGCCGCAGTGTCCCCAGCCCGAGGGTCTGCAGGCCAATTTGTCTTTTTTTTATTTTTTATTTTATTTTTTATTTTTATTTTGATCACCACCACCACACCGGTGAGAGATAAGTGGTTTTGTAGGAAAGTGTGGACAAGTATGAGGGAGCGCCATTTTGGATAATGACCTTCTTCTGGGAACACTCGTTGGCTTCTCGCTCGTTCACATGATCTTTAGTTTGTTCGCCCCCTGGCGTGTCGGAGAGTCACGGACAGCTAACATGAACGCCTCTGTGCTTGCTCGCAGCTCTCCGGAGGCCCGTGCCACGGGCAAAGCTAAACAAAGCTCTGTGGCCACTGAATTAGAAAATGACTGCCAGTTGTCGGGAACTTTCATTGTCATGACTCTATTTAGAGTTTTTGCATTCATAATGCGTTTCGTGACAGGAAACTGACTCACCAGCAGATTGACCTTCCAGAATTTAACTTATAAACACTCGTCACACAAATGTCCACAGATGGTCTCCATTCAACTTGTTATACGAGCACTACTAAAAAGCAGCATACTGCTAATGACTTCTATGTTTTGTTTTCATAGTTGTATTGAATTTAGATTAATTCGTTTTTCACTTCATTAATTAGTCTTGTCCGTTCAGCTGTTCATCCAGATTTCCACTCTGGATTCTGGTAGAGTAAAGGCCTCAGCAGTGCTTAAATATAAAGGTTATCAGTGCAACAATTAAAACACAAAATAAATTGTTGTCATTAGGAACACATTGTGAGGCAGGACCCAGGAAACCTATTAAAACCAAATCTGTAATTTCAGAATGGAAGTTAGGGCGTCACTTTGGAAATAAGCCTGATTTTCCTTATTCCTGCTTTCTTTGGATGTGTGATTTTCTCTTTCCGTCAGTGACTGTTATCATATCCATCTTTTAAAAATGTTTTTGTTAGGGAGTAGAACAAGCCCTCTTCTTTTCATTTTCAGTGCGGTCAATACTAAACTGAACAACAAAAGCGGTTTTAGAGCTGAAATTTCAGCTCTGTTGTCCCTAACAGCAAAACGGCCTTTGTCGCAGATTTGGGGGGACAGCAATTTCTCCCGGGCTTGAATGACTCAATTGTTTCTGTCTTCACCGCCTCTTGAACCTACAGGGTTTTGTGCGCTGCTACTTCTTCCAACAATGAAACAACCATTCAGCAGGTTGTTATGTTATCATCTCAAGTTGCCAAGGATCATATATTCTGCAACCCCAGCTGGCTGTCAACACACAGCTTCACTGTGCTGTTGCTGCTGAGAGCCAGAAGGCTCCCTTCCAGCCAAATTAAGATCCTGAATTAGAAACCAGACGTTAACTGAGGGGAGAGGCATACAGTGCTCTACAGATTATCGGACGCGCAACCTGTTATTGAAAAGTTATCTAACGAAGGAGTGATGTTGCATGCTCAGTTTCCATCTTAAAGAGGGGATGGACACAGAAAATCAGGCCAGCCAAGAGGGCCAGCAACGACTGAGATTGTGTGCATTCAGAAAGCGAAGCGGTTGAGTCAATGTTCTGTGTAGGTTTTGGCTCGTGCTTCTTACAGCGATGTACCACAGGGCAGTCTGAGCAGCGTTCCTCTCTGATAAACAGCCCCAAAGCCTCCCATCCTTGTCGGCGCCCAACCAACGAGTGCTGCCAAGCTTGCTTTTCCTCCTCTCCTCAAAGCAAGTGAGTCCTAAGCAATGAGAGACATCCGATGTTATCAGCGCTGCAGATTGCACAGCGCTACTGCCAAGGGCTTGTCTCGTGAATTCGCAGTGCAGAGAATGTTTTTTTTTAATTTTTCTTCCCCCCCCCCCCCCGAAAGCCTCGTTTTGCTCCCATCATAAAGCAAATTAGTGCGTTAAATGATAGGAATTTGAATTTTTCCTTGTCTTCATTTCAGACAATACAGTATTTATCCCTGCTTTGTTAAAATGTATAAAAAGGTCTCTGTCCGCACAGAAAACAAACATGAGCCTTTGTCTTAAATGACTGAACAATTATGGTGTGTCATAACCTGCTGTGAGATTCCAGCCCTGTTGGAAGCCGCTTGCAGCTGTCTGTGACCTATTTATGAAGCTGATGGATGTAAGGTGAAAAGAGCCTTTTGTGTGGCTGCCTTTTGTGCGTCTTGGGAAAGTGCTGACAATGTGCTGATATAACCATCTATGCTGTGCCCCATTCTGAATACGGACCGCTGAGATCAATAAATACAATGATTAAAGTATGGACAGGTGAAATAATTTTAGTTGAGTTCAATGTATTGAGTTTCTCGCAGTGTTGCATTCGTGGAGGCGGCTGTGGTCCTGACCTGGTTAGAGCCGCTTTGAAAGAGCATAAGAGAGACGCAGTTCAAAAGCAAGGCTGCAGAAATCCCCTCCCCACACTTAGCCTCATTTACAGCTACAGCGGTTGAATGCAGATGAGAGAACGTCTAACATCTCTTTCTTTTGGTTTGATTGCGTGCTGGAAAGGGTTTTTTTTATTTTTATTTTTATTTTTTTTTTGTTGCTCCTTAATGCCTAAAGCCAGCAGCATTTTAGCTGTGCATGCCTTGAGGTTGTCAGTTAAGACATGTTGAAGTATTTAATAGCGTCACAGGTGCTGCGGGGCTGCCTCATTTTGCATTATGGACAAGAGTTTGATGGTTTTGGCCAACTGTGTTCTCAATGGCATGGTTGTGTTCAGTCAGCAATAAAGATAAGAAGCATATTACGGTTCAGTGTTTACATTACGTTACATGGGTTTTTAGGAATATTATCTACTTAAAGGTGTTTATTTATATCCTGTGATCTGGCTTTTCAATATAAATACCTCTTCATAAAATGTTACATCTGGTAGTTTATTTACAGCATTGATAAGCAGCCTGATGGTATGGGAAGTTGACAAGTAAAACTGACCTTTGTCTTGTCTTGCTACAAATAATGAGTCTACAACAAACGGAAACACTTCCCTCGTGCACCTTCTGTAGGATTGTATGAGTTGAAGTTGCACTATCACAGACTCTGTAGAGACTATTTCTACAGACTGCTTACTGCTGGAGTTGGCGTAAAGATCACGCGTGTGTCTTGGAGAGACAGACTCGACAGAATTGAATATTCTCTGATTCCAGCTTCTAAGTTGTGGTGACTTGCAGATTTTGTCGTTTTTTTTTTTTTTTTTTTATATATATTGAAAAATTAATCTTTTAAGTTTTGGACTATTGGTAGAACAAAACAAGCCATTTGTCAACATTACCGTGGGCCTTCAGAAACTTGCGATGGCCGTTTTCCACTATTTTCTGACATTTTGTGAACTAAATTATTGACATGTTAATCAATAAAAACATATATTTTTTTTTGTAACCCTAATATTACTGGAAGTTCAGAGTCAAACCATGTCTCTGACCTTTTGCCGCATACAGGTTTCTTTTTCGTTTAGTGGGAGTAAATTAGTAAACCTTTGACCTTGTTTTCCATTTCAAACATATGTACACATGCTCACCCACAAACAGTCCACAGACAGCTTCCTTCATTTGTCGAGCAGAAAAGCCTGTTGAGCGTTTGGCAAAAAATGAAAATGTAACAACAGAAAAGGCATATATTTAAAGTGATGTTCTCACTTGTCAGCGAGGAAGATAAATTGCGGGCTATCCAAATGTTTATATTTTGAGGGAACTATAAACCCTCTTGCACAAGTTCCGTACGGCCCCATCAATCATAAAGTTCACGCTGTCTGGGTGTGAGACAAGGCTGTTCGGTGTAGCCTCTCTTTCAAGAGTCAGAGAAGCATTAAACTTTAAATTACTTTTGAAGACCGTATCGTGTTTGTAGCCAGTAGTAGCATGGATTCTTGCTTAAAGTCTGTATTGCTTTCAGGCCCGACATAATCTACACCGCCATACTCCATGTACTCGTTTCTCCTTGCGAAAGAGGAGCTTTTAGTTGGACGTGGCCCTGTATAATGTGCTATTTTCCATGCGTAAAAAAACCTGAAATTCATACATTATTGACAAAACAGTGTGAGGAGCGGTTTTCCCTGCATACTCAGCCTGGCTCACTTTACTGTATGCTTTCATTCAACCTCTCCCATCTAGTCCAATTAAGGCCGTTTGGTGTTTCACCTTCCTGCGTGCATACTGTGGGTGCTTCGGCACACAGCGACCTCCAGTTCGGATACAGTGTGCCTCTGTGCTGTGTGGTCTGCCGCAGTTCTAAGCTGGCTGCTCTGCTTAAAGTAACAGGCGAGAGAGCTGTACTACACTCCCGTCTAATAACGCCACCTATTCATGGATAGTCCCTAATTCTCTGAAACCTATTCACATGAACTTCATGATCCCTACATGCACTGCTTTTGCAGCGGTGATGTTGTGCTTTATCACCGCTAGTGTCCTGTCTTCGGCTGTGATGTTGTTTCTCACCCTTTGAATATCCGTTGGTACCCTGTGGAATCCAAACTCACACCCTTTTATCAGTCCGTTCAACCTCAGTGCAGCATTACCGTATATAGTACGGTTTGCTGTGTTTCTGCTTGAAAGAAACGTTTAATTACATGCAGACAGATGATTTACTTCTGTTTCGTGCTGGAACAATTCATTGATTGATTGATTGACAGACTATGAACCATAAACAATTTTGACAAATACCAAATATCCAGCTTCTTTTTATATCCTGGAATGTTGGTCAGACAAAATAGGCTATATGACTCATTGCCTAATTATCAGTGTTGTTGTAGTAATGTACATGTGGGACTGTTTTGGGAGAGGGAAGTCCCTCATTCTCTGCGTTATGCAAACCAACAAACTAACCACTTGTCTCTCTTTACTCTCGCTGTCTTTTCTGCGTCAGGATGCAACAGTTTGGACTCCGTCCACTGAGATGTTACTGACCGATGAGGATGGGTCTGAGAAGGAAATCACGCCGGTGAGGCAAACAAGCCATACACCGCCCCCCCAAAACCACCTCAGTTACACCGACTCACGCAGCTATGCCCCGCCTGCCCTCCTGATTCTCCTCCCCGACCTCTGCACCGTCCCTCTTTCAAATCAGGCTCACAGCAGCCCCAACAACTCCCTGTAAAGTCAGCATGGCTACACCCTTCCTGTGGAAGCTGTCATCCCAGAAGCTGGGCTTCTTCCTGGTCAGCTTTGGGTTCATCTGGGGCATGATGCTTCTGCATTTCACCATCCAGCAGCGAGCCAGCCATGAGAACAGCGCTGTTCTCAGGCAGCAGATCCTGGACCTCAGCAAGCGCTACATCAAGGCCCTGGCTGAGGAGAACCAAAGTGTCATGGATGGGCCCTACGTGGGTACCATGACGGCTTACGGTGAGTACTCAGCTCCCTAGCGGCAGTTTGTGTAACCCAGCAGTCTTCAAAGTGTGAGGCAGGTTTCCCCGGTGCATGCCGGTGTTCTAAAAACAACAGGAAGCTAGTTATTGTAGTTTGGCCCAATGATTTGTTCACCCATCAACATGGTCAACAGTTGGAGCTGCAGCAGTGGCTGTGACACGCAGCTCAAAGAGGCAATTAAGTTACTTTGAAACCGTTGGTGTCCGATTGATGCAATTTGTGTCAAACGTCGTGACTTAGTCCAATATAAACTCAGACATGATACGCTTATTTTTATATCCAGAGTGACTATCCCTTTCCGAGGATATCGTTATCTTTGAGGTCACTTGCGTAAGAATGATCAGGTTTTGAAGTTTTCTTCAGTATCAAAGTAATTCAGTGATAATGTATATTGCAAACAGGAACCGCTAACAACAAATTCAACATACGTTTAATAATGCCAACATGTAAACAAAAAACAGGGTGTAAGTTGCGCACAACTAACTGACTGGGTCCATGGCAACATTATACCCCCTGTTTACATCCCCCTAAACTATGGCACTGGTAATCCTAGACAATCATACTGTGAGGCCCTGCACCAGAACCAGTCTTCTCCTTCCAGAAAAATGTAGGGTTCATTGCTCAGTGACTGACTGGAAATGTCTCCAGCCATACCAAGGTCTGTGACCTGCTTTTGCTTCCCTTTAATCTACTTTGATATGTCTTTTGCTTCTTTGAGTACATTGAAAGGCCAAAAGTCACCTGTCACTATAGGTGGGAAAGCCCATCAATAGGCCTGGCGTTACAAGAGAATTAAAAGAAATGCCTAACTGACATGGAAGGAGCTAGAGCCTGCTTTTAGCATAGCAAAGTGAATGTATTAACTGATGTTGCATGAGCCTTAACTTGCTTCGTGTTCAGGCAATAAAACAACAAGAGGTACTCCTTAGTGTAGGGCTGGTCTTTGCTTTCCCCCTGTTTTTACATCTGCTTTAAATTGAATTGAAATGGTTCCACCTGTCTACCTCTTGAGCAGGCACAACATTGCCTATATTCAGGAAAGCTTGTCTGGGAGATTTAACGCTGATACAGCTGATCGGAGCATAGCACTGTAATAGCACAGGTGCAGAAGACCCATCAACAAGTTATTCATGCCATTAATAGACCTGTATGGCTCGATGGGAGGCTTCATTAGAAACCTGAGATTGGAATTGATTGTTCTCTAATGCCCAGAGAAACAACAGGATACTGTAAAGCTTCAGGGGATTAAATCCGCTCCCAGAGAACCTAAAGAAGAAGCAGGAGTACCCTGAAGAAACAAGGGCTGTACCTGCTTAGCTTTTTAATCTTACAGGTCTCGCTCTCTTTTTATTTATTTAATGTGCATGCAGACATGTGGAAAATGCCAAACCACTAAGTGAAATGCCACCATATGCAAAGTACTGTACTTTCCATTTACCTCAAATCTCAGCATCTGGCTTATTTAGTCAAGCAATTAGTAATATGTAATTCAGTATGACCTGGTATTAATAACTCAAGATGAAGAATAGATGGGGTTAGCGTGTACAGCCATAATTCCCCTGACATGTACTTTTTTTCTTCAAGAAGAGAAATGATGTCTATATACTACATTTACACAGGAGATAGCCTCCTCATTAATCATGGGATTAATATGGGGTAAATGTGATCCAAGCCTGGTCTGTAGATTTTCCTGTAACATCATCCGGAGTTAGCAGGGAACAGTGTCCCGTCCAGTTTGTTTTGTTCCCTTATATGATGGATTGATATTCACGGTGCTGTTGGAGCCGCAACACAGTCTGCTGACCTCCGTCCAATATCACATCAAAATCCATTCCAGGTCCTTGATTAGACAGGGAGGCAGCAGGATGCGTTGTTGCTTCCTGTGTTCACTCAGTCGGACGATGATTTGCCCTGATACGATTTGTAATGAGTTTAAGGGGAAACAGGGTTTCCTCCATTGCTATCCATAAATGACCCATAAGATCTTAATGCATTTGAATTCAATATTGTCTCCTGAAAGGGGGGCATGGTTAGCACGTTGCTTCATCGGTTGGGCTTATTGTAACAAACACACCCGTTGGAAAGCATGAAATCAGTGTGTCAGTCTGCCTGTTTATTCACAGCCAGATACTTTTTGGTTAGTGATAAATCTAGTATGTCTCAAGCTAATTAGTCACAGTATCTTCATGTTAGGCATTGTGTGCCCCACCTTTTTGTCCCCCTAATTTTCATGTTCAACTTCTTTCTCAGCCGTATGATATCTTTCTGATCAGTAAAGTCGGATGCGACAAGGATATGATCTTTTCCCCCATTCCACTTCCACCCCTCCTGAATCTGATCCGTGCAGCCGGGGGTCACAAGCCACCTGACGCTGTGCCTGGTTACCACACAGTTCAGCAGCTACTGTGGATTTCCTTTGTGCCGTGGACACGCATCGCACCTGTGCTCTCTGCCTCGGCCGGCTCCATAGGGCCAACATCAGAATTCAAGAGAACCCGCAGCGAGGACTGAGTGTGGCGGAACCTTATATTGCCGGTCTAATCCCCTCCATCCTTCCTAGGGTGGAAGGTCATTGTGAGCTCCTTCAGCTTCTGCATGTTGTTATATTATGCTGGTAGGATATGAAGAGCAGGCTACGTTGAAGCTTGCTTTAGGGATGACCATCAACAATGGGAATCACTGATGAATGCCATGGGCATTTATTTCCCCCTGTAATCACTTCTTTTTAATGCTCATGGGCTTAATGAAAAATCCCAGGTTATTGTGCAACCAGATTATTATCTTATATGACACAATTATTAAAAGCAAAGAGAAGTTCAGTGCGTTTAAGGCTCTAGGATTTGTTTTGCAACTGCATCATCGTGCTAGGAAATATTGAGACAGGCAGAAATGTGTCCCTAGGTGTGCTATTACTCATCTGGTTACCTGGCAGCAGTGTTAGTGTACAGAAGGACAAGTGGAAGCATTAGTCACAGCTTTGCTAACACACCTGCTAATGAAGGTCTCTGGCTCAAAGCCTCACATTTAATTATTGTAAAATATGAGATTTTTTCTATATATATATATATATATATATATATATATATATATAGTCCTTCGAGTTATAAACGATCCACATCGGCTCCTCTTCGTCTCATCCACACGCACTCGCACTCGCACTCGCACACGCCTATATATATATATATATATATATATATAAAATGTCGTTTTTTTGCTTTTAGTTTGTATAATTTATATCCACCAACGTACACAGATTTATTTTACAGATCAAAGAATTGCAGATTGTTTCTTGTGTAGAAGTTACTAGTGGAAAAAACATAGTACACACTGAACTCTACATTATCATCACTTTTATTCAAGGCTATATGAATCCAGACTTCTGTACAAGCAAACTTCAGTCGCACTGACCGTGAGTTGTAGTCAAAAGTTGTAGTTTTTTTTTGAAGCGCGATGAGATCTGTACATATAAGAAGCCAAAAATCTGCAGAGACAGCACTGTAGTACAAGAACACAGACTGAGAACGGCCTTCTGTCTTAGTGTATTTGTGCCTTAAGTAGATAGATTTTTAGTCTATATTATGTTATCAGCCTTTAACAGGGTTAAAAGAATAACTATTATAAAAAGAAGCCGATACAAGAAGATATCTTATCTTTTTTTTCTTACAAGATTGGTAGATTTGTTGCCTTTTTAAAAAAAAAAAAAAAAAAAGTTAGTGCTGTGTTTTTGACAAACGGCTCAGTTGTGTCGTTTTTACACACTGTATGCTTATTTCTATGCAAACTGCTGCTCCCGATTTTGTAAATGCAAGTGCAAGAGTAGACACGAAGCCAGTTATACATGCAAGAAGTTTCCATAGCTTTTTCTTTCCTATCATAATGTCAACATGCTTGACGTTAGTTAAGGTAAGATGTTAAACAAGCCTGGTGAATCTCTCTGACGTACGGCCTGAAGTGAGTGGGCACAGGCCTGTGTGCCAGAGGTGAGCTGAGGGGGGCATTAACTCTGGGCTCACCCGTACTTTTCTAATTATGTTCGGCCCCATAGCTTGGCAAGGCCGCTGCTCCAAAGCTTTCCGTTTGGTTTCTTCCAAACGGAAGGCACTGTGCGTCTGCTCCTCCCAGCGCACGGCTCATCCAAATCAGACAAATGCACTGGCGTTTGTCCTCACACGAATCAGGCTGGTGTGCTCTGCCAGGGCCTCGTTGTGCCCTTGCCAATCTCTCTGACGTGACGAAAACTGGCGTGTCAAATGCATCACGGCGGGGGAAAATGTGGCGCTTGTGTGCGATAGACAAGCTGCAATTATCATCATCTCAGGAAAGCAAGCATGATGAACTCTGGATCGGTTCTGTGCACACATAAGCCAATGCATTGATTATATAACACACTGAGTTTGATTATGACTGAGCTCTGTGCTGTAGACAAATAGCATGTTGCTGATAACATAATATTTGTTGTTTATACTGTATGTACCAGTTACAGCAGCTTGAAACAACTTCACATTTCTCTGTAAATATCAATGCAATTGCTGCAGGTTCTAGTATCAGCCAAATACCGCCTTTAATAAGCCATTGTATACCCGATTTGTCTCATTACCGGTCAGCGTTCCGCCTGTCCGTTCTACCGTTAGTGTCCTGTGCAGATAAATATTCATGGAATAAAGATGCCCACAGAAATGCAAAGACCCAAATTAAACAGCAAGGTCACTCGCAAAGACGCCCGGCTCCAGTTTTACATTTAAATGAGCCTCAAGCTGACTGCATCGTTGGATTTCAGGCAGAGTCCCCGGTTGTACATTTTCAGACACACTGCAGTTGAGCAAGGTTGCCCAGACTACAGCCAGCAGTTTAAATTGCATGCATGTATTCCCTAGAATGATAAGTTGGGTGATAGTGAAATAATTGGAAGCTTTTTCTTAGTCAGTAAATCAGATGCAGATAAAATATCTATTAAGTCTCATATGCTCTCTTCAAAAGTGTGACATGTCTGATGTTGATAAGACTAAAACTTACTAGTGTATGTTTTCTATCTCCTATACCAGACATTTTATATATTTATATGTCAGACATCTGCTATGAAGGCTATGATTTAGTAAGATCATGGCACTCTGTCTTGGTTTGTTAGCGGAACTAGCGGAATCTAGACTCTATATTGTCACAACCATTTATTTAAACGGCAGGTTTTGTTAACCTAAAGTGTGAACTAATGAACGAATAAGTAATGATCCATGATTCGGGGTGTGTAGCTCCCTCTCAGACAGTTCAATACGTATGTAAACGCAGTCCACGATCCGCAGCAAAAAACCCTACGGATACATTTGCAACGATATGATGTGCTGCGATTTGATAGGATTTAATTCAGCCGTTATTAGGTTTTGATATTTTTACTATTTTAAGTGTGTCTGAAGATATATCCCAAACATTTGGGGGAAAACTGCCACACCCACAGTAGTATACATGGATACAGAGGCTGGTGTTTTTTCACTGAAAAGCTGATAACTGGGCATTGTTTACTTTAGTTCCTGGATCAGTGACATCCTTCTGAATTAAGTATGTTCAATAACTCTGTATGTGGGCATATGTCCCTATAAATAAAGCATAGCTTTAGTAACAGTTTTACCTTCAACCAGGAGAAACTAGGGGCCAGTTGGAAGTAGCAGTAGCTGCTAGCGTTACTTGTCTGTTGTTGTCTATTCCTTTTGATAATTTTACTGTTAGTCCACACGCCGCCCTTTAAATTGGTATTTGAGTGTTTTGAAGACTGCCAGTACAATGTACAGGTCAGGCAGCAGTGCTCAAGGTAGTCCAGGCTTGAAGCAGGTATGTGATCGGGGAATTTAGCAACTAGCGAGCTAGCAAAACAGCTGCGGGTCGTGCTCACACACACTAGATGCACAGGAGTGCACCAAAAGACTGAGTGTTACTTGGAACTTTTTTTTTTTTTGACAGCTGTCTAATTTTTTTGCCAAATTTCCTGTGGAATTTGGGTCACATGTGTGATTCTGTATTGATTTAGTCAAATCTCTGATACTTAACCGATGTTTACATTGGATATGTTTTATACCACTATCCATGATTAGTTGATGCACTCCATCCTAAAGCACTGCAGTGCACCTGACGGAGCAGAAAAGGGCAGAAACCCTGCTACCATCTCTCAGATATTCCAGGTGGAGAAATAAAACAACATTTCCCAGTAATCTGATACACATTCTTTCTTGCAGACTTGAAGAAGACTCTTGCAGTGCTGCTGGATAACATCATGCTGAGGCTGGGCAAGCTAGAGTCCAAGGTGGAAAACATCTACAACGGCACGGGGGGCAACCTGACCAACGGCACCAGCACTGCCACACCCAGCGCCACAAACTCTGAGAAAGTTAACGTGGCAGGTATGTGTTGCATTTTCTTTCTTGTTTTGCTTATGAATAGTCTGGAGCGTTTGTCTGCACGTTGTGGTGAGGTGATAAGGCAACCTTCGATGAAGGTGGAGGTCTCATCCCAAAGGATTGGAGCGCTACGAGAAAAAGGACAAAAGTGCTGCATCTCTCCATACTTATCCTCTTAGAATAAGTTGGCTTCAGAAAGTCAGTATTCGCATGAACTATGACTCATGTATTGGCAAGTTTCGTACAGTTTCCTTTTCCAGAGAAACCCTATTGCTCAGGGTATAAAAAGGCACAGTAAACATATAGTAGCTGAGACCAATTAAAGAAATGACGATAAGCTGATTGTGGCTGTTTTTCTATGAGCCTTGTTTAATTTCACAAATTCCCATAGTGAATAACATTCCTGGGGCATACAACCAACTAAACTCTGCCAGTATTGCTGAGTGCACACCAGGCGCTTTGTAGGACCAGACCGCATCCTTGGACATAATTCAAATAAGGCCTGCGTTCACGCTGCATGACCCTTTTTATTAGTTTTCATTGATTTTCCTGCCAGCTTTCAGATGATGAATTCAGCCCAGCTGAGAGAGTGAGGTGCTGGTTTTTCTGGGATCCTGGGACTTGCTCTCAGTAGTTTGCGCAGCATTAAACATTAGGAATGTGGAGTCTGTGCTCTGAAGCAATATACGCAGAATTGGATTAGGCTGATTGAGTTGTACAAAGTCATTTGAATGGATCTAATCCTAATGACAGCTGCTCCACTGCCATCTTTTATCAAATGTTGACGCTGCCTTTGTAACTTTTTCTCTTAAGACCTCGAGTTGAATAGTAACAAGATAGCCTAATTAATGGACATGAGCACCATATAAAGGTGACTGATCATTATCAAGACGCTTAATGTTATCGACAGCCATCTGACTGTCATGATTCTCAGTATGAGAATCTGACTTCCTTGTTTGTGTGGTTAAAGCCTTTTTCTAGAACTGCAAACCACTACTGCCACATCCTCTCGCAGTGTCGGTAACAACTACTGTAGTGTCGATGTTGTTTCATACCAGGCCTTACAACAATAGTTTAGTTTCCATTACTTGGTCTTTGGGTCCTCAGATTCCTTTGCTCTTATCCTTACATACATGTGTGAGATAAACTAAGGATAGTTAAACCATAATAAAGTATTCTTAGATCCTTTGAAACCACATTAATTAGTTGATTCATTAAGGCAAGTTTTGCTCAGTCAGTAGAGCTGAAACGTAGTTGAATCTGGAAAAAGTAGTTGATTAATCGATTAGTGGAGTGGATATTGGATTTGTGACAACTCTGATAATCGATTAACCATTTTAAGTAATTTTGTTTAAGCAAAGCTGCCATACATTCACTGGTTCCAACTTCTCAAATGTGAGTGTTTGCTGGTTTTCTTAGTCTTCTCTAATAGCGAACTAAGTATCTTTGCGTTTTGGGCTGACAAGATATTTTATGATATAAGATTGTAAATTAAGCTTTTATAGGAATACATACAAATGAAACAACAATAGAACAAAGAAATGGTTAAATAGGTAGACTCTAAGTGTATAGGAAAGTGCTGGTAAAATGAGTGATTTGCCAGCCTGCTGGCCTCGGGCAGTGTGCACGAGAGTCGGTCCTCTGTCTGGTCTCAGTCCGGCCATTGTGGACACATACCACTGTCGAGGCACTCTTGGCTTGAGCTCCTGTGTTGTTGAGAAATAGTACCTGGACCTGTAACACATGTCAATAAACCTGCTGTGCTCTGTTCGCTTAAAACCCTTGAGAGACAACATTTGGATCCTGAATGCAGGTCAAGCTGACAAAGCGGCAACCACATCTCTCTTGGCAATGAACTAAAGGCCCCAACACTCCAGTCTCCATTGAAGCATGTATTCTGTCTTCGAGTGGGTGGCAGGCAGCGCTATTGCCAACTCCACTGGTGCTCCTCCCTGACTGGAAGGCAATTACAAAGATAAGAATCTGGACAGTGAGGGGAACACGCCTGGCTTTCAGTGAGGCCCCTATCAAGATGGAACTGAGCAGCATCCCTGGGACTGCACTGTTTCCACCTCGATAGTATACATTTTCTTAGCCGAGGACTCTGGCGTGTTCGGGACCAAACCTGGGTCCTTTTTAGTATTCAGTTCATTCCTGGCTTTTATTCCGTTTGGCTTGGTTTGCAGGATGGGTTTAAGTTTGCCACATAAGTCAAGTTTCCATTCAAATTTTGCCCAAATTTTATTTTGGAATATTAGGAGTCGGCCGTTTCGAGAAACAGCTGGTGCTGCTAATTTTCCAGTCGAGTGTCATTTAAACCATTGCAGAAGAAGGCACAACGAGGTGACGTAATTTAAAGAGCACTATTGGAATCTTAAATGAACATGGAAAACCTGATGGAAATATGGCATTTCTGCTTGTTTTCTGTATTAATGTGAGGAAGGTTACGGTCTCCTCGTCGCTCCACAGATCTGATGTTTTGGTCTGCAGCAATTTTTCATCTCTTCAGTGAAGCTAGAAGCTTCGTTGGACATTTAGTCACGGGCTTAATGTACGTCACGATGTACTTGCTGAATCTGTTTCCATTGAACTTTGTCACTTTGGTTTTCTATTGATAGGCAGTTTTCCACCTCAGCCATGTGTAAAAAAAACGTTTTGGTGAAATTACGGCTCTCTTTAAAAATGACATCAGGCATGTTCTGAAAACAGTTCGTCTTGTATTTCAGCTGAGGCCCTTATTGGAAAGCTGAATCAAATATCCTTTCAGCCTGCTCAAAGGAGGCTGTTCAGCTCAATAAATGGCCGAAAACAAATGTCACTCAGTTCACTTGAATACTTGAAATAGACATTTGATGTGACAGAAACCCACAAACACATAAAAGAGCGGCCATACATGGAGCAAGAAATCACATGATCTGCACTGTTAGGGGACGATACACTGTAATTTATTTGTTACTCTTCTTTCTTTCTTAAGAAATGCACAGCATGTTGTTAATACACTGTATTCTTTTTCCCCATGCTAGCTCTCTGAAATCCCACATTGCACAAATATGGTTGAGGCTATTTGAAAGAAAAACATTAATGAACGCCTCAAATGTTCAGGGACACTTCCCAAGGCCTCTGGTGGTTTTGCTTATGGTGCTGAAATTACAGTTAGAAAAAAATCTGAAAAAAATGGTGTCAGCATGCCACATTTTTATTTGCTGCAATGCTAGCTCTGTCAATGCAACTTGGGCCTTGCGTGCTGGTGCATTTAGGACAACAGACACAGAAACCCCTTTATAGGATCAAAACAAGCCGATCTGGGCTTGGTTGCAGCTTATTACATTTTCATGACATAACCAGACAAAATAACATCTACAATCAAACTTACACACGCCGCGTTAAAGAAACGAACAAAAATCAAAAAAGACAAAAGCCACAAAAAGCCAGACTAGAATACAACAATGTTTCAGCCTACATTAGCCTATCAATAAAAATTAAGCTTGTGGCAAAGAATAGCAAAACTGGAAATCACGCGGCAGAGACTTCAGCTAACATTCGGTGGTAAGGTGTCTAATAATTTGGCCCCAGGTACACTCAAATTCTTCATGTGTTTTGCCTCAAAGCCTCTCAAGATGTATCCCTGAGACTAGTTCCCTAAACCATCTGGAGAAACAAGGAGCGCCGGGAGCTAATCTTCCACTCGTTGGGAGTTATCCTATTTGCTGCTAACATACCAAACATAAGAGTCGGCTGTACAGTATGTGGCAGACATCAGCCGCTGTCTATTTCATCCCCGCCTCCAAAGTCTCAGTCAACTTGTCGTGGCGAGCGAGAGAGGGGTGATCAGCTGCGAGGTCGTAGGGAGCGTCGCGCTCGTCGCAGCCCCGAGGTCGCGGGACCCATAGACTGTTTGTTTGTAAAAGGCGGGACCGCATTTGTGCACGCAGAGCAGAGGTGCTCCCTCGCGAGGGAGATGCTGTTCTGTGCGCTCTCAACACGTTCACGCGCCTGGTTTTTGTGAGACTAAAACGCCATACAGATGGGACTCGGGCCAACAGCAGCCTGTGATGCCTTGTCTTGCCACGTCTCGCTGAAGTGGCTAATCAAAAATGTAATCCACAGAAATGTAATCTTCTCCTACACACACACACACACACAAACACCCAAGCGTAGAGACCGATGAATGGTCACCTGGTGATTTGCAGCCCTCGCCTCACTCTTTCTCCATTTTGTTCTTCTACTATATATTTCTCCACCCTTCGCGAGTGTTTAAAGTTATCAATGTCCCTCGCATCTCAGCCACGCTGCCAGTGACATTTGGCTGATTTGTAGCGTCCTGTTTTTGCGACACGTTAGCTTTTTCAGTAAACAGAGACCTGTGCTTTTACAGCCCTGCTTTGTCTCTTTCGGCTATTGATCCGCCTGCCTCTCTGTCTGCCATTCACAGTGAAAGATGAGATCCAAGGGCTGCGTGTCACCAAAGGAAAGGGACAAGGACAGGGGTTTGGCTGGCGATTGCAGGTGTCCTGATTACCTCATGATTTCATTGTTCCCTGCACTTTTATTTGAAACCCTTAGCTGATACCCTTACAGGATCCAACTGAAAGGAAGCCAAGAAGGTTGATTTCAGTGTTCTACTGAAGGATTCTTTTCCTGCAAAACCTGAAAGCACGAATCTACAAACGATCACCATACAATTACCATTTTAATGCTGAAAACATCTCTTGGGACTCTCTTCGATTTAAGAGCTGAGTCTGTGGTCTCCATTATGTTCTAGAAGGCCTGTTTATTTCTTCAGTGTACAGATCGATACTAATAAAGTACACACATACACACAAACCCACTCAGTGCTAATAAGCTGCGAGATGCTGTCCGCTCCCACACACTTTCAAACACTCGCATGAATCCCGACACTCATCACCCTACAGTCTAATGTAAATTGCACAGCAGCGTAATTGTAAGCAGAATTTGAAGCGGTGGTGATTTATACTTTTGTAGTGTTTTATTTTCCCCTTTGTTCACCTTGATGTTTTTGTACTGCAGGTTGCAGTAACAAACTATTGTAGACAAAGTTACCGAAGGGAAAAGTTAATTTGAGAAATTATTTATAGCCACTTGTATTTTTCTTGCGGATTAAAGTTGTAACCGCTTTTTATGAGTTTTAGTCCTGGTTGATTTGGCCGGGTGAGCGGTGACAAATACAATGCGTTTCCCGCGGTTGCGTCACAACAACGGCCACCTCGTGTTTTGCCAGTTTGAACAGTGCAGCAGAAGGGAATGTCACATTTGTATTAGAGGTGACTTGGCTTTACGGTGTCAAGAGAGTAAACCGTTAACAGTTGGGATGTTATTAATTAGATACGATTGAATTACATCTATGCATCACTTCATGTCAATCCCTTGTGTGTGAAAAGGCAGACCGAATCCAGCGTGCGAATGGCGGACTCCGCCACTAACAATAAAAAGTACAATATAGAGGTAAGGACTTAACGTAAATATATTGAATGACCCTTAAAGAAAAATGCTGACCATAAATAGTATCAAAATTGGGGTTTGTTTTGACATGACTTTAATGTTCAGGTCTAACTTGCTACAGTAATCACTGTATAGGATTTGTGTGTAGGATACAGCTTAATAAACACTCAGGGTTGAGCTTTACGTGATACCCATATCGCTGCTTTACAAAGAGAGTGATGAGATAATTGAGGATGGCAGGCAGTTATTCTTCTTACTCGTATGTAATTCATTAGAAATCTCTTAATCCGTAGAACTACAGTTGAGGATTTCTCGTTTTATGCATTGTGGGCCAACATCAGCACCATACCTCACATGTGCGATCCTACCAGGGTTTGCGTTAATGTAAACGACAGCAGTGTGACGCAGTGAGTTCAAATCTGCAGTGAAACAAAAAGAAAATCTAGCCTCCCGTTTGACACGTAGCCTGTAATTGGAGCGAGCAGGCATGAATCTCGATGCTTTTTGATGTGTTAAACTGGAGAGGAAGTGTTTCTCAGCCCCGCAGCCTCCACGTCTCGTGCTCACCTGCCTGTTTGAGAGCTTGACGTGACACAGTAGAGAGGACCGAGCCTCTCCAGGACTTCCCGTCACGGACCAACAGACAACAAGCACAGTCCCGCTCTTCCACTGCGCCTGTTACAGCGTAGTGTCTGTGTGCGCATTTTCATTTGTGTCTGTATCTTGTGTTGTGCTACTGCAGGTCCCCAGAGATCCCTCCCATATGGAATGCATCAGATCTTAGAGTAGTGCTGTAAACAACCAGCAAGAAACTGCAGTTTTGCTTTCATTAAGTTTTCTGCGTGGCGGTGCGCAGCGCCTGGGAAATGCTTCCTGAGGTGTTGTTGGCAGGGCTCGTTGGATCATCACACCGTTAGCTTGAAGTATGTGATGCGCTCTGTCTTTCACATGTTAACGCTTAAATCGCACTGATTCCACCAGCACGGGGAAAACATTTTTTAGAAAGCCTTGCCTCAAACCCCCAAAAATGTTGGCACAAGGATTTGAATGTATACAGCATGTTTTGAATGCAACGCCGTAGCCATGTTAGGCGCTGTTGTTTAGCACGGAGACAGAAAGATAAACAGAAAGATGTCACAGGTCATTTTATCATGTCTAGCAGCACCAAGCCTCTCACGCATTGTTTAGACTCTAATTCCATTTCTTTACCACTTTCAATCAGCAACCGGAAGTCAAATTTAAACAACAGAAAAATCCTCTATTGCGCCCTGAAAACAGTTTTAATGTTAAATCATGTTTAATGCACCGGAATAGCAGATGCAATTTTGTTTCTCATTGAGCTGAACTCCTCGTTTGTTCCCTGGTGTATGAAATATAGATTATCAGCACTGATAATGCAGTGGTTTTCATTGAAAAGAAGGGTTAGAGCAAGCTGCAGCTTAACAAACATTAAATGAAATCTAGCTTTTTGCTAATCATTTGTAAATGCATAAAATGAATTTGAATCAGTCCAATCGCAGGCGAGTGTAGGTCATTCCAGGAAAACAGACATCTATCTATGCACCAGGACCGTTGGCCATCACAGACACATTCTCTCTCTCTTTCCTCTCCTTTCCCCACAGGCAGGCTCATCTCTCTTGAGGCAGCAGCTGATTGAGGAGGCGGGGGGGGGGGGGGGGGGGCATCTGGGGGCTAGCACACCATTGGCTGGGACAAATGCGCACCCCCACTTTTTCAGACTCTGTCCGGCTTTGTCTCACTCTCAACTAATGTTTTCCCTCCGTCCTTAGGTAAATTCAGCGACCGTTTTGCAGGGACTCCACTGATGGTGAAATGTCAGAAATATTGTGCAATTTTGGGGTGCGTTTCGCTCATGCAAAGTAAGGGTTTTACATTAGAGCTATGGTGCCAACCCCAGCATTTGAATCTACAGTATTGCCAAAGCAAAGGAAACCAGAATACGTACTATTCTCCCCCGTGCACTCTTTCTCATTGGATTCTGTTTCGCCCTTGTCTCTCCGTGCTCTCTGCGCTCTGCTTGGCTCTGCTTCTCTTTGTATGCTGCATTCCATCTCCCTCTGCATCCTTTCCTCCGTTGTCTCCTCTCTGTCCGTGCCACTATTGTTGTTGTTGTTGTTGTGCTGGTTATAGCCACAGCCCCGGCCCTGAATATAATCCGCATTGCCTCCTCCTACCAAATAGCAGCCATTTCCCCAGGCATTTTTTAATCCACGCTCACACGCGTGTACATAATATACACAAGCATCCACAGCGTCTCAGCCTCATCTTACATTCACTGCAGATCATTTTTCTGTAGGCAAGAGTGGCAGAATCCAAATCAGAGGACCGAGCAGGAGATGCCGGCACCCTTGAACCGAGACACAATGACTGACAAGTGGATACTCTCACACGCTTGTTCATGGATGTGTTACAGGCTCACACATGCATTCACACCTTAAAGGGCGCTAAAATCTGAAAATTAGATGACTTTTTTTTTTTTTGGGTTCCGAATTATGCAGCTCTCTGGCTCTCAGGCTGCTTCACTAATGACAACACAGAATATTTTCAGCTCCACTGCGGCGCCCGTCAGTTAAACAAAATCAGGCTGAGCATTTACTCATTTCACCGTTTACAGGAAATGCATATGTCTGGCAGATGTCCAAAAAAGTTTGTGTTTTGTTTATTTTAACCCTTGCAGAGGAAATGAAACCTTTTTATATGAAGCCTTTATGTAGCTGTTTTTAGTTTAGAGACACTGTTGACTGTTCCCGGTTTAATTTCTCTCTCGTCACAAGTTCTTTGGCGACACAACACTCAAAAGTACGGCGTGTCTCTCGGCCTAAATCTGCAGCTGTCCACCATTTGTCCAAATCATCAGCGGAACATTAGTCATAGCTCTGCAATGATGAGAGCTAATCAAGGTCTTTTGGTTTTCTGGCTGCCTCGTGTCCTTGCGCTGCTCTTGGTGCAAAATCTGAATCTTCCTCTTGGATATTTTCGGAGGGAACAGTGGGCCGATCAGATTGCCCGAGCACAAAAGAGGGATTGATTACAGCCAGACGTTTAGCTCTTCGCAGCAGAGGAAGGGAGCGAAAGAGGAAACCCGACGTGGGCCGGAGAACGGGGTTACTTGGGGAAATTTGGATTTGTTTTTTTGCCTCCGAGACTTGACTGTGGAACACTTGTGTGGACCGGGGGCAGTGCGAGACATGTGTTTTGACAAGCCCCAAACACGTGCCCCTAACGCTGGGAAGCCCCTCTGGTGTGCCTAGACAAGTGGTTTCCAGGGGCTTTTGGGTAATAGAAGGTTTGGAGGTTTCGTCAGATGTACACAATGATATCTCAAGAGAAACCGTTGGGCTGAGAGGGTGCCGTGTATGGTTGGGCTGAGTTTAGCGTATGACCGATGTCCCAGGTCATTTTATCATGTCAGTTCATGAGCTATTTTCATATTCTTCCCATCTATTCCCCTCAGAGGAGGGGATAAAAGTGACAAGTAAGACATTCAGAATTTCTTTTAAAGGGCGCCGGGGTAAAAAATGCCCAACACAACTATCTCCTGCAAGTAACGGGGCTGCAACTAACGACTATACTCATTAGTGATCTGCCGATTATTTTCTTGACGAATCAATTAATGCTTTTGACTAAAAAAATAAAAAATAAAAAATACGACCAACAGTCCAAAACCCACTTTACTAACATGTATGATGTCGAAAAGCCACAAATCCTCACATTTGAGAAGCTGGAACCAGCAAATGTTTGGCATTTTTGCTTAAAACATGACAAATGATTTATTTAATTATCAAGACAGTTGCCGATTTAATTTTCTGTCATTCGACTAATCGATGAATTGACTACTCGCCGCAGCTCTTGGCTTCCACTCTGTGTTCAAAACAGCACTTCTAACAAACAGAAAGATTATACTTTACCACTCTAACAGACTGAGTGGATGATTACAGCTGCATATTAATTGTGCTAAGTAGCTATCTTTTACTCTCTTACTCCATCAGCACAGCTCAGGAGAACATGAGGCTACTCATGTTAGACTCAAAGAGATGATGATTGTAGACTTTGCATGTTAGTTCATTATGTAACACCAGAATGTCCCTAAAAAGAATAATACTGAATGTCTTGAATGTGCCAGGCCTATATAATAGTTACTCTACTAGTTAACTCCTCCTCGCTCACATGAATAAGCATGTGTTCAAGGCCCGACAGGAAACCACAGTTAACTGAGCCATCACCAGCTTTCTGATACCAGTTATACAGGAAAAGTTAGTCAGGTAACCCAAGTTGAACTTGCTTTGTGATACCGATCCCTGATCTCCCGGACCTCTCGCCACCTGCACAGAGCTGTAGCTGAGAGCGCACCGGCCATCAAGCCAGCCTGCATTCTAATTGATGAGCTGCGGAGATTCACAAATATACGCACACAAACTCACACACTGGTAACATCATCTTCTTCTTCTTCTTCTTCTTGCAAAGAGCATCTAAAAGAAGTGCTTGTAAGCCAGCGGACCAGAGGACACGGAGAGGAGGGAAAGCTGCACTTTTCACCCATGAATTTTATATTTGTATTATTCAAGCTTTCTCCTCCGCAGACCGTTTGCTTTGTTAAGAAAACTTAGTGCGCCTGAGAATGAAATCAATGAGAGCGAGGGAGATGGTGGAGGGGAAGAGAGCGAGAGAAGTACACAAAAGACAAAAGAGTAACATAAACCAGATGTCTCCAATCCAATTCTGGAGTTGTCAAATGTAAGATTACCTCCATGGATTTGGACAAACACACACAGGGAGGGAGAGGAAAAATAACCCTGTGTGTATAATATCACTTCTCAGAGATGATGCTATTTAAGGGCGATCAGATGGCCAACACTGTGCTCGGAACTGGCTAATGGTGACATCAGTACTGTGAGAGACTCTTGGACGTCTTACACGACTTTGAATGATCTCATGTGTTTTCTGCCTCTGGTTCACTGTACATGTGACATCGCTGCTTAATGTGTCTTTTACCTCGTTATTTTAACTTTTTTATATGCTGTTCACGCTCTATTTCTATCATTTTCCCCTTTTGGTGGCGTCTTGTTTTTATCGGTTGCAAATTAACCTCTTTTGATCTCTCCTTTTTATTTGATTGTCAAGGCGCTTTGTGAACTGTTGTTGGAATACTATTGGAAGAAGGTTTGTCATTTTAGCTGTCGGTGCTGTTTGAGTTTCTCTACCTTCATTTCTTTGTTCCTGTGTTTGGTAGACAGAGTTGTGGTTTTGTGCTTGACTTGCCATCTCGCTTCGTCGCTTCAGCGTGCCAGTCACGCCTCACGGTGTGCTTATGTGTACCTACCTGTGAATTTTCCTGGTCAGTAAAAGCTAAAACTAATACTCCTTGACGCTCTGCCAGGGTGTGTTATTTTAACCACGTCTTGAAAGGGTTTGGCTGGATTGACATGCATCCTTGTTGCGATGGAGGTGAACGACCAGGAATCGGCTCCCTTTTTAAACAGCACCACCTCTGCTGTGTTTGATTATGAAGGGGGCTATATTTAGCCGCTCCTTGGCAGCAGCTTCTTCTGCTTGATTAAAGCTAGGAGAAGATTTGCCTGGTGACTTTGGCGCTCGCTGGCTGACAGCGTGAACGACAGGCTGCCCGGTTTGGCCGGCTGACTGGTTGGCTGGCTGTCTGAAGGATGAGATAACAGCAGACTCGTGGCTCTTGCATGCTGCCCATGACACCCACTTTACCGAACAACAAATCACGAGTCTAAGAGCTATGTTAATTGTTTTAAAGACTGACCGGACAAGCTGCTGGAAAATGAAAAAGCATGGGATGGAAACTTGTGTTTGGTAGCTTTCCATCTACCTGGTGATGTGTTTAGTTGTAGTATTCATGTGGCGTGTCATCCCCTCTCTTTCAGCTCTCGTTCTTCCCTGAGGAAGCGATCCAGAGAGTGTCAGTAAAATATGTTGTTTTTTTTTTTTTACACCAATCTAGATAATCGAGCAGCACAAAAAGATGGAGGGGGGGATAAAGTTTACCCGGGGAATATCCTTTTACTGCAGCAGCTTGTTGGTGCAAATAAACTGAATCAACGAGGAACTAGGAGCCTCTGCTCCACCCTTCACACCCACCCACGTCGACAGAAGCCTGACCCAGTGCTAGCGCTGCTGATTGGCTTCACGCACACCTCTCTGTAAACACACACGCGCGCCTCCTTAAAACACCACCCACAAACTCATTACATCGGCCTGGTGTTTTCCTCCAAGCTTTTATCTGTTCGCGCAGCCTACCATAATGAATTATTTATATTCTGGCTATAAAGGTCAGCGGTGATGACGTTAACGTCTCTGAATAGGGATATCAAAAAGGTGATTATGTGGAAGAGAAGCCGTCGAGCAAGCCATGAAGGTTAATCCTACATTGATATTGGCTTCCTGGGATATTGAAAGCAATGTGGAAAATATATATCAGAGGGACTCCCTCCCCCACTGCAGTTGCATGATTTTAGTTTATTTTAGAACGCAAAGAGTTCAGAAAAAAATGTCTTAAATGCTTTTCAAACTGTGTGTGCATCATCGTGGACTCGACTGGCCCAGCTCTCAGCTCTTTGTGGTTTCTGTTGTTATGGAGTTCAGATTACTAAGCCAAAGGTGATGGCTGACCGTCATCCCTGACCACAGCGTAATGGGCAGTCTCCCGCTGTCATTCCAAGGCTCACAAAGATGCAAGTGGCCTGAAGTGCCGAGATTGTACCACAGACTGCAGAACAAGGCTAAGATTCTACAGCCACGATAACAGCAGTGGTGCTTTGAGCTGAATGCTAACATCAACGTGCTAGCATGCTCCCAATGAACATGCTGATATTTAGCAGGTATAATGTTTACCAGTAATCTTTATTTAGTGTGCTAGCATTTGCAAATGACCACTAAACACAAAGTACAGCTCTAGTAGTTTTGCAGGTATTTGGTCATAAACCAAAGTGTTGGATGTTCAGATTTTGAGGGGGGTGGGGGGGGTGCAGAGTGCAGATTTTTCTCTTTGGAACCAATATCTAGTAGCCATTAAAGGAACTTCACCTTGTGCCATATCCGCATTAGCCTCACCACATAGCCATGCTAGTTTTTCTTCTGTCCTATTATATGATGCTGTGTTCTATGATGCTATCCTACCATGTGTCTGTATGTTCCCACTTTTAAATCACAGCCGCGATGAAGAAAACGGTGTGTCATCGAGCAGATGCTATCACCTTTCCGTTTTACAAAACCGGCTTTAAAATGCTATGTCATCTGCTACGTGCCTGTCCATCTGTCTGTTATTGCGCTGGACGGGAAATTGTCACCATCGAGCAGCCAAATGACCCTATATCTTGGCAAGGGGGATGGCAATTCTTTACATGAGCTGCTTATTTACAAGCTGCTTTGGCAGGCAGCCAAATTCAAAAGAAGGGCAGTGGGCTGTGATGATACTGAAAGGGGCAGGTGACGTTTTCTTTATCCCAATCGATCGAACCAAGGTGTTGGATAACTAATGTTAACCATTCAGCTCTTCATCTCACAGCTCGCTGTGGCTGCTCCTCTCATCCCATTACTCCCTGTCATATTTAGATCTGATTCGGTGTCAGAAAAATGCCCAGAATGAGGGTTGACTTGTTTTGTAGATGCACTTTTGATGAACGATCGCTGTCAGCACTAACCTGGCTGTGACTGCTTCCCTATCAGAGCCACCCCATCGTTGGCCAGTTGAACACTTGAAACCGCAGCGGTAGGAAGTTTTCAGTTTGCAGTAAATCAATACAGCTCTGATACAGTGTCAGTGATTAAAATGACAAACCGGTAATGCTGGATTTTGGAGGGTTTCCTATGACTCAACATGCATAGGTAGGCAATCTGAATCACACACGGGAATGGCAGGTTTCGCCACTTGACTGGTGTCAAAAACGGGGATTTGATTACATCATTTGTTTTAAAGGTTTTAACTTTGATTAGGAAAGCTTGGTTAGTCTTAACAGAGAATTAGTCAAGAAACTTGGGGAACATGGTCGGGGCTTGAAGTGTAAATGAGTGACACAGCTGTAGTGTGTCCTATTGGCTCACAGTGGTCTCTAACTCTAAGGTCAACGCTCACAACTGCAGAGATTCTCTTTAAGTCCCACATAATATATAGAACCCCCCCCCCACACCCACACACACGCAGATTTTTTTTCCCCTCCCTCTGAGAGAGGCTTTGTGCAGAGGAGAAATGTGTGTTCCTGAAATGTTGAGGTTTGCATCTGCATCATCTCCAGTGTGAGGATCACACATCCTGTCAAAGCCACAGGCAGTTAAAGAATTTTGGAGCAGACTGACTTGACCCTTATCGATTTTCTTCTCCCTCTCCCTCTCTTCCTCCAGACCTCCTAAATGGAGCCCAGGAGAAATGTGAGCTGCCGTCTTTGGATGGTTTCCCTCACTGCGAGGGCAAGCTCAAGGTGAGACACACATAAAGCTAGCCTCTCTGCCTCACTCTCTGGGTCTGTGAATGCATCGTTTTGAAAATGCGTAAAAGAAAAACACGGTAGGTGGCTCGAGCAAGAAAAAGCTCACCAAACGTTGAACAGGCTGGCTTTAAAAATGCATCAAAAAGAAGGCTCAAGCTACTTATAGGATATGTTTTTATGGTGGTATTTTTAATTAGTTTTAACTAAAATTTTAAGTAAATATTAATTAAATGTACCATTATCTGTGTTTGGACATGGGTCTGGTCATTTTCCTTTTTAAAGAGCCGTGTCCTACTTAAAGGTACCCTGTGGAGTTTTCTTATAAAAAAACAAAAACAAATTCATGTTTACATGCAGCATTTCTTACCAAAACACATTGTGTGTGTGTGTATCCTTGAGACCTAGCTAACATGTTAAATGCATTTCCTTCCTCCGTTAAACATTTTCCAACAACCGATTGTTTTCATCCATGTTTGCTAGCCAGCAGGCTTCTTCTTCACCTGCCTGGCATGCTGCTACGTTTCTCGGCGCATCGCTCCCACCGACTGTCGATCAGTGTGAAAGCATGAAACTGGGCGGCTCACGTGACACGAACAACTCTAGGACCCACTCACGAAGACATTGCTTCATAGTGGTCGAAAGCTCCACGGGGAACCTTTAATTTCGCCTGTGTTTGCTGCGTAATACTGCTAATATTTAAAATTGTCAATCGTCAATTCTTATGGCTAATAATTAACGATTTACTCATCCCATTTAGCTCTGGGTTCACCGACCAGCTCAAATAACAACTCCCATACATGCAGTGCACGTGTGGGGAAGTCAAACATCAGACAAGTTTAATTTCACTTCTCGGACACACACACACACACACACACACACACACACACAGATGTATACAGAATTACAGTCCAATGTCTCTTTTTTTTCCTGTGTGTGCGGGTGGGTCTCCCTGGAGCTGATAGGGCCCTATCATACACACCATCTGCTCAGCCAGTCCCAATCCTCCACTGATACGGTCATCATTTCCAACTGGGCAAGCCAGGCACTGCCAAAGCTTGCTCTAAACGCGCGCACACACACACACACACACACATACTGTAAATGAGCCTGTTTTTCAGAAAGGCATCAAAATTCACTAAAGTGGTATTCCACAGCAGTTTTACTATCAGCGCACAGTTTGTAACATCTGACAAATCAATTTTCTCAGTTTATAGAGCTCTTGGGTTGTTGTTGTTTAAACAAATATAGTGCAATCTTCATGCCTTCACCATCCAAGCGACTCTGATCCAAGGCCATCTGCCAGGTCTCCTCTCTATGAACAGCCTTGAAAACTCAATTTCATATTTCCCCGTGTGCTTCTCCTTTAGGTTATATGAACTAGGCTGGAGAGCTGTCAGTCCACATCTTGGCTCAGCAAACCTTTTTTCACTTTGCATGTCTCGAAGCAAATCAGAAGAGAGGAGATGGAGGAACATGTGGTTTACTATTTTTACTTACTACTATTTATTTTGGAAAATGTGTGCTCGTTTTTCCCCCTTAGTCAAGAGTCCCATTCTCGCATTGATTTATTTCCACACTTTCACACATTGGAGCCAGCCCAGAACAACCTCCCTCTTTTCCTGTTGGCCGCTGAGAGGTTCCGCTGGATGGCCTGCAGATGTATTTGATGAAAGGGACATTTTTTTGTCTCTTTTCTTTTTGAACCCCCGCATTTTTCATTCGATTCCAGGGATTGACGCCAATGACTTTTAAGTCAAAATCCTGCTCCTCTATAACCTCTGAGCCCCCCAAAACAGCCTGGACTATTTCCACGAGGATAGGGCAAACTAGAGAGGTAGCTAGTGCTGTAGATTTTGCAACGGGGCATTAAGTATTCTCTCAGCATCCCAACCTGCCCACACACCACAGTGACTGGTAAATTGCAACATCAACCGGCCTTTTTTGTACCCATTCAAAGAGCTCCATTATTAGAATGGGGGGGAGCTCCAAATGACAGTTGTTTGGCTGTCAGTGTGGAAGCCAGAGTAGAGGTACTTAACAGCTGCTGATAAACTGCATTTGACTACTATTAACTCACAGTAGACTCATATTTTTCTGATATTAAAGTGTTGGGTGAGTGGAGGCGGTGATTTTGGTGAGAATGTATGTGTGGCTCGGATTGAATCTTGCCTTTTGCTCCTATACCTCAGTGGATGAAGGAGATGTGGCGCTCAGACTCCTGCTATTCCAACTATGGCGTGGATGGATCCACCTGCTCCTTCTTCATCTACCTCAGCGAGGTGAGCCCTGTGTGTGTGTGTGTGTGTGTGTGTGTGTGTGTATGTTCATTGTTAATGTATATTTGAAGTTGAAGGTGTCTAAATCGCAAGTGTCTCAGCGCCAGTGAAATACTGAAGTGTGTCTTAAAAAGTCAACAAACGGCCGCGTTTTCCCACATCTAGCAAGCAGACATTTCCCGCTAAGCTGGGAAAGTGTTGACTGATCACAGCATCGATAAGCACTTCCTACGTGGAACAAAGATGCAGTAGTTTGACCATTACACAATTGGATGGTTGTTAGTGACGGCGCTGATTTGGTGTAGCTACATCAAGATATGGACTTTTCAGAAGAGTTTTGAATATTGTAAGGGAGGAATGCTAAAGAAAGACGCAGTCACCTGTCAAGTGTCCATTCAAATGAAGTGCGAAATGGAACCAAATGTCCATGAAATCTGCAGAAGAAAATGAAAAGGAATGCACTTGTTCTCCAGTCGGATGCCATTAAACGATTAAAGAACGAGATGAGTGCCGGTCAAACAACTGAAAATGTTATGGAAATGTGGCATTTATGTTTATTTCACGTATTAATTTGAAGAACGTTACATCCTCCTCATTGGTCCACAAATACTTTTACATACATTTTCTCTCCAGGTGAGAGGAAGTCACATGCTTCATGATTTATTTGCAAAGTCTGTTTCCACTGCGCTTTTTCGCATTCTCTCTTCATCGATACACCAACTCTTCCACCTCTTGCAAGTGAAAAATCTTCTCTTCTCTTTTTGTTGCTGCAATTTTTAGACATTTTTTCCAGAATTTTTGACCTTTCCACTCACGTATTTAAACTGGTGGATGGAAACTCAGCTACTAAATAATAAATTCAAATTTCTGTTTCACGAAAGGCTCAGTAATTGCCTGAAATAGCTGGACAATGTAGTTTTAATGGCATATCAGTGGATGCATTTAACGTTTCAGTAATTAACCCCCTGTTAGTCCTGGTAGCGTACAGTGAGCACGAGAGCAGAGTAAGCTGGGATTTCTGCAACACACCAGCACAGACAACCCAGAAAAAAATGGCTGGTTCGGAGCCGGAGCGCCCTGACAATATTCCTGTAACCTGAGAAGGATAACATAAGAATGAAGTGCTAAAAATAAGCGCAAACGAGAGAGGTAGCGGGGATTTCATTTTTAATGAGAGCAAATTAGAGTGTGTCGAAGAGGGACGTTGTGGGAGGAAGAGGAGATGATTCAGTGGGATGAGAGGGAGAGGGAGGGGTTGTGTGAGGTACTTCTTGCAGAGATGAGTTTTAAGCCTTCAAGGAAAGCCGTGGAATGACTTTGCTAACCTGTCTTGGTCTGTACATATCCTTGGCAAACTGGAAAAACTGCCAGACAAGCCTGGAGGAATCCTACATTATTGAGGGGTGCTAACGTATAGAAGAAGCTTGTGCTCCTTCAAGGGACACTTTTAACTTTCAATTTAGCAGGATTTGTCTTTACCAGATCGATCAACATGGCCAGAATTCATTGAAGTGATGAAATGAATCTTTTCCAAAGTGTGATATAGAAATTGATCATGTTTGGGGGGAAAAGGTTTTAATATGTTCCTTTCAGCTTTTCTGCAATGGCTTTCGTTCATCCTAAAATTCCCATCACCATCTAGACACTGGTTTCAAAACTTTTGTACACGGTTTACAAACTCATAATCTCAAATCCAGAAAACGCGATATCTCAGGAACTCCTGGAAGGATTTTTTATTTTTTTTTCCCAAATTTGGACACAAAGATGAACTCATTAGAATATGGTTGTCACGGTCACGAACCCATTTTTGGCCATAACCCAAGAATCGATGACCATATTTCACGCTTTGACTCAAAGGTCACTGTGACCTCAAAATTACCTTGATACACACATTTCGGGTCACAACTCAAGAATCGTTACGACAATTCTGACAAAATTTCATGAAAACGATGAAGGTCAGAGGTCACTGTGACCGCCAAATAGGTTTTTAGCCATAATTTCAGAATGAATTGGGCGATTCAAGATTTGACACGTTGACTGGGACCACACAATGAGTAAAGAATAACTAGCACAGTAGGGGCATTCCTCCTCTCTGCCTGTCACTTCCTGCCTCATTCTGACTCACGTCATGCAAACAACGTACTGGAGCGCGCCGAGCTAACCGGGATCCCGTGAGTGTGTTTCACCGACAGCTCATAGAGAGGCTTCGCAGCTGAAACTGCTAGGAGGAAACAAAAGCACCACGTTTTGTGTCGCTATACTCGATAAGAAGCCATCGTTACAGTATTCAAGTACATGTGTACCTGTTTAGCCAATACATCAATGAAAATCCTTCACTAATCAGCTCTTTTTTTTTTTTTTATTCAATCCTTCTATATTATGGGTCTGGACAGGCATGAATGTAAACTACAACTTGAGCGTTTGGCAGAGGCATACAACCGCAGGGCGAAAATTCTACAAGCTTTTAGAAAACTTGGCCAATGGCAGAATTTTCCTTTTTTTTTTTGAAAGTAAGACTTCTGTCAGGGCTTCAGTGGAGAGGTCAGTTGCCTGTTATGAATATTGTATAAAAGCTGAAAGCGTTGCTGTGAGCTCAGTAGGAACACAAAAAGCCCGGCCTGCTCTGTATGGAAATAGAAGTGATATGGACAACAGCAAAATCCATTAGGAGGAGACAAACCTTTTCTTGCTCGCTTCTCTGGCCGGGTCTATGCAGTGCTTATGAAACAGAAACACTTTATAGGAAACAAACAAACACATTTTCTATAAACAGCAGTGAAGATTCAAAACGGATGCATCTCCTCTCTCTGTCTCGATCCTGCTAATCTAACAGCCCTCAGCTGCCACTCCTGGTCAAGTGATCTCACGGTTGCCATGGCAATAAGCATGTATTTCCATTTAGAAACAGCTGCAATCGGTCTCTCCAGCCATCGTGGCTCGACTGTTAAGAACACACACACACACAGACGATCAGGCTCAAGTACACACCCGTTGCCATGTATAATTCATACTTGTCGACCACCGCATTAACCTTGCGAAGGGGCAAACCAGAGAGGGCAACATATCATGATGGATGTCAGCCATAGAAGGTCAGGGCTCAACTAGCATGGTCTGTGTGTGTGTGTGTGTGTGTGTGTGTGTGTTGCGGTTTGAGAGGAGTACAAACACACCTTGTCTCTGGTAGCTTTTACAGAGCAATTTTTGTCTTTTGTTGCTGAGATAGTCAAATCCCTCTTCCATAAGCCCCTCTATGGTCAAACGCCAGTCATACTTGATGCAAGAGGAACGAAATGCGGAGACAGAAGTTGAGAAGCGGAGGAAGAGAGGAACACTTAATTTCAAACTCCGATGTAATCGTAGTAAAATGGGCCAATGACGTCTCCTCTGTGTATGGGTGTGTCCCACCTTTCGTCTTGTACGGGCATTTCTAGCAGCCCTTTGTTTGCTTCAAGATGGGGGATATTTGTGGCTCCCTTTTTAGCCGCTGAACGGTCAAAGGAAATAACTTCTGGGAGAAGTAGGTGTAACATCTGCAGGAGTGTTTTATCAGACGCGCGCACGCACACACACACACACACACAGCAAATGAAACTGTAGCCAGGTCACTACAGTGAGTGAGAGAGGGAAAGGGCGAAACAGCATCAGACAATGAAAATGCTTCAGTGTCACATAGTAACGAATATTGCAGCAGATTAAAAGATGAATTATGAGTTCCTTTACAACAAAAGAGCAGCATTATGATAGTTATTGTTTTTCCTGAATTTTACTGGATCACAGCAGGTCCAGACCATGTAAGATATGACAGAAACAGCCAGTAATACTTATAATATTTATAGTTTCTGTTGACAGCAGTAATCTAGGCATTGCTTTTTCATAACTCACTCAATCACTGATCTTTTTGTTGAGCACTGGGCTATATAACAGTTTCCCCACATATAGCCGCCTTCTTGCAGGATGAATACCCTCTTGCCGTTCCAAAGGTGTTTACTCTTCATCCCGTTTTCACAGTTCGGCATCACGAGACACATTTTACTTTTTGCGCTCCAGACATACGCGGCACCCGTCAGAAACAGCTCGGAAACTTATTCAGCGGCACTTGATGCAAATCAGTTATCATCTGTAGTCACAGAAAATTTCCCACTAAATTAAAAATTGAAACTTCATTAACGCAAATATTTGTGCACCTGGCAGTAATTTGCTTAAGTATCCCCCTATGACTCTATGTGCATTAGCTGACTTATGTTTGTTTGCCTCTGTGTATCTCTGTGTGTCGCATGTCTTTGAGTGAGTATGTATTCTTAGAGTGCACAACTCTTTGTTGTACTTGCGTGTGCGGTTTACAGTTAGTAAAAAAATCTTGAGGTTTGTCTCCAGTAAACTAAATAGATATTTTTTTTATTTTTTATTTGATAGGTGGAGAACTGGTGCCCTCGCCTGCCCTGGAGGACAAAGACCCTGAATGAAGAAATAGACAGGAGGGGACAGGTGAGAGACACAGCAAACAGCTCTTTTTGTCAAATTCAGCCAATATCTCCTCACGACCCGCTAGCTGTCCGTCCAGTGTGTGTGCGCGCGCTGAAACAAACTCGGACCAGGCCACACAACACTATTCCAGCCATTCCAGCCTTGATTTGTGTGTCCGGCAACGTCAGATGACTTGCCCACAGACATTCAGCTTCCTTTCTAGTTGGTCAAGACCCGCAGTTGTTGTGATGTTAGCTATAGCAGCAGGAGAGTTGTGAGTATCGCTGTCTGCAGCTGGTGTTCTGGGAAACCGCCTCGTCCTCTCCGGCTTCTCGCTTCGCAGCAGCAACTGTAGGGACAGTTTGCAAACCCACAACCCGGCTAACGTTATTTACACTGTGTCATTGTTGGCTCTGTATCACGGTATTTGTCACGGTGTTGGATTTCTCCAGAATCGCATACCCCACCTTTTAACTGTAAACTAAAAACACAACAGACACTTCAACTACTCCGGCTGCTCTTCTGAGATGTAACGTTACCACGACAGCTAATGGTCTCTTCACACTATTACAGTGTTGGTTGGAAAATATAGTACTTGTACAACTACTTGGAGTCGCTGCTATCATGAAACTGTACTTACTGTCTATCCAAATCCACACCCTTCCAAAACCCTATTGACACAGCTTTGTTTTAAAGCCATCGAGCACCATTAATAGAAAAAGTGGTTATTGGGATGTATTCGGGTGTCAGATTACATTTCAAGCGTCATGGTTGTAGTCCAAGTGGTTTGAATGTATTAATTTCAAAAAGCGTGTGTGTGTGTGAGACAACTCCCGACTTTGTGACAGCGAGTTTTTCCATTAGCATACATTTTTAAACTGAGTCCCTCTCGACGTTAAGTCCCACTCCATCATCCTGTGTAATGTGGAGACGCCACAGAAGAAAATGACACTCAAAGCCATTTAATGGGATATTTAATTTTAAGTGAGTATAGTTTTTAATATATAATTGTTTGAAATGTACCAAAGTGGCAGTAAAGTGTAAGAGCACTCAGTGTGTGTGATCATATTTTAAAACGAGCCAGCAAATGAACAAGCAGCAGGCTGAGGCTGATCCACAGTGTCAACATGCCTCGACGGCATAAAAGAGTCGAGCGGTTCTCCGAGACCAAAGCCGGAGTGACGGGACCTTGGGACAAATCTGGAATAATGATCTTCTATCCTTGCCAGTGCGGCAGCTCACTCAAATCCCGCTTACTGTAGAGAGCTTCTCCGGGCCGACTGGCTTGTGCACAGTCCACAGTATCAGCGCTCCTCGAAAACACACCCCCTTCCCTCGGCTGCGGGTGAATCAATATTAAGCACTCTTCATCCCCTCTCTGGATGCCTCAACAGCACTGATCCCTCCGTGGTGGGGAGATGCCATTTGACAGGCTTTGGAGATTTTAATTCAGGCCCAGATTTTAATAGGTTCAGTCCGCCTAAGTGATTTCCTGTCGTGATGGGGGATGCTAATGCCCTGCAACAGCCTTGTTCCAGCCACCTTAGCAGCTGGTAATGGCACTGTGGTTTCTCCTTTGCTCACTTTGTCTTTCTCTCACTAGCTCTGTCCCATACGCTGCTTCTCTTTCTTCTTCTGAGGCTGTCCTTGAATTTTAATGTCTACAATACATGATTGAGAAGTATTCCCAATATTTCCCTTTTTTAGTAACGCTCTGTTTTGCGTTCAGATGTTATATCATAGTGGAGTGTGATTCAACACATTCTGGGAATGTGGCCCGTATATTGTATTACATCACTTCAACTTCCAGTTATTCACCGCTCTTCGACCACGGGATGGGCTTTAGGTTTTTTTACCATCACATCTCCTTTTAATAAACATTTGGGCATCATGTCAATTAATGTATCCTTCTGTTACTCTGGCTCTCTATAAAGCAAATATACTTTATACTGCCATTTTTTTTTCTCCTCTCCTCCATAAAGCCTTCTTATAAACAAGCCATTAAAGGCGTGACTGTAGTATTCACCTCTTTCGGAGCTCACGTTGGCTCGTAACATAGAGGGCTTTACAGTCTGAATGCTCCTGTATTTGTTGTTCTTCTCACCTCAAATACAGTGCCTCTCTGAATTCAGTGTTTTCTTCTCCAAGTTTTCACTCGAAAGACTTATACTAAGGTTTCTGTGATAGCTTGCTCTCAGGAGAGATCTCAAACATATGTTGTCGGTACAACAGGCACATTTTTCTGTGCCCTCAATGTATACTTTATCATCACCACAACAGAATCTCTTGAACTCCAGCTTTAACGATTATTGAGATTTCTTCGGCAAATAGGACACACCGAGGTAGAGAACTGTTGGTCAAATATAAGATATGTTTGGCTAAACCATTTATCCTTAAGCATGCAGTGTTTGAGTTTGAGCAGGAGCTCAAGTTTCATTACTACAGCTCTTGTAGAAGGGTCTCCCTCCAAGAAAACAGCGCTGCAGCCATTTGGAGATTGCAATAGTCAATATTGCAATTCTAAATGAGATTAGATCCATTTTTAAAGATCCCCATGGGATTATGTCACGGCAGCAGCTGAAAGAAGGATGAAAGCACTTGAAACAAACACTTATTTAAGATAACGCAGCAAAGCAACTGGATAACAAATTGAACGTAACGTTACAGTGGTTAGATCCGATTAGCTTCACAGCTTTGAAATAAATAGTTTACTTCTAACGTACTGTTCAGTAGTAGCATATATATATACACGAACTGTATGGGCTCATACTGACTGTATCGCTGTTGCACGTTGTCTCTGTGTGCAGGCGCAGGTCCGGACCAGTTTTGAGGAGCTTTACCGTGTGATGTCACAACGCGAGGAGTTCCGCTGGATGATGCTGAGGATCAAGCGCATGGCTGAGCCGTGGGTCAGCGCCATCCGCTCACTGGCTGCCAAGCAGAACCTGGCCAAGCGTCGGAGGAAGAAGGTGGGCATAACGTATGGTACATCGTAGTACGCTGGAGAAATCAAGTGAGATCTGCTCTCGGTCAGGCGAAGAGATTAGTCTGCTATATTAGCTGCATTTTGTTGACCTTTTTGGTGTAAGTGCTGCCAAACTCTTCTGCACATCACAAATCTAGTATTGTGGGTTCTTTTTCCCTTTGTGTATAATGTATGAATTGCTCTTTTTAAGCTGTCTTCCTTTTTTTTGGGATTTATTCCAAGCAAACTATTGTTCTTGCTTCCTGAAACATTTAATGCGTCACTTCCACGTTTTTTTTTGTTTTTTTTTTCCCAGGAAAGGCCTACTAGACCCAGTGTTTAGAATATTGAATGAAAAGCTTTTGTTTCAATTGGTGACAGAAAACAGGTTTAAATTAGTCACACGTTATTAATTTAACCAGCCAACCGACACACACTCAGCCACAGGTACATGTGCAAGCAGATATGACTGCAATTCCAAGTGAATACAAAGCTATTAACTTAAATTTTAATGTTTACCTTCCTAAAAGTTACAGGAATTTAACCCTTTCAAGAGCTTTCTGAAAACACCTCCCCTTAGCTTTCAGCCTGTTGAAATACATGCACCAGGTACACACACACACACACACACACACACACACACACCACATTTATTCACACTTGTAGACCGCCCCACTTTTGCTCAGGGAAGAAATGGTGGTGGGAAAGGACTGACATGGATATTCCATTGTGTCCCAAGCTGGTAGCAGCTCCCAGCACTGAATAATGTACTGCACACTTTCCCCTGGCCTTGTGAATAATTCACATCACATTCCCATGATACCTCGGTGGTGAGGCAAAGCAACTCTTTAGCAAAGCAAGAGAATACAAGAAACACGAGCCCTCATCAATCCATCGATCGATTTATCTATGGTATCTTACCTAACCTTCCTTACTTTATTGTTTCTTAGTTTAATCCATTCAGTCTACAATTAAACAAAGAGTCCAGATACTTTCAAAGCCAGGTCTCTATTTCAGCCGCTAATCTCTTTGGGATATTAATCCGCACATGTTAATCCTTGACTAGTGTGCTCTGGGACTGGGGCTGGCTGTCAACAATGAAAAATGCGTCGATCACTTGAAACAAAGCCTGCTATAACTCCCTACTTCTGTTGTGGAACTCAGTGTTCCCCTCAGCAACTGAAAGCCATGCTGTGTGTGTTGTTCCTGTTTGAGTCGCATGCATTTTTTTTTTTCAGCATTTGCACTGTGTACCTGACAGCATACAGGGGGAACTCCTTTAACAGTCCCCTACTAGGATAAACATGCTTTGTTTGTTTTTACATCCCCCATATAAATCTTTTCAAATACAAAACCAATGGGGTGCCTTTTGAATTATTTGTCCATCATTTGTCTAAGGCATTTTCTACATTCATCTGTGTAGGAAAGTAAAGGTGTCCAGATGTCAAGGATCTCTTTATGCGCCGTCCTCCCTTTTTTTTATATTCTACATTCGCACCAAATGAAAAACATCTCTAATTGTAACTGGAGATGTTTTTGTTTTTTTTCAAGCTAGCTTCTCTTGCACTTGCCTTGAAAATGTTCCCATAGGAACCCTTTTTAAGTTTGCAGCGTTCTTATCAAGTGTTTCCTTGAACTAACCACAATAATTTACGGCACAGGCTGTACATTTTGGTAAAAAAAAGCCAAAAATCCCAATGAAATGCTAAAGTCAATGCTATGCTGTCATTGTCACATATATTATTTCATACCTTTTTCCTCCCTTCCATCAGATCCTGGTGCACTTGGGCCTGCTGACCAAGGAGTCGGGCTTCAAAATAGCAGAAAACGCCTTCAGCGGTGGCCCATTGGGCGAGCTGGTCCAATGGAGTGATCTCATAACCACGCTGTACCTGCTGGGCCATGATGTTCGCATCTCAGCCTCCCTGGCTGAGCTCAAAGAGTCAGTACCAAACACACTATGATACTATAAGTTGCCTTAACTGCACGCTAAATTGACAATATAGGGTGCAATTACCATATGTTAAGAAAATGTAGGCTCCCTGTCGTACACCTCCCTCTTGTTCTGGGTTGGACTGGGACAGGAGGAGATAATCATGCACAATTTAAAAGATCCAACTTTTTTTAGTGTTTGTCGATTGACTAGAGCGAAGGTCATCGTTTGTAATGGTTTGATTCTGGCCTGTACAAAACCCATAGCAAAGTCAGATAGACAACCAATGTGCTAAAAGTTGAGGAGTACTACTGCATAATATGTGTGTGTGTGTGTGGGGGGGGGAAGTTGTATGACGCCCTTTGTTGCTCCAGAATGAGCTGCACGGAGTCTGATAAATTGCCTCAAGTGATGTCAAGCGTTGGGCTTGAAAATCTGAGGGTGTGGCGTTAGAAGGCTGTGAGCTTACCAGACCTCTGTAGCCCACCCATCATCTCTGCTCGAGGCTTCATTAGTGGCTACTAGCATAATGCACCCGAATCTCTGACAGAACTGTTGGCAGTTGAGCTGCATTCTGGGTAAGGCGCCAAGCTTTGACGAGACGACATGGGGAGTCGGACAATGTTCTAGGAGTGCGATGCTAAATCAGTAGATTTAGTATCAGTAGTAGTAGCCTTCAAGCCAAACACAGTCGGAGCCAATGTTTATAATGATTCTTGTGTATTCAGATGTACTTCTGCAGAACAGATGCCTCGGGTCGGATATAGAAAATGTTTGGGAGGGAAGAAGCACTTGATTCCAAAGAACTGATATGCGTATTTTGATTTGCATCGGTTCAGTACGCTCCAGTTGCAACCTTAAGTGAACAGGGCCCAAAGTCAAAGCGCCTTTTGTTATGTTTTTATTAAGGCAAACCATCAACCTTGTCAGTATTTGTGTAAGATTATTTGACTGAGGGTAAACAAATATAGCGCCCATCTTTGTCTAATATTTGTTGTAGGTTTTGGCACGCTGACTCACCTTGTCTAGTGGTTGCATACTGTTTGACTTGGACACAGGATAGTGTGAACTGCAGCACCTTTGCAGTCTGAGCTTTTAGACTAAAAGCAATCTGGCCTTCTAGCCTCCATGTTCCATCCTCCCTGTCAGAGATGATTTTTGCCTTTTGCTCTCTGTTAAGACACAAATGCACGGTAAGGCACTTCTGGACAAATATATTTCCACTGCTCTGCATGCCAATGATCACGCATTCAGATCAGGGACAGAATTATCCCCTGCATGCTTCAAACCTGTACTGTATGTCTGTTCATGGTACGTGAATCTTGGATAAGACAAAGGAGATAAGTCAGTATCCAACTGCTGTGGGTTTATGTGTCGTGCTTTGCTTTAACCACTGAAAAATCTGACCATGTTTAGTGGAATAAAATGTGGAAACAAATAACCAACAGCAGCAACATTTTTTTTTTTTTTTTTTTTTTTTTTTTGACATACCTGGATAGATCTGCTGATTTAAATTCCAAACGTATCTCCCCAGGATCATGCGGAAGGTCATGGGGAACAAGTCCAGTTGCCCAACCCAGGGTGACAAGGTGGTTGAGCTTATCTACATTGACATCGTCGGCCTCACCCAGTTTAAGAAGACACTGGGACCTTCCTGGGTCCACTACCAGTAAGTACATTTAGATTTTATTTTACCTGAAAAGTTATGTTCTTGGTCCGCTTCTGACTATGAGTGATGGGTTTCCTGCGTGACCATACAATTTTCTGCCAAAGTTGGAACTGTTTAGGTTATTCCACATTCCAAATCCACATGATTTCTAGATTTGTGTTTTGTCTGTGTTCTTGTTTGAAGTGGGCGGAGCTTGGTGGGGACAAACCTGGCGTCTCATACTCACACCAATCAGATTTCAGTCAGAATGTGATGACAGTCGGTGGGTTGTTTGCATAAGTCTCCGGCACGATCAATCAAATTGCATCAAACGACACCGACACGGTTCTGAGGAACCAAATGAGCTCTGTTTTGTTTGTTTTTTTTTCACAACTTTAAATGTGATTGTTGCTTATTTAGTCATGGCTCTCTAATAATCTAGAAAAAATACTTGGGATTTGAAACCAAGGTTGCAGGGGCTTTAATGCATTTTCTGTCTCCACAATAGATGGCTGCTGCAATGCCAAAACAAGCACAGAGGGCTTTAAGTATCTATTATTGGAAGCAATATTACGGTTTCTGTAATTTGTAATTTCAGTCAAGCACTCCTCAAAGGTCTGTATGGTAAGAAACCTTTTCAGTCTGTAAATTCTGTCAAGGATCTGACTTGATTAGAGACGAAACCACTTGCTGCAAGGCAGTTGTCGACCCTGCCGAATCAACCCAGTGTGAAATTGGTGGCTGCTGTGATTTGATTTTTATCTTTAACTTTATTTATCCAGAGAGGTTTTGCTGAGCATGCGCGGACTCTTTCAACCCCCCCCCCCCTTTCACACTGGCCGGCTTCCCAGTATAACCACAGTCTTCTCGATGTGGCTATTGCGCAGCTCTGCTTGAGCAATTAAAAGCTAATTATCTTGCACTGTAACTTGAATTCAGTAATTTGTACAGTTCTCTAACCGTGTGCTGCCGCTGCCGACTGTGGTTTAACAGCTTCTTTAACATTGAGTTGTGAAAGAGGCATTGGGCTGTCTGGCTCTTAGTGGGGCAGTGGGTCTACTTCCCGCTCATACGTTACCGCAGTTTCCCAAAAGGCCGCAGTAGCATCTGTTGTTCATGATGTTTCCACCCGCAGAGTCTATTCTCTCTCCGATTGCTCCGCTGTGGACCGTAGATGAGGCCCTCCTGGTTTGTTTTGAAAAGGCTCTCATCAGCCTAGTGACAGGAAAAGAGAAGGAACAATAGGTCTGGGGGCACTAATGGCCCCGCTGGTTCCTCCTGCTTGTCACCAGGTTTTGTTTGTCTGCGACATAACACCTTAAACTACAGCCGCTCCGTTTGTGCCCTGAGGAAATTGATTCAGCCTCAGGCGTAATGTAAGGTCCAGATGCTGTTTTCTGCATTATTTCTCCTACCATTATTGGACACTTATGTCAGAGCACTTTTAAATCACTGTGCGCGTTCTAGGAGCTCTGCGAAAGAGGACCTAGACTGCAGGTGGGAGCCATTTTTCTGTACTCTACAGGAAGGCGGGGAGAAAGAGATCTTATGGCCCGAACTTGCCAGATTTGTTTGCATGGCAGCCCCATAAATCTTGCAAACAATTAACTGTCATTATTGTTCCATTGTTATTTAATTTTTTTATGTGTTTGAGGACAAAGCAACCAAGTCTGTCAGGCCCGTTTTGTGATTACTGTGTTTTTTTTAAATTCCTGTCTTACAGCACTGTATCACTGTGTTTCATACTATTACGGAAGAATGGGACTACCCTGAGCTATTGTTTTCTGGGTATAAACTAGAGCCAATGCTGCTCTACTGTTCCATTTCATTTAATCCTTTCATCCAATAGCTTAATCGGGCATTGCACTTTTGTGTGCATCAGCGAGGCTGCCGAACGTGTGCCAGTGTACAGCAGTTCTACATTTGCCGTCGATGACGATAATGCAGAAATGAAACTCGCAAAGTTAGTCACCAGCTGCGTGTGGTCAACGAGTTAGATTTCATCATTTTGCCTCTTCCTCCTCTGACAGTGTCTCTATCTCTTCGTCTCCTCTGGCCTCTATTTACATTTGTCTCTTTCTCACTTTCTCTTGCTGAGAGCTTTGGTATGACACTACACCGTCTGTATGTGTTGCCTTTGTGTGTATGTGGGTGTGTGAGTCATACCACAGACTTTTGTTCATCCACAGTGTCAGTTTTTGAGGTATTTGTGGCCCCGTCGAGACAACCTCTTGCTTTGGCGATTGTGAGTTGCGCATCATATAGTGGGAACGTGTGAATTTCCATGACTTTAGAAAGAATGTAATATCTGACTATATGAATGTTTTTCTAACATAACAATGTTCATATGATTACTACTGAAATCATTACTACTTTGACAAAGGCAACAAAGGTTAGATTAACACTTAGTATCTTGCATCCATATAGTACATTTCAGTTATACTTGAGAGGTGGACTTTAGGATGAGGACAATCCGATGAGTTTGGCAAAGTTATATCAGATAAATGTTCCAAATCCAATACAGACCAGGACCAAGCTGCTAACATTACCCTAAACTCTGATACAGCGGTTAGTAGCGTCTGGGACCGGTGTTACTCCTGCTTCCACTCAGTGGATGCGTCAATCCTGAAAGGGGCTTTTTCTAACAGAACCTCTTACACCACATAATGATGATCTAGTTAGCAAATGAAATGCCACCTCTTGGAAGTAACGCTAGGTTGCTTCTGTTGCTAACTAGTTAGCCAGCCATGCTAGTGTTTGCCGCCTATGTTGCTGCAGGCGATTGTGAAACCTCCCCTGAAGAGCCGATTGTCCAGTCAGTTAATGTTTAAAGGGCAATGGTTGTTTGTGAGCTTACCAAAAGTTTTCTAGGTGTTAATGTATTGCTTGTTAATATTGTAACGGATAACAACACAGTGCAGGTTAAAGTCTGTTAAGAACACATTGTCAATAAAAGTGAATATTTAAGGTTCATGACAAGGCCATGTAATCCAAAAGTAACTAAACATAATCAGATGTTTTTAGCTGGATGAGGATCCCAGTTAGATAATCAATAACATATTAGAGTAATTCAGCTTAATGCTTTTATACACCAGCTCATTAACTCACGTCTGTTTATTGCCCTGCTGCTGTGCTTAGCCTCAGGGGTGTGCAGACATGTGACAGACCCTCAGGTGAATTCATACAACAGAAATTCCCATCGGATATCACTGTTTTCTAATGACCCATATGGAGCCATTTTATTTATTGCTGATCTCACATGGGAGATAATCACGGCAGGCGAGAAACCTATCATTTACAATAGCCATTGTTATACATTATCAATTTGGAATTACTTCAGGTGCATAACGTTATAGGGAAATTACACTATAACTTTGTAAACAACATCCCCACTCAGGCCAGCTTGTGATATCGCAGCAAGTGTCGCTAAGTGCATACTTGTCGAGCTCAACAGCCTCAGCTCCTGTCCAATTTTCGACGCCCACTGTCAACTCACTGGACTCAGAATATGTGCTGAAAGCCCCACCGCAGCCATACTATTTACCTCTTGTTTTGACTAAAACAGCACTTCCCCATCTGTTGAGGCTATATCTACTGGGGACAGATGAGGGTTGTTTTTCTCTGGAGCAAGAGGAGATAGCATGTGGGCATGTTGTTGTTGTTCTACTTTCAGTCTAAACTTTCCTCATGGTGAATGTGTTTCCCAGCTCTCTGCTCTCCCAGGGCCTTTCCCAGTTCACACAGGCAGCTGCACAGCATCTGCCTGGGCGGAGAGACGATCACTGAGAGAGAGGGAGGATTTAAATCTTTTTGCAGATGTCTGTTTGTGTGGGAGACGGAGTGTGTGTGTATGCATGTGTTGTCTGTTTACACCTGGCGTCTTCCTTTCACTATATGATTAATGCTGAGTATTTTACCTTGACTCAAAGTGTGAGTCACTTAATTTTATTTGCACACCAGAAAATACTGTTCTTGGGCAGAAGATGGCCAATAAAAGAAGCTCATCCTTTTAGGATTTTGTTGCAGTCTAGACGAGTTAGAACCACGGAGACATGGTGTGAGAGGGTGAGATAGATTTAGTCATTTGTGACCAAGTCAACAGATTGATATTAGCTTTCCTTTCTCTCATTGACCCGTTGCCTTCCTTAATGGCAAAATGTCGATAGCGAGGGCCAGGGCAGACCAGACATAATCAAACCAGCATCTCGAAAAGAGAAGTGCGTAACAATGAGCTAGTTAGTGAATGCAAAGCATGGAGTTTAAGGTCACGAGCGAGTGGTTCTCTGCATATATACCATTCCCTCTCCTGGTTGGGGTCTAATTAATCCTGCGCTGTGACCTTTGAGGCGGCCACGATGTTCATTGAGTCTCACACCTCCACAGGCCAGGATTTCACCATCTCGGTCTTAGAATGGAGGCATTCTTTTTGTGGTTTCATGATCCCGTGTGGCACTGTCTGAAAATTGTGTAAATAGACATTTTATAATAAAATTCCTTTTTATTTTGTGCATATACATTATTGTTTGTCACTACATACATTATGAAAGTCACTACTAAAGGCATGTTGATGGACTTCCTTAGCTTGTCATAACTCACGCATACGTGCCTTTACCAAAATAACTTCCTGTTTCCATATGTAGAGATGAGCTACCAAACCTCAGGTGTGCAAGTAAACACAGAAGACACATCTTCTACAGCTTTAAAATACATGTTTTACTCATCTGTAACTGATGTAGCATCCAAAAGTTTAGATAAAAAAAAAACAAAACAATGTTTATTTCTTGAGCTCAAGCCGGGTTGCTGCTATAAAGTACTTTCCAACTAGGAACAGGTTCGTTCATTTTCCAGGTCTTCAGGCTTAGTAGTGTGTGTTAAATGGGTGTAAAATTATGTAACCTTTGGTTTATTTCTTGGACTACTGTGAAGATTACTGGGAGAACGCTGTGGAAAAGGCACTGTGTACTGGCTCAATTCAGCTACACTCTCTTTAACTGTAATTGTGTGCACAAAGTGTGAACAGTTTTTCTTGTATTACATAATATAACACTGAGTCTGTTTGTATAGAGGTGATTTATAATGGTGCTTCTAGGTTTCATTGAACAAATTTAACTGAAAAATACAGTACGGTGTTAATGGTAAGCAACTTATCGCACATGCAGCTGTGCTTCTGACACGGAGCAGCCATAAACACTCTTGTCTTTGTGTGACGTCATAGGTGCATGTTGCGGGTGCTGGATTCGTTCGGGACGGAACCAGAGTTCAACCACGCCCACTACGCCCAGTCCAAGGGTCACAAGACACCCTGGGGGAAGTGGAACCTCAACCCGCAGCAGTTCAACACCATGTTTCGTAAGTCGGCAGGACCACAGTTCATGTAATTCAAACCTGCACACAGAACTTGGCTGGTTGATTTTTATTTTTTCTGAGTCAACAAGTTAACAAGCCAAAGTATTTTGTCCTGGACAGTCAAGAATAACACATGACTCACAGATTTCATCACCTCAGCAAGTTCACCACTTTGTTGTTTAAATAAGGGCAAGTGCTTGTTCTGGCAAGCCAAACATGGCTACTCGCAGTATAAATCCGTTTTCGTGATCATTACACCCTAGGCCATTTCCACGTCCACAGTTCCAGTTAGATTTTCTCCTATGAATGTGATGTTTTGGTTGGGAACGAGGCATAAAAGGTGCTCTGTAAATCCAGCACGTTGCTTGCTAATGGAATATTATCAAGCAGATTAAAAGGAAAGTAAGAGGTCAGACACTCAGCTCTCCATTTTACTGATTATGAATGTAGGACGTAAGGGTTTTATTGCTCTGTGTGTGTGCGCATCAATCCTACTGTGAGATCACTTTGTAAATGGAACCCACCACATTTGCTGAGGTGGATGAGTCGTGTCAGTGCAGCTGAGGTGAAAGGGGAGCCAGCCCCCCTGGGGTATTGACCTTTTCCCCGTGGCTAAGAGAAAGTGAAATGTTACCCCTGCAGTACCCGTTTGCGAGGTGAGCCCTTGAGCTATTCAGAATACCGCTGTACCTGAATAGGCCCTTTGTCCGCTGAATAGGGTATGTCTTTCTCATAACACACTGGGGCCTTTGCACAAAATCCAGTTAAGAGTCGCTAGGTTAGATGATATCGCTGGTGAAACAAGTGCACGGTGGTTAAAACCACAGAATGGCATCACTGCCAGACATGAGAGACGAGAAACACTGTTTTTTTTTCCCCCCCTCTGCATTGTGCTGCACAACACCTTACCTTCAGGGTAAAGAGTAGTATGTGTACCGTGCAGTGGAACAGCATATTACGTTATCGCATCCAAGGGCGATGATGTAAATAATCTCAGACCATAATATTTGGACTTTGAACTCGAAGTGTGCATTTCTGAGCAGGTGCTTCTGTTTGCTTGGATTTGCAATGGGTGGAGTTTACTGCTTGAGGATGTTCTAGTGATGGTGTCAGGATCTGCAAAAGCAACTCAATCTTGTCCCGCGAGCATGGTCAAAGAAATAAATATTTTCATACTTTTTGCAAATACAGTGTACGGTGTAGTCCTAGTTAGAAAGTTAACACATTAGAAACTTCACCTTGAAGGTGTCAAGTTGTTCACACCTCACTGGAGACATGTCATGTGTCAGCCTGCTTCAAATCCTCCACCATCATCCCCGTGCCCTCAAAAAAAACCAAGGACAACAGGACTTACGGACTACAGATCTCTGTGGTAATTTGAGCACCTTGTGCAGTTTGCCTGCAGAGCAAACCGGTAGATGTAGACATAGTAAACATGGACCTCCGCTTCATCCTCCAGTACTTGGACTCCTCAGGAACCTATGTCAGGATCCTGTGTGTGGACTTCAGGGCTGCTTTTAAAAGCATCATCTCCTCTCTGATGAGGATGAGTCCACCCACAGGAGGTAGATGGACCACCTGGTGTTCTGTGGCAGTCAGAACAACCTGGAGCTCAACGCTCTTAAGACAGTGGAGGTGGTTGTGGATTACAGGAAGAACCCAGCCCCACCCGCCCCCATCTCGCTGTTTGACTCCCTTGTCGACACTGCGGAGTCCTTCCGCTTCCTGGGCACCATCATCGCCCAGGACCTCAATTGGGCAGCTCCCTCAGCAAGAAAGCCTGCGGCAGCTGAAGAAATTCAACCTGCCAAAGACAATGATGGTGCACTTCTACACCGCCATCATCGAGTCCATCCTCACCTCCTCCATCACCATCTGGTACGCTGCTGCCACTGCCAAAACGAGGGCAGCCTGCGGCGTATCATTCGCTCCGCTGAGAAGGTGATTGGCTGTTATCTACCTTCCCTCCAGGACCCCGAGGTGAGCAGGAAAGATTGTGGCTGACCCCTCCCACCGTGGACACAAACTGCTTCAGACACTCCCCTCCAGCAGGAGGCTGCGGTCCATCAGGACCGAAACCTCACACCAAAAAACACTTTCTTTCCGACTGCAGCTGACCTCATCAATAAGGCCTGGGACCCCCACTGACAAAGACTCCCATAACCCCCTTACCCTCCTCTACACGTTATATTAATGTAAAGTCTACACTCCTGACTCAATGCATTACATTAATGCATTAACTACACATTATCACATGCACATTGCAAGTGTTCTTTAAACTTCATATTGTGAGCTTTTGCACATTCTCTGGTAAATATTTTGCACATCCCTGCAGAACTGTACAGTTCTTTCATTGAAATAACTCATATTGTACATATTTTTTTATAAAAATATTTCATCTTATTTTCAATTTTCTTTTTATGTGTCTCAACTTAAAGTACTTGTTCCATCTGTCTTTATATTTTCTATATACCAATTCCTTGTATGTGTAAACCTGATTCTGATCTGATCTTTACTTGCTCAAACCTTATTTAATATGTAATATTTGGATTCCCTGTTCTTTAAATTGTATTTAACTCACCTATTGAATATAGATGTAACAGTGGACAAATCAGGAGCTAGTACGTAATTTATCCTAGATCTGGATTGGTCCATTTGTTACGATTAGGCAGTGCTCCATTAATCATTAGTTGGGGGATTTGGGAGTATGTGGCCTCTGGCCAATAAGACAAGGCCAAATTGACCTCATTAATCTAGTTGAGTCGGAATAGCAGGGAGTGTTTTCTGGTGTACAATTTTGTGTTTGACTAGGCTGCGCGTCTAAGTTAAGTTTGCTCTGTTTCCAAGCACAAGTCATTTATAATCAGGATGTATAATATAGTTAACCTTTGCTGTAGGTCAGACTGGCATGTAAGGATTCAAGTCCTGTCAAGTTGAATTTATTTACTTATTCACTTCATCAGCTTAAAAACAAGTTGATTACAAAGGACTTTTTGCTATATGGGATATAAACCTGACTGATATATCCAGACCTTTTATGGATGACTATGAATAACGATCTTTCCTTCAATCCTTCTGCAGTACTGTCAGAGACACTTTCCCTTTCTGACGTCTTTGACAGGCTCGTATAAAAACTAACGCCGAAATCAGCTTTGTTCACCGGGTGTCTCTTAAACCCTTGGCACGATTTTAAAAACGCCATTTCACACAGGAGGTTTAAGAAATCAAGTTACTGCAGGGAGCCGAAACAAACCTTATTGTTTGTAAATGCACTGAATGGCGTTTAAGACAGGCTGGCTTCTACGTCCAGCCTTTCATCATTGAAAGCATAAAATAGCAGTTGCTACCATATGTCTACTCATGTACATCTTCCCTGTGTGCATCCCTGCTGAATTCTTAATCCCTTACGGAAATGATGAGCAACACTGGTCAGAGGTCGAACGTAGCAGCAGATAGTATTTATCTTTGAAGCATTGCCAACTACGTAATTGACCCTGAGATCTGCCAGGCTGATAGTGGCTGTAAAGCTTTGATTGATAATGTCGCTGGCACACCCACTCACTAAAGGTTATCTTTTGTTTTTTCGTCTGTGTGGGATCAATAGCCCGGTGTTCTGGGACTGTGTCTCTCACACACCTTGCACGTTGTCCAAAAATACTTTTTTACGACACCTTAAATCACAAAAACTGTGGGGAAAGGAATAATTTGTTGAAAATGGGAACACTATTTGACACCGACCATCAAAAAGTAATGATATGCAGACTAATAGCTTTTAAGATGTCTCGCTCTGCCTTTACTCAGTATATCTGCATACCCAATTGAATTTACAGCGTTTTGTAATCAAACACTTTGGAAACATAACTGCCATTCAAGAACCGTGAACACGTGCCTGTGTCTGTTCAGTGAACCTAGCGGGGAGGAAGTGGGGGGCATGGAAGATGTTTTGCTGTAATCTCACTATGTTCCTACCCTGATTCATTTGAGACCTTCACATGCTTGCTTTGATTGCAGTGGTTTAAAATAATGGAAGCTGTGCCAAAGGCTCCAATACTGAAGTCCTGAAATGCTGTAGAGACGCATAATAAGCCCACTTTATTCTGGTCCACCTGTATGTTTTTTGTTATTTATTCACTAAGCTTGGGAAGTGCTGTCCCCTACACTCGCATCAAAATTAGTTGGAGACACTATGGAAAGCCTGACATAGAGTCCGTCACACGCCTTCCAAAAATACGGTTTCCGTGCAAGTATGTTGAAACTTAACAATCATCAAATGATCAAATTGGAAAGCAAATTAAACATATTGGACCGGCACATGTTACCTGTCACGTGCAATGCCATGGTTGTGTGCGTAGAATAGGGCCAAGTGCATTTCTTTGTTGTGACCCTCTCCGACTGTACGAAGCTCCGCAGCATTGAAGGACATGCTGGTATAATAGACACCCATCATCAATCATTTGATCGCCGGCCGATGGCCACGTTTATATCCTAATTACTAAAGAGATGGAAATAACTACTGACTACAGTGAATTACTTTGAGATTAAATGCACTTAATTTTCATCATTGGGATGTTGGCAGCACTGTAGGACTGCTTGGTAGATCCAGTGCTTCAGTTTTATCCCACGCTCAAATCTTTAGGGATGTCTGCTCATCAGTTAAAATCTCCAAGGTGCTCGCGTGAAAGCGTTTCAGGTGTAGTTTATTTGTTTTCACCCTTAAGGCCCATTCAGATAAGCCTTTGATGTCGAGCTTTTTAAAGTGCTGGAGATTTTAGTGCTGATGATGCATCTTTGCAGTTTGAAATCTTTTTTTTTTTTTTTTTCTGTCTGGCCAGCAGTATAGAAGTTAGTTTCTTGTAAAGTGAGTCTGCATTCTCAAGTGTTGGGCCAACGTTAAACGCATGACCCTTAAGGCCTTTTTTTTTTCGTGCAGTTAATTCGCACGTCAGTCCATTTTTTTATTTTTGTTGTGATGAGTACTTTCTCCCAGAACACAAATATTACACGGCGTAAAAGCGGCGTAGTTTTATTTTGTTTATTTTTTTAAAGGCCAATTTTTCTGAGCTTTTGCCACCGTTCACGTCACAACTCGTAATGGCAATGGCGGACCTGCTTGATTTAGTTGTTGTCCAAAGAAGCGCAGACAGTTTTTGAACTGTTAATGATCTAGAGAGGATTTCTGCAGCAGCAGCGCAGTGAAAGCCTGATCCCAGTGAGACAGACACAGAGAGAGAGAGAGAGAGAGAGAGAGTCCACCCGGATGTCTCTGACGTTGTGACAGCTCGGGCAGAAGTGTGTGATGGAGGCTGGTGACCATCCTGTCCCGAGTGTCTGTGTGGGCGGAGGTGAGGATCATTTCTGACAGACACGCCGTCTGCTGGAACAGCTCCAACCCCAAGTGACTTTGAGCACGAGCTGGCGCGAATGTTTTATTGACCAAGTGTCGCGTCTGACGCAAATTTGGATCACTGCCGGTATGAATAGTTTTGATGCGAATACTTTTCGTGCCGTTTATTCATCACGCCCCTGGTGTGTAGAGGCCCTTAGTGTGACTTGGGCTTACTTTTGCCTGGTGTATTTTCTGCTGCTGGTACCATTGTGTGATGATGTAGTATAGTCTACTTCTACTGCTTAGTCAGTGAGACTTTAGGCACCGAGGAAGCCCCTGTACAGTCCCTCTCCCCCTGTCAAGGAGGATATCCTGCCCTTAAGAGTATTAACGACATTTCTTTACCCTGTTCCTCCTCCTCAGCTTGACTAGGTCGTACCAATATTGACTCCCAAACTAACAAGAGTGGATCCAGGATTCTTTAAAGGGCAAACATGTTCCCCCACTCGCGCGTTTGTCAAGAGCGACAAAGCAGCTGCTTCTCCGGCAACGCTGTCCTCCCAGGCTGTTTGTTAGCTAATAGCGAATGAAGCTGTGGCAAGTTGAGTGACATTTTGAGTGGCGGCTCTAGTGGGAGAGGACGCATCTGTTGCCAAATGCATCAAGAGGGCCGAACACTAATTAACAGCCTGTCCTGTTTACACAGTTAGTTAGTTTGGTACATGAGTGTTAGTGCTGCCTCCTCCCTGTGCCTAGGACCATCTCTGCCTCTTTGCCATCAGAAATACATCTCCGTTATTAGTTACCACCCGAGGTGCTGTACTGACATGTATTTGTCTAAAGCATGCTCTGAAAAGTGGTTTTCTTCTTTTATCCTAATTCTTTGGAGCGTATCCAATTACCATCGTCTTTGAATTAGCAAATTGTAACGTTATGTAACAGTTACTAACATCAAGGCTGGGCGACTGTCTGAAAATATTATCCTCAAAAATGTCCACATCATGCAAAAATGATGCTCACAATATATGCTATTTCTGTTTAAAATGTAGTTTTAGAGAGCAGTCATAAGCCTTGGTAGGACCAAGAAATTAAAGAAGTAGGAAAAACGTGTTTCTTTGAAGGCAAGGCCCAAATAAACGCAATTCATTTAAGATTTTCATTTGTTCAATGTTCTTCCTTGTCACTCCCCAAATCCGCCATCACCCCCGTTTTGATTTTGTAATCATCCTACCCTCGTGCTTCCTTTCTATTCAAGCACACAATTGGCTGACTGAAGGAGATTAAAGGGCTATTTGAGAGCTTTAGTATTGTGCGTCCACAAGAGAAAGATTGGAAAAATAATCAAAGCAGCAGAGGCCGAGATATCTTGACATTTACTCCTTATTATGGGCCATGCTCCAAAAACACTGGATCCTACATTTCCCATAATGCAGCTCAACAGCATCTTTTCATTAGACCCACACTGCCGCGTAAATACCCACATCTTAGAACCTCCACACCCCCGGTGTGTGCTGTCGGCTCTGCTATTGAAGTCTCAAGCCAAAGCCCAACAAACCCTGATAGTTATTTTCTCAAACGTCACAAGGAGCCAAAGAAGACATAATACACATGTTTTCATGGCTCAGTAGTACTAACCATGACTAGTAAAGTGATTGTCACATGTAGTGCCCCTTTAACATTTTTCTTTTTTAAGTCTGGTTATTGAGCTATTTGTGTTGTCATTGATAATGGTATTGCTTTACCAGGCAGCATTAGTTAGACATCTACAGGCAATTCAGGAACAGTTGTTAGATTCGTCTCCCGCCCACACTGATACCTCACACCGATCTGGTGATATCTTCATAACATCTAGTCCCCACAGTCATGTGCCCTCCCACACACACATAACACAAAGTGAGCTGACGGTTCTCGGCGCGGGTAAAAGGTTGTGTGTGCATTGTAACGCTGGAAAGTGCACAACAGGATCAGGATTTGAATCGAGTTGATGAGGACAACATTCACAGCGCCCGAGACATGTAATCGCATGCGGTGTGAAGACGAGCTTTCACCGTGATAGCGTATCACTCTTCTTGTCTGGCCCTCTGCCCAGACAGAGTACTGCACACTATATCAGCATACATCTTCCCATGTTCAGTCAGGGCGCTGAGAGGAAGTGTGAAACCATGATAAGCATCCAAAAAACATTCCACTATTGTGATGGAAACTTACTTGCGATAACTATTGTTGTTGCTGTGATATGAATTATAAGTACAAGGTATTATGAGAAACTTCAGTTCATCCCCTTTTCAAATTTATTTTTTCAAATTATTTTTTTTTATTTTTTGAAAAGTGAGACTGCTCATTTTTGTCATTGTTCAATAATTGCTTGCTCTGGTGCTGGGCTCATTTACTCTGCGTAACCGATTTCCTGCTCCCTGTTTAATTTTTAGGCTTACCTTTTAAGATATTTCGCCAGTGCCGGTGTGTGAACTGCTTGGCGAGATCAAGTGAACAAACGCTGGGTTTTTGAAAATGCCACGTTTCAAGCCAACACCCCGATTAAACACACGTCAACCTTATTTGTGAAGCTCCTGCAGCGTAGTTGAACTTCTCACACTACGTAATTTTGTCTGCTGTTATCTGCCACAGTTAAATCCTGATACATCAGCGGTGTCCCTGCCGTCATGTGTTAAACATCACGATGCCCGCCCTCTTATTACATAAGGTGTGATTAGTCCAGAGGATATTTGCAGTTGTTGAATCTGACTTGTTTGAATGCTGGCAGCTGCAGTGTCGGAGAATTTGGTGTGACTAATGAGTTTATGGGTGCAACAGAAATTCAAGGCAAATTGGTCTAATTATGATATATTGTAGAAAAGGCCTCCGGCTCTCCTCCAGCCTATGTTGACGTTATTCTGGGTCAACGGGAGCCAGCTGTCTGAGGTTGTAGATAGAGGTGGACCTTGAGATAATCTGTTGAGATCCTTCTGTTCTGATTAGTGTCAGACACCGACGCAATCTCTGTTCTTCAGAGATTCTGCTAATTTCTGATCTGGATGTACCGCCCTCCTTTCCTGCAAGTTCTGTGTTGGCTGTGCCCATGTGTACATGCTACCGCATTGCTTCTCTGTCGACAGATTTGTTTGTCATGAATCCATATGTTCCCGTAACGCCAACTGGGGCTCATCGAGTTATTCCTGTAATCAATTGAGATCATCTCTTCAGTACCAGTTTTTCTTCAACATGCGGCATTGAGATTCCAGTTCCATCTCCCCTGACTGGCCTTAATTTGCCTCTTTAGTAATAGCGTTGTGGTTAAAAACAAGCTCTGACCACAGCAGCTCCCCCTGAGCTCTGACACAAACCACAACTGTGCACCAAAACACCTCCATTGCAGCCTGTTTCGTTCACTTCAAGGGGTGATGAGGTCTGCGTTTCAGTCTGCTTGCACCATTCCTTCTTTTTTCTTTTTTTTTTTTTTTAAATTATATTATTAAGCGTATTCATTTTTGACTGAATCTTTTCTGTCCACACTCCAAACCCTTGTCTTCACATTTGCTTTACAAGGCAGATGGCAGTGAGGTAAGGTGCTGCCAACTTCGGGGCTCCACACTTGACCTGCTCATCTTGCGGTTCCCATAGTAACTACTCATCACTGGGCAATAAGGAACGGAGGGAACAAAAACCCAGAGTGCATGTCGAGTTGTGTTGTGCAAGCGTTCCCGTCTCTCTGGAATTGGGAGCCGTGCTAAACGCTGAGGTTGAAATGGGCTTGCTTATTTAACTGAAGTGTGTGTGTGTGCACTCTGAAAAGCAGACACTTGTGTAAGATTTATTTGAGGCGTTTTTGTTTTTGCCTCAATGATGCATAAATTAAGGCGAGGAAAAAGGCTAACTACGCCCGAAGTCATTTGTCATTTTATTCCCATAGAAGATCACTGACTTTTTTTCTCCTGTTCCTTCTTTCTCTCTCTCATTCTTTCTTTCCTTTTTGTTTTGCTAAAACACATTCTGACCACATTTAAATGCATCGTACTGAGGGTGAAATGTGGCCTTTAGGAGCTCGTAACTCAGACTTCTTAATCGGTTAGAGGCGAGCACTGATATTCATTTGAGTTTTGTGTGTTTTTATGTATTCGTTTTGCTGCAGCTCACACCCCAGACAACAGTTTCCTGGGCTTCGTAGTGGAGCAGCACCTCAACGCCAGCGACATCAAGCACATCGATGACATCAAGAGACAGAACCAGTCACTAGTGTACGGCAAGGTTGACAACTTCTGGAAGGTACAACAATCTGTTACGCACACATGTACGATACATTTACGATATTACTATCTCACTGTACACATGTTTATGCCCTGAAACATGTACATCTGACACTTAGGGCTGGGTTATACTAGAAAAGAAGCGGTTTGTACGGCGTGTTTTCTGACCACAAATCAACAGTGTTTGTAGTTGTTCTGAACGGCCACTCTGCGAGGCGGCATGAGAGGTGGGAGATGCAATAATATGGGAACAACGGTACACATTTTCAGACCGTCTCTAGTGTTCCACTTGGTTTCACACATTAAAGCTGACAGAAATTGTTTTTTTTTTGTTTTTTTTTGAAGGTTTGTTGCACTACACGTTCACTTTATTATGTAGATATTGTTGGTGTTTCTAGTCACTAACAGACTGTTGTAAATGCTAAAGAGGAGAAAGACTTCTGAAAGTCTAACACATAGATGCACAGAAAAACCCACAAACCCATCCACATACTGTACACATATAGCTACAGACACGCGCACGCACACACACCTTTTCAAACACATACGTTCTGAGATACAAAAATGTACACATAGATATATACGTATGTATTCCTTCTGAAGATGAAAGTGACAGACTAGGCATGCCAAAGAGCACCGGCGCACCAAAGATAACCCATTTTCAGACCTCTGAGAGCTCTGCAGTGGAACTCTTTGAACAACCTTGGGTAAAACTTTCACAGGAAACTTAATAACAGTCTGGTTCAGAAGCTCAAATTCAGCTTATCACCCTCTCCGCAGCGTTTTTAATATATTCAAATGCATGCTCACACTGCGGCACGGAGACCAAGGGATTACTGTATCCTAGACAAAAACGACTTAGAGGAGAGATTTGCACATTGTTTGGCATGCCATGGATGGTTGGATTACTGCCTGCGCCTTGATGAGCTTTCAGCCGACACCATGTATGTTTCAGACTGGGTCGCTCCAGATCCGGCTACCTCTTTTTAGATGTCTGACAGAGTGACTCGGTGGAATGATAATAGCAGCTACAAGAGATAATTGTCTTCATGTAACATGCCGGTAGTGCAAATACCTTCTCACATCAGGAGGCTGTGTGATGAAGTTGTGTAGAATTGAATAATCGGCCGAACCTAACTGACTAATGATCTTATACTGCGAATAACTGTTTGTTCCACTTGGCTTTATCTAACTCGTCGGCTTTGCATGGATGTTCATACAGCTCACTGGCTAGTGATGATATTTCATGCATTATTTGCACAGCACAGGTTACGCAGTTACATCGTTAAGCGCTTTTAGTCCAAAGTACTATTAAGTATTTCAACCATTTCTCCATTACTTTTAGCTATCTACTTTAACCATTTCTCCATTACTTTTAGCTATCTACTTTAACCATTTCTCCATTACTTTAAGCTTACTATTTGAACAGTTTATTAATCAGTTTATTAGACTTCTCTGCTAGCTTCTAATCAAAAGGTAGTTAAAATTTTTCAAACTAGCTGAGCTACTCTGCAATTGTTTCCACGTAGCCCGTGCCAACTGCTGGAGTACCCATTGTGGTTCAAGCATCCCTCGTTGGGAACCACTGGCCTAGGTCTAGTTTAGGCCTAGTCTCCTTTTCCACCTCTGCATGTCTCCTTTTCAGTCATCCATTACATTGATTCTAGCATCAGAGTCACACAACAGTTTGGTTTTCTCGTGTACAAAATTTTCATTTCAAATGTTCTCGTTGGACTAATTTACCCTAATTTCCTGGTGTTTAGATGCAGTGGAAATGCAAACAAGTGTGCACAAAAGGGACTTTTCATTTCCTAGCTTAGATCCTGCGCTCCTGTGGTTCCATACATTCACGCTTGGTTTTTGTTTTTTACCACTCAGCCCTGAGGAGTCCTGCTGGAGCAGATGGGAGTTATGTTTCTGGATCAAGGGCACTTAAACATAAAGTTTCAAGCGCTGGATGGGTGTTTATTTGTTCGCCCATTTTTTTTTTTCCTGCTGGTGCAAGGCTCACGCAGGTGAACCATATCGGCCTGCCTCTGTTGAGCTCTGCTTGCACCCTGCGCCAGACACGGCTCCATTTTATTTATATTGCGCCAGTTCTTAACAGAAACTATCTCATTGCACTTCCTGTAGAGCAGGGCTAGACCGTACATGTTGAACTTTGAAGCTTAACTTCTAAGGGAAAAATTCCATAAAGTGATTTTAAAAAAATGATAATTGTTTCGGGCTCATTGTACATTTTAAAACCTGTGGCTCTTGTTTTTTTTTTTTACTCCAAACATAACATATGTGTCACCTCCATGATTATTATGATCCTGATCACACCGGGATGGGATTTGTCCTGAGAAAATACTGTGAGCAAAATCCAACCAGTCACCACTGAACCAGCAAGCCAACTTGGCAAATATTAACAGCAACAAAACAAAGTCGACATCCACCTAATCTAAAACCTATTCATTAACAACACTTGTACAGTTTGAATTTCAAAGCCACATTATAAGGCTCTAAGTCCCAAGGTGTTCTAGTTTTTAATCCAGCATTAGCTAGCGTGCTGCTGTGGTTTGTGGCCTCTAGCAGTGAGCCAGAGCCATTCTCAGTGCTAGCTTTAAAAGGGCAGACAGGGGAACCCATCAGCTCACAGCAAGGGGCATTAGTTGCCAATCAGCCTCCCAAGCGTGTTCATTACCTCGTGCTTTTAATTAAAGGGCCATTTTGGAGTCGGCTGATAACGAGCTGACTGGCTTACTCCATTTCCCTCCCTCTTCCTTTTAAATTGCGCTGTCCTTCGATCTCTTTGTCTACACTTGAGAGCTTTCATTTCAAAACGATATGTCCATTATTTAAAATAGAAAGTGGGACCTACTGTAAGAAAACGATTTCTCGCATGAAGGTAAAATTCACAATGGAATTATATTTAGGTTATACGATTAATGATCTGAAGACTCACAAATTTCCACTTGAGGAAGATCCAGTCAGTTTTTTAATATGTAGCAATTGAATTAAGTCACTATTCAGCCTTGATAACATTGCTAAACGTCTGTCCTTGCATGTTTTTGCCACCATTACTGTACCTGCCCCCCATTTCCAGTCTGCTTCCCTTTACGTTGTTGTTCATAAAGGGATCAGATGATTTCCATTTTAACGTAACTTTAAGCCAGTGAAAGAAGTAGCTTTTGAGATTCAAACATTAAAAAACTTAAACAAGATGGTGAATATTATTCATGAAATTAATGTTGAATTAAAAGTAAAGTCATTCAGACTGAAAAAATGGAAAACAAATGCTCTCCTGACAACCAATGCATACCATTTTATCCCTGCATTAATCAAACTGAACAGGAAATGCTCCAACCCTGCTTCCATTTTCCTGTCACAGTAAAGCAACAAGTGCCCGCTAAAAGCCCAGTTCAACAAAAGTGCTAATAGAGCAATGTCTGTCCTTTTTAATTGTCTGCTTTGCAGGCATCATACAACAAATAAAAATAAGCTTTTTGCTAGATGAGAAAAGCTGAAGAACATCATGTTCATTACAGACTTGGAAGCAAGCAGTATTACCAGGTCATTCTTACCACGTTTATTTTGCTTTATTGAGCTATAAAAAAAATAGTGTGGAGAAAACTCGGTGGAGCAGTGTTACAGAAGTGTTCTCTAGCCGAATGAATGTCTCCTTCCTGCCTTTTAATTTGGAGGGGTTAATGTGGGTTAGGCAAGTAACGTAAAGGCCCCCTCTCTGCCTGATCAGTATGCAAAGGTTCACAGGTCACACTCCTGAAATCCACAGGTGTACGAAGTGCAAAGGTTCACAGGTCACACTCCTGAAATCCCCAGGGGCACGAACACACACTCTCTCATCACACACATTTTTCAGGACTCGTTTTTATCAACACCAACACAACTGGAAGTCAAAATGGAATACAACTAGTGTCTGATGCACACCAGATGCTTTGTAGCGCATGAGAATGAGTTTCTTATTCTCTCTGGTGACCACAAAACAGTTTTATTTGCCAAGGAGAAAATCTGGCAACGCCTTTTCTATTTATTTATTTATTTTATTTTTGGGTCGTCTATTCAGGAGCTTTGTACAAAAAACGTGTTGTGTATTCTCAGCATTGGTATACTGTATAGTTGCATGACCGTTGGCAAGCAAAACCCTGGTCCTTGGCTTGGTTTTTGAGTAGCTGCAGCATTAATTCACTGATGAACTGCAGCTTGAGCTGTACATTCACTGCTGCGTCCACAGTTTAGGCTAACCTACCTGCTCCAATCGCCAGCAGGACTTAGAGTTGTCTGTGTGGTAATAGTGGTGAGAGTCAAACCTGTGATGAGGCTGGGATCATTTTTAGCGACATGAAATTATTCCTCATTTTGTTGTGGACTTTGTGCCAAAGCAGCAGGTTGCTCGTCCGACTTGAAGGACGAGCGGGACTGCATATGAAACCGACGGCGAGATCCTGGAGATTAAAGTACCAGGATGGCACGTAATTATTTTGTTGTTGAAGAGGCAGTGTTGATGGTGAGACCCGAAATGAAATGACCAGACCCCCTCTGAGGGAGCCGTTTCCGTAGCAACCCAGTTGGAGGAGTAGTAAGGCAGAGCAAGGGTATCTAAAAGTGCCCGCCTGTCTTATCTCTCTTTCTCTCTCGCTCTCATACACACACAGACTATACAAACCAGCTATTGTTTCACTGTGCGCACATGGTTGGTCGACGTTCAGAATGGAGCACTGCGCTACCATTTCAATTAAACCATTTCTATTTTTTTTTTTTTTTTTTTTTTTTTTTTTTTTTTTTTTTTTTTTTTTTTTTTTTTTAAAAAAACCAATAAGTCATTATTTTTTTTTTTTTTTATTCCCCTCACCGTTTTTCTTC
>CM022483.1:11831551-11865887 GCA_011952105.1 Coreoperca whiteheadi
AGCTTATCACCCTCTCCGCAGCGTTTTTAATATATTCAAATGCATGCTCACACTGCGGCACGGAGACCAAGGGATTACTGTATCCTAGACAAAAACGACTTAGAGGAGAGATTTGCACATTGTTTGGCATGCCATGGATGGTTGGATTACTGCCTGCGCCTTGATGAGCTTTCAGCCGACACCATGTATGTTTCAGACTGGGTCGCTCCAGATCCGGCTACCTCTTTTTAGATGTCTGACAGAGTGACTCGGTGGAATGATAATAGCAGCTACAAGAGATAATTGTCTTCATGTAACATGCCGGTAGTGCAAATACCTTCTCACATCAGGAGGCTGTGTGATGAAGTTGTGTAGAATTGAATAATCGGCCGAACCTAACTGACTAATGATCTTATACTGCGAATAACTGTTTGTTCCACTTGGCTTTATCTAACTCGTCGGCTTTGCATGGATGTTCATACAGCTCACTGGCTAGTGATGATATTTCATGCATTATTTGCACAGCACAGGTTACGCAGTTACATCGTTAAGCGCTTTTAGTCCAAAGTACTATTAAGTATTTCAACCATTTCTCCATTACTTTTAGCTATCTACTTTAACCATTTCTCCATTACTTTTAGCTATCTACTTTAACCATTTCTCCATTACTTTAAGCTTACTATTTGAACAGTTTATTAATCAGTTTATTAGACTTCTCTGCTAGCTTCTAATCAAAAGGTAGTTAAAATTTAGAAAGGAGCCCTGCTCTTCCTTTTTTTTTTTTCCTTTTCTTTTTTTTTTTTTTTTTTTTTTTTTTTTTTTTTAGATTAACTGGTATAGATTTAATGAAAGAAACCAATAAGGCATTAATGGCTTTTTCCTGGACTCACCTCAACGGTGTACTACATCTATATGAAATCGGTTAGTGTCCCTGTTTTTCAGCGTGAAAGAAAGCATTTGATGAGGCAGAAGGGAACATGGAGAAAGGTGAGAATGAGTAGGATGTACAGAGATGGAGAAGCTGCAGGCCCTTGGCAGCAGATCAGAGGACATGGTGAAGAAAGACAAATCACACTGAGTTGACGGACACACACACACACACACACTGTGCTGGCATATGCAGAGCAGGAAGGGCAACCAGCCCACACTCTTACCCTTGCAGGCTCATAAACAGAAAACAATGCGTTTCCAACCCCCTTTCATGATGGATCACCAAGTCGAGTTGAACATTAAACCTTCTTTACTTTTACTGTGCTTGTCTGATCTCGTGATGCAATCCCCTGTGCCATTAAAGTGGCGCGAGTGCCAGTGTAGAAACCTGAATTTGACGTTTGAGGGAAGAGCTGGGTTGGAGTGGGAAATGTTACTGCGCTTATTTAATCGACTCCTTTTGTCACAGATGTTTTACTGAATTAAGCCCAAGACGTTTCCAGAAGGGTCTGTTTGCTACTGCTTTACTTTGTACGTCTGATCTGTACGGTTAAATATTATGCGTTTTACATAAATCTGTAGTATATTACAACTAGACATTTTTCATTTTTCAAAAGAAAATGTACTTGTGCTTACTGCTGAAAATTTGCACGTTGAATAGTTGAAATACTGAAAGAAGATCAAGCGACAGTTGAAATACAATTACCAAAAGAAGTTTAAATGGCAGTTAAAATGGAAGGGCCGCATGATGAAGTGTCAGTTTTGAGGGAAGTTGACGTATTAGGTGAAAGTGCTCAGAGAAGTTAAAATGTCAGTTGTGTGTAGGTGATAAATTGAGCTCCAATGGTAAGTTGTAGTGCAAGCCCTGAAGGACATTAGCCACTACAAGTGTATAAACTAAAAGAAGATGCCCCTTGAAGTGTAAGCACTGAAAGCAGGTGGAGTAAACGGTGTGTGAACAGTGTGTGGGACTTGGAAGAACTGACGGGTTTGTTGTTGTTGTTCAAATGTAAAGATCTGAGCCCTGAAAGGGTTTGAAGTATCAGCTGAAGTGTAAAAAGAAGCGACGGTCAGTTGACATATAGGTGCTGAAAGCAGTTCAATTGTCGTTTGAAGAATAAGAGATGTCAAGGGTAAGATTTGAGCATAAAGTGAAATGTTTTAAAAGGTGTGAACATTATCAAAAAGGCACGGGGGTCCCAAATGAGCTGAATGTTTCTGAAATTTGGAAAGTTTCCTGGGAAAAAAGTAATAGTGGTCATAATTAGTCATTGTCGTTTCTTGGCATGGGGACACATTGACCTTGCCTTCATTCAGCATGATCTGAGACGTGTTGCGCTCCATCTCCTTTATTTTATTGAGCAAAAGGAGGACACGAGCATCAACACTGTATGCTTCCATGATCAATCACAGGAGGCGTAAATGACTTATCCAGATTTATGCTTAATATTAGAATAACAACAAGTTAATTAGTCTTGTTTTATGTGAGCAAGCATCCCAACTCATCTTGTACCAGATTGTCCAAGGACAGCAAAGTGTGTGATAATTAAGCTTGAAATAATATGGAACCCTCCCGATGGCGCCTGTTTTGTTTACTGCGTGCTTCGCTAAGTAATAGCTTGAATGTATGGAAAAGGTGTTAATATCCCCCCTGGCGCCATTAGCTTTCGTATACAAGGTGCAAAGCTTTTAATTGCACCCAATGAAGCATGTGACGTTACAGGTGTTTCCATTGCTGCAGGACAGGGAGGAATATTATAGCTGCTGCATGTGTTTTTTTTAAATTTATTTTTCTTGAGCTGGGCGTACGACTCAAGGTTTCCTCCCATATGCACTCAGCCTGTTACACTTTGGTTATGCAGCCCACATAGCAGGGACTCGCTTCTCAGCAATCAGGTTGCACCTCCTCTGCTGTCTGACAGTCAAAAACATGCTCTGGCCAGCCACCAACCTCCAATAGATTATACACCGTTATGCCTAATGGAGTGTGGGAGGGCATTGAAGTAAATAAGGTATCCTGACTGCACTCCAAGCACTTCTGGATGCTATTTTACCACCCATTTCCCATGGGGATTTCTAAAGTATCTATTGGGCTTTATGGTGCCCCCATTAAGCTGTTTATTTACATCGGTCATACCTTCATCTGTTAGTCTAGGTACCTTTTTTATCTGTAGTGGTGGGTCTTCTATAGTGGCACACCACTACAGGTCTGTACAGCATTTTCTGCCCTTCAGATGTAAAGAACCACACTGCAATTAAGTCAGGCGATAGTTCTAATGATGACAATCACACCAATTTCCTGAAGAAAGTGCTGTGAGCATTTATGCTGATTGGCGTGATTTTTAATTACTTTATTGTTATATGAAAACTCAACGAGCTGAATGTGTTGGCTGAGTTAGATATGCAAGAGAAGTGAAAATACTTTAGCATTAGACTTTAATGCATCTCACCTCAGCACAGCATGCAACAAAATGAATTAGTGAGCAATACTGAGCATTTTGAGATCCGAATAGCATTTCTACTGTATACAGTGGCGGAGTTATAAATAAAATGCTACTGAATGGGCCTCCATACACCTTAATGCATTATAACTCATAACAATAACTGTACATTTGAGTATAATGAGCTTATGTACACTTGCAATACTAAGCATTTTGTGAATCAGTGAATAATAAGTGAATACCATATACAATGGCTGAGAGAAAAATACAATTAACGTCAATGGAATTGACGAAAGGTCAGAGTAAAACAGTGAAGAAAAAGAAATATGCACCATTTGACTTCATAGTATTAAAACTGTAGGAGGAGACGCGAAAATCCAGAGTCTTTAAAAGATAATTCATGAATACGCTCATGCACATTTATATTAATAGGCACATTTTTAAAAATCTTTTTTATTTTGGTCACGTTTTATTGATGATGATGTCTATTACGACCTCCACATTTAGTCATTCAGTGACGCCCTCACTGGTCACACACTGCAGGAGCACCAAGAGGGCCTGATAGCCGTTTGTATTTCTAAACTGGCTTTGTGCAAATCACCAAACTACTGTTATCGCTGACTGACTCAACATTATGACATCACTGCAGAGATGTGTGAAAACATGGGTGAAGTTTATTTTTGTCCTGACTGACAAGCTTCCAGCTTTGGGGCCCCAAAGTCTGTCAGTTGGAAATTATTGCAGATGGGAAGATGATCAGAGGCGCGTTTGATGTCGAAGGCAGTTTGAGGGTCGAGTAAGTCGAACCAAGTGCACCTGTCTGCATTCTGATGAGGCAAAAGCTTTTCTCGCTGCTGAGACTGCTGCAGTAAACCATTGCACATACGAATCACTGTCGAGGTGAACATTAAAGTTAAAGAATGACAGCCTACATTTATGTACATCATCAAAATCCAATAAAATTCCTATTAAAAAAAGATCATAAGGAATGCACACAAGGAAGACGGTATTTGTATCAAATACAGTGTCTCAGGTTGAGGGAGAAGTTGAATTGTGCTGTAAAGCAAGATTAATCTGCTCCATCCCTAGTGTCTTGACACCACTACCTGTCGAGATAACGCGCTGAAACATGAAAGTCTGCTCTCAGCCCTGCAGCTCTGCCCCTGTACGAACATATAGAGAGGAGAAGTTTAATAACAAACAGGGAGAACAGCGCTGCATGCTCACATATCAAGCTTGGTGTTTTCCATCTGAACCACAGCTCAGAGAGCTGATACTCCTGGTCCTCATTTCTGTATGCCATTAAAACCGCTGATTAAACATACCTTTGGTCCCGTTACATCACATTTGAATTATTATTTATTATGTTACCAGGGAAAATACTAAAATACCACAGCTTCCCTTTCTTTTCTTCTAAGATATACATATTAATAAATAATTAAAACTCCCAAGTCCTGCCTTGGTCGCATTATATTATAATTATTATTTATGAATAAAATGGAAATAAAAAAATTAACAAGGAAATGGAGTTTTACATTGGCCCTGGAGAAACACCCAGTCGGCACCTGTCCATTATGCATACAATTCCTATCAAATCATTCCTATATTTCTACAGTAGAGAAGGAGAAAATAATTGGCTAGTTACAAATAGCAAACCTGACATGTATTTGTTGGAAAATGTTGCAACTTATTACCTTACTCCTTTCTTATTTATAAACAGGTGAGGGCTGTAATGCTAGCAGTCACAAAGAGGGATCAGTGGCATCAACAGCAAGTTAGCTGTGTATCTCAACCGTTTTTTGCCTTTTACTTCCTAGCTGTGAGTCAGAGGTTGTGTCTCTCAGCCAGTAAGCTTTCTTCCCCGGATAAACATCCCTCAGCCCTCCCCTTTGCCGACAGAAAGCAGCCGCTGCCTCTCCGGTTTCCTCTCCGAGCCAGGGTTTACAAATTCGCTCTGATTTACAAGGTCATAAAACTCACCACCTCCTCCTCCTCCTGCTTCAATCAACCTCTCCAGCTAAAGCAGCTATTTTATAACTCCCCAAGTACACGCTCCGCTACAAGGCTGCCGCAATCGATCTGCTTCCTGGTTTCAGATTGCATACTGCGTGTGCTCGGAGACATCCACATACAGTACAGATACACACACACCCTGCTCGCTGAATACCACGTGGGCTGTCCAAGGACATGGAGGCCAAAACTCTGTCTGTCTTCATGCCTGTTAGTGTTACAAAGTTATAACTTCTTTCTACTTCACAGTGTGCTGACAGCTGAGATAAGGATAATGAATTGAAGTTGACATAAAATCATTACGTGACGGAAAAGCAAAGAAAATCCACAATGGATCTAAAAACGGCGATGCACTTTGCATGCTTCTCCTACATGTTGTTCCACTTCTGTATTCCTGCCGCTCTTTGCCAGGGATGTGAGTTTTTTTTATTTTTTATTTCTTTCAACCGGTTTCTAGGTTGTTCTTTTGAAACACGCTCCACTTTATTCCAACCCAAGCGTGTGTGTGTGTGTGTGTGTGAATCCAGCCATGCTCCACAGAGCATCTGGCAAGTGATTCTGACCGTAAAGCTTTGTGTGGCGACTGCCTCGAAGGATCATGGCAGTCTATGTGTGCACACGGTCACTCAAGTATTCACAATAAACCCTCATCCTGCCTTAAGAGACTTAATGAAGCCTTTCCTTTAGTTCTGCTTTTTCCTTCCTCTCCAGGCACTCAGGCATGTCACTGTACAGTAGCTCAACACAAATTGCACTTTTACCGAAGATGTTCTTCATAAGCCATAGCCTAATTTACAGTTCAGTACTTCAAAATCTCTTATTTCATTGACGTATTTTACAATTGGCATACATCTTTTTATTGTCTGTTGAATGCCAACAAACCATTCCCATTCTGAACATAGCATCCTAAGGGCACATGTACATTTTAGATATGTCAGCTTTTGCATTTAAAGCACTATCAGCTGTTGTAAATGTACCACATCTTTTATTTACTATTCAAAATATATACATGAATCACCAGACTGCATTGGAATTATTGTGTATTTTGGCCTCTTAACAGGTAAACGTAAAAATATTAGTGCCAGTAGTATTTCTATATACTAAAGTGTGGATATCTGTTCATTAGCTTTTTCTGATCTCATGCACAACCTGCTGTGTGTGTGTGCACGTGCCTTCATCAGGTACCCACCAGTAACCCGCATTTATAAATCCCTTCATACACACACATAAATCCTAGCTCAGCTCTTCTGAGTAAAAAGATTACAGGATAGTGATTTCACCTTCTAATTAGGACTTCATCTCTCACACACACACACACACGCAGGCTGCTTTAGTTACAGCAGGCTTGCTGGAGGCATCTGATAACCAGGCCTCCAGGGACACTGACGAGCGGCTACCTGAAATTTAAGCCCCAAAAGGAAGCACTGAGGTATACACACACACACATCGAGAGTGAGAGCAGGGAAACGACCTGGAGGCAGAACTGTTTCAAAGGCAGGTTCGTGTGTGGGAGTTGTGTGCAAATTTGAAACGGGTAGCTTTCAACAATAATGAGGCCTTGCTGCCCCATGAGTGTTGCAACTATTGGTAATCAATAATATTCCAGTGTGTGATTGTGTGTAAACATACTGGTGGATGTGCCTCTGAGGCATGCTGTCATTATGGAGAAAATGGCCAGCTTTCATCTATAGCGCTTCCCTGAAGGGCTCGGCTTTAAGAGCGTCCAACTGTACTGTACGTTGCTCCCGTATGGCTCAGACTTCGGCAGGTACAGGACAAAGTGAAACGGATGCATTTTGCACTGCATTTCAGCAGGAGACAGGGGAATATTTTGTGTGCCAATTTGGCTGGGTGACACGGCAGTCGTGTCCTCGTTTTTGAAAATCAAAGACCTGCTGTGACAATCTCAGCGTGGGGATGATCAAAGGCCTTTTATTATGGAAGTAATGTTTCCATCCAAACTGATTAACATGACTTATTTTTAATATGAAGCTCTTATGGGACTTCTATGGCGAACTTGACAGGGACTGCCAAGAAACTAAAAAGAAGTTTAAAGTAAACGCATTGTAGACCAGTCCAAGCAACTGTTGACCCACTATTTGGAGTTGATCAGCACCTGGAGGAGACTTTATTATGACATTTTATGATATCACAAGCTTAACCCAAACTCGCACAAACCTTTGAGTCACTTTTAGTATTTTACATCATTTGTAATTCTGCTTCAGTACACGCTTGTCTGCTATCACTTGAAACACATGAAAGAATGCAGAGGTAAAGTGCAGTCACTGCAGTAAATTCGGGAAACCTTAAAGGTGCCCTTGAAGATGAAAACGCACTCTTAGGCATAGAAAAAGGAATATTAAAACATCAATTTTTTGGGGGGCATATAAATGGTTTATAAAGATGACCTGTTTCGTCTTTGCCACGGTCAAATAAAAACAGATTGTTTACACGTGTTATGCTGTACAGGCAATATACCCTAACTGAGCCTCCTATCACATAATGAAATGACTGTTGAAATTGTGTTTTCAAACTACAGTAGCTTTCCTCGGTGGCTCCTGGTTTGGAGCGCAGTTGAAATAACGTACACAACTTTAACAACTAAAACCCCAAAATCAGCTGTTAAGGGTTGCTCCAGCGATTTAGTTAACCACTTTAATACAGTTGGCGAACTCACAAAAGTTGCATTAAAAAAAAAAAGATTGGTCAATGCAGCAGAGGCCGAGATATCCTGACTTAAAACAAATAAATACATTTTTAAAAAAGCTCAATAAAAACGCCGGATCCTGTTACCCAGAATGCAGGTTGTTAGACCCTCCATGCTTAGCAAATGCCAATGTCTTTCAAACTCCTGCCCCCAGACTATAAAGCTTTACAAAATATGAATTTGAATTTTTAAATTCCCAGTTTCACTTCACTCGAAAGTCCACTCGAAAAATCTGCTGGGTGGCATTCCTGTGTGATGGAAGTAGGCTGATCATGACTTTTGTCATGAAGCAGGTTTTACTGGCAAGCTTTGAATGCTTTTTTATCTTTGTGATCAAGGACATCACAGATCAGGTAGACTTTAATAACAATAGCAGGGTATTGTGTGCACTGATGCTCCTCGTACAGGGCTATTTTTAGCTCTGCCTGCCATTGTGGCCAGATGGTCAGTCAGGTAGCTCGAACAAAAGTTCATCGGGCCACATAACAAAGTAATGATACTGATCCCCCTGGACTGTACCAGCTTATCCTAAATAACCTAGATGTTTGGGTTTTTTTTACTATATAATTTGTATTTTGCAATGGTAGGTGGCATTTTGTTAATGGAAAGAAAGTTACCCACTCGGAGGGGATTTTCATTTAGAGCGGTTTCCAGGAGGATTTCGGTTTGTTGACCTCTCGTGGTGAAGAATTATCAATAAAAAAACTGAATGTAATCTCCCTGTTTTGTTCCAGGACAAAAAGAAATACCTTGACATCATCCACAGCTACATGGAGGTCCATGGCACCGTGCACGGCACCAGCACCGTGCACCTCCCGAGCTACGTCAAGAACCACGGCATCCTGAGCGGCCGAGACCTGCAGTTCCTCCTTCGAGAAACCAAGGTGAGTCCACCCAGCTGTAAATTGTCTCACACGAAAAAATGACCCTGCAGGGAAATAAGTGAGAAAACAGTACTTATTAGACAGCTATGAAAGCCACAAACCAACTCCCACGCTTTTCCCTTGGACACTTTTTAAATGGCCAATAAACTGCGGCCAGGCTAACCTGCAGAATATTGAGGACACACTGTATATTTTTGTACACCTTTTTTATGTTCCTAGGCTGCGAAACCTGCTCTGAACGTTCCTGTAATAGAAGTCCGTGTTTAAGACACAGCTTTTTATTTTTTTCCTAAGAGAAATTGGAAAAAATGGGATTGCTCAGATTTACAAAAGATAATGTTAGGATACCTAATAGGGTATTAACTGTATCATATAAAATGCCTGATCTTCTGTGTCTAAATACAAAGACGGCTCACTCGCAGCTGTAATTTTGAAGCACATTTCAGTGCTAAATGGAACTCCTAAGACGAGTTAGAGAGTAAAACTTTGATTTTTAAAGTAGATGTCGTTTGGGTGCCTTTATGTGAACAGAGGCCCTCTTCTGAAAGAGCCTTGATCCGAGTGGCTGTAGTTTGTCTGAGTCTGTCCTCAGTCCAGCTGTCCACAGAAGCACTTCTCCATTCACGTCATGACTTGTCCCTTCCTCTCACTACTCAAACCTCTTCATTTTAAAAAGACAAGGAAACTGATGTAACATCTGTTAGAAATCCCATTTTTTTTCAATTCAAATCCATGAAATGCAAAAGTAAAAGCTGTTCGAACAGAAACAAACAAGAAAGTTATCTCGGGGCATACAAAAGACTTTTTACAATGATAACGGTGCCAGATTAACCACTCAAAAGTCCTAGTAGTTTAGCTTACAACCTTCGATTTTCCCGGGTTGAAATAACAAACCGTAGATAGCTAATTAAGCTAACATTAGCTCCATAAGTTGGTTGAAAATGCTGACTCCGTCTCACTTTTCAATGTTTCACGCGGTCTCATTTTAAAACTAGAACCCTGTTAAAGGGGCCTTGATGGCTTCATGATATTGTGTATAAGTTAACGTGCTCATTAGTTGATTACCCATGTAGTAGACAAAGAATCAGCATTGTTCTTGTATTTCAGTGTACAGCATGTTACTCCTGGTATTGTAAGTGTAAAGAAAAATGTAAAAATTATATTTTGTTCTAAGCTGCATTTTCAAACCGTGTGTTTGGTAAATGGACTGCATATATATAGTGCTTTTTAGCGGACAAAGCGCTTTACGGGTTGCCTCTCATTAACTGGCCTGACCCGTCGGGAGCATCTCGGGGGTTCAGTGTCTTGCTCAAGGACACTTCGACACAGGCTGGCGGAAGCCGGGATCGAACCGCCGACTTTCTGATCGGAGGACGACCCGCTCTGCCGCTAAGCCACAGCCGCCCCCGTTTTCACTTTTAATGTTGCAAGACAAAAGTTTTTTAGGATGAGGACTAACAATGCGTTTGGCTAACGGAAGGCTTTCTCCGGTACAGTTGCTTCTGTAAAACTAAGAGGAAGACAGAGCTGCTAACTTTAGCTAAAAACCCTGATAGCATCCAAAACCGGCTGTGAAATGCTACACAGTGGATGTGCTAGTCAACTGGGCTTTTTTTTTCCTTTTTTTTTTTTAACCTAACCTGTAATCTATGAAGGACTGAAAGTGCCAGAATGAAATCAATAAATACACCATTAAATAATTACTTAAATGTGTCATTAAATAATTAAAATACCAATTATTTCAATATTTACATTTACATTTACATTTCACCATTTACATTTCATGATTTACATTTACAATATCGTGGTCCTGTGTTGCAGTGCTTCATGAATTGTCAAACTGTCAAACTCACCCATCAAAGTCAGTGGGTGGGGCTAACGCTAATCTAGTCTGATCCATTGCTTTGGTCTGAAGTCTCTTTCCTTTGGGCTGCTCCCTTTCAGGGGTCGCCACAGCGAATCATGCGCCTCCATCTGACCCTGTCCTCTGCATCCTCTTCACTCACACCAATTAACTTCATGTCCTCTCTCACTACATCCATAAATCTCCTCTTTGGTCTTCCTCGAGACCTCCTGCCTGGCAGCTCCAACCTCAGCATCCTTCTACCAATATATTCACAGTCTCTCCTCTGAACGTGTCCAAACCACCTCAATCTGGCCTCTCTGGCTTTATCTCCGAAACATCTAACATGAGCTGTCCCTCTGATGTACTCGTTCCTGATCCTGTCCATCCTCGTCGATAACAGCAACAGTTGCCTGGCAGCCTCACCGGGAAGTGCCACTACTAGCTGACGCTGAAGCGGCAGAGTTCTGTTGCGACTGAGCTGCCAGAGCTGGAGGAGTTTTGCTCAGAGCTTCTTCTATTAAATTAGCTGCTTCTCGCAGCAGCTCCGGGCAACTTTTAGCCATTTTGTCCTGGTGTTCTCAACGTTAGGGGTTAGCAGGTTCGACTTGGCGGTAAAGTTTAGTTTAATAGTTATCTAAACCAACGTTAGAGGCGAAGAACGCCACCCAGTATATTGGAAGTAGCTCTGCATCGATCCATTATTTGGAATTGATTTGTCTTGACTTGGTGCGCAGGCTAACCATTCAGGTGTCAGGATCCGCCTACCAACTTTGATGGGTGAGTTTGACAGTTTGACAATTCATGAAGCACTGCAACACAGGACTATGAAATGGAAATTGTGAAATGTAAATCATGAAATGGAAATATTGAAATAATTGGTATTTTAATTATTTAATGACACATTTAAGTAATTATTTAATGGTGTATTTATTTATTTCATTTTGGCACTTTTAGTCCTCCATAGTAATCCTGCAAACTATTGTAGTTAGTTAATGATGTGGCTTTGGATGTAACTCAAGATTACTACTGTAGGTAGTAAGCTAGTTAGGCGCACATGCTGACATTTGCATCTTACATTAGCGCAGACAATGCTCTTGTGTTTTGGATTTTGTTAAAGCTAAAAAAGACATCACCCTTCAAACTCTTTAAATCTGTTATTGGAGCCTCATGCGCACAAGTTGCAAAGAAATGATTGGACAATCGCTGTTTCAGGGAAGGTGTTAATGAACTATAAATTAAATCACATGATCTACTCTTCTTGGGGCAAAGCCGTAAGTTTTCACAAAATTTGGAATGGGATTAAAATGACATGGTGCTCAAAAACCTGACAACAGTGTCTGCTGAAGGGTAAAACCATCATTAGTGCTGGCAATGAAAGATGGAGTCTGTCTTTTGCCTCCAGCCGCCATCCTTTTCAGAAGAATAAGGTAGAAGAGAGCTTCGATTTCTTTAGCCTCTGACACCAGATGCTTTCCCATCAGACCAGGGAGGGAGGAGAGGCAGACAGAGAGGAGAGAGACATCAGACATCAGCTGGGCCAGGGATAAAAAGTGCAAGAGAGCCATAGATCATGATTCAGACAGTTGGAGAAAAAAGATGGATTGAGATTTTAAACAAACGATTCTTGGTCACTAAATCCAGTTCTTTACGGAGCACCTAAAACTAAGAACCCAGTCATGTTGGAAGCATTGACAGGGAAAAGCAAAGGTGTATTTAGCAGTGGAGCAGGTCATTAAAGTGCTGAAAAAAACTTGCCAAAGACTAAAGAGAAACCGCACTCAAAAATTGGTGCCAGACAGTGCTGTACAAATAATGGAGTGAATTTTGATTTGCCGGATTCATGTAGTCTGGCAGGTTAACACTCACCAGAGATGGCATACTGTAGCAACTTCCATATCCTCTCATAGGGGCATGGCCAATTAAATCCCACAAAACCCCAACATTTTAGCCGCATTGTTGTTTAAGCGCTTACAAGGAAAACGGGAGCGTTGTAGGCACACTTTTCCTCGTGCTTCTTAAACAACACATTTACTGTTACCTGCAATCACGCTGCCTGAGCTAATTGGACCCGTGGGGTTTCACTATTGATGGAGTGTACTGTAAAAACACTGTGTGGAGGCCCTTCTGTGAAGAGTATGTTGCCGTTGACGTCTGACATTTGATTTTCTTTTAAACTACATTTCCTGAAATAAACTCTTGACGTGCTGTGCTGTATCAGGGGAATAGTGTCAATGATCAAACCGCTGAAGTGTGGCAAAGCTTTACTGCGTCATGTTGCAGGCTGACAGAGTCGAAGGTTTTAGATGTTTCTGACTTTGCTTCGTTTCCATTTCATATGTCTATCTAACCCTTATCTGTTTAATTGCCTCCTACTGTCTGCCGCTGGTTGGTCTTAAATGTGTTTCATAGTTTCTCTTTCTTTCCCACTCCGCCACACACCCACTACATTATATATTAACCCTAGATTTGTATGTAAGAGAATGAAGAAGTCCTGTTTTCAAGTTATCGTACAAGTTTTAGCTCTCTTCTTTTGTCTCCTACGTCATTACTGTCATCATATTCTGCATAGAAGGAAACACAAACATCCTGCTGGCTCATTAAACTCCACAACCACCATGTTTTAGGGAATGTGGCCTGGGCGGATGCAGAGCGCAGTATTGTGAGCTGGTATTTGACCATCATTTGCATGACATCCTTATGTCTGGTCAGCTCATAAACTTAAATTTACATGTAAGTCAAAGGTGTATAGATAGCTCCTCCTTTGCATGTCCTCTTCATCAGCTACTAAAGAAATCATGGCCATTGTGGGAGTCTTTACCTTTGTCACCTTTTTTGCAGGTTCTCTCTTGCTAACGTTTGTTTAGGCGGAGCGCTTTCCTCTGATGCAAGAACAAAAGCTTTTGAGAGCTAGTGCTGTATCTGGGAATTGAAACACTGCATGGAGGATGATAGGGAAGGCGTATGCTTAAGTCATACAATATGAAAAACACAGTTTTTATTTTGTTTTCATGCTAATAGAAGAGCTACATGGAGATCTTTATCCAAATTTGAATTGACCTCACAACAAAGGAACTACTCCTGTGTTTTAGTACCATTGCCATCAATGAACTGGAGTAAAAAAGTACACTATTTGGCTCGGACAGTTTTTATATATAGGGAGCTACTCTGTTTATTGTGTTTTAGATTCTAGGTTTTTTTATTTTTAACCTAATCTAATTACTACTACTTAATTAATCTATATATACACATATGCTTGCATGAGTATACAACACAATGAAGACACTCATTTTACAGGCAACACATTTACGGTGTTAAACTATCTAGCTATAGCTCCATTAATGTGTCCAATCAGATGGAAAGAGGAGTATAATACACATTTATAAAAATTGTCTGTTATAGTCTGTGACATTTTAATGGACATGTTCCTGCATGTCATCCTTGTTACTGGTTATTACTGCATTTGCATGCGGCAGTAGATCAGGATGTAAATTTACACTAAAGCAGGACACTTTAAAGGGGAGGACAAATCAATAGCACAGCAGCGCTGATGTGTAGCATTGGATCTCGGCACAACGTCCTTGATGTATAGCACTAAGCCTCGCAATGTACATGAACCTGAATACACAAAACTGCCTTAATGCATGCTCATGAGCTTTCAGGTAAAAGCCACGATTCTGACTGATTTCTCTTTTTGAATCTATGTCACATGCATGTTTTTCTGCCTTTGAGTCGTTCAGTCTGTGTGAGAGCTCCCTCTCAGTCTCCGCTCCTCATCCCCTCCCCTCCTCGCTCCCTATAAATAGTGGGTGACTGTTTCTCAGCACTGAGGGGCTTTGGCATGCACACGCAACATATACACACGTAGAAGAAGAAGTGCGCTTTGCTGCCACCTGTTGGCAGAAGTTTGTTGCTAACAAAACTGTACATTTTAGTAATGTTCACATAGGAGTTAAAAGAGCATTATTCACAACCCAGGTCAGATTATCAAAGTGTGTGCAGGCTTCACGCTATAGCACTGCATAGTGTGTTGAAGAAAGTCGTTTATCAGACTTCCTGTTTTGTTCCTATGGATAGATACACACTGGCCAAAACAAACACACACAGATTGGCCATTGTAGCTGGCCAGCACTGGCCCTCCAGTAAACGAGCCACTAGCCCATTCTCCCCACCACCATCATTTTCATCTCCACCTCCATCCCTCCCTCCTCTCTCTGTTTCTGGATAACCGTCTCATTGCTAATGTTGACAACTTGCAGCATACCGCTACTGCCTGAAATATTTGCTCTTCCCATCCTGGAGGAGTGAACTTGTTATGAGAGTGTCCTATAGTTCTCTATACGTACAGTATTTACTTTAAAGGATGAGACTAGGACTGTGGGCTGTTTCTGAATACCCACAGAACACATAATATGTAAACATGGAGAAGAATCATTTGGTCCCTGTGCACCACAGAGCTCTGCTTTGGCTACCTTTTTTTTTTTTTTTTTTATTTTAGGTTTCAAAATTTTATTTTCTTCCTTAACTTTTAATAACCTTTACCGATGTTATATTTTTTTCTCGCTTTTTGTCTCTTCAATTTCTTATTAAATGGTGTCTGTTTAGAGGACAGGTTCACATATTTTCAAGTCTGTTTTCAAACAATTCTCGCATGAGCTAATGTGCATTGAAATGGTTTGCTTGCTGTATCCATTCCTCCTGTTCACACTGGCCGTTGAAATATCCCTTCCTAACGTGCTTCCGCTGTAAGCGATAGGGGACAAAATCCACAGTAGAATTATAATATGAGCTCGTTCGAGGCCTCACTGGCAATAAATCCGAGCGTTCTTTAACTGTAAGTGAAGCAGGCATATAACTGGAAGGTCTGCAGCTCCACCAGCGGAGCAGCAAGATAAGTCTGGGTGGGGAAAGTGAAAGAGCAGCACTTGCCCCTCCCTCATTCCACCACGTAGGTGCCTTTGAGCAAAGACCTTTAACTCGCATCTGCTTCTGAAAAAGAGAGCACTGCTGTCAGCGATAAATACAGTTTGAACCCAAAAACAACAATGAAAGCAATATAAACATACCAAGATATTAATACGGTAAATTACACTAGTGCAAGGACAGAAAAGCAGGAATATAAAAGTGTGTCTTCTTTTTTCACTTTTCTCCAATTTGTCCTTTAGAATTACCAGATAATTCCACTTTTTCCATATTCTAAAAATGATTTAAGACTAGGAAAGTTGTAGACACGTGCAACTGGTCCCTGGTCTGTTTCGTTTGAACTGATCTAAGTCATTGGTAGAAACGTAAGTGTAACAGTTAACTAAAAAGGGTCAGATCACGCTTATTTTGAGGTTTAGTGATATAGCTGTAGATATTGGTTAAAAGGAGTCATTTCAGATTTGTGAAGTGGTCTTATTTCACGCATCTTTGCGAGTTGCTGTAGTTAACTTTTAAAATCTCATCGGGTTGCTGAGATACAATGTGTTTTCATCTGCAAAATATCCACAGTACTCCCTCTTCACCAAACTCCTAGCAGCCTTTGGGAGGAATAAACATTAGAGCGGTATCTTCATATTATTCTGCTTGTTTTTCCTCCCTTGTTTCATGGAGAAAAAGTGCTGCCTCAACTGTATTTTGTGCTGATAACATGGGAGGATGGTTGCAACAAGGGCCAACTGCTGCTATCAGTAAACAACAGAAACTCCTCAACGCAGCCAGTCAACTTTTCTGTTGCTCTGGCCCTACCTGCTCCTTGGTTGTTCTGGTTATTTCAGTAGCTGCGAACTGCCGGCTTCCACGTGCCACCTCCTTCCTGCGTTCAGTGTTGAACACGTGCTGGCAGATGGAAGAAGGCTGGTGTTGAATTATCTCTTGATTGGGCTTACATTAGCAGCAGAGTTAGCGCACATGTACTCGTATGAAGGTTACGCTTTAAATCTTGATTCTCCTCATCTAGAGTTTAACCTCGGTCTTCATCTTGACTTAAAAAAACACGCATGTGGCGGATAATCACTTCAACACTGTTATCGATGTTTTCTCTCCCCGGCAGCTGTTTGTGGGTCTGTCCTTCCCCTACGAGGGTCCTGCCCCCCTGGAGGCCATCGCCAACGGCTGCGCTTTCCTCAACCCCAAATTCACCCCGCCAAAGAGCAGCAAGAACACCGACTTCTTCAAGGGCAAACCCACGCTGAGAGAGGTGGGAGGAGTTCTGTGCAGACTCGAACTGAAGTTTTTACTCTGCAGACTCTTTTGCTCAAGATATGACTTCTAAAAGGTGTGTTTGTTTTGCCTAACCTCTACTCTGGCTGCAGCTGACCTCTCAACATCCGTATGCTGAAGTGTACGTTGGCCAACCCCATGTGTGGACGGTGGATATCGAGAACTCTGCCGAGGTGGAGAGAGCCATCCGCTCCATCCTCAGCCAGAAGGTAAACATGGGGAAAACAGACACATTTCCCAATGAAATGTCTGCGTTAATCTATAAATGATGCCGTAAAAAGACACGGAAACGTTTACGACATGACTGTCTCACAGTAATTAAACATTTCAATTTTCTGGGGTTTTCAGTCAGCTGAGAAAGTGTTACAAATTGTATCAAACACTGTGATTTCTGTTCTAATTTCTTATTCTATATCCTAGTGTTCATTTAGCATTTTATAAGGACACAAAACAACAATGCAAAGTAGCGCTTCAACTCATGATTAATTTCAAAATCGAGTAATTACCGGTTACTTTGTCGCTCTTTATAAAAAAACAGAAGGTTTTTAATAAAAATTAAAAAAACAAAAAAAAAAGCTCATCACAATTTTCCAAAGCACAAAGATATTTCAATGTGCTATCATGGAAAAACAAAGAAAAGCAGTTCATCTTCGCATTTTAGAAGCTGGAACAGGAGACAACAATTAGTTGATTATCAAAATAGTTGCTGATTAATCAACTAATTGTCTCAGCTCTAATGCAAGTCTACAGCACTAACACATGACGTCAATGGTTGGTTAAGGAGAAGAAGAAAAGGAATACTGCATCGGAAAAAACAATAAATAAGGGATGTAATTAATAAACTGTAGTAAATTAATCACACAAGTATTTCCATATCTCATGTATACATATCCATATACTGTATATACACATACTGCTTTGGAGCTGCAACTAATGACCGTCTACACTATCGATTAATCTGCTGGTTATTTCGTTTGGTCCGTAAATGTCAGAAAGCAGTGACAAATGCTGGTCACAATGTCCTCAATCCCAAAGATATTCAGTTTACTGTCACATAAGGGAAAAGTAAAGGTGCAAATCCTCACGGTTGAGAAGCCGCAACTAGGAAAAGTTAGGCCCCTTTGCTTGGAGAAACATGAAAGGTTAATGGATTATCAAAATTGGACACCCTAATTGACAACAATGCTTGGATGGAAACCTGTCCAGAGACGGAGGATGAGTGAAAGCACGGGGGAATAGAGAGAGTGATCCCTGTATTCCGTCTTCACGTCCTGGCCCATGCATATTTAACGGCCGGGCTCGGGACCTCGTGTTGCGTCGTGCTCCGCCGAGCGAGTCGGAACAATGGCTTTGTTCAGTGGACAAGCCTGCGGAGCCTCGTATGCTTTGTGATCCGTGGCGAGCTGCAGCCTACCAGGCTCCGGCTTGGCTCGCGCGCCCTCCCTCCCTCTCCTCCTCCTCATCTTCCTCCCAGCACACAAAGACGTGGAGAAAGCAGCGAGTGACTCAAAAAACAAAGGCTTCAGCTGTTGGTCCTCCCTGTTTGAACCTTTTCCTCTGTGAGTCAGAGTCGGTGCAGGTCGACAGGACTCAAAAGACCGCGACACAAAGAGCAGACAGCGGGCTAATATTTCACCAGGCCGAGCTCGCTGTGTGCCTTCACGAACAGACAGGCGCACACAGTGCATCAAGGTCACGCAGAGAACCCTCCCCTGACACTTCTTTGTCTGTGTTTTGTGTTTGTGTGATCAGATTGAGCCCTACCTGCCCTATGAGTTCACCTGTGAAGGGATGCTGCAGAGAGTCAACGCCTTCATTGAGAACCAGGTACTGCCCTGTACATGTATTAGCTCCTCATGGACTTAGGGGGAAATGTTCACGGTTGCTCAGGCTTAGGATACAAGCACATCCGAATGTTGGTCTACTGAGACTTGATTATAGCCGAATGACGATGGCTGCTATTGAGTCAAGTGCATTAATAACTCTGTCAACACAATGAAGATGTAATGGAAGTGTTCATTATAAATTCACTTTATGATTTACAGCACAAGGGTGTTTGAAGCTTTATTATGTTCTTTTTTTAACAAAACCAATGTGCAACAATCAGACGGCTTGAACAAAAGAGAGGGATTCTGTATATCAGCAGAATTTCCAAAATATATAGATTAAATATAGCTAATACATGCTAAAAACTATAATATTGAAATAAGATGAATATAAAGAACACTAGATAGACAAGTAAATACATAGAAAATAATGGGCCTGTTGTGTATGTGGAATTAGCCTAATTGTATAATTAATTTGTAATAAATAATAATCTGGGACTGAACAATGTCTTGGTAAAAATTATTATTATTAAAAAATAATTGTAGACCATAAGCGTATCAATGGCCTCCTTGAAAGGTTGATTGATTTTGTGAGGCGTTTTAAATGTGTCTTTGACTTTCTTAGACTTTCAACGCCATCTATGTGAGCAGTCCAAGAAAAGAAAACCATCACTAACATGATTCTTATTATCTCGTTAGGACACTAAAGATTTGTAATTTGAGTGACCTTAATTGTTAAAATAGGTGTTGCATTAATGATTTTTAATTATCGGTGTCATACCAGATGGGAATGGCTTTGCTCACAGGCAGAAATGCCCTGTAACTAATGTTTGTTTGCACGCGCTTTCGCTCTTCAGAGCTTGACTATATTCCAGTAGTGTTGTGTTTCCGTTGCGTGACATCGCGTTGTGTTGTCAGGACTTCTGCCACGGTCAGGTGATGTGGCCTCCTCTCAGCGCTCTGCAGGTCAAAGTGGCCGAGCCCGGCCGCACCTGTAAGCAGGTGTGTCAGGAGGAGCAGCTCATCTGTGAGCCCTCCTTCTTCCAACACCTCAACAAGGACAAGGACCTGGCCAGGTGGGACACACACACACACACACACACTACATGTAGGTACATTGAGACTTGAACAGATACACGACGCTTCTCCCAGTTGTAGTTGTCATTTTAAGTGTCCACTAGGTGGCACCACACTACAGGTTTGAATTCATATGTACAGTTTGTCGTCCAGAGTGGGCTTTAAATTGCACTCTCATGTTATTACCACTGGGGGGGGCAGTTTGTTTACTGGAAGAAATGGGTCAAGGCTCATGACTGATGCTGAAGACCGTTACTTTAGCTGTGTGCGTGTGTTCAGCTTCTCCTTCTCGGCCCGCCTTCCTCAGCTTGTCTGTCCCTGTCTGTCAAGTTCAAACATTTTATAGACAAGAATTTTACCACAAGTCAATCGTCAGCAAGCATAAGAGGTGAGGGAAATCTCTCTGCCTGTCCCGCAGGTTTGGCGTGGACTGTCAGACGGTGGAGTCGAGCGCTGACACGGTGGTCCCGGCGTACAGCGAGACTCGCCACCACTGCATCTTCCAGTCGGACCTGCTGCTGTTCAGCTGCGCGGGCGCCCACCAGTCGCTGCACCGCATCTGCCCCTGCCGCGACTACATGAAGGGCCAGGTGGCGCTGTGCAAAGACTGCCTATAGCACCAGCACGCAGGCTGGTGATGATGGGTGGGGGTGTGGTGAATGGGCTGACAGTGGATTGGCCAGGGGTTTGGGCGCGTCTCGACAGGGTTAAAAGAAGTCGGAGCAGCTTAACAAGTGCGTGAGTGTGTCTGCGAGACATGCAGCTGTCAGTCAAACACACACCTGACTTTTTTTGTGGGAAGCTGCCGGGACAGAAAACATTCATGGGACCGTATGTTCATCATATTTATTGTTTTCCCCACTGCTGGAAGTGAAGCACTCCACACCCGTCAACCCTGCGGCTCACTAGCGGTGGCTGGAAGTGGCGAGTCCTGGAAGTCGTGTAAAATTACTTGAATCAACAAAGGGAGACGTCTTAGACTTTAAGATTGCAACAAACAAGCTCTCTGCTGCCACCTTGGTAGACTTCACATATCAGTGACTGCCTGCCTGTTTGTCTTCAGGTACACCAGGGCAGCAAGGGACCAAGAGGACTCGAACGCCCCTTGCTGACAGCCGCCCCGCCCCCGCCCCCGCCCCCTCCACTCCTACCCCTCCATCCACCTCCCCTGGTCAAATCTGAAACTTTTATTCTTTAGGTAGGTTTGCACTGGACTGGCATGCCTGAAGGGCCACATCTGCACCACACACACACACACACACACACACACACACACAGACGGCGGCTTAAGAAGAACCCAGTTTTACACTGTAACCAACTCGTTCCTCTCTTCTGGACAAACATGATGAGAGCGGACATGTAACGTAGATATCTAGATTTTTATTCTGGAAGTTTTATCATTTCCTGACACAACTCCAGACTTAAAAGCAGTCTTCATTGCCCTTTAAAAGACAGGAGAGTCCAGTTGTGGATCCGTCGCCGGCACGGTATGTCCCTTGATTCTCGTACGTTTAAAGTTGCACACGTGTTTTAAATGATTTATTTAAAGTTTAAAAAGAGGATCAAGCGCGTGCGTTCTCCACAAAAGGCCAGTTAGTAAAAATGTTTTTGTTCGACTGTTTCAACACACCGTCCGGTACTACGCACACACCGAGCGGTGAGGATCGGGGAGGGGCCGAGGGTCATTCTCAGTAGCTGCAGCTGTCGTGTACAGAGTCGCCGTGTCGTAGGATGTCGTGCCGTTGTGTCGTAGATGATAGGCCGTCGTCGGTAGCAGTGGTAACACCTAGACGCATCGCAGCCCGGGCTGGGAAGCATTAACAACACGTTTTCCAAAGCCTGCAGAGAAACAATTAAAAACCTTACCGAGAGGTTTGTCTGTCTTTATGTGCACAAAGTAAACGGTTTAAAAAAATAATAATGATAATAATACACAGATCCACACTTATCTCCCATTGACCACAAAATTGCTGTAAATCCTTTCAAGCAAACTGTAAGCAACAAAAACATGTCAACAAAGCGTTCCTGCAACGCGCAGCCTCGCATCGCCTCGTTTTCTTTGGATAATCGTTTAATTTGCCTGCAGATTTGCGAAGAATAAAAGATTTAAGATAAAATAAAGTTTATAGTTCTTACAGTGAATGGGGGGGGGGGGGGAGAAATGCACTACGTTAATCTATTCACAGAGGTTTAACAAGATATTAGTAACACTGTATATTGTTCATACGTTTTTTCTTTTGTATTTATTTTGTATACAGTCTTTGTCTCTGTGTTTTGCTGGAAGTCTTTGTTTTGTTATTTATAGGAGGGGTGTCTTTCTTTTCTTTCTTTTTTCTTTCCTTTTTTATAGATTTTTATTTATGGAGAGTAATTAAAAAAAAAAAAAAAAAAATCCAAAACAAAAAATAAGCGTGCTTATCTTCAAGTGTATGACCGAGAGGGGGAGGCTTTGTCTGCGTCTGTTCACCTTTCTGCAGTGATGTGACGAGAGAAACTCCTGTCCCTGACATGGCTGGTGTGTTTGTGCCGCAATTCTGAGCAGGAATAGTGACTTTTTCTTTTCTTCTTCTGTGCCCAAAACGTGCCAGCGCACGCTCAGAATTTAGGCCCAGATATAACTGCACGGCCCAGCTGACCTTATGTCATGATTGACCTTGTCTTTTTATAGAACATGATTTAACTTGTCTTTTTATAGAACATGTTTTAATGTTTCAAAATTATTTGACGTCTTCTCTTCATAAAATGCTAAACATTTGCATGGGCTTTGGTTTTAAACTGAAATCTTTAGTTCAGAATAATGTTAGCCACAGGTTTGAACTACATCCGTGTCATCGTCTCCTGTTCTTCCTCTCGTCACTGTCTCTCGAAGATGGACCGTAGTGGACAAACGTGTCTCGTTTCATTGTGAAAGCCAGCAGCAGCCTCACACTTTGTGCTTTGAGTTCCAATCTCAGTTTTCTCTGTTTGCACGTGTAAATTTGGACTGAATGGCACCGTTCAGCTGCAGTACACCGCCTGTACTCTCTCACTGTGTCAGCTCAGACAGTTTTTATGTTTTCTCTTTGGTTCTAGGTTGTTTTTTTTTTTTTTTAAACAGGTCAGTGATCTGCCGCCAAGTTAGCGTTTCTAAGATCATGATGTGCCTTTTCATGGTTAAGTTTGGTTCTGCTTGTGTTTGATTATCAGCGAGCTGTTTGGGCCTGACAGTCTGCTGTGGTGTGCCAGAGGTCAGGGTCCGTTCAAAACCATTCAACACTATTTTATTTTTATCTCCTTTTAATTTAATATGCTTAATTTAGTTATTTCAGTCAGTCCAAATCTTGTGATAAGTTACGTCCGGTTGGGTTGCTCAGGTTTGGAAACGTATACTGTTTGGCCGTTCACTGTTAACCATCTGTGATTTTAGGATTTCGGCTTCAGAACTGTACGAAAGGTTAATACCAGTGTTAATTGTCAGTTCAGCAAATGTTTGCAATGCATTCTTGAAAACACCAGAAGCCTTTCACTGGATTTACATGTCTTGTAGTAATTGGATTACCCACTTCCAGCAGTAATGTGATTTCAGAAACATTCATGTGCACATAAAATTTGGTGTCCTTTTTTTTTGCTTATTAGTTATTAAATGATCAGTAACCAGTTTTTATTTTATTTTACATTACTAGAAACTATGTATAAACTGGTGTTTTGGAGTAATCAGATTAAGTCAACACATGTACTCTACCATAAGTGGGTTTTCTGGTTTATTGCCTTAAACCGATTACTCCCAGCAATCTGTCTTCTTGCTTTTCGGACTCTACGTAGGCTTAAGCAGCGATACAAAAAGAGACAGCAGTGGTGTTATCCTTTTTATTCAAAGGATAAGGCTGGCGATATGCGACATACGCCTTGTTATTGTCAACAAATCCCACGTGCAGACCGAAACCGACAACGCGTCTCTCAATACGCCCTGACTTTCCTACCCTGTCTGTGACTCTCAGCCCAAAGCCCATTGGACGTAAAAATGGCTGACAAATATATAGTTTGGTTTTTTGAAAAGTCTCAGTTTACCTAAAACAGCTGGTCACTGTAGGTTTCTTTTGGTTTTTTTTTAGCAAATGTTGCTCAAACAGGAGTAAATAATGCATCTGTTGGGAACTATTTTCAGCTGCGGATTAATACACATTTGCTCTAGGGAATATTTGTGGCAGCAGGGCGATGTATGTGGAATCAACTCTAAATAAACAGTGCCCATGTTCAAGGTATTAGAGGAAGCAGCTAAACTGTGTGGCTCATTGGTGTGTTTTGAAATAGGACAACAATGGGGCACAGAGGAAGACGAAATAGCAGGCTTTAACTACACAGACAGTACTTATTAGTAGGGTACATTCATTGTTTTGCTCTTCTCGTGAAATGTGTTGACAGTTATAACAATAAGGAATGTTGCCAGACTTATCCTTATCCTTGTTCAGCTGAGATCATACTAGAAATCTAAACCAATAGTGAAACGAGCTTCAGTTATTTTTCAATAGAAAGAGAGAATAATGTTGACCTCCAATGACACATCTTAAAACAGAACACTTTGGTCCCTTCTCAGTGAGCTGCTGTGAAGAGGACAGTTCACTCCACACAGACCGTGTTGTGAGCAGCTTCATGTAGGAACTATCGGTAGAAAGAAAATAGTTCCTATATGAAACTGCTCACAACAAATCGGTGGATTATCTTGAGTAACCGGGTCATGATTTCTGGAAAGAGACGTTGCTGTTGAGTTTTTCCAAATGTACTTTTTTTTTCTCTTTTGCCGTTTCGAGTGCCATATAGTCCCCGTTAAATTCAGAAAATGCAGACATCTCTACCCGATATCTCCAAAACTCGTCTTAAAGGGACAGTTTACCCCAAAATCAAAAAGCCATGTTATGTTGCGGCAGAAGCCTTTTTTTTACTTTAATGTTAGTCAGGCTTATTCAAAGCATGCTGTCCATCAGATTATCAACAGTTTCAACAGAAATCAGCTCCGTCTGATCCCGAAAACTGAAACCCCAACGGTTTCTTCACCTTATCGTTCTTTGTTAACCTCAGCCAACGATGTATCAGTCTTTCGATCTCCACCTTGTGTGAAGCTGTCAGTTAGCTGTCACCAGAGCGGTGATGATTGTGGTCCAAGCAGCAAAAGGTGAATAACGCAATGACAACATTGTTTTGTTTTCACAGTCCTTGATGAGTAAGAGGGATATAACTTTATTTTTAAATAAACCTTTTTTCTGTGACAAAAGGCTCTGACTCTGGTTTAATATATGTTTTACATCACAGCAACACAGACTCAGTATTTACAGAAAAGTACAGTCAGCAGGGGCCAAGGAGTCCCACAGCGCCCGCGTGAGTGTGTGTGCGCGTATACACATGTCCAACTTGTTTATGTATTCAAATGAAAATCCCTAAATCTGACTAAACACAAACCAACAAGGTAACACGTGCGCGCCGTATAAACTAGTCTCACAGCACTGTGTGTACAGTCAGTGCAGCAAACACAGACTTGAGGAAAACTTTTGATTAGTCTGCAAATGTCCTCCGAGCTGCACCTGTGATCTATACCAGACAACCTCCTGACAGCTGAAACTCCACCTGATAATTACATTCATGTTCCACAGTGGCCGCACGCTGATCAGTATGATTAAGGCTTTGGAGTTTAAAAATGAGCACCGATGGGATGGAACGAAACATTGGCAGTTTGGTCAATGATATCTAGGTGCTATTCCTTCTCAACGGCTGGGAGCACTTTAGCATCCACTGTGCTTCAGTAAACCATCAGTTTTGTGCTTTTACACACTTTCGCATCTAAATTTTAAGTTAAAAGCAGGAAAATGAGCCTCCACGCACCGGCTTAAAAAAAGACTCCAGAGGCGCAAAGGGGCTCATTTTATATAGTTACCTGGACTTTATGAAAAGTATCTTTCCGTGAAGTCATTTTGGTCGTTTTCGTGTATTAAAACTGCTCCTGGGCTCATGAGCTGCAGCCATGATGGCAGAAAGTAAAGTAAGACCCGAGCTGGTGATACATTTCAGACAAGTGGAGGACCTACTAACTCCAGACCAAAATCAAAACATCTTGTCAAAAAAACTTGTTGCCTTTTAGTCATAAATGGATCAGTAAATGATTAAAATTCAATCAGCTTTATAACCATGTTATTACTCCACAAGTCAACAAACCTAATTCACCAGAAGGATTAGAGTTGCCCTCTTAAACCCCAAATCAAACAGCAGCTCCAGACCATAGAGGACACATGTTGACTCTGGACGCAATATCAAGAAGATAAATATTGACTTGTCCGACATCATGACTGTGGTGTGCGTGATGTAGCCACTTTCACTGATGGGGAGCCAATAATGTGATCTACCATGTGTAACTACGATCAGGCGTCGGGTACAAAAACAGTAAAAGTGATGTTAAACCATGACGTGATCAAAAAACTGTAATTTAGTGTTTTGAAATGGATACGACGATCCTACTGGACCTCAGATCAACAGTGTAAACTTCAGAACAGGGTTGGTCTCACTCTGGACAGTGGTGGATTCATGCGGGAGTACGCGGAGTTCTCCCCATCTCGTTTTCCTCCAATCAGGCTGATTAGCTCTGCTGTAGGCCAACGTCTCCCTATCAACGACCTTCCCACGGAGCAAACTGACCCACCAATGCTGAAACTGCTGGAAAGTGGAATCCTTCACGGTACGATATTGAAATATTTCATAGTATGAAATTGTTTTCTTAATCCCCTGCTGGTAGGCAGATTTGTCATGAAATGAAATTTAAAACCTCCTTGCACACAGTCGGAGTTCATCACAGACACGTTTTAGTCGCGGTCCTTCGTCGGGCATCAAGAGTCGAGGAAAGGTACCAAATTATTTTCACTACACTAGTCGCTACGTTACAAACCCAAGAAACAAATACTCGCGTGTAATGGTGGAGACAAAGAGAGACACCACGGAGGCCAAGCTCCGCAACCCTCATCTAACCCATTCCACTAACTAGTCTTCATATAGATACTTGCCGGGAGAACCGATTCCACTGGCAGGAAACCAGGGAAACGCTCCCAAGACGTTGTCTTTACCCGCGCTCGCTGTCACCCTGAAATGAACACAAACAACCGGTTGCGTCTCCTGCTGAGCTCAGCCGCTCCAGCCTGGAGGGAATTTATGGCTCTTAGCAACTGAAATCATGTACTTACCCTAATTCCCAAACAAACTGTGGACAAAGGCTGCAGCCCTTCCAGGATCCGAAATAAAATTAAAAAAACCCCACAAAAATAACTTGTCAATGAAAGCACTAAAACTACTCATTATACAAATGTTTTGACCAACCTCTACTCAAAAGCGTTTTAATGTGCGTTGGACAAACCAATAAACAAGCCCCTTCTGTCGCAGGAGGAAGCAAAATCTCTAAATGTAGGACCCGTTTGTCAAAAACTGGCTCACCTATTGTGACAAGGAGGGAGTCCACGCAACAGCTGAACTCATCAGACATCATTTATTGAATTAAGCTCAACTAAAAATAAACAATGGCATATGGAAATTGGCAACCTCAGCAATGATAAGTAAGGAAGGCATAGACGTGTACTGTATGTGCTGTGGAGGCTCAAGGGAGACAGAAGCTTTCAGCACATGGGCCATCTTTTATAGTCCGACAGGCCCAGGTGAACCGGATCAAGTGACGATTCTCCACTGTGGGCAAATAGTCTCTGAGAGAGCCAGAACAGCCCACCATACGCAGTGGGACGGACATCACAAACTCACCAACTTGCTGAAATTTTCCCCTTTTTTCATTTGGATTCTATGGATCTTGACATATATTGTTTGTCTAACTTTAAGGATGTTCTTATTGATGCAGTAACTCTCTCTCGGTGTTTGAGATTTGCCTGCTCTTTTTATCGGTTGTTGCAGCCTTTGGCACTAGTATAAAGATGTTGTTTCATATTTGTACATTTGATGCCTGATGGAGATCAATGGCAGAAAAGTCGTATCTGTAATGAACTCGGTGCTGGCAGTGTGCAGGAATTGAACTTTTTGAATACATGAGATAAAAGGAGAAGCTTTCTTGGAGCTGTAACTCTGTCTTTAGCTCTGGTGCCGCACTTTGTCATTTCAGGGGACAGCGTTCATAGACTTCCAGCTATATTAGATGCAAATATATTCCCATGTGTGGCAGGCACCTCTTCTGGTCAGTAGATGGCACACATTGTGAATGTACAAATGATATGTTTGGGTAAGAAACATAAAAAGGTGTCAACCTGAAGTCCAGTGACCAGGTTTCGACCATTTTCCTTCCGTTACATTCTCAGTGAATCGGAGGCTGAGTCGTGTGACTCCAGGACTGCAAGCTGCCGTTGGCATTAGGTTGCTGAAACAGAGCCCACTCCAGGCTTCCCTGCTTCAGCCACAACAGTCTAGATAAATATTGTAAACAGCAAATCACGTTACTGAGCCTGTGTGTGTGTGTGTGTATGCTTATATACCTGCTCCCTATGGCAAATGGGCCTTGTATTGATATATCCTCTCTAGTCATAAAAAGTAAACACCATTAATACTCCACTGCTACATCAGCTACAATCAATCAGTTTGACCTGCCACACTGCAACATTTTATAGCACAGCTGAGCAAAGGCCTCTAGGAACCGTGGGAAAAATAAACTGCTGTGTTTTGACAGGGCGGCGAGGTGTAACTGAGGTATTGTACATCAACTTTCTGTACAAAAATCTGTTGCTTTTAAGGAGTTGTGGACTCTCTGGGTCTCCTGTATGCTGCAGTGAAAGCTTATCTCTGTCCTGTTGCGTCATATTTGTCTCTTATGCAACTTTTTCATAAGTTAGTTCCTTACTTCCTTTTCACAGTTTACTCCCTCTATCGTTTTAACCCTCTTGTTTAAATATGGAGGCATTAAACAACAGACTGCCCCGTTCACTGTTAAAAGACGGATAAAGATATATGTACACCAAATTGTAAAACACCAAAAATGGTTTCCGCCTGCACTGTCATTATAGGCTGGGATCCTCAGTTCAAATCTTCGAATGGGAGGACTGTATAGACACTGACGCTTCCACTGGCACTGAATGTGACGGTCTGTGGAGAGACTGTAGGGACAGTAATCCCCGTCCCTCTCCTGTCAATCAGTCAGTCAGCCCCCTTCCATCCCTCCCAAACCCTCCTCTTTCTTTTCCTCCGTGGTCCGTCACTCAAACCGCTCGTAGTTCCTGGTTTGTCGGACCCGTGGGACCATGTCCAGCAGCAGCCTGCGGTGGAAGAAGAGGAGGATTTTTAGAAAGCAAAGAAAAAAACAGTGTTAATGTAAACACTTGATAAATCAAAAAGAAATGAAAGAACATGCATCCCATTCCGACTTCTTGAGATACTGCAGACAGGCTTGAATTCATTTTAGGTTTTGGGTGTTGCTCAAGGCAGGAAGTCTCAATGCATCAGCAGTGATCAACTTTAGAGTAAAAGTAAAAACTCTTCGCAGAGCTTATAATACAGATGTATCTCCGCACTTTTTTCAGTTCCATCTGTTGTTTGTACAGAATGGACATGATTTCTGGAGAAAGTTTTTATTTTTTGTGCAGGCACTTTGATTGGTAAAATGAGAACAGCTGTTTGTGGAAGGCAGTTTGGTGGTCAGTAGTAGCTTGATTTAGACGGGGGAACTGTATAGACAACGGTATCATCTGCATACAAATTCATCTTACCTGGAAGGATGCTCGTCCCTGTATCAGAACAGGTGCTGATATAGAACTTTGTGGTACACATTTTGTGATCTCCATGACTTACAGTTATCAACACAAACACTTTGTGTTCTGTATGAAAGATAGTTTTAATAATAACTCAACAGAATCAAAATCCTTTTTTATCAATGGCTGTGATGATATCATTAATTACAAATTATTGCGGCTGAGCAGTTGTATTATGTATAAGCTCTAGAGCAAAATATATTCATAAATATCAATATATAATCAGAAAAGGTTATGGCCCAATACCGACGGTTGCAGGACTCCACATTTAATAGTCTGCATACAAATTCATCCAGAAAACTGTACATGTTGTTGTCAGTTATCCAAATAACTACAACCGTTTGTAAACGTTCCCTCTAACCACTTCTAGTTACCACTTACTTGACTCCATAGGCGAGGATGACAAGACCTATGAGGACGCCTATTGTCCCATCCAGGTACCACACCTTGGGTTCATGCTTAAACACTTCAGCACTGATAAGGATGGAGAACCCCATGATTCCCCCCACCAGTGAGTTGAATCCTGGGAAGAGAAAACAAACAATCTTGTTTTTTTTCCATTGAAAAACATCTTACACGTAAGTCAGCTGATGAGGGTTTTGTAGCCTCAGCACCCGTTGTGTTTAGGCTTCACTCAAGACACCTGCCAAGAGTCCAGTGGACATGTGATAAGCCCATGTGACTACTGTGACCGTATAAAAAGGGTCACCTGGCATGATGGATTCTTGAAATGCTTCTAATATCTGTGATATACTGAAAGTTCATCTCGTCCAACCAAAATGCAGCTGACCACGGCCCTGTTTAGGTGACGACCGGTGTCTGTTACTCCATGGCAGGAATGTTAGCATTAGTGAGACACCTGAGTGTTACATTATTGCAAATAATGTGTCACATTGGAAGTCACACTGTGATGCTATTACTAGGAAATGACTACTTCATGAGTAGAAAACCCTTCCTACATATTTGAGAGTTGACAGACTCGAATAAAGGTAAAAGGACAATGTGAGACAGTTAATTAAAGAAACCTACATATTACTAACGAATCAGTATAATGAATAAGCTCCTCTTTAAAAATTGTTCAGAAACTATTCAACTTTGGAGATTATGGTCTTGATGTGGAAGTACAATGACCCGAAGGTCTGCTGTGTTTGAGCATGTGTGTACGCCTACCATCAGTGATGAGGGCCCGGCTCGTGAGCACTTTGCCGAGCATAAACTTGATCACAGCCAGGAAGATGCAGACCAAGCCACTGACGATGGACACGGTGAACAGAAATCCATCCTGAGAGACAGGAGCACAGAGAGATAGTGGGAGTCTTGGCTTGCTTCTATTTTACGATCTGCTCTGTCTTCAGCCCCCGGTCTCGTCACTTATTAGGCTGCACTTTTATTTTGGCATATCCTGCCATCTAAAGATTCTCTATTACTGTTGGCCAGACCACTGTGACTTCTCAAGACAGCTGCAACCACAGCACAACCACAGCTAAATACTGCAGGTCCCTGCTGTACAGCTCGTTCAGAAATGGCCATACCTGCTTATGTATCATAACACCTGTCCTTTTGACCATTCACTTGAATTATACTCCAAAAATGTTTTCCTTTGCTCCCCGTAGCTCTTTATAATTGCTTTTAAAGGCAATTACCTCTGTCCCATCAAATTCTCTGCCTCTTCCTGGTTTGTCCTTTTAGTTTGAAATAATTTTGATTCTTGTCGCACCTATTGTGAGTCTCACTGGAAAGGGTATCAGCTAAATGCCTAAAATGTAAATGCACAGAGGATGGATGGATGGATGGAGGAGAGGGAGGGATGGATGGATGAGAGAAGAGAAAGGGAGCTGCAGAGCACTCAGTGCCTCTGCGGCAGCATTAATATTGCACTATGGCCTTGGAGCCATGAAAAGCTACTTTGGCGAGCTCCCAGACATCAAAGAGGAGAGGGTGAGAAACTCTCAGCATGCTGCATAAAACCTGAGTCAGTTCTGTGACTCAGCTGTGAAAATAAAATCTAAATAGCATATAAACCTCGAAATATTGAACACCTTCATCAGCCGCAAGGACAAATCTTCCATATCAAATGAGATACATTATGCTATACATAATTTGCCATGGTTTTAAATCATTTAATTTTATGGAACAAATTGGAGGTTATTGGGTGTAGTTATCTAGTAGTTAGCTGGTTTAAATCATACTTAAGTTGTTATTCAGTATGTTGGTATTATGGTAAGTAGTGTGGTTAGATCCAGCAGTGGTCACATGTGGCGTTCCACAGGGATTCTCCCCCCAGTAAACTTCTAATCAACATTCAAAGTGGGTGGGCTGGCATTTTGGCCCATGGGAAACACATGGGCCCACACACACACGAGAACACAGACCCTGTCCAGAATGTGAACACAGTGCTTGGCATTTACCTTGTGCAGAATATACAAATGGTACTAACTGCTAAAGTGTATCATTTATAATGACTTGGATGTTGAGAAACCAGACTGGAACAGAGAGTGGGAGCAGAAAGAAAGGAAATATGGAAATTATTTTTCAATGAGTAATAATGGGTGAAAAAAGTAACATTACAGCGGCCGCCGGTTAACTTAGCTTAGCATAAGCAGCAGCTAGTTCCAGCGCGTCGTAAAAACCACAACTTGTCATTTTTACATATTAGTTTTTGTACGGAGTAAACAAACAAGATTCAACATGTTAATTAGTCAAGTAAAGGTTAAACTTGATTTATGAGGAAATATCTGGAATAAGCTGATTTGCACTGGGAACAGGTCAAGTGATTTAGGTACAAAAGTTTGTCTTGGCTTCAGTTTGATGATTTCTGGTTTTCCGTGGCTTTGGAGTGGATTTCATAAGCCAAGGGGTTGGGGAAATTTCTCACCTCCCATAAATCACTGCAGCCCTTCAAATTAATTACAGCTTGGTTTTGGATGCTAACTGACATTAATTGGGGCTCAGAGGACTAGCAGAGCAGGAACAGTCAGGTGTCAAAAACCAAACATCCTCCTCCACATGTTTCCTCCTCCGCTCCCCTCTCTCTCTGTTTCTATCCTCCTCTCCCTCTCTTTCCCATCGCCGCATACCTAAACAGCTGCTTACCTTATTAACATTTCATAGCGAGGAGGAAGAGAGGGAGGCGGTGAAAATAAACCTTATTTCCAACATCGGCATACACAAGCTAAATATAACTCCAACTGTGATGCACCAGAACCCAGTCTGGTAGACAGAAGAGGAGCAGGTCGACTCAGGAAAAACCCGATCTGTCTGCCTCGCTGCGCCCGCAGTCTGCCTGTGTTTATGCTCTATGTCTGTCAGGCCCGTCTCCTTCCCTCGCTCCAGCCACAGATGAAGAGACAGAAAACAGTTAGCCCAAATTCAATTAGTTTTCAAATCCGTTATTTATTGGGCTGAGTTGCAAAGGCTATTTGAAACTCGTGAAATATGCATTTCTCATCGTGGTATATTTTTGGTCTGCAGCCGATCCAAGAATATGAAATATATGGTTAACGTGCGTCCAGCTATGGGGATGAGTTCAGGTTTTCATGCTCTATATGCCAATCCCCAAAGCGAACCTTTATTTTTAGGATGCATATGTAATATATATGTTAAAATGGGTTTCACCTCCCATTAATAACAGTTCTAGGGAGGCAAACAATATATATTAAATGTAAGTGCCAATCCTTTGTAAGTGTAGGCAGGTTGGTTGAAATAGGAAATATCCAATCATGCTGTTATTTGACTATAGCATAACATTTGTCTTATTTTTGTGAAACGGGATGTAAAATCCTCTACATCGTTATTAATCAGCATTTTTTATCGAGTATCAGGTCAGATGTGTCAACCTCTATTACTCCTCTCTCAATGGGTCATCACGCTAACGTTAGTTAGTCACTTAAGCTAGTTCGTTCAGTTAGCTCTGCAACAGTCACACCCGGCAGTTCAGCGTAAGAACGGGTTTGTGTTTTGCAGCCTGTTTGAATTTAGTGATATTTAAATCTCCACTTAGTAAACACTTCCGCTAATTTTGAACTTAGCCTATAAGAGCACATTTGAGAGCCCAGCTTCAGTATTCTCATTCAATCTGAAGTAAAACTGCTAAAAAAGTATATTTTCACATTTATGTGTGCTTATATTTCCTTTTTCTGTGGGATTAGTTTTACTCATAGCTCACTTTAGTGTGAGTCTTGAAACAGTTGTTAACAATTAGATGACATCACAAAACTTACTAAAACAGCCTGGGAGCTGTAGGATAGATAGAGCTCATTCTATAAAGCATGTAATCATGCATTTGAAGCTAAATCAGACACCAACAATTATTTTCTCAAAACGACACCGATGTGAATTGGATTACGGAGCTAAAGTGGAAAGAGACCAATAATCTCTCTATAGTAATTCAGCCCACCAAAGCATAATGTACTCATATTTACTCGCCATCATCGTTACGTTCAGATCCTCTACAGCGTTTCTATGGAGATGATTATTGCCCGGCAAGGGGGTAATGAAACTAGTCTTCACACCTGAGATTTGTGACATTCTTGATCCGGCAGCCTCAACAACGTTGTTACACCTCTGTCCCACACACGTTCACGCAAGCACACACACATGCCATATTAATGGGGAGGGGGGGGCAAACCTAATGACTTCTTCTTTTCCTTTGGGCTGTTCCCTTTCAGGGGTCGCCACAGCGAATCA
>CM022483.1:11865970-11904208 GCA_011952105.1 Coreoperca whiteheadi
ACTCCCAAAGAGAACCTCAACATCTTAAGCTCTGCCACCTCCAGCTCTGCCTCTTGTCTTTTCTTCAGTGCCACTGTCTCTAAGCTGTACAACATCGCTGGTCTCACCACCGTCTTGAACACCTTTCCTTTCATTCTTGCTGATACTCTTTTATCACACAACACACCTGACACTTTTCTCCACCCGTTCCAACCTGCTTGCACTCGCCTCTTCACCTCTTTTCCACAGTCTCCATTGCTCTGAACCGTTGACCCTAAGTACTTAAAGTCCTGCACCTTCTTCACTCTGCTCCCTGTAACCTCACCGTTCCACCTGGGTCCCTCTCATTGACACACACGTATTCTGTCTTACTGCGGCTAAGCTTGACAAACCTAATGACTGAAACTGAAATGATGTCCCATTATATAAATATATATAGCTTGGTTTGAGAAATGTTTAAAAAAACTGTCTGCATTCATCCTCGCCATATTCTCACCTCCATGGGTTCCCATTCACAGCATTGTTAGTCTGACAAATCAACTCTTCCACCCTTAACACGGGTTGTGACAAACGTAGACGTACCTTTACAAAGCTAAACATATTGTCTATTATAGGTAGCAACATTTTACCTTGATTCCTTATGAGTGACATGTACACACACGCACTGCAAAAAAACTCCGTTCATAACAAGATTTTAAAAACCTATTTTCTCTACCAGCTTCTTACAATGAGCAACGGGGTCCTACATGAACACGCAACCTTCTGCCTAAGTTGAAGTGATTTCATGTTATATGAATCAAATATGAATTAATGCTAATAGTAGACAATTGTTGCAGAGTGGACAATAGCAAAGAAGCAACTTCACAACTTGTCCATTGTCCTCTTTGTGCTGAATCTGCATGACCTGCATGACCCCACAGCATGCAACCGATGAACATGAGAGAGACTGTGACATTCAAATATGGAAATAGCAGGTTAGAGAAACTGTCAACACCAAGTCTGAGAAGATAACCTAACGCAACACTGCAGCCTCCTCCTCTCAACCCTCCTCCTTCTTGCTTGGCCTCAGTCGAGCCTGAACCACCAACCCTCCAGTGACCAGCACCACGTGAGGGCCAAAGCTGGAAATATGCCTTCTTATCAGATGTGCAGCCAGCTCAAACGGCGACACGGGAACAGAATCAGCAACGTTACATCCGCAGCTTCATGCAAATCACGTAAATAACTACCTACATGTTATTTGGCTTGTACGCAAAGTACACTCAGATTTTTGGAGGATATTTTTAGATACAGGCACAAAGTCAACTGGGCTTTTATTGGATTCTAAGTGAAATCCTTGTCTCTGGCAGACTGGTGGTATTACAGAGTCCTGGCTGGACATAGTGGTTGTATCTGGCCAAGCTTTAAAAATAGCCACAAATTCCACCAAAATATCTGATTATGCACCAAACCTTTGGCTTAAAATCTGCAGTTAGATGGATAAAATTCTAAGTGACCCTGTTTGACTCTTCAGCTGACCGTAAAATGCTTTAGTCCAAAGCTCCCCTCTCCAGTTTGAATCGGTTTCTGACCCTTGCACCACTGCCCGAGCCATTTCCTGCCCACTGACATATACTGTTGGATGTCATCTAGGAGTAATGTAGTAAACTCTAATCTAGTATTATCTTGTCTTGTCTAGTGTTTTTGTTGAAAATGAAATGTGAAATATTTTTCCAATCTAAATCTTTCACGCAGCTTTCTCACTTCTGTTCAAAATCCGGCTTTTGTGTTGGTAGTCGATACATTTCTTACCACTTCAGGTAGCAGTTTGGTGGCCAGGTCGTGGATGGCCTTACCCAGAATGCACAAGGAGGACAAGATGAAAATCACGCCCAGGATAACACAGGCTCTGCGGAGGAAAAGAGACAGAAGAGTACATTACTGACTACACAGTCACAAATTACAGAGTTAAATTGGATATAAGTTGGATTGTGTGAGCCAATCAACAGCTGTCTAGTTATCTATCCATGTAAAAGTATTGTGTTGCAGAAAGCCAGCAGCAACCACCTGCTATCTTTTAGCACCAGATAGAAAATGAGAACAATCTCCTTAAGACAAGGTTTCTTCTTTTAGGTTTATTCCTTCCTGGACAGCAGACATTTTGACCTTGAACAGATTCTGATACAACAGTCCACTCCGACACTGAAGACCCAGATCAATAGTGAAAGTGGTACGCAGCTGCTACCTGCAGGATTTTAGAAATACTGATGTCATCAGGGTTATCTCAGCTTGGGCTTGAGACGTCAGGACCATTTAGAAGAAAGCCTGTGTTACAAACTGGAGGTGGGGATTTAGGAGGTGGGGGGTCTAATGAAAGATGCGATTGAGTTGAATGCAGGAAATGTAGGATACAGCATTTTTTGAAGCTTGACCCATGGTTAGAACTAAAAGTCAGGATATCTTCTGCATGTTGAGTTTGACCGTTCTTGTGCAATACTAAATACTAAATACTAACTATTGGATTGATTGCCATGCAATTTGGTACAGACGTTCATGTTCCCCAGGGGATGAAACCTACTGACTTTGGGGATACCCAGACTTTTCCTTTAGCTCCATCATGATGTTGGCATTGTTTTTTAATTTTAATTTAACTATTTATTGGATTGCCATGACATTTGGTACACATATGCATGTTCCCCTCAGGATGAACTGTAATAACTTCCGTGATCCCTTAACGTTTCATCTAGCACCATCATCAATTCAAATTTGTCCAATCGCTGTACTTTGTGTTTAGTGCTAATTAGCAAATGTTGGCACGCTGACATACTAAAATTTGATGGGTCACATGGTAAACATCATACCTGATAAGCATGTTGGCATTGTCTTTGTGAGCATGTTAGCATGTGGTTTGCATTAGCATTTAGCTCAAAGCGCCTCTAGCATGGTTGTAGACTCTTAATCTTGTTACATTTTGTCTAACAACAAATGTGAAAAAGGTAGGTGAAACAAAATTTTCCTGTGACCCTGAAACACTCCTGAATGACATAACCGTGTAACAGTGGTGTACAGAGCGACGACTTATTTGGAGGCAGCAGATGTCCTTTAAACACCTTTATCCAATTAACAAAGTCTAGAGGGAGTCAAAAAAACAATTGGAGCATATGCCCTGGTCATGCATGGCTACCGGTGTGTGGTCAGTTCTGAAGGCTGCTCTTGAGCCACACTTCGTGTCCTGGTTTTTGACCGGATGAGGTAACCAAGGCAACATCCAACATCACCCTAGGAAGTCCACACACACACACCATGGCCCCCACTAAGAGCCCCCCTGTTGTTTCTGGCACACATTGGATGATAAAATGACACCATATCTCTGCGTTGCTGTTGGCTCCACAACTAAAACAACAACAAAAACACCAGTGAAGGCTTTGCGCAAAATACAGCTTTTGTTTGAATACATCCATCATATCACAGGTTTACGACATTACTTTTTAATATCAATACCGGCACGACAACAGCGTCTCATTCTCACCTTTGCCACAGTCGTGTGAATAAAGGTGCTTTTGTTTCGAGAAGGCTCCACATTTCATTTGGGAACAAAACTCCCTAATTCATCTTGTTTTGACATCTCGGGCTTGTTAACCTGGCAACCGGTCTGTACCTGGGCATCACTATTCAGCCACATCTACTCCATCAAACACAGATGGATTAAAAAAAAAAGTGAGTAATATCAATTCTCTGGTTGCGTGTCAGAAGTTTTCTCACGTAGTCTGCTGAAAGCCGCAAGCTGTCAAACAAAAATGTATAGTTACGTATATGTGTTTGTTTGTGTGCACCTACATATAGTAGGTGTCCACTTGTGTGTGGGTGTTTTAGTTGCGTTTGTGTGTGTGATGCGCGGCCTCTCGGTGAAGCCAATTACTGGCTGAGCAGCTTCCTGGACTTAATGAAGGCTGCTGTCAAAAAGTGTCTTTGTGTGGATGTTTTAATGGGAAGATTTAACACTCTCATATGTCTATCAAAAATACTGCTGATTTGATTGAAGACATCCACAGCTGTTAATTGAATTACCCTGCTGACAAGACAATAAGAAAGTAAATAGAAATGAGCTCTTGAGAGTCTGACTGGTTCTCAAACCCAGCATTTGTTGAGGTGACTTTGTCCCTTTCGTCACATAATCTGTAATTTAAATAATTCCCATGTCTTTGGTAGATACAGTAATCTCTCTTGCAAATTAAACTTGAATTCATAAGCAATAACATTTCACTGATGGGAATCTTCTCTAAGCGTGCTACTGTAATTCCCACTTCAGCGACTGTCAGCAAAAGTTTCAGGTTTGCTTTAAAGGAATAGTTCAACATTTTGGGAAATACAATTATTCGCTTTTTTGTTGTTTGATGAGAAGATTTATACCCCTCGTGTCTGTCTGTAATTATGTAGCTAGTGCCAGAAGCTGGTTAGCTTAGCTTAGCATAAAGACTGGAAACAGGGAAATGGCTAGTTACTACCAACACCCCCAAAGCTATGTGGTTTTAGACGGAGTTATTCGCTAACTAGTTCTTGATTAGGACATTTACATTTCTGTTTGCTTGTGGAGTGAACAAATGAGATACGTGTTAATAGTGCGTTTGAGTTGTTTTAGGTGCATTTTTTAACTTTGCGCTAGCTGTTTTCCCATGCTTCCAGTTTTTGTGCTAAGCTAAGCTTATACCCCTGGCTCTTGGTCCAGGCAGACATGACATGAGAGTGGTATCAATCACCTCATCTTAGTCTTGGCAAAAAGAGAAAAAATGCCCAAAAAGTCGAGCTTCTTTTAATATAGTGGGTGACCGAGGATGGTCGAGGATGTGTTTCCAAATTAGGATTGAATGATTTTAGTTTATTCAGGAAATGCTACTAATGAATTGATATTGTATTGTTTGCAGCATGTCAGATATTTGAATTAACCGTTGGGTTAACAGTCTTTTTCTGTCTGTCTCAGTGTCTCATCTCCAGAGGACGTGATCTCATCTGTCGTCTCCACAGCAATTAGAGGTCACTTCTCTGTGTGTGTGCGCATGTGTGTGTGCGCGTGTGTGCGTGTGTGCGTGTGTGCGTGTGTGTGTGCGTGTGTGTGTGTGTGTGTGTGTGTGTTGGGATTGACATATTTGCTGTATGAATCTACCAGATGCTCAGAGATAATGGCAATTTTCTTTCATCTGATTCATTCAGTAACATATGCTTTTGTTTTGGTTGAATTTCATTTTCTGTGTATCTTCTTTGGTAATGTTAAGACTCTTCTTAGCAGGACAGTACAGGAATAAAATGACAGCCAGCTGTGTTACACTCCGTTTTCTTTTTTTCTCTTTTTCAGTCACCTGCTTGCTGCCAGCACCCTGACCATTCAACAGGCTCTGAAAAGCCCAGCTGACCTCCGCACACACACACACCATTATCAGTCAGGTACAGATAAGACGCGAGGCACCTGTCTGTGATCAGTCCCTGTGGGCCGAGGCCGACAGAGCTGAAGAGACCCGCTGTTTGACACACCACTCAGCACAAAGCAGACCACACTCACACATTAGACACTGTGGAGATACTGAAATGGATTTCATTACTTTACTGGGTTTGTTTGGTCTTCATAGATGGAATTAAACCATCTGAGCAAGCCGAAACAAAGGCTCAAACACTTTGTTTTGAGTGACACTGAGTAGTGTCTGCAAGTGCTTTTCTAATATGATATGAGGACTTACAGTAATGACAACATACAGTAACAAAGCTGTCAAAACAACACTAGTTCTGCCTGGACACTGATTTAAAAAACTACCAAAAACTATAAATGGGAAGTATAAATAAAAGACCAGGCAGTTCAATTTTATAATAACCTGGCAGATTCTTAGATAGACTAAACTCTTATCACTTTTTGGTGATAAGCTATCCTTTCTTTGGACTTTGTCCTCAATTGCACATCATATTTGGTCAGTTTGGTCAGTCAATATTTGTTCTAAGTTAATATCAAAAAACTGAATTGATTTACATTTTGATTTTAAACCAGGTCCGATTTGTTCTGGGTGAAAAGTGACTGTACTTACATGTATTCGCGGTGTGCTGAGTGGACAGCTGCAGCGTTGCTGTACCGCCACAACACTATGAAAGAGGACAACACATCCAGCACGGCATCAAACTGCAGAGTGAGTACAAAAGAAGCATATGTTTTACATTCTCTTCCCTACAGCATACAGTGTTAGCCATCGCAGCGTTAGGGAAGTGGAGGCTTTACAGTCGACTTACAGCAAATCCAAAAGCTGAAGCACTGTGGCGCATGATGGAAACAGCTGGAAAGAAAACAGAGAGAGAGAGGGACATTGAACAAGTAACACTGATACAATATGCTTGTCATACAGTTTAACTGATATTTATTCAAAACATATTCATAGTAGAAAACACAAATACTCACTTAATGGAGACAAATCCATGCATCCTTCCATCCATCTTTAATCACCACTTCTTTCTATATATATATATATATATATATATATGGTCACTGACATGGAGTTTTCTGCGTATTATGTTACATAAACGTTTCCTACTGTAATGCTGCTCAGTTCTCTGTTGAAGTCATATTTTTCAGGTCTCTTTTCACTCGCAAGCTGTAGTCTGCTCACAGGAGATGTGTTATATAGGAGGAATACTGACAGCAGGATGTAGATTTCCTGCCACTGCCTGTGTACGTGAACAAATAAAGGGTGTCTGCTGTAAAATATAAAATGTCAATCAGGAGAATCCCTCATTTAAATGAGCGATCCTTCGCTCACTTGGGTTCTCTCCTGTTTAACTGCAGTGATGGGTGACTATTATATCTGTCCAGAGTCCATTTTTGTGAGGAATTGCTTTTCTAGTTATTATCGGTTTGTGCAGCAAACCTGCTGGACAGGATAAGATGCATTTTGTTGACTGAAGTGATTTAGTTAGTTAGAAGCATATTATGTGCCTGTTTTGGCCCAATGATAGTGAGCTGTAGATATGCTGAAAACAAACATTGAGCCACAACCTCTGTGATCATCCGCACACACATACACCTGCAGTGGGAGGGGGAAGAGGAGAGACAAAGGAGAGAAGGATGCAGATAGATAGAGGGGAGGAATCCTCTCCTCTCCTCTCAGGTTTATTTTTAGCGAGACTCACTGGGGGCCAGCAGCTCGCCTCAGCCCTGCATGCAGAAACACAGCATTGTGTGCTATCTTTTTCTCTGTGCTTCCCCTTTAGTTGCTCGTTTTGTTACTGCTGCAAGGATAGGATCATGATTTCTTCTCCTTCTTCAACCCCCCACCCCCCATCCCTAACCCCGTTCCCCTTTTCCCTCCTCCTCCAGCCTTCCAAGCTCCCTTTTTCATCGTCCTCTCTTTTCCTCCCTTTATTGTTTCGCGTACATTCAGTTGCTCTCTCTAGGCTGAAGGTGCAATCATTCACTTCCCCAGGCCAAAATGAAAACAGAAATGAATGCTGCCTTCGCATGCATTTGCAAACACTTAAGCACACATGGACAATCCTTGAATACAAATGAGTAGGTGGGATTGTTTTTATGATAAAATAGATCTGCAGAGATGCAGCATGGAAGCAGTGTCAACTGTAACAATGATCTGTAGAACAACTTTTGGTCAACTTAGCAAAAAGCCACATACCCATACGACGACTTCACTTTAGCCTTGAGACACAAACTAGCCACTAGCTCACTGCTAATGTGATGTTCGGATGTTTCTATTCCTGTGCAGACCTAGGATTCTGGTAAATATACTGGTTAGAGGACTGAAGGAAGAGTGGCTCCCATATAGTTAAACTATTATAACTATCACATGTACATATATAGTGTGCAGCATAGGAAATGAAAAAAGATCCCATGATGTATGGCATGGTTGACCTCCTCTTCAAACATCCAGGGTGTAGATATTCTTCCTGTCAAAGAAAAGTCATACTCTGTTTGCCTCAGCTCTCAGTGTGGTAACAGACGTACGATACCGCAAATAAAACTTGACAGCTGTTCAAATGAAAGTAAATAGAGATGGGAGTGTCACGCATCTGCCAGAGTTGACATAACAAGGAAAAAGTAGCAGGCACACAAGGCTTTCTTCTTTCATGTACATATGAAGGACTGGAATGGATACAGATTCAATTTGTGACTGAAATACATTTAGTTTCATTCCAAAACCATCTACTATATAATCAACGGAGCACATTTGTAGCTGCATGTAAAACTCTTTAACTTTAAACTTCCATTGTGAGTTTTGCTTTCATGCTATTTTCTACGATTTTCAGTTGGTAGAGATCTCATTCAGGATGGAAACCCCACAGATCTGCCCGTAACGTCATGAGCTGGCGGACCAAATCCGGAAAAGTATGCTCCTCCTCCCTAATCGCCCCTCTTTTCTTCCTTTTTCTCCTTTCCTTCCTTGTTCTCCACCTAGCTCCTTCATTAGGAGCAGAAAGAAGAAATTGTGCGTAAACGAATCTGCAGTCGTCAAAGCTGAGCCCGCCGATGGCTAATTGGCTCCCAAGAAAGCTGGGTGGGTGTCAGCTGGGACACACACACATACACACACACACACACAAGATCTTTCGGCTCCCCCCTCCTCCCTCCTTGTGACATCTGACAAGAGAAACAGGAGAACTGAAGATAAAACACCACTCCAGCTCTGCTGGTTTATTGGCTGTTTGTGGAGCTGCATTATGCATATCAGTGAAACGCTTCGCTGTCAAGGTTGTTTTTACAGTGGACTGATGGTGTTTGTCTCCCTGTGCTGTTGTAGCAATGCATACACCTTGTTATTGAAGCAGCAGTGAGGGGCTCGATTACCGTTTCATTCATTTATTCAACTCCGTTCTACTAATTTCATTCTAGGAAGGATCGCAGACAACAAAACATGAGCTGGAGGTGAAATTCTGGGTCGCCTAAAGCCAAACTCTGACAACAAATCTGCTTCAGCAGACGCTTAGCTTAGCAGAAAGACTAGCATCTGGGGGAAACGGCTAGCTTGGCTCTGTCCAAACTGTAAAAATCTGCCTACCAGCACCTGTAAACCTCACTAATTAATATGCTATTTCTTGGTTGAAGGGTAAAAACGACAAGTTACGCGCTAGAAATATTTGTGTCTAGGTGCTAAGCTAATTAGCTGCTGGTTCTAGCTTCATGTTTACCATACAGATATAAGAGTGGTATTGAACTTCTCATCGAACTCTCGGCAACAAAGCGGACAAGTGTATTTTCCAAAATCTCAAACCTTTTCGTTAACTGAAGTAGGGTAGTTGAGTTAGGAATATTTATTGATGTACTTAACTGTTTTTAAGTCCCACTTCCCTAACAGGTTACAATCTTATTCTGTGTCTACAGATACACTGGTACCAGCCAATGGGAGTCACCGAGTCAAGTGGTGAGTCCGACCGAACCAAAAACTAAAATCTGACTCCAAATCTCTGTGTCTCTGTACTGAAATAGTTAAATCCTACATACACCTTGTCAAGTGAGAGGGACACCTCTCATCTGTGAATTGTCCCATACACATGCTACTTTCCCCACTGCAATAGTCTCTACGGTAAACTTAAAGTTGCACCTGCCTCCCCGTAATAAAATTCACACACGCGCTCAGGTACGCTAAAGTAGGGGTCATGTTTGAGTAAGGCCAATGTTTTACAGGGCATGTTACCCAGCGCCTATCACTCTGTCAATATGTAGAGCTGACAGGGAACAGCAGCAGGCGGTTATGACTGGACTGACACCCTGCAGGGCTCTGCATCCACTACAGTCGGCCACGGCGTAAAGACACCGCCAGACTTTAGGGTTTCGAATCCCAATGAAGTCTTTCATACCTATATACAAAGACCATATCTCGGTTGTATTACTCCCTCCTATAAAAGTCCTAACCTTCCTTGCCTGGTTCTTTTGTTTACATCTCTTCCTTTTGTGATCAGTGTGTGGCTTTAAGGAATAGTTTGACACTTTCTCGCTGAGAGTTTGGGAGGAAGGTCGATAGCACTCTCATGTCTGTGCGCTAAATATGAAGTTATAGCCAGTAGACATTAGCTTAGCTTAGCTTAGCATAAGCTACTCCGTCCAAAGTTCAAGCTCCACCTATCAGCAACTCGAAAGCTCATTAATTAACATGTTATATCGCGTGTGTTCAATCTGTTCACAAAACAAAGTGTAAAAAAGCCAAAAGAAGTTGTGGTTTTACGGGGATTTACGTGCTGCAACTGCAAACTTTGCTGTAAGCTGAAAACGTACTGCACCCAGTCACTGGTTGCCAACAAATAGGTGTTAGTGTATTTCCCAAAATGTTAAACCATTACTTTAATAAGAAAAATTAAAGGTGATCATTTATCTGGACATCATTATTTTATATATCAGCCTGCTTTGTGGTGAAGATATGTCAGTTTCAGCTTGTTCTATGAAGGCCCCAACCGTGAGGCAACACTTTCACTTCATATTCTCTTTAACACATACTGTGAATAGACAATAAAAGTGACCAAATTTGACGTATTCATGATCTCTTTATAATTCAGGCCATTAATGATGGATACTTCTACAAGAGTACTGGTGGGGGGTTTTCCTATTTGCTCTCTCTCTGTACTTTCTGCCTCTTGAGTCCATTAGTTTCTTCCTTTGAAATATATTTCATTTGGTGTTGCTTACTTATAAAAACAGACATGTCAAGGGACTGTGCAGAGCTAACAAACGTAAAGGAGGATATGGTGTGTGTGATGCTTACACCTGGTTAATAACAGGATTCTCACATGGTCTTTGCACATAAAAAATATTCTTATTTACAATGGGACTTGCTACTTTACATTCAGTACACATTGGCTTATTACCAAATAGCCAGCGACAGTTTAATGAGTGTTTAATGAGTGAACACGCAACTGGTGCAGTTGATTGTTTGCTAAAGTGTTCATTTTCTCTACAGTGTCAATCAAACAGGAAGTTGCAGGTAGAACCAAGAGAAGGAGGATGATAAGATCAAATTGAATCGGAATGATGCTGCGGTAAACTGCTTGGAATGACGAAATGAAACTGCGGTAAGAAAAAATCTTAACGTTTTTATCACGACAACAAAAAAAAGAGCATAACGCTGGTATTAGCTTACAGGACACACACATTTATCATAAAAAATGTAAATACAATAATGGTTAAATTAAATAATGGTTATTATGTTGTCCCATTCTATGAATATGATCTTCAACGCAATGTTGCCCCAGTAAAGTTAACACTGTCACTAAATTCTATTTTCTTCTCTCGAGACATTACCCTATTCTAAAATTCTAAATGACATAATACTGTTCTGAATTGAAAGATAAATGGGTTACAAATCCAATCAATAATAGAATTTGCAGTTTATCTGACAAAATTAAAGCAGGCTGGAGGCAACATGGATGTTGTTTAAACATTTTTCACCACAACAGCTTAAGGACCTTCACACACACGACAAAGAAGGACGATTTAGGACAGGCCTGCCCTGTCCTGCGGCTCTACCAGTGTTTCCTTACCAGAACAGGAAGTGGGCAAAATGTTTGTAACAACAAGGACTGCACTGAAGGAAGAGGCACTGATTTCCAAAACAAAATGCCTCCGTCCTTCAACCACTTCACTCCAACAACTTGCTGGGTCACTTCGCTAATTCTATAGCCGAGTAGTCAACTTGTGCCGCGCAGCAACACACTGAGTTCCATTTCTTTCATTTCACCCTCAAGCAAGACTCCAATGAATTACTGAACCAGAGGATTTTCATCAGTCCGGTCAGTTTTTCTCTAGAGAGCATCAAAATCGAAATCAAACAATTATGTGTGTGTACTGACACTGGCCCGCTGTGACTGCAAGTCAGATGATGCGGTTTACAGGAATCACTGCTGCTGCATCGGACTCATTCATCTCTTCTTCTGCTCATTTCTGCAGCTGATTTGAAAGCAGTGCCATGTTTGTATTCTCACAAACTTTTAAAAACAAAGTCATGAAGAGGAAGAAAAACGATGCTATCTTTCGTGCTGCCGTCAGCCCTAGTCTTCACCGTTACAGGAAACTCTCATATCTCTGCACACATCTGCAAACCAATATTGAAGTGATGCTACACTGCAGCCAAGCTTGTCCTCTTTACTTATGCATCTGTCATGCACTAATCTGCATTCACTGCAGAGAAGGAAGGAGCATCCATTGAATATTGCTGTATGTGATGGTGACAGATATCAAAGACAATCAAAAATCCTAATCTCAAGCACCACATGTCAAATTATACTTCATGTTTTTAAAGCTACCTGATACATATTCATCTTTCTATTTCTCCAAGTCTGTCAAATATCTAAGTAATCAGTAGGATCTTCTAAAATGGGCCTTCTAATCCAATTCCGCAAGTTGAAAAGCACAGTGAACCCTTACCTGAATTAGATCACTTCTATCTCAAATTAGACTGAAGCAGAGAAGCATTTCACAGGCAGAGAAATGAAAAAGAAGCAGAGGTGTCAAAAGTATTCACATTCATTACTCCGGTAGAAGTATAGATACTAAAATGAAAATGAAGTCGAAGTATCAACTCAAGCTTTTTACTGAAGTCAAAGTGTAAAAGTACTGGTTTAAAAACTACTTAAAGTATAAAAGTAAAAGTAACGTAAGGGAAAAAATGCCATTAAGGACAGAAGCTTAGGCCCCACAGGGGGATGTGGGATGCCCTAGGCTGCCTGTTTCAGCCGCATATATGCCCATTGAAAATGAACGCATTTTAGTACAATGCAAATAGATTAAAGAACCATATACATGAGGACGTCTTCGTACTTGGCTTCATATACAGCCTGCTGTAACTTATTACTTTGTTTGAGTAACGACCCCAACACTGGCTGTGTCCCTGCTGGAGTGTGACGTGATCTGTGTCATGTGCAGGTGCGATGGATCGCGTACAAACCAACAGGGTGTCGGAATGGTAGATGTTTATACTTCTCATCCAACCACAATCAAATTCACTCTATCCGGATGGCGCGTTGCATCAGGATAGGTTTTATTTTTATTTGTTTTTTGAACGTTGGCAAGCCGGAATGAAAATAAGCCAAAATGAAATAGGAGTAACTAAACTATTTTTTAAATGTAAGGAGTAGAAAGTAGAGATAATTGCATGAAAATGTAAGTAGTTGAAGTAAAAAGTCAGCTGAAAAATAATTACTCCAGTAAAGTATAGATACCCCAAATTTCTACTTAAGTGAGGTAACGAAGTATTTGTACTTTGTTAATTGACACCTCTGATTATAAAATTATCAAAAAATCCTCAGCTTGAGGATTTTGGGGGCTTTTGCCTCTAGTGGCTTACCTTGTAATTTCAAAAAGTGTCATTTCTATCCAAAGCGATGCCTGGAAAGATTCCACTGTGGTTGAGATTGTAAAACTTTATTACAGGAATACGGGGCCAGCTTTGTACCGCGTGCCTGCTGAATTATGACTGCGCTGCAAGAGCCACTTCAGAGACAAGTCATGTTTCAGTCATGAGAAGGTGTCAGGATTTCCCTCATAATTCTGATGTGGCTCCACTGTATAACTGAGGTTCTTAACCCGCAGATGGGTTTCCGACATTCATTTCATCAACATTTCAGACTGGGGGGAAAAGACAGAAAAGAGAAAAAATACAGGATCGATACAAGAATGGGGACACCTACCCAGAATACCCCATATGCATTATTAATGGTGATTAATAAACCTCTGCCCACATGCTATATAATCACTGAATTCCGCATGGGTCACCCCAGTGCTGACAAACAAAAAAAGAATAAAGGAGAAAGTTTGTCAAAATTACTAAATTATGATACTAAATTATGAGTTAGTAGCTCAGCTTTGACTCAGTATCTCATACATTTGATTTAGCATGTCATAGTTTTGACTAATTATCTCATGATTCTGACTTAGTACCTCATAGTTTTGACTTACTAAGTTAACATTTTGATTTAGTAAATCATACTTGGATTAAACATTTCAGTTTTCAATTACTATCTAGTAAATTCAAATTACAAAAATCAGATGTTTTCTGTTGTTGACATAAACTGGCTTCCATACATAAAAAACTTCATTTTATAAAATATACCAAACATAAGTGTTAAATAAAGACCTTTGCCTAAATGAAATAGATGCTAAAGATAGAAAAGGAAATATCTGAAGAAGTCAACAAAACTAAGAATCTGTCCAACGTCTGACACTCGACTCCCCCGCCCCCTCCACCAAATATTTTGGTGCTGAACTTGTCAGATTATTGATTATTACTGCTTTTGTGACGTTCTTTTGTACAGTAATCTGGTAGAGTTGGCCGCCTTATTGGTGATTTACAGTAGCATATCCTGCAAACTCCTGTATTTGTTCTGAGGTTTGGTTTGGTCTGATTTTCTGTACACAATCTGGGCACTAGTTTCACCGCCCTTGCTTAGTGTAAGTGTATCATGCTCATAGCCATTATTGTTTCTAACTTTAGATTATTGTGTCCAATAATTAGCTGATAATGTTTGATATTAGGTTTGGTTTGATTTTATTTGGCATTTTTCAAAAATATGGAATAGAATCCTCTCCTGGAATGCTGGGTGCTGTGTTACAGCATGCGCTTTGATAGTGTGGAATGTTGAGACACCAGATTAGAGCTGGGTTTTTTCATCACTTCATTACACATTTTGCCGACACGATGGAAGCAACACAAGCCTTTGTTAAACCAAAGACAACAAACATGCAGACACAGCATGAAGAAGAGCTGGAGGACCGTAGAAGAATCAACAGCTACTTCGCGGATCGTCCCCAGAAAACTTCTGATTTTAAACCCAAGATGGGAAAAGTGAGATATAATCTCAAGGAGGAGAACGCTTTTCTCAAAGCCAGACTGACCGACTCCCAGTACGCTGAGCACCTCTACTACTGCAAATATGTAGCTGAGAAGCGAAAGGTCAACGATATCAAGACCCTGCTGCAAGAGACTCGCTGTCAGCTTACCCACTCCACTGCTGCAGCTGAGAAGACGATCGCAGAGCTCAAAGACCAGCTGGAACGAGCCCGCACCAGTGACACCAGGTCGTACGAGGAGGAGATAAAAAATCTCAACGGCAAGCTGGAGGAGGCCAAGTTGCAACTGCAGCAACAAAGTTTCAAGCGTGATGCAGAGCCCTGTGAGGAGACTCCAACGCCAAAAAGCGAGGTTTTCCACACTGAACTGGGAGAGAAGCTCCAGCAGCAGCTATCAGAGGCCCAGAAAGACCTGAGGGAGCAGCTTGCTCAACACAAGAAGGCCAGAGAGGTTCTCTTCAATAAAGAAGACAAACAGTTGAAGGCTCTGGACCTGGAAGACGAGCACAAGCAAACCCCAGCCTCCTACCATACCCAGCTGGAGCACAATGCCAACAGCAAGATCGTGGCTCACCAGACAAAAGCAGAGGAGGAGCTGGTTTCACTTCAGCAGCGGCCGAACAAGAAAGAGGAGGACTGGAGTCGGTGGGAAGCCAAGCTGGGTGAACTCGAGTCCAAGATGGAGACAGCACTGGACAAAAAGTCCAAAAAGAAGAAGAGATGCTGGCTCGTCAGGCTGTTCACTTGACTGACTACAGCAGAAAGGACTGTAGGTGCACAGTCGCTCATTATGAGTGCACTGTCGCATTTACATGTCCTCCCTCTGCTTGCGTGGTTTTTCTCCGGGTCCTCCGGTTCCCACGCCCCCCAAATTAGAATCAATCAATCAATCAATTAGTCAATCAATAAACAACAAATAAATCCAATTAATAAATGATATACAGTGTCATTCTGTGTTAAATTACAAGTTGCACTTTGGTTGAGTTCACGTTAAAACAGCTCTACTGAGCTCATGCTGAACAGAAACGATGCAGCTACTTGAGAGTGAGACTGGTGTCAGTTTTCATGCATATATGATCTGTATCCAAGATCTAAAACCACATTTGTGGTCATTCAGGTTGGCAAAAGTACAATTAAAGTTACATTTGTAAAGTAACACAACTTTTAATTTGTGAAATAGTATGAAATGCTATGGTAGTGTTTCTTGACGGTGACTTTCAGATGAAAAAACACAATAATACCAAGGTCTAGAGAAATGGCTGTCCTCTATTTTGCTGATGAGTCACTGATGACAATATTAGCTTCAATTAGAAGTGATATAAAACTATTAAAAGACAGTCAGTACTCTTTCCAGGCACTTCACAATCTGAAAACCCAGAATTAGCCATCACATCCACGCAGGGGTCTTGTCCTTCACACGCTGACGTTCAACGAAAATAAAAATCAGACTGCTTACAACAAATACAGGTGCTCAAAACTTGTCCTGCCTCTGAAAGAAGTAAACTTCAGTAACGGCAGCAAGAGGCAAGGTCGAGTCCACACTCTTGACAGCAGATATGGTCCATGGTGCTTTCTTAATGGAGAGGAATTGTCAGTTAAAGTGGAAGCTGTGGGAGGCTAAAGGTCTGGGGGGGAATTAAACTGGATCTTGCCGTAAAGTGTGGACTGTCAAAGTAGCATGTTCACATCAATTGCTTGTTCTTCATGTTGTCTTTCATTTTATGTACGGTTGTTTAATCAGGCTGTTGGGTGTCACATTGATCAGCAGGGCGTCACGGTAATTAACAAACCTGTCCTTCAACTGAAGGACCAAACTGCAGGCATGAGTATTTCTTTGGATTGTGTTTGCGTAGCACACAAATTGTTTTAAAAAGCATCACTTCCTGTGAGTTCGAGAATTCATCAAAGGAAAGACCTAAAGGAGAGTTACTCACTGAAAGCGACGATGGCCAGGACTATGGTGACCGCTATGGACACCCAGGACACCCACAGAGCTTTCTTGCGGTAACTCTGCGCTTCGTGTGGCTTCAGACGCATACTGCTTTCCAGAAGACCTGCAGACAACAAAACAGGGCTACAGTAACGCACAACATACAGCTATGACCCAGAGAGAGCAGAATAGGGAAATAGGGTTAGGGGTTAGGGAGCCCAGCAGTTGTTTAAACGAAACCATGTGCGAGGTTTCGAGGAGAAATGTCTCTTTGATGGAACTGCTTACAATTCATCGACATCAAAGAGCCCTATATTTCAAGATATTGCCCAAATTAATATAAACCTATATTTTAGGTTTAGGCCCGTCGCGATAATGATGTTATCGTCTTATTGTTCGATATTTGGACATGACCTTGATCCTTTTTGCTGAGCTCGATATTGCCCGTTGTGGTTACATGCCAGTATGTTTACATAAAAATGTTGCCAACATTTTAGCCAACGCAATGCCAGAATAAACAGCAGGGTTTCCCTACCATTATAAGACTTGGAGCGCAGTGCTAAAGCGTTTTCTCTACAGCCTCGGCGTGTAGGGCAGCAGTTTGGAGCTTCTCTGAAAGAGCCTCACTCTTTCTCTCTGGATCTCTGGATTAGAGTGTTCCTATAGTTCCTACATGTATATATTTAGTTTGATCTCCTAAATATCGAAATAGTTCGTTTGATCTTCTCCCTCGCTTTGTAGATTTCTCTGCTGTCTCCCTTGCTGCAACTGACACAACCTGTATGCTTTATGCAAATGAACGAGATGGAAAGCCATGCGAATGCCACTTAAATGACAATAATATTGTTTATCGCAATTACTGCTGGGGCAATATATCTCCAACAAAATAAGTTTTCGTGACAGGCCTATTTAGGTAAACATCTGATTACTTAGGAGTGTATAGGCACAGGGGACCAAAAAAGAAAAAAACAATTTAATGGTTTGTTGTGTGCCCATATATGCTGATGGGTCTAGCTTTGTAAAGTCCAAGTCAAATTTCCCCATGGGGACAATAAAGTATCTATCTAAGATGTGGAACACCTGCCACTGTTTGAATGGCCGCCTGTGTGTGTCCCTCTTTCCCAAAGGCAATTCACTCATTTATTCACAAAACCTGTAATCACAGCATTTTAGGTAACACACGTCTACCAGAATGCCAGTACGCATACTCTGTATTCCATTTCCACCCAGCTCTGTAAATAATTGATCATATTGACCATAACATTGGGGTTTCAGTCATAGTTACATCATCTTTTTCCCCCAGAAATGAAGTCTTATTTGTGCGCAGTTTGAGGGGGTGAATTATTGGAAATAGAAAAGCAACATTTTTCAGTATAGTTGAATGAATGCAAGTGTGAACAGATTTACATGTAAATCTGTTCACACTTGCATTCATGTTATAACATAGGCTACATTGCGCTCCTCTCCAGGGCATTACGCACAGTGTGCGCCCTGGCGACGGGGCACCCGGTGAAACCTAAACTTTTGACATATTTCACACCGCCTACCTCGGTCCTCTATGCTGTCTGTTATCTTCATCTCCTGGTCCATCTTGAAACCCTCTCCCTGACTTTCCGTGTTGGGCTGCTGCAGCTGGGAGAGCGCCTGCTCGCACTGCCCGTTCGGCGCCGTCGGGTCCACCGCTACAGCCGGGTCCGGGACGGCGGCGGAGTCTGGCGGTGTGGAGTCAGTCATCTTCTCGGCGGGTCCAATGAGGCACTCCGAAAATGTCACACCCGTGCGAGAAGTGCAGGCTCCGAATTGGGGAGTGACCCAGACACAGAGACTGAGAGGGAGGGAGACTCCTTGCAGGGCTGCAGGTCCTGCGCCAAATAAATTGCACACTGAACGGTGAAATAATACCGGAAATTAAGACGTGGACTTCAAAACAAACGCCTATTTGTCGCCTGAAAAAAAAAGAGACTAAATGTCTTTTTTGTTCAAATAGAGTCTGAGCCTTTAGGTTGCTTTTTGCATCTAATGTCGATGCTTTAGTAATTATTGTAGAGTAAAAAATGGCAATCATTAGCCTACTTTGTGTTTCCCAAAATGCTGTAGGAACAAACTCAAAGTCGGTTACATTTGCTCGAGGACTGTAGCTACTTAAGTACAATTCAGGGGACTTTTTCTTTGCTTGAGTGTGCTAATTTCTACTAGGCTACATTACATATTCGATGGAAATACTTGTTGATAGCTACAGTTGCTAGTTACATTTCAGATTACATTCTTCATTTCAAACATCTGATGAATTCATACGTTACTGTAGATAAACTAGGCTACCCACCGGCGTATAACGTTCTTAATTAAATGTTGCTCTGCCTCGACCAGTAACAACATTATAAGGCTAATAATAATAATAGTCCAATATTATGTTGTCTATCCTAACACTCTAAATGAGTTCAAATGAACCCCTAACCTGTAACGTTAGCTATAACAGACCACTTAATGCGTTAGCAGTAAAAACCCTTGTGTGTATGGAATTGAGCAAAGGCACACTACTTTTTTTTTTTTTTACTGTTTATAAAGTAAAAAATCTGAATGTAAGGCAGTTTCCACGAGAGCCAGAGGCTAGCTATTTATTTTGAAGGTGGTAACCGGTACTGGTATGTCTGCATGCTGACAAACCTGATGCCCACAGTCTGGACAAGCAATGTAACCAAATATTCACGACAGGCTCCGGTTCGCGACGTTGTGAGAAAGCTACGCCTGGACTCTAATTACTACTCCCGGTGGGGGTCACGAGGCCTGTGCTCGCGCTGGATCCGAACAAAGCTGCTGCTGCGCCGCGCGCTCCGCGAGGAAAACACCTGTCCCGCGAGCACTGAGCGAGCGACGCACCGGAGCCGTTACTCGCCGGTCACGCTCGCTTCCTGAACGATAATGCCGTAATGATAAGTCGGTCGGTCACAACGGTTTGTCCCCGTGAGCGGCAACCCGTCACCTAGGCTCACTTTACTTTTCTGCAATCAAAACCACAAATAAACATTTCCCCCCTCTGTGGAACAAATCACTGATAAGAAGCCCCCCCCCCCCCCATTTATTTTGCTTGGCGCGGGAGGGCAACGATAATTCAAATCTTACAGGCTTTTTCAAGAGTGTGGTGCGTGAAGAATTAGGCTTTTAGTTGGAATTATTATCACTCTACACTAAACACGTGTTATAATGTGTATGAAGACGGAACTGGAGCATTTAGATGGCTTATAAAACTCGACAACCCTTGATATTCATATTAAAGGGTGTCCAGACATTTTGACTTGCTTGACACAATCCAAACCTGTAGGCTTTCTCTACCAAACGATCAGAATTGGGATTTTATAAATGATTATTAATTCATAACTGATGCTTAATGCTCCCAAACTGCTGACATTTAATAAACAGAGTCCACGCTGACCACCAAGCAGGTCACATGTAGCCACTTGAGAAGACTCTTGCACGGTAGGCCTATGAACCTACATGTCCCATTCCTCTTGTTTTGTTAGAGCACTTGAGGCAGAGGGACTTTAGGTCTTGGTCTCTGCTTCCGTTTAGTGGTACAGAGAAAGTAATGCAGGCGTGACGCTGCGCCACCATGCTTTCACACCGTACAGGTGTTGATCTCCAATGGACGGGTTTGATGCTCATATATTCTTCATATAATATTAGAAAGCCATAACTAAAAGTCACATTTTAATGAATAACAATAGTTGCGGTCTGGTCCTCTTGTATTGATCACATATGGATGTCTTGACACTCTTGAGTCGTTGCTTGTGCCAGTTAATAGGGCGATATTTCACATTAGTTTAGGTTAAGCAAAGCGACATGCACCAACTCTTAAAGGAATATTACATATTTCGTTGCTGTCCATGACATCAATCCATGACATCAGAGGACACACAATGATCAGTCATAGCTCTCATTCGGAGTTTTCGGTTTTCAAATGAAGGATCCTTGCCTAGGTGCATAATCCATTCATGACAAGGTGGCCGGTTCACCTGCAGTCTTCTCGCCCCTTAACAAAATCCTTCATTGTGCTAAATCTGGATGATACCCGACGCTCTACAGTCCGCTATAAGGACTGTGCCAACTAGTATAACCTAGAGAGAGTCTTGGGCTCAAATCGAAACGATAACTTCCCCCAAAATACATAAAACAAACATTGATTTCTAAGGGCTCTTTCGGGATTTACAGTAGCTAATAAGAAATGCAAGAGGGGCCCGAAGTACAGTTGTGACCCCTAGTGGCTAATCCGGATATTTTAACCCTCTCTGCTGAGTCAACTAGGACTGAAACAGACGGGACTGTCAGTGGCTACTGGCCAAAGGACTAAATACAGCTACCTAATACATCTGAACGAACAGATTTTGTTGTGGACAAATCCTTACCTGACACAGCGTCAGTCGTAAGGTATCGCAACAAGCAGGGCTATTTGCAACATCGACCAATGGTGGCGCTGTTCAGAAAATGGATAACCGGTTTGAACTCAGCCTCGGCTGCTCATTTCGTCCTTCCGGTGCCCCATCGCCCCACTCCCTCCCGATGCTAACACCGTCGGGCTTGGCTGTGGGAGCGTAATGGCGGTGCACCGGGGACCCTCTACGAAATGGCTCTTCACCCGGGAGCAGCTCGAAAACACACCGTCTCGACGCTCCGGAATAGAGGCCGACAGGGAACTTTCTTACCGGCAGCAGGCCGCTAACTTAATCCAAGATATAGGCCAGAGACTCAACGTGTATCCTTTCTGAAACGCGAAGGCTAGCTGGCCGACAGAGGGGTTAGCTCGTGTTAGCATTAGCTTACAGGAGGGCCGGAATGGCAAGGCTGGCCACAATTCATATTTGAACCCTCGAAACGGACTTGAAATCTTTCGTCGTCACGTACAGAGTTCTGTCTGACGAGATGGGCTATCTAACTCGGCTTACATGGTGTTTGTATTTACCTACATGCCGGCGTTGAGGCCTGCTTGCTAGCTCAGCTATTGTGTTATCTCTTCAGACTGCAGAGTCTATTGTTAGCTTTGTGTCTAATGATATCAGTGCTAAATGATTAATGAGACTGTTGGGACGTGTCATTTAACCTCATGCTGCGTTACTAAATGACTAACTTCCTAGCTCTGTGTCGTTGGACAAGTAGAAACAAATAACTTGCTTCTTACTTTTAATTTACAGGGTGCACGTTTTGCTAGCTGTCCACTCAACGCAAGCCGGATGCTAATGTGCCATGGTTTCATCACCAAAGCTGTTACAGCCAATTTAATTCATCGTGTATCTTCCATGTATTATGCCTTAACTGTATATCCAGCTCTCAACTAATTATCAACACGGCCATAGTATATATGCACAGGTTTTATATGATTCACTCCTTCACCAAATTCAATAGAAATGTAAGTACCTCTACAGTGTTGGCAGAAACCATAATTACTGGTGGAAACGTTACCGACCTTGAAAACCGACAGCTTTTTTTCTCCATAGATCATTTCCCAGACGACGTTGTTCCTGGCAGCAAAAGTTGAGGAGCAGCCCAGGAAGCTGGAGCACGTCATTAAAATAGCCCATGCCTGTGTTAACCCACAAGAGCCTGCCATAGACACGAAGAGCAACGTAAGTAAACTGAGACTAAGGTTTGGTTTTCACACGGAAGCAGTCCCCTTCCATATGAACCCAGACAAGACGTGTGCTGTTCTTCTCTATATGGGCACCACGTACGGTGGCCATTTCCATAACCCCAAAAAGGAGGACCCTTTGCGGCATTTAGTGAGGCAACAATAATTGCACGGGACTCTGGTGTGCTCGCAATACAGTTTTGTCCATCACATCGAAGGTATCATGATACAGTGATTCTGAAACAGCCTCCTCTCTTCATTGCCAGGCAATCTGATGTAAACCTGAGTGTAACAGAAGAGGCAAGAAGTGTTTGTTCACAGTATCTGCATTTATTCAAGACATCGTGAGGTCTGTTTCAAAAAAGTCTTGCAAAGTGCCTGAAAACATAAAATTACTGGAGTTCTGGAAATAAAATAATCTGGCAATTTTTTTTCCACACTGTGTCACCAACACAACCCATGAAAAGCGTCTCTACTGCTTCAGCTATAAGTTCGTCCTCTTTTGTCCATTCCCGATTAAATGAGGTCTGACGTTTCGGCATGTTAACGTGATGATACGACGTAGCCTGTAGCCAGCGCATGGAAGCTTGTTTACGTTTTTAACCAGTGACATATCAGATATTTATTTGACACCGCTTTCAGCCAATCGTTTGTTTAAATGGAGATCTTGCGGCATTAGGCGCTACGCTGCTGCATCCCAATAGAGATTCTCCTTTTTGGAGGACAAACTAGTGTCCTGCTTGAGGCTGTGCCGGACGCCGCACAGGGGGCTTAAAATCCGGACATATGACCGCCCTAGAACCACGTTATGTTAAAAATTGTGTGGCTTTACAATGTGGCCGAACTACGTTTTATAGAACATACATTTACACCTTTTCTATGATTTATGACCCTGATGTCAGTTTTGTATGACACCGTGACCTCTTGCTATCTCTTTGCAAATGTTTTTTTTTTCTGTACGAGATGTGTCCTACTGTTTTACACGCTTGTTGGTAACTCCTTACACTGACTAAGGAGAAAAGACGTCGTCAACTGCAGTAAAGTAAAAAAATCGACTCGAAGTAGTTGCGGCTTCCTTTGAGGGAAATAAAGTCTACCTGATGCTGTTGTAGTAAAGATTTGGGCATAAAAGACCATTGTCAAGTGTAAGTCTAATACAGAATCTGCTTCTTGTAATCATGCGCGTTGTCCGCGTCATTAACCATGTTTGGCGCCAGTTGTACGGAGAAAGGGCAAAGATAACTTGGTTAACTGAAATTCAAAGTGTTTTGTTTTGTTTTTTTGTTACAGCTTGCATTCCCCATTGCTTGACAGGACTGTGCCACAAATCTATATCCTCAGTGGGGCTGCAAAATGTCGTATTTTAGTGACATTGTGATTTGAATTTTAAAAAAGTACACTTGTCGCAACAGGCTGCAATGTTACAGTTGTGGACTTCTGTACAGCCTTTGCTTTCCCTTTGCCTGCTTTGTACAAGCTGGTATTTAAAGGCTATTCCTTTCTTGCAAGTGGATAAAGTGGTCCTCTTCTATCGAAGCACAGAAACAATGTAAAAGTTCAAAGTCCTTTTCTTTTGTCATGGGCTTTTCAACCTGGGTTTATTCAAACTTGAGTGATGTTGTATAAGAATGACACGCACAGGATTTTTCACCATTTTATGTGAAGTCCTTGAACTGAAAGGCTGTATTATGTCCATACGGTTAAGCTTTTATATGAGAATGCTAAAAGGCACAGGAGTGGCCACTTAAAATGATGGTTCTCCACTACCCATTGCAGTTTTGTCTGCTGGTAATGCTTTTATTTTGTAGGAATGCTGATTAGAAGTTGAATCACCAGTATATAGTTGTTGGGAAGCAGGTTTAAAATTGTTAACTGATGTTTTTCAGGCATTCCAACAGCAGGCACAAGAGCTCGTAGCACTGGAAACAGTTGTGCTGCAAACGCTGGGTGAGTTCTATTAAAACTTCACTGCTGCTCATACTGTATTTTGTCTTTTTCTGTGCGTTGAATTCCTTCACTGGCTTCTACAGTCAGCCTGTTTAGCAGCATTATTCCTGTCTTAAGGACTACAACAGCACATGGGCACGTTGACATTAGATATAGGATGTTTACGTTTTTCAAATAGTTAATAGACAGCACTTGGGGTTGTGGTTTTAGTTTTTCTTTTTTAACAAATGTAACCCACAATATCACATTGGAGTTCTGCTGCTGACATTGCGCTTGCACCGGTGCCTGATCTTTCAACATCTTGATTGCAGGTTTTGAAATAACAGTTGATCATCCACACACAGATGTTGTGAGGTGTTCCCAGCTAGTGCGAGGTATATAACCTTCTTTCTCAGCTTTTCTCACTTTTATACTTTTTTTAATAACTCAACTTGCCACATTTTCTTAGTGCAGGTCCCATTTTGGAGCCACATGCATTGTACTGCATACTTTAAAATTACATTAATGCCAGTTTTAAAATGCCGTCCCAGAGTGTCAACTGAGTTCTAAAATGAACTTTCTTCTTCTTTTACAGCAAGCAAGGATTTGGCACAGACTTCCTATTTCATGGCTACCAACAGGTTATTATCCTGTTCCCATTATTGCACTGTAATGGCACACTATAGCTTCCTGTCCTGCAGGGCCCCCCTTCCTGTGTCCAACGCCCTGTTTGCGCCTGGATCCTGGGAACCCCCAATGTGGGGAAGTACCGGCCAGGCCGCTGTGCGGTGTATTGTACAAGGGCTCTGTGTTGGCACATAGGGGTTGAATGCACAATGTGGAGTGTAGTGGTGCTGTTTACCTCTCAAGGTTGTTTGGTACGGAGTGCATATGTCTAAAAGAGAAACTCAGATGGTAGCCTGAATATAGATTGCCACTAAAGATTCTTAATCTTATAGAGTGCTTTGGTAAGTATAGTTTATAGTTCCTTTTTCCTTTTTAATTTTTTGCACATTTTCACCCCCAAAAGAGCTAACAATGAAACGCCAAACTATACTGCAAACTGCCTGTTCTGCGTGGCACTGTAGTTTTTCTGATTATCTATGAAGTATAACATAGTTGTATAATGTATGCATGTGTATCGTAGGGTTATTGTCTTTTTAAAGAGGAAATATTGTAGAATATGGCAGAAATGTTTCGAAGATTTTCTACGCAAAGATTTTGACTTCATGACTGAACTCGTTATTTTGATATTATTGTGCTGTTGTGTATTTCAGTAACTGACATTTGAGGTGTGTATTTTACTTGTTTTACAGAGACTGCTAGTTTGATATGGAGATTGATGTTCCCAGCAGATGATGGTAGACAGATATTTACAGTGATTTTTCTTAATTCGAGTTTATGCAAGAATGAAGTCTATATTAAAGTTTAGTGAATGTACTAACTTAATTGATGATAATTTAGTGCTTAAAAGATACTGTTGTGGTCAAAATATAAAAGATTTGAGATATGTTCATATAGTTACGGTGTATCTCCAAGACTGGGTGACATTATAGAAGTACCTTAATTTCCCCCACCTGTGAGGGTAAATACAGTATGTTGAGTGTAGCTGGAGGGGGGGGCGCAGTACGAGGGTAGTAAACAGACAGTTTAAACATCAGTGCAGCACGTACAATACTGCCCAGTATTTTAAAGATGTGGCACTATTACTCTTGTGAGGATATATCACACAGTTGAATCAAGTTATTTACTATATTTAATTGTATCTACATTTAGGTTTTTTTTAAGGTCATGCATGTTATGAGATGAGCTATATATTAATTGTAATATATATTTGCATAGGCCTATATTTAATCTAGATAACTTGGTGAACTATATTTACCTATACACATAAAGCAAGTGGGGCTATTTTTGCATTCTGAGACACTTGATAAATATCGTTATTGATTATTTTTATTAGCTTCAGCCCAGGCTGACTTTGATTGCGGTGTTGCTCTTAACCCGGGTTTTAGTTTCGATACATGAGAGCCAGTTTGCAGTGTAGTTTGGGATTCAGGGTGCAGAGAATATTAACCGGAGAAACTCAAAGCCTAATGATTTGTCTTGGCTACCAACATCAGTGTTTCTCAGTCTTAAACTTCCCATGTTTGATGTTGTGGAGTTCCAGTGATGACACACTTGTGCTGTCATCACTCATTTTACGCTAATACAAGTAGCATGTAGATTTGATTTAATTTTGTTGTTTGAGTAGATTTCCTGAAATTATTCTTATTCACTGACAGATTGAGAAACACTGTATCTGAATGTTTTATAATTTCCCCTTTTACAATAAAAAAAAAAAAAAAAAAAAAAAAAAAAAAGAATGGCCGAGTACATATTCAATATATCTACATTTATGTTATCACATGAGACTATGTATGTCTCATTCAAACATTTAGGAAAATGCCTAACAAACATAAGCATTCTTAGATGTTCCAGTTCGATAAGGTAAGGCTGTGTGTATGTGATGTGATAAAAATGACTTTGATTGTCAGTATTGTTTTAAACGTTCGCTATTAATGTATGTGAATGTTGCTTTGTTAGAAACTGTCTAAAATGTATAGTAGTACAAAAGCCCATCAGCTGATGTTTGTATCTTTCTCTTTTGTTTCTTGTCTCCTCCTGCAGTTTGCACCTCACCACCTTCTGCCTGCAGTACAGGCCCGCAGTCGTTGCGTGTGTCTGCATCCACCTGGCCTGGAAGTGGTCCACCTGGGAGATCCCCGTGTCTACAGACGGCAAACACTGGTGGGAGTACATGGACCGCACCGTAACGTTACAGCTGCTGGATGGTAAGAGCTTCTGTTGGACCTATTCACATGTAATTCTCATTTTCATACACGGAATACTTGTATCATAAAAATGTTGTTTTACAGTCCTAAAAGAAGAGCGGGATATTAGGGGAGTTTTTTACTTTCCCAATAACTCAAAAGGTATTAGCCCCACACCAGTCCTGAATTTAAAAGAGTCTGCAAATGAAAAACCTTGTCTTGCTGCTAATGAAGTTAAGTGCTGCTACCTTCACTGGACCTTAATGGGACTGCATTTGGACTCACAATGCTTCAGATCAGTATTAAAGGTGGATTACATTAGAGTAAGTGGAACAGAGGGCTTTTGGTGTACATAAGCTTCAGGCCGAAGGCTGCCTCCTTCCAGCCACGAGGGGAACCGATAGGCTAACTGTCACTTTCCAACAAGAATGCCTACCTACCCGCCCTTCTTACTGCTGTGATAGTAAACTGAATATCTTTGGTTTTTGGATTGTTGACTGAACAATACCAGACACATGAAGGTGTTTTTGTTTTGTTTTTTTAAATTATATACTAAACTGTTAATCGAGGAAGATAAACGGCAGATCGCTAATGAAAATAATGGTTGGTCGCAGGGCTACAAAAATGTAAGTAAATGTTACTGAATATGTGCATCATGGCCTTGTTAGAACCGTCCCTGTGTTTGTGAGCTAATTTTACATGTTGTTCAGTTTGATTTTAGATAGCGCCAGTTCATAAGTTATCTCATTGCACCTTTCCTATAGAGCCGGTCTAGACTGCACTCTTTACAGTAATTATTTACAATAATAATATTTGGCAGATCACCTTTTCAGAACAGAGAAGACGTCAACAGTTAAACTTGTTGAAATGTTTAGATAGTAGAACAAATGTAGCTTTATTATGCAGGTAGGACGACCAAGCAGCTGTCCCTGGTGTCCCCTACTGACATTGCCTCATCATATATATCCAACGTATCGCAGTTACAGCTATGATCCTTAGCTATCAGCAAATAGTATGTATAGTGTTAATGAGCCTATAATATGGACAGGCGATCACTAACGTTGTCGTCTTCACTGTTTTCAGAGCTCACGCATGAGTTCCTGCAGATCCTGGAGAAGACGCCCAGCAGGCTGAAGAAGATACGGAACTGGAGGGTATGTCATAAATACCTGTCAGGCAACCATATGAGGGCAGTACAGGACACGTAGCGTGACAGGTAATGGTTAGGACAAATTAAGTGTCAGAATTTCATGTTGAAATCTGTTGTTGTTATTGTAGGCCATTCAAGCAGCCAAGAAGCCAAAGACAGAGGGCTCAACAGTGGATAGTGCCTTTCAGGGGTCGTCCTTAGACGGCCTTCCCGGCGTCACCAACTCCTTCTTCCCCTCCACGTCTGCATCAGACTCAGACATGCCCTCCCTGAACAACATCGCAGCCCCCTTCTCCTACCAGCCGCTAGACGAGCACTCAAAGACCTGCGGCTACGACCAGTTCTCCGAGCCTCTTCTTTCAGACTTCACGCTGGTGAAACACGAACACAAAGCTGCAGGCGGGTCTAGTAGTAAACACCAGCAGCTCGGCACAAACGCCGCAGCTTTTTCACGGCCGCAGAAGGTCTTGACTCTGGAAAAGTACAGAGAGAAACATGCGGCGGAGCTGGCCTCGCAGAACGGTATAAAGGAGGAGCTGAGCGCAGACGTGTACGCAGCTGCTCCAGCTCTCTCGCACCACCACAAGAAACGCTCGCAGTCACAGCAGGCCGGCCAGTCCGGTGACAGCAGGAGAGATAAGCCCAGCTCTAAAAAGGCTCGGCTGCCGCCTCCTTTCGCCGAGAACGGCTCCGCCACTAGCGAGGAGCTCAAGATGAGAATCAAAGTTTCATCAGAGCGTCATGGGGGCTCAGAGCAGGGCGGGACTCTGCCTGGAAAAGACAAGCACAAAGAACACAGCGGCCACCGTCACTCGAAACACAGCCACTCGCACGCTTATTCCCTCAGCGGAAACAGCAGAGGCGCAATAGACAACCCCTCCTTATCCTTACGAGCTTCCAGCAGCCACGACGTGAGCTCCTCCGGCTCGTCTCGTAAGAGGCCTCACTCTGACGCCGGAAGCCACAACCACCACCACCACTCGTCCAAGAGCAGCAGGAGCTCCAAAGGAGGCCTGAGCTCGTCCCACTACTCCTCAGAGAACCAGAGGCTGGTGGAGCACCACGGCCACGATGGAACCAACGGCATGCTGACCTCCAACGGCCAACACACTGACTACAAAGACACTTTTGACCTGCTAGACTCTTTACTAAGTGCCCAAGGAATGAACTTGTAACCTTCGGAGAGTCTACGGTGTTGTCTAGAATAAGGTATTACCATCTTTATTAGAATTTTTAAAATGAATTTATTTGTCTTAAGTTATCTGAAATCTGCGATGCCCTCAGTCGTGTCTACACACTGATTATTGTTGATTCTCGTCTAGCTGTCAAAAATGTAAAATTATATGCATAGAGCTGTGTACTACTAGCTTGCAACAAAACAAACCATGAAGTTTAAAGAATGCGGCTGGAAAAATGAGATTTTAAATGTTTTAAAACGAGCTGACATGATTTTAATGTGCATGTTTTCAGTCACAAAAGGGACGACGTAGCTAGTGTTCACAGCCATCGTGACAGTTTACAGACAGGCCTCTTTTTTTTTTTTTTGTATGTTAAGACATTTTGTTCCACTGAAAATCTCAGGTCTTGAACTTTTTTAATATAAGAACGAATCTTCCTCTGTTTGGGTTTATTACCTGTATCTGTGGAGATGTATCACCTCGTCCATTTGCTGACGAAGAGGGCAGAACTTTGGTATCTGTCTAGGAAACATGGTCTGCTTATTTTTCAATAGTTCCAAAAAAAACAATACAAATGTGAGGCCGAGCTCCATTTGCTGTCTATTGGGACTTCCCAAGGCCGTACCTGAACTTAACGTGCAGACTCATAGAGCTACAAATGAAGTTTACGTTACATCTGCTGTGAAAGTGCATTTAAGATATATCGGCTAAAATTGCAAAAAGGCCTTGTGGTTGTACCTCGTCAATCGCTATTCAGTATGATAAATGTTATTAACTATCAGAAAATACAGATCTCTAAAGTAAGATTGTGTATATAGGACTGTAGTTCAGATTTAAAACTGTATTGCATCGGTCCCAACCTTCCTCCATTCAGTGTATCATGAGATCTAAAACAGACTGTATTGATGAACATATCCTCGATTTGTGTATTGGGAGCCCAAATAAAGGTGTAAAATAGATGTTTACACATCACAGCTATTTTCTGTTAAGTGTATGAGGTGAAACCGGGAATGGGGATTTACCGTTTGAGTTTGTGATTACAGTTGTTGGGGAGGGCAAGCTTTTCTGTAAAGCATGTTAAACATAACAAAAACAATGGGAGGAGTTACTCACCAAGGCTTTAGAGAGTTTGTTTTTAGGACATGGTCATGTTCTCGATTATTCTTTCACTTTCAAAATGCTGCGTTTTCCATTGACAGTTGTAGGGCTGCAACTAACGACTAATTTTCTTAAACAACCTACCGACGATAATAGCAAATATTTACATTTGAGAAGTTCGAGCCAGTCAGTTATCTTTACATTTTCGCTCAAATTGCTTAGAAATGAATCAATTGTCATAATTGTTGCTAATTTTTCTGTTGATGGTCTAATTGATTAATCGACAGATCGTTTGAGCTCCAGTAAGTTCATTATTGACTTGGAATCGGTAGTTCAAAAGAATAAACTTAACTATAGATCCACTTACTAACTTTTTGTCTAGGGCTTTCAACCACAATTCACTATTACTCACAAAATAAAAACTGAGCTCCAATACTTTAAGCAAAACCCATCTGCTGAGGAAGACGGTGAGATGTGGTTGAAAGCTCTGGCAAAAGCTAGAACGTGGACCTTGAGTTCGGATAGTTTTTTTTTTTTTTTGTCAAACTACTTTTTCCGTCATTTTCACTCATTCCAGATTAATTTATGGGGAAGTAGACTGGATTGTTTTTCAGTTTAACAGAATCTTAATCTGCTTTAATATTTAATATTACACCCACCCAAAAAAAACCATCCATCCCTGGATACTTTTGATTCTCCATTTTTGGTCTGACAAATGTGAAGAGCCATTAAACCTTGTTTGACGTTATAAAATCAACAAGAAGTACCTGGATCGCCTTGACCCGAGTTTCACTCTTGAGTTAGAAAAACGCAGTGCTCAGTGCAAAAAAATCTTAAATCCCTAATTTTGGCCTGGAAAGCATATATAGCGTGCAAGAACGAAAAGATCCACCAAATCATGCACATGGTTTAATCCCAGCCTCATAACGTTGGATTTATTCCCCATTGAATTTAAGCCCTCGCTGCATTTGAAGATAAGTCATTCGTCCAAAGCATCAAAACAGAATATACAATGGCCGTTTCCTGCTGTCTGCCTGCTTGCACGTAGTAGATTGATGCATCGATTGTTACGTATAATGAACAATGCTGATTCCATTAAATGACCACAGTATCAGCTTTCAGTACTTGCTATGTTTAAAACAGTCACATTGGAGCTGTAATAGTGCTGAAGTGATTAGTAGTTGGGTTGCGGTGCTACTGAATTAGTAATGTTAATGGGAGTAACAAGGCACGATTGGAAATGCATGTTGATGTTACTGCATGAGCAGAATATTTGAGTGAGTGTGCTTTGAGAGTTTTTCATTTTGCATCGAAGCATGTTTTTGTCTTGATAATTGTAGAAACTATGGGAGAAAAAATGTAATCTTTTTCTTTCAGTAGCTAAATTACCTTGAGGCCCCCCCCCCTTTGTTCCTTGCAGAGAAACCTGCCATTTGGTCCCTCCAACAAACCTCAAGGGGGTTTCAAGGTTTAGCTTTGGACTTCAAACTCACCACAGTACAGGGTTGATGGTTCATTCGTGGGTGGAACATAAATCCAGTCCCTGATAATTAACTAGCACCATCAGAGCAGACGCAGCGTTTTCACCAAGTATTACCTTCTAATTTTAGCGTGGAAGACAATGGGGAAATTCAGCGGGAGGACGTCAGTGAAAATTCAACCATCTGGACATTCTCGCATACTGGTGGGAGGGCGATGATTTATTTTGAGAAGCCTCTCGAGCTGAATAAGAGACGCCTACTGCTCGAAAATCCGCAGAGAGGGAGAGACGTGAGCGCGGCTTTTGTGAGCAACAAATCCCAGAATTAAGAGCCATCTGAAAGGAAAACACCGTCCAAGCTCTAATTACAACTCAGAAGACAGGAACCGATATAGCTGTGCGCAGGGAAAGGTTCCAGACACAAATACCATTATTATCATTATTGTTTCAGCGGCAAAGAGAGCAAGTTAAAAGTTACTGGACGATTAAGTTACACTTTAAAAAGCTCATTCAGAGACATGTTCTCTCTCAAGTCATGCTCCTTTCTGATGTTATTCAGCTACCAGATGAATGGATGCAAAAACATGACCGCATCATAAATGATTTTTGTTTGCTACAAGAACAATAGCAGCATTGGCAGCCATTTTTCACAGAATTACAGAATTGATGTACAACAAAAATCCGTCTTCACGTCGCGACGATGTCTGCTCCATAGCTGCTTTACTGCCTCGTGTCCACCAGATGGCAGTGTTACCTTTGGCCTTTAATACCAGCAGGGTAGATCAGCACCAACAAAAACATCCAGCATCATTTTCTGGTTATTTTTGTTTTGTTTTTTTTGAGGAATTTAGTTTGGAAAAAAAATAAAAAATCAAACAGGACGCAGTGATGAATAACCTTGAAAAAGGACGCAGCTTTTCCTGCCATAAATCCAAGGTGCCTCTCAGCACACTTTGTGATACTCAGTCACAACCATCTCACACTCGTGTCAGCTCGCACCGCCACAAACTTTGGACTTGATCCATCTAATTAGCAGATTCAGATAACTGTTGGACGGCGGAGGCTCAAAGGCATGCCAGGGAATGTTGCGGCGCTCGGTAATTTCAGCGGTGGAGTTGATCAAACGGCCTTTGCAGAGCAGCATACGGTGCACTTATACCCATATGAGTCTTAATGCAAATGATGCCCAGGAAATTGTGCGGGAAAGTGGTATAATTATAAGCTATTGTAAGTCCATTGTCATTCCTGTCTGAGAGGTCTCTCTTGAAAAATCAGGAGCTGATGGAAACCCCTCTAAGTACCTGAGATAGAGCCGGAGGGGGGAAATGACTGGGCCTGTGCTGCCATTATGCCATGGTAGTGCAATTATATCCAATGATTGGCAGGAGCATAAATTAGCCTCTGTCTTCGTGGTGTGGTTTACTTTTTGTTTCCAGCCAGTGCTAAGGTATATCTTTTTCATGAGGTTAAAAAAATAAAAAGCCGTAGCACTCTCTTTAGCCAGCTGTTCTCAGTGAAAAACAAGACATTATTTCCCAGTTTTCCTCTGTAATTATTCCCTTTACTACCCCAGTTTATTTCTCCGCGCGATGCAAATGCATCCTCGCGCGGCCTGAACACCAGAGATTCATGTTTGTGGTGGGAACCGCAGAGCACCAGCTGTCCTTTAAAAAGAGACAGCTAAAAAAAAAAAACCCACACAGTTGATGTGAAATGTCTTCCTCCCTACTCGTCCCCAATCATCAATAATTCACCGGCTTCGACATTTGAACTAATTATGGTGCACCAATGGCCTATTTGAGCAGGGTCCTGTCAGATGAAAGCTGCTAGGTCCTTTCTGTCAGTGGTGGAGGCAGCAGAATGAAGTGAGAACAGCAGTGGAGGCTGAAGCCATTAAAATGAATGGAAAGCACCTCTAACAATCATCCACAACACACACACACAAACAAACAGGAACTGCTGCTTCAAAATACACACACATTTTAACATCATCCTTTGCTGCCTCACACACATTCACAGATGTACCACACTGGTACCAACACACACAAATAAAGACAAAAAAAAAACCACAACATGAATTGCTGCCTCACACACACCCACACTCATGCAGACATGCATAAACATGATGTGCTACAGTAGCTCACACACACATAAACACACACGGTGACGTGCCCGCCACCTGTGTGGGTTGTTTGGCCTCCTCATCCAGACCTCTCTGGTTTTAATTAGCCTGCTGCTGAAGTGTTTTCCTTTTTATATTCTCTGAAGGGCGATGATAACGGCTACAGCCGAGATGGAGGCTCTCTGCTGGTTTGTTTCATTAGGGAGAGCATAATGACCCTGCAATCACAACACCAAGAAAATACCTACCCTAATAATTATTTTCCTCCTAATGGTTCAGTTTATACTCTGCTATGGCTTTTGTCATCAGTGCCTCAACAACTGAAATGATTTATAATAATAATAGTAATCATCATCATCCCAAATTTATTTTGAGTTTTTGGGGTAAATTGTCCTTTAGCCAGACGTCACTTAAAGGAATAGTTTGATGTTTGCTTTCTTGCCGAGAGTTAGGTGAGAAGATTCACACCACTCTCATGTCTGCGCACTAAATAAGAAGCTAGAGCCAGGAAGTGGTTAGCTTAGCTTAGCATAAAGACTGGACGTGGGGGGAACAGCTAAGCTAGTCGACTGCTGGCTCTAGCTTTATAATTAGCATACAGCAACGAGAGTGGTATCAATCTTCTCACCCAACTCTCGGCAAGAAAGCGAATACACGTATTTCCCGACACGTCAAACTATTCCTTTAAGCAACTGACACAAGAGACGCTTTAGCGTCTTTCAGCTCATTATTTTGGTTTTCACGGCCCACAACTGTAAGTCTCATGGCTCTCATCAACCTTTTTTATAGCAGCGGCAGGAAGATGGTTTCAGGGTTAGCGCTGATAAATCCACTGTACGCTAAATTAGCGGCTCGCTTGTTAACATCATGGAGCATTTAGCAGCATTTAAGAGCCAGGTGTTTCCCTCGGGAGTTGGTGAAGACCAAACCAGAGCGAAAAGGCGACTGAATAATTGACTTACCTTCGTCAGGTGCTAATGCTAAAGTCTAAAGAGTTATCTTCATTAACCCTATTAAAGAGCTACGTTTCCATAGCAACAATCAATGACAAATCACTGACAAAAAGAGGCAAACCTGGTCATAGATTTGGCATCTGCTAACAAAATTATGAAGTCAGAAAAGAGACAAGAAAGATTTTAGAGATTGCAGTGACCTGCTGGAAATATACAATTGATTGATTGTGTTTGCTTGTGCAGCTTTGTTCTGGAAGAATCCCCTCAGTAGACAAAAGTACATAACAATTAAAGTAGACTTTGTGCAACTAAATGAGCTTTGATGTCTACGTTAAGTCTGTTTATATGTTGGATCTAAGCCTTAGTAAAGTGTATTGTGCAACCAGCCTAAGATAACAGAAATATACTGCAGTCAGAGCGCTCAGATATTTATGATCAGTAAAATATTGAAATAAATTCAAAGCAGACTGGTTATGATGTTTCTCATGGCGTACAAGCATTTACTGTAGACTAAACAAAGTGATATCCAGACATGAATTAACTTCTTAAAATCTGCAGAGGAAAAACTCTGTCTATTTTGTTCTACCTTCTGAACCTCATTTTCTTGACCTTCTTGACCGTAATTTGCCAAATTGATTGGCTATTTTGCTTATAATGATGCTTTTGTGGAGGGATTAGTAAATAACTTACTACCATCAAGCTGTTAGAAGTTCTAGGACGTCCTGTACTTAACACGACAGAGGCAGCTATTTGGATCATCAGGTTTCCGTGGGAGATACAGCTGGGTGTCATCGGCGTAGCAGCGAAACAAAACGTTATGGATTATGCGGTGGAGTGGGAGTATGAGGAGGAGGATGAGTTGGTTATTGAGAAAGCTGAATTGGAAAGGTAGGAGTCGAGGCTTTCCAAAGCAGGATTTGGGTAGACAGAGCATAGAAATATGTTTTTCTGTGTTTGCAGTGCCAGGGTGAAGCAACAGGGGTGCTGCCAAGGGTTTATTGATATTTTAAGGTGAAGCAGCACAGATGAAAATAGTGACTCTGGTTTAAGTTTTGAGATATGATAATGGTATCTTGCCTCTATAACTATGGCAGTTTCATAAAATATATTACACAATAATGAAAAGCACTAAAAACTATATATTTTTTAAACCTGCTGTGCCAGACAAGCCCAGCAGGTAGTCATAGTACTAAAAGGGTTTGTATTCCATTTGTTTCTGACATTGAGATAATGACGCAGAAAGATTGTGTTGCTGCTGAAACATCTGTAACTTTATATCAACATGTCCTCAACAGCAGAGCCGCGTGTGTGTGTGTGTGTGTGTGTGTGTACACGTGTGTGAGGCAGCGATTCATGCTTTCACGTGTGCATTTGTGGGTGTAACAAAGCTAATCCTCTGCGTGTGTGTGTGTGTGTGTGAGAAATATCCCAAAGATGCACATGCTGCTGGGTAATTCCTCCCGTGTGCGTTCATGCCCTCTTATTATCGTCGTCTTCCTTTCTTTGAAGCAGCTACTCATTCATTTGACCAAAACTCAATCACCCGTTCCAGCACATGTATCATCTTCCTTACTTGCTATCTGCCTCTTTTCCTCTGCAGCTAAAGCAAGCAAAGATCCCCACAGACGTTATTAAAATTTCATCTGATCTTAGCTAATCTATTAAGGAGCCACAACCGTGATGCTGCATGGTATGTAGAGAAATGTACTGCAGTCAAATATGAATGGATACATGGATCCTAAAATAGACAGTGCTGTTTTTCCTGGTGCCCTCAGGGAACGATGGGCAGCTCTCGTGAGCAAATTATGTCAAATAAACTACGGCTGCTCAACATTTTGGGAACTACGCTTATTTGCCTTTCTTTCTGAAAGTTTAGATGAGAGGACAGATACCACTCTCATATCTGTAAGCTAAATATGAGGATTCAGCCAAGAGGCGGTTATCTTAGCTTAGCATAAAAACTGGAAGCAGGGGAGAAACGGCTAGCCTGGCCCCGTCCAAAGGTAAAAACAATCCGCCTACCAGCACCTCGAAAGCTTCCGAATGAACCCGTTACAACAAACGAAGAGTAAAACACAAGTTGGGCTTTACGGGGAGTTTTGTGCCCGACTAAAGCCCAATTTGAACAAGATTTGTTTCTCTAGGGGAGGTGATGATTTTAATCCCATGTGGAAGCGTGTATGTGGATGATAATTTCAGCCGTGATTCCTGTTTTTCGGCGAACTTGCTGGTCCTCCTGTAATTTCAGTCCTGTCGGTTGCAATCTACTTGGATTTCAAAGTGAATCTCTGAGTTTTTGCCCGCTGGGAGAGAGATGCTCGTGCTTTTGCTTGATTTATGTTTAATAATCAGCTCAGTTTGAAATTTGACTTTTGCGTCAAAATGGAGGAAGTCAAAAGAGTTTCTGCTAATCTGACGGAAACATGTTAACACCAACATGCTGTGTTGGCCTGTTTGGCAAACAATACGACGATGGAAAAAATGAAAGCCATCAGGAGAGCAAAAAATGTCAGCTACAGGTAGATACTGGTATTCTCTTTTGGCTAGTCCTGCATAACGTCCATGCGTATCAGAGACCATATCCTGTAATTTCTCGATGGTTAAAATGTCCAATGAGTTAAATTACTTAAGAGCACAGTGAAGATTTTATCCCCCACCTCCCCTTGTAATGTTAATCCTGTCTGAATAGGATTTATGTCTTGGCCGGGTGCAGTGACCTCTTGGAGTCTCCGCTGGTTGCCTGACAACCTCACGGTAACGACAAGACTTTTGTACCTCTGCTAGCAGTGTTGCCTGTTCACTATCACACCTGATATGAATCTAGGACATCCTGTGTTCAAAAATCCCTAAAAGAATTTGTATTTATCCAATGGTGTGGACTCACATAAACACTGGCACGGTGTAGACTACATTTTTACACTCTCAGGATTAACGCTGAGGCTTCTGCCACGTGTTAAATCGTCCAACTCTCTGAACAGCCCTCGCTTCTCCAGGTATATCCGAACACCTCGCTCCCTTCAACACGGCTGGCAAACCTTCCCGCTATCACATAATTAAATAAGATTTATATCATCACATAGAATAATTCTGTGTGGGCCGATGGTGAATGTTGCCATAGCCAACTCCCCCCCCCCCCCCCCCCCCCCCCCCTCCCCCCCCCCCCCCCACCCACCTAACAACACGGCACAAACAAAAAAACAC
>CM022483.1:11904233-11962699 GCA_011952105.1 Coreoperca whiteheadi
CACAAAAAAAAATTTGGTGGGGGGCGGGGGGGAAGTGTGCCATACCCCCCCCCCCCCCCCCCCCCCCCCCTTTTTGCACCAGCCCACTCGCACAGTAATTGAGAAACTGGCACAACTGAATATACATTAAAAAAAAAAAAAAATGCGGTGTGGGTGTGAAGATGTCCACGGTTGAGTGGCCAAATACAGCCCACTCAAACAGCCCATTGTGAAAGTACTTATCAATTAATGTCAGTGGACATTTGTGACACAGGTATAATTGGTTTTGCATCAGCATGAAGTCAGATTTGCATATGTGATGAAAGATTGATGACAGATTGGTTGCATTTCACTTGGCTACCCATTTTCATTCACTTGTATTTTTATAGCACTCTTGTGAAACCATTTTGCAACTAATTTGAGGATGACCTTCATATTTTTCGAGCAATGTTTGCCACAATACATTCATGATATCAAAAAAGAACAGAGGCAAAAGGCACATTCTTTGTGGTCACAGTAATTACACTAACTGCTCTTCAGTGTATTAATAGGCCTAGCTCTTTGCTAATAAACTGTCTGAGGGAGCCCAGGCCTCACAGCTTTAAACAGCCTTGGCTGAAAATTTAAACGCCAATATAACTTTGCGGAATGTGAAAAAGTGTGCTTCGCTGCTAAGAAAAGGTGTCTCCTTCCTTCCTGATCTGAATGGACTAATTTGCTAACCATAAGACCCTCGAAAAACGGCGAACGACTCCCCAACACCCAAAGAAATCGCTCCTAACACTTCAGACTTGTTTCTTGGCCTCTGCAAACTTACCCCAAACTTTTGGAATCAAGTCTGTATTTTTTTTTTGTTTTTTGTTGCTAGTTTTATAATTATGGCTACAAGGTGATAATCATCTAGTGGCAGAAATCCCAGATCTGGATCACCACCAAAAGCGAATCAATTGTTGCCGAGTCCAAAGCCAATCTGTCCACCAATATCCTCTGAAAGCAAGTCAAACGGGTTTGAGATACCCTGATGAAAACATAACCTTTCAACGTGGATATATAAGAGCTAATTTTGCTGTTGAACTCCAGTGAAATATACTATCAAAGCTGCAAACCTGTAGCTCCTTTAGATGCATGATGATTTGCAACATGTGCAAGACGTTGAGCTGATTTTCAGTGAACCGGGCTGAGGTTCCCTTCTGGCATCCATAAAGCATCACACACAGTCTAATATGAAATGCAAAGAGGCTGAGAGCAAAAACAAAAAGTAAGTTATCAGGAGGGTGGGGATTTTTTGTGAGTTGACATGCCAGGAATTCACAAAATGTTTGACTGGGAACTAAAAAAAGACTGCTTTAGTGGATGTAATCCAAACATGTTTTGCCAGCTGGAAACTCGCGACCACATAGCGGACAGGCTGTTATTTCTCTGCAATGACTGATAAGTGCCTCGATTTACTTCTTGCAGCGTGTCCAGACATGCTGCCACATGATGGTATTGACTGTGTAGAAGCGTGGTTAAATATCAAGTCAACCTAAAGGATCCTAGTCACAATGTTTTCAGCGCTGGGTCTGCGATGAGGGCATTTTGGCAGATTCCTTTGCCGACTCCGTAGCCCCCTGCATTGATGTGAGACAAGATATCCGCCGCTGTTCAGTAGCTCATGCCGCGTGTTCAAGGCATTATGGGATGTTGTACCGATGAAGCAGAGGGCTGATGGAAGACAGTCGCAATGGCCCTCTTCTCATTAGATGCAGGACTGTCTGTGCTCATTAGGCCGGCGGCAGCGCAGTGGGGCTCTACTCTCCTGAGGTAACCAAAGGTGCTAACACAGACCGTCCAAGTCTCAGTAATGATGCCCCAGACCTGTCACTCTTGTCACAAGACTGACATGACCTTTTTCTGGCTCATGCGCTGAAAGGGGGAAAAAAAAAAAAAAAAAAATCCTAATTTCACAGGATGAGGCAAGAGAAGCCCTATTTTGCACCCCAAATGTGAAAATCTGCCCAGTTTTGCATCAACGTGCACTGTGAAACTTTCGGAGCTGTTGATTCACCTTTCACAAGAGTCAACAAAGGCTGTTTCCCGTGAATTCATTGGCGATTTAAGTGATTGCGATTCAGGTTTTAATCTAAGCACAAAAGCCAGACCTTGCCATTAAGACCTATGAAATGCAGGCGTGCTGAGCAGCGACAGAGCGGCTGAATAGATGTCTGGAAGCAATCTATGAAAGATGGCTGATCAATGGGCGCAAAATGAAATGGGAGATGAAAAGATGTCTTTTAAGGCTCATGAAAAGGGAACTTGTTGGAGGGCGTTTTGTTCAGCTTTCCATTTTTAACCTCAATCATCTGAACACAGCTTACATGAAAGGGGAAAACAGTTATGCTGTAGCCTACTGTGGCTTTCTTCCTCTGATGTCAAGTGCCGCCAGGACTCTTCTGTGCCTGTATGGACCATTAATGTACGAACTGTATGTTTAGTTAATACGGCTTGCATTTTTGTCTTAGCTTTCAATGCTTTTATGCATTGCTGAGGCTTTTTCCGCTGAATACTCAACTGTTATTTGTTTATACACGGACTCATATGTTGACAGCCTGCTGTAAAGCGCAGAAGAAGAACATCTTTATGATAATATAATAGAGATGAGATTACGTCACTGCTAAATTGCATTAGGTAAAGATGCCTTGTAAAACGATGTGGTCAGATCCAGTCCTCACAGGGGCCTTTCCAAACAAAGCCTGATTGTAATGGGCCACATGAAGTGCCAATTTTGCCCCACACGAGCTCCAACATACAAATGAGAGCGAGCAACAGCGAAGACATACATTAATCCTAGCCAGATTGGGGACTGTATGAATTATGCTAAGAACCTTATCTTTTATTTCCCCAGATCTCCTGCTGGGTGAATTGATTGCGTTTTTGGTCTTAATCCGCAGCATGCCATGCATCTTGGGAGACAACCAGGGAGCCATCTTGAATAAATAGAATTTGGACTTGACAAAAGCCATCTCCAGCTGAGCAATGAGAAAGCATCCTTTTACCACTGCACAACCCCTGCTACGTCGAGCGACATTAGGAAACAGCCACGTTGTTGTATCGATTTTCTGTTACTCGCTTCAGCTGCAGTTTCTCTTGGAATATCATTTGCGTGTATGACGCTCATCAGGATGGATAAGCCCATTTTGGAAAACTCCTTATGTTGCGACGGTCCTCAAGGAACATCTCCGTGCAACCAGAGAGGGTGTTTTAATGAGATTAATTAGATCGCTTATGAGCGATGGTCCTCCACCAATTACCTGGGCCATAATACCGTTTTCCTCCACCCAGGGCGTTGCGCTCTGCCGAGCGGTGCCAACCTTCTGCAAGCGCGAGGCTGCAGCGGGAAATGATTAATCATCTCATCACCATCCCAAGAGATAATATGTCAATAAAGACAAAAGCCTGTCGTCGGCTGTGGCCGTTTAAAGCCAAGAATTGCTTTCTAAAACGCCGACTCCAGACTTCATTTAGACGATACGGGTGCAGTCTTTTAGAATACAGGCTCCTGATGTTGTAACACAACACTGCAGAGGTCTGACTGGAGGTCCATTCCTTTTCTATAATGAGGTTCTGCAGTTCACATTCCACCAAATGACAGAATATCAGAAGTGCTTTGGCAAGACAGTGACGGCGTCGTTCCTGTTTTTCATTCCTGAAGGAGAGCAGCGGGGGTACGACCTCCCTCGTTTCTATTTCCTTTTCCTTGCTGAAGGGCAGGGAGGGTCACAGACACAGAGGGATCGCAGTGTAGAGTGTGGCAGCCAGGAATCAAACCACAGCAGGATTCGGCCATGGATTGGAGAGCCGGCGGCTGCACGCAGAGCGCCCCGTGCAGGCTTTTATTGGCCCTTCTCCATCACACCTGTCACACGAGATTGGGTTTGTAGAAGCGCTTCTTTCAGCTGAAAAGGCCAAAGTAGATTATGGGGGCAGGCGAGGTTGAAATGGAATAACCGATGGAATGGTGCCAAATATAACGCCCTGCTGTGTGAATGCAAATCATGAAATCATGATTGAATTATGAATTATTTGTATAGTTTACTGTCAAGTTTTGCCTGGTGGAACAGCACTAAATTTTCATGTCACAGACCCCTAAAGAAATATTCTGTCACCACACCCTATGGGGAGATAATATTGAAAACCTACAATTACAATAATCATTCTCCTACATAATGTAATGTCTGTAATTAGAGAAATTCCTATGGAATTGAGTTACAGCGATTTTAATCTATTTCTCAATTTGCTGTGGACTCCCAGGAGCCCCGTGAAGGGCCCCTGGGAGTCCACTGACCCACATTGAGAAACACCGTTGCAGCTCTGATGTTAGCATGTAGAGGAAATGTATTGCTCTCTTGTGATGAGACCAAAACCAACAATGTGTTATTCCAGCTCTCTGCCCTTCCTGACTCCCCTAACCTGTCACAGATATACACAGAGTGATGTCATTGGTCAGAGGTGTGTGTTTGGATCTCAGTCGTCATAAACTGTTCACACTTTCAAAAGAGTTTCATTTACGTCTAACTTACTCAAATCCCCCTCATGCTCCACATGGTAGCAGCCCTTTACAGATCTATATATTGCGGGAGACTCGAGTGACAGTCAGGCTGTTTCGGTAGCCTTGCTAGCTCGTCTACGCGTTCTGTAGAAGGAAGTTAACAGTGCAGAACCACACAACTGTCATTGGAAAATCCGCAAAACTCCGTACAGCAAAAGAAAAAAACGCAGTAAAGCTTGTTAATCAACTTGCCTTTATTCTTTCACCCTTATTAGTTTGTCAAATTGTGATTCGAATGCAAATATTTTCAAATGAAAAAAAACGATGATTGAGAGAAACAAGCTAAAGACTTGTAGCAAGCCAACGTCTCTACAAAATATTAATTCAATGAATGAATATTCATGCTAACAAAACTTGTAGTTTCTCAGATTGTGAAAACCAAATAAGATCCCCTCAATATAAATTACTTTCCAATGTCTGTACTAAAGTTTTATTGTCACAGAATGTTCCCTTACAACTAAAAACTCAAACCATGACATTGTCAAACACACAGTCCGTACGGTGTATGAGACGGTAACAGCTAACATTGAAAACATGCTAGTAGATTAGCTCGCTAGCAGCAGTGCTGGCCTCGCCTTGTATTGCTTCGTATTGGCCGAGCCCTCTTTGAGCAATCCAGTCTCCTGTAACTACATGTTACCCACATAGTGCTAAAGCTAAAGATGCCCCACTGTTTTTAAGAGTTTTTGGACAACAATGGAGCTCTATGGCACAGAAGAATCAGACATAACAGGCTTTGGACTCGCACTATTTTTTAGTAAAATCAATTTACTTTTGGTTGCGTTGTTTTCATGGAATTTGTGGGAAAAATACAGAATATCCCCGAACTTTTCCTTTAAAGTCCTTGAGATTTCCGTTGGATTAATTTGCTGTCAATTTTGATATGACAGGTTCATTGCTGTAGTTTTTGCACTGCACTTCTTTTTAATTCCATTTGCTTAGATTTTCTTCAGACGGCGCTCTATTTCTTTCTGTTCCTATTGTCTTTTCTTTGTAACTTTACTGTGATTTTCTAACTATATGTCATTATTTCCGGTGAAATTTGCCCAGCTAATTTTGGCCATGTGACGTTCACAGTATGCTGTGTTGCTATGTAACCTGTTGAAATGTCTCTGCGGCAGTGGCACCGAAGCAAAGACGTTGATTGCACTTGATGGAAAAAGTGAGTTGGGTTTTGCTCTGATGCTGGCTTTAAAAGAAGAGGGGAGGGAGGTGGTGTTAGACAGAAAGCAAACACGCAAACCTAGGTGGCCGCCCGTCGGTGTTTGAGTCCATCTTTATTACTGTCGTCACCTGCGGAGGGAAACGTTTTTCCTCTGGGCTGATAGGTTGTCCAACGCAAACAGTGTCACGCGCTGCTCTTTACCCAGCAGACCCTCGGGGAAGAACATGAGACGTCTTCATCTGGGCGCTGCCTCATTATGGCTCCCTCTGACAAACACACACCACTAACGCGCTCTTCCAATATACACTTATCCTCTGCCAAACACACGCGCTTTATTTGTGCAACGCACAGAAACACACTCAGCTACACTGTTACACTACTTTCCTTCCTCACTTACTTTCGCGCATGCGCGCGCGTGCACTCACACACGCGCACATGCATACACTTTTTGGGTGTAATAAAACAGCAGATCAGAGTCATTGGCTGCTGACAGGGACTGACAATGAAACCTGCTGTTGTTGGAAGGCTGCCTGGGAGATGTTCATTACTCACAAAGCTTGTCGGTTTGGACAGGAGAGGAACAACGGTCTTATTAAGTGGAGACCTGGAGCAGCCGTAGGGGAAATACACACACACCCACGCTCGCACCCACATGGGCTCAGAGAAAGTTTGAAGCTGTGGCTTCAACCGAGTGCTCTGATAGGCTGAGAGAAGTTGGGGCTGCCAGAAAAATGTAAAACTTTCCAGTGACGGCGGAATTTGCTGAGTTCGGAGTTTGACACGGCTGACAGACAGACAAATTGTGACATGACGACATCTGCGGAGCCTCAGCACCGAGAGGGGAAGTTAAATTCTGCTGCGGAGGAATGTGACGGCCTCATTTTCACAGGAGCCTGCTGATATTGATTGGAGTTTCTGATGTCTGTCTGGCTCATTGTATAACTCTCACAAGAAGCGATCCAATATTCCCGACATTGCTGAACCTGAAGCCTTGTTTCCATAGTAACTCTGCTCTCCATCTCTCTAAACATAGCCCTCCTGACTGACTTAAGCCCTGTTCAGATCATCAAGCACAGCTGAAGAGGAGGTAGGTGCGTGGACATGGACAATACTGTTCCTGACTTGAGGCGATAAAACGATTTGCTAGCTTGTCAGAACAACCAACGTCTTGGTGTATTTACAGTCCAAACCGTGGTTAAAGCACCAGAGGAACAGAAGAAGACGACATGAAACAAGATGAAAATAGATTTATATTTCACTAGGGAGGGTTCATCTATCTTCCAAAAAGGAAGATTTACAAGGCACCACTTTTTGAAGGCGCCAATGAGGACACTTGGTTGCGTTTTCTGCCATGGAGTTTTAATCACAAAGCCCCCAATTCATCTCTCACCAGCTACCTTTCACCAAGTTTGCAAAATCTTAAAATAGCAGCATCTCTCTAAACAACCTGCTCCATTTCAGCCTCGAGCAAAAGGGGGCCGTCATAAATCAAACCTACCGCATTTGTGACGGTTCGGGGACGAGAGGGGAGTTGGCTGAATTTGCATTTGATGCAGTCGTCACTGCTCTTTAGGTAAATCTCCACAGCTACAGCAGATTCCAACAGGACCCCACTGATATCATCGGGAAGTGAGGAAGAAAAGAAAAGAAGTGATCTTCAAGAGATTCTAAGGAAATCCGGCCTTTTATCCTAATCTTTAAGTGGGAACGGCATTTCTGATACTTTAATGTGAGTTTTGTCATTGAAGAATCGTGATGCATCTTCAGCCGCGCTTTTAGAAAACATGTCAGCGAGGAATCAACAATTTGATTCAGGACATTTTACACCTATACAACCCTTACTAAGCCTCCATTTCATTTCCTGATGAAGAACCTGCTGATGTCTGACGCAACCTTGGAGGCTGCAGCGCTCTTCCTGATCTGGCTCCGTTCTTTGGCTTGCTGAGCCGTCCTCTGTGGAGGGAAAATAGAACATGATGTAAGAGTTAAATGTGCAGTCTGCGCTGAAGAGAAAAGTGAGATCAATATATTGAGCATCTCTAGATTAAAGTGTCTGAGCGGTGGCATAAGCAGCGAGAGGATCCCCTTATCAGAACGCACAGTTCCTCACATCAGTTTATGTACGTCAACATATGAAGCGTTTCCTTCCAAACTGACACCCACTCTGACAAAAATGCTTTCTGGCGTGAAAGTAAAGCACATTTTAGGTCACAATGAAAGCTCCATTTTTTTTTATTTAGAAACCTCTGCTCTCACATCAGTTCTGTTTTTAAGAAGTGAATTGTCTGTGATTATGAAATATTGACTGAAGAAGCTCAAGAAGGAAAATGTTCCCAAGACAGATATATAGCCTTTTGCAACAAATGCTATATATCAATATGTCATAGAGCCACACCAAGTGATGTTATTACAGGAAATATATAGCTTTGTGAGGGATGGGATGACTTTTGATCAATGTGTTTGACCATGTATTACATTACCGCCACCACATGTGATCCTCAACATGAGTGATGAGGCTTTCTTTTTATGTGGGGATAAAGCAAAGTTCCATCCACTGTGCACCTTAAATGTTAGACAAATTGCTTTTGCCCCTTAAGCCCTTTGGCTGTAAAAGCTGGTGTTGCGGTTGTTATGGGTGCAGCGATGCGGCGTGTGCACGTACAGCTTTGTGGCAGACGGTGCAGAGCGTCTGCAGGTTGTCCAGAGAGCACTGTCCTCCTCCGCTGTAGACCGGCCGGATGTGGTCGACCTGCCAGAAATCCCCTTCAACCGGAGCGCGGATCATCTCATTCAGCTAGAAGCACAGCCAGAAAGAAATAGTGAGCGTCTCAGTACACTGACTACCCTATGGATGTTTTCTCATACCGCTCTAAATTGCCAAAAACAAGCTGTGATTGCACTTTCCCTCCCAAACCTTCCATGTATGCTTGAGTTAATTTTTTTAACGGATGTGATGTCTTAGTAAAGCTCAGTCTTTCTCAGAGTGCCAGGGACCTAAACAGCACACACACTCAGACACACGTATCCACACACACAACATCCTTTGTATAAAACAAATCTCTGCACCGCAGGGCCACTTCTGCAATGCGCTTCACAATAAAAGAAGATACAAACAAATAAGACTCAAGAGTACACAAATGGCAGGAATCTGCACAAGGAAATAATGAAAGCAAAGTGCAGGAAAAAGTTAAAAATGCTGAGATTAATATACGCCTGTATGATTGTGAGGATAAAACCAGTTGATGAAAACAATAACTAAACCAAGTCAATGACAGAACTTTGACTTTCTTGTCCATCACCATCAGATGCCTCAGAAACAGCAATACAAACCACCAAAAATGTTTTTGGCCTACAAAATGGGCAGCTGTAGGGAAACCTCATCCATGGAACACGGAAGTCTGCCTGACACAGACATAGAAATTCAATACTGCCAGTAAATCAAAAAGCACAAACGTTTGAGGCAAGATAGCAGTCGCTAGTGGCTATTTACTACTTACCCAGATCACTTTGTAGGCAAGACAACTAAACTACATTGCCCACAGACCTTTGCTGCATGTCATCCCCTCTCTCCACCCCCTTTCTGCACTGTCAAATAAAGGCAAAAAAGGCCCCCAAAATAATAATAATTTTAAAAAGAGAAACCACTGTCATAAGAACATCGAGCAAATGTTAGCATGCTGACACGCTAAACTAAGACGATAAAAATGGTGAACTTTACCTGCTACAGTGTTAAAAACTGATGTTACCAAAGATATAGTGTATGAAAAATGCCTGTCAAAATTTCTTATAGAGATGTTCCGATACCCTTTTTCCCTTCCCGATACCGATTCCGATCCCTGGGCTCAGGGTATCGGCCGATACCGAGTACTGATCCGATACCCGGGTGTGTATCTGTATATACAGCTGTATATAGTACTAGCCCTGTATGAACTGCTAGAATTATTTTATGGTGTGCTTCAGACTTATCCCTATAAAACATGAACGAATAGATACAGTGAACTACTGTATTTAGTACAGCATTTTTATTATCTGACATACATTTGACAGTTTTTCTTAAAAAGAATTGTTGACTGTGGCACGACTCGTCCTTCTCTGCCGTAGCCTTTGTAGTGCAACCGTTGGGTTCTTCGGGGTGACGCGTCTTCAAATGCTTTATTAAGTTACTCGTGTTAAAGTTTCTAATACTTGTGCCACCCCTCGAAATTGCAGCCTGGCATATGAGACGTGTCGCCGTTTTACTGGCTGGTTGGTCCCGACTGAAATGCTGCCAACAGTGGACGTACTTCTAGCGCGTTTTCATTTCTTCTTTGCGTTCCGAGCATTGAACATGGGTTCAAGTACTCGCCGATACCGATGCCAGAATTTGTTGTGGTATCGGTGATATTTCCGATACTAATTGCCGATTTTGTTTAACAAGCAGCCCAAAACTCAAAGATACTAAATTTACAATAATATAACAAAGAGAAAAGCAGCAAATCTCAATACATGAGACGAAGGAACCAGCCATTTTCTTTTGCATGTTTGCTTGATAAATGACTTCAGTGATTCATTGGTTAGCAAAACAGTTGTCGATTAACTTTCCATTGATTAACTGATTAATCAGCTAACTGTTTCAGCACTGTCAGTCATATTGACATAAATGTATGGATATAGCATGTATGAAATCTAAATAAAGCTATCATCAAATCTGCACTAATCACATAGGAGAAGATGTGGATAAAAGGAAGCAGATTAGTTGGATTACAGAGTATTTTATATAGAGCTAATGAGCTACTCATTGGACCTTCCTAGGATCTGGATTGCGCCTTTACAGGACCAGATTTACTGAGCTTCAGTGGAGCAGAGCCGAAACACTTGGACCAAATTTACCTAGGAGCTGAACCAGTATGTTGCTTGCTGGTGTGTATCTGAGCAAAATGTTTTACTTTATTCTGAAAAGGAAATAGAAAGAAAAGAGGGAAAGACAGAAGTAGACAAAAAGAAGAAAGAAAGGGATACACACTAAAAGAGAAGTTACAGAGCAAGCTACTGGAAGAGCAAAAGATGATTGGGGGAAAGAAGCCAGAGAAAGAGAAGCCCGGTGGGGAGAGTTCAGGGCCAAAAATCCTGCTTTCCTGCTTTGAGTGCTACTCTGACGACATTAAGGCAGCGAGGTGGAATTGATCCCAACAGATTTAAAGAACAGGCCTGCTCAAACGGGGCAGAGTTCACGTCTCTCACACACTCATACGCACACACTCACACTCTCCAGTCAATTGAACCTGCTTTTGTGCCAAAACCATGCACCTCGCTTCCACCAGACCCCACTACTGCACACCAAAATTTTGCTCACAGGCACAGATAATCCACATACACCAAAATACCAATACACACATGCCCAGATTCTGTTATACACATACTTGCACAGAACAAAAACAGACCCCAAGGTACACATAAAGACCCATGTACACATGTACACACACACACACACATTCACACACGCGCACACACACACACACATACACCAGAACCCCCAGTATGAACCAAAGAATGAGCCTATAATCTCGAGGCTCCTCCACCACTGCGCCGTCTTATCATGTGGCTGAGTTTGTTTCCTCTAAAGCTCGGTGCATCGATCAGTGCTGATGCTGCTGCCAGCAGCACTGGGAAGGGGGATGAGTGTGTGTGTGTGTGTGTGTGTGTGTGTGTGTGTGTGTGTGTGTGTGTGTGTAGGGGGGGGGGGGTGGCTTTGCAGGATAACAGCCAACCAAATCAAACAGGCTTACTGGTCAAGGCCTGGCACTGGGAAAAAAAAAATCAATGGGCCCAGCAATCCATTTACTGGGAGCTGGCCCCCTGGAGCGCAAGATCAACCTGTGTGTGTGTAGGTGGGTGGGATGTATAGGGCACTTTTATTTTTGCACTTACACAAACAAAAAATGGCTTTCCTTGTAAGTTATTTAGCTCACATCAGGAGACTGATGTTAAGATGATGTGTATATCGTGGCGTTTTTAATACTGAAGGTCTAATAAAGTCGTTACTTAGAATTCACTGAAGGTGCCGGCAACCCTATTTCACCCGAACCCCGAGCCCCTAAAAACACGTAACGCCACCTAAATCCTGAAGACAATTCCCATCAGCCTCAAATGTACTTTGTGTTTAGTGCTAAGTTACAAACGTTAGCATGCTAACACGCTAAACTAAGATGGTGAACGTGGCAAACATTATAATTTTAACCATGTTAAAACGCCAGTGTTAGCAGTTAGCTCAAAGCACCGCTGCAAGTACAATCTCACAGAGTGTTAGCATGGCTGTAGACTTGTCTTGTTTGATATTTATTTAACAATTAAAACCTTTTTTGGTATCAGAGCCATTATGTTAGCTTTATTTGTCATTTTTTAACACAATAGATTATAACTGGCCTACTTTTTTTATACTTTTCTTGGCCACCAAGTTAAATGTTTGTCCTGCCATTGGTGCTAAAGATGATTTGGCCACGCATAGTTTGACTGTTAAATAGCTGTCAATGGTAGATTAATGTCGACTGTGCGGAAAAGTCTATTTCCTGCTTTGTTGAACTATGTGAGGAAAAAATAAAGATATGGATGAGGGAATCTCCACACATCAGCCAACTTAGTTGAAGTTACAGCTTTTTAATGCTGCTTGTTGCTGCACCTTATTAAACAAAAAGGTCTAAATATAACTGTTTGCTCCAAACCTTCATCATTTCAGAAAAACATGATTTTTTTATTTCTGGCTTCCAGTGATATATCTGTCACTTCCTCTGCTCTTGTGTCCAACCTGTTTGAGTGACAGCTGGGCGAGCCAAGTGTTCTCCAGCATGTCCTTGCGCTGGGAGGGCAGGGCGTCACGGACCTTCAGGAACAGGTCGTGGGCGTGGAGGCCGCAGTGCTGACAGATGCCCTGCTCTGCCTCCAGCACCCGCGAGCGCATGTATGTTTGGCTGGAGCGCAACTGGAACTCCTCCTGGCACCTATGGGTGAGGAAACATAAATAAATCTGGACTGGAATCTAAACTCCTTTACATTTACAACACTAACAGCTGAAATTATTTATTTTCATAAACAGAAGAAAGTCGTTATCATCTTTTTTTCTATTGTAGTCTAGTATAGAAGAGTGAAGTATCTTATCTTGACTGAATGACCTGAATTTGACCCTTGAAAACCATTTGAGGAAATTGAGTTTCTACTTTAAATGGGTTGTGCGACTAAAGAGATGCCCAGATGTAACACATTCATTCAGTTAACAGAATTTAGTTGACGCTCTTATTCAGAGTGACCATGTGACTGAGCAGGAATCGCGTTGTACGGCTGAACTGAAGCTAGAGTTGCCGGCTATGTTTTGGATCACACAGGACCTGCCCTACTCTGCTTCTGATTGGCTAGGTGTTCTTTGCCTAGGTACTGCGCATGTGCAATTCCCAACACTCGCTCGAATAGTGAGATGCCTCAGTCGTGCCGCAGCAATGTGCAGTATGAGCAAAAATATGATGTTTTTTGAAAATGAAACCACGTGAACCTATTCTGGTACAACCCCAAAATAAAATTATGAACCTGAAAATGAGCATAATATGACCAATTAAAAAATGCAGTGATTATGAATTGATCTTGAAAAAAACATGACAGTGAAGGATTAGGAAAAGGATCGTTATAATTGTGAGAGTTGCAGTCTAATCGACGAATCTATTTTAGGTGTCAGAAAACTGTCTACAAAGCAAAGCCGGTAAAGCAACAAGGTGAAGTCAACATTCGCGTTTTTGTTTGTTTTTCACAAAAATAATCTTAAAGCTCTGACTATATTTTAATTTTTAGGTGCCAGATGGGTGGGCTTTGGTTTAGAAGACAGTCAGTACTGGAAGGTTTAAACAATCTCAGACACAAACTATTTGAAAGTTAATTTAATATGCTTTTCTTTGATTGACATTAAACCAAAGACTGCCTGGTTGTCCCATTGCAGTAAACCCCACCCATCTGGTGCGCCAAGCGGGGAATGCTAAGATTTACATGCATCTGCTATTTGTCTGCGCCATACTTTTTATAACTTTTTGTACAACTCTTTACAAAGACCTGGAAATGTCCAATTTATCCCTTCGATTTTCCACATTTGTACAAGGATGCTGACCATGATAATTCATGTGTAGCTGCAGAAGCTCCTGCATACACTACATGTATGTAGCTTGTGAACTGTATGTGTTGAGTGTCACTATACCTGTGGCTGCAGAATCGAGTGTCCCAGGCCCCACCGGTGGTAGAGCAGGCCTGCTGGCAGGACAGACACAGAGGGACACCATCGCTGTCCACTGCCTGCAGGTAGCTGGACTCTGATGATGGCTGCTCCTCCACTGACTTGCGGGACTCCTTGTCCTGCCTGCAGAGACACAGGTAGAGAAAGAGTTCATTCTTTTGCTGCTCGCTCTTAACGTTTTTTCTGATTTTAAGATAGTAACTTCAGACCAAAGAGCTATACCAATGCTGGTTACCTTACCCAGTCTCCCACGAGACAATTAGAACCTAAATAACCTGTGTCAATGATAGATATCAAAACTTCTCAAAGGAAAATAAGATTTGTTTGCATGTGAGATGGTTTTATTGGATGTTGCAGTTTAAGTTAAAGCACTTCAAGCAGTTGAAGTGTCAGTTAAAGTTGAAGCACTGAAAGGGTTTGAAGTGTCTGTTGAATACAATTATATAAAATGAGGTTCTGTTTACTAGTCACAAGGAGTACTACATAGCCTGTGTGAACAGTTGTATAATGTCTGCTGTGGCTCTGGGGGGAACTTATTAAAATCTGAGAAAATAACCCTGATGATGCCATGAGGAGTATCTTGAGTTTGGCCTTAGACCTCAAACATTTGACCAAAATCCTGTTACGATTAAGTTTGAAAGATGAGGGCCTTTTAACAGAAAATGAGGGTCTAATAAGAGACCTTATTGAGTTTCATGATGGGCAATGTAGGATCCAGTGTTTTTGAAGCTTGGCTCATACCATGTACTAATATTCAGGATGTCTCAGCCTCTGCTGCTTCAGTTTTGACCATTCTTTTTTTAAATCTCTCTCTCACAAGTCCAACAACATTATGGACTAGTTCGCAGAAGTACCCCTCTAAAATCTCAAATAAGAGCCAGAATTATAGGAAAGATAGGGGGTCGTGGCCTGCACTGCACACAGCCTGTTCCCGGGACTAATAAAGGTCAGGTAAAAAACATTGGGGGATGGGGTAAACATACTTGATGAGAAAACAAGAGACATTATAATAAAATATGATAAAATATACTTGTGAAACAGGAAAATTTAGACATATAAGCCTGTTTGTAATATAAGCCTGTTTCAAATTAAATTTATTTAGGAATGCATGATAGCTAACACTAACACATGCTAACACTTTAGCATAAAGTATGTTAAGGCAATGCGTAGATAACTTACATGACTAAATATGATGAAATGTGAACAGAAATACTGAAATATTTTGACAAGAAATGACAAAATGCAGCATTCAGAACTATTCTCAATGTCAGAAGATAAGGCACATGCCGTAATGTCGCTAAACAAATTTATTCCATCTATGTATGTATGCAATCTATTCTTTTATATCTTTTTGATTCAGGCAGCACGGCTGCTGCAGTTTATTTGCCCTTTGTGTACTAAACTTCATAGAGACGTTACCTTGACCAATGTGATAGACATCAATGTGTGAGCCAACAGCCTCATTCAATGTCGAGCTCAGTTCTTTCAACATCAGCAGCACAGCATACACATTCAATATGTAGTCATCACATCTCGGTTTGCTTGTGTGCTGAAGATGCAGAGTTGATGGACATATGGCTGGTGTGTGTGGGAAATGTCAACCTACTGTGTGTGTGTGTATATACTGTACATGATGGTGATGTATCTGCAGAACATTTCAAGTATGTGTATGTGCATGCCTGTCCTTTTGGCAGAGGACAGCGAGTTTTGGGCATTTGCCATGTTGTCCCAGCAGGGTGCTAGAGCCACGTTGGAGGGGACAGATGGACTAAATTCTCTTTCCCCATGGTTTACAATTCAGACAGACAGAGAGAGGAACAAAGAGCCAGAGATACAGAGCACTACAGAGAGAAATTTAATCATTGAAATGGAGAAGAAAAAAACCCTTTAAAAAAGGAACCTTGCTGCTTCAAAGTGGAGAAGATACCAAAAATTGGAAGTACCAAGAGACAAATGCTGTGCCAGCAACATCTAGTGGGTGAAAGAGAGACAGAAATAGACTTTTTACTGGTGTGCCCAAACTGAATATGGTGAAAACATGGTACTTTTGGAAAAAAAAAATTGTAACCCAGAAATATGTGGTTTGCTAGTAACTGTAAATGTTGAATGCATTAGCCAGAAAAATGCATTCAAATCAAAGAAATCAAAAACATATTAAATTGTGTATTTTTGTAGCAATGTTTTTAACATGATTTAAAATGAATTATTATATGTACTTTACATTTAGCTTCAAAGTCATTTAAATTCATATATGCTCAAAGCAAGTGGACATGTTGGCAGCTCTACATCGCAGCATGAGGCAACCGATACTTCAAACCCCAGAAATCACGCAACATGCCTTCAGCAAACGGCACACAGCCTGCTAATGTTTACCACCGAGCTGATGCTTTACACCAAAGGCACGGGAGAGGAAAGAGATCTGATGCTGGTGAGTCCAGCTGTCAATCCATGGAGTGCTTGTTCACTGTTAATCAGGAGGCTGATTCTATTTTATACATTTTAATTTGTCGTTTCCTGTGGACCTGGATCACAGCAAACCGTTTTTCCAGTGTTTACTCACAAACTACATTAATCTGCTCACCTTGCTTTTCCCTTCAGTTCTCTTTTCCAGACACACACACACACACACACACACACACACACACACACACACACACACACACACACACACACACACACACACACCCCTACACCTCTGGTCTCTGTACTGTTCTGAGACAGAAGAAAGGAACCTAGACATGATGGCATTTCCGGCATAAATAAACGTCGCTAAGGTGTGTGGTATCTATGGCGATAAGCCCCTCCTCCTTTCCGGAAGGAGTACTCCCATTCGCTGTTAAGGGCGAGTATTCGCGGGTTGCGAAATACTCCCGAAAACACTCCAGCGGCGTATTCGCTCGAGTAACACGAGGCAAAAATTCACTTCGGTTAGCTTTTGCTAACCTTTTTTTTTTTGGCGAAAACTATAATCCTGCTATATTATCAAATACTTTTTTTATTTTTATGTCATTACCATGCAAGCTATTAGCAAGTTAGCTAGACAGCAATGTTAGCTTTTGCTAAAAGTTTTTTTAGAGAAAACTATAGTATTTTGTTACACAACATGCTAGCTTTTGATAAACATTGTTTTTATATAATTATTCAGAGATACTTTTGTAACTCACAAAGCTGCATGGTGTACAAAAACACAAATCCTGGATGTCACCTTTAAGACTTCATGGACTACCACAGGCATTTTGCATGTAACACCAGTTGCTGTGTACATGTGAGAAAGAGTGTGTGTTTGCTGCAGGTTTCCATAGTGATACTCCCTCCTGGGGTGAGCTGGCCGTTGCATCTCACCAAGTAGATTGTATTAGGGTCTATATTTACTGTACTAACACACTCAGCGGGCCTTTGTGCGTCTCCCACAAGGCAAATACAGATCTCCATGGAGACAGTTATGGGAAGGAAAATGAAAACACACTGACTCCCTAAGAGGAAGCCACGTGATGCCACCAACTACCTTCGTGTACAGCCTCATCTTTAAAAACCACAAACCGGACTGGACATGATCTATGACAAACCTAAATACTATTGGTGATGATTTGGGACTTGTAATAAACCAAACATATACACAAATACAGCATGTGTAGCGCTGATTTTGAAATCTAAGATTGTGTACTTAATCTGTTGTGTAAAACTAAGCCTAGAAGATATTAGTTAAGACTTTTCAAGACCTGAGGACAGCTTGACCTCTCCTGCCCCGAACAAAAATCTGTCCCTTTAAACTACCTCTCTGGAGCAGGTGGTGTTAGTGAAACGGCAGACCTCGTCTTCGTGAAGAAGTTTTTCTTGGTGACCAGTCGGACGCTGCCTCCCTCCTGCTGCGCCTTGCTCAGGGATGCCTGGGCCACCTCGTCTTTACTGAGGTACCTGTGAAAATGGGATAAACGTGGCTGTGAAAGAATGCAGGGTTTGTAGACATGCTATAACCAGGGAGCTTGATGAAGGGAGCTGATTCACATGTAGAGCATGGGGGAGTAGGTGCAAGAAGATAGATTATGGACTCTCTCTGGACAGCATTAGTACCAGGTAAGATGCATATCTGCAATCTTAGTCATCTGGTTGGAACTGTGGTAATCCTGGGAGTTACCCATATAAACGTAACACACACCATCACCCACAGAACTGGCACAACTCTACAAACTGCCTCAGTGCAATGCCAGATGAGCGTTTATATTTTTCTTGGCACCAAACTGTGCTTAAATGCACATATTCTTGCTTTCATTGTTTATTTTCGATTCTACTTGTGTGCTTGTATTCTGTTTGTCCTCTTCCCCTGCTGAATCCTATTACTATTTCTTGCTGCAGCAATCTAATTTCCCTGCAGGGATCGCCAATCATCTAATCTAATCCATCTACCTCGCCACTGGTTTTTATGGCTCTTGTGATACAGATGCTAGGTGTGCAAGTTGAAAATTGCATGAAACACTACATGTCAATCTGGACAGGATTAAAATGACCCCAGGATGTCAGAGCTGACACGAAATACAGGAGAGGAGAAGTTGGGGGGGGGGGAATAATCACTGACTTGTTTGTTCTGGGCGGAAGAAAATTGCTGTGGTCCTGAGAGAAAAGTGACCAATCACCAAACATTCCCAGATAACATTAAGGCTTTCCACAGAGGGATGATACAACACTCTAATGCTCCCCATAGAGCAATTTCCTTTCTCTTTCCTCCTCTATAGGGAGGTCAGAGGTCGGACTTAGCTACTAAAAACTAGCCCTGCAGCTGGTAGAGACGCAGTGTCTTGCTCAAAGACACTTTGGCAGAGTGGATATTTGCTGACTCTGGGAAGTGAACCAGCTACTACTTCACAAACCAACTACGTATCCACGCAACAAAGGACCTTTTAACTCCACAAACCCAAAATCTGCTGCCTGGACAAAGTAACATACGTGTAGGTACTGGTAATAAAGTGGTGCAGATAATGGGGAAAAGGTTTTGAAGAAGTGAAAGGCAGAAACAACAGCTTTAAAAAAAACAAGGGTGAGGTAAGAAACGATGGATGGAGACACAGGAGGCAGCCATTGTGTGGCATGGCGATGAAGCTATTCACTAATTGTTATGTAGATCGATAATTAATGTATTTTATAAACATTTGTTCTGACAGTTTTGTCAATTCTTGAACTTGGTTTGATGAAACTTTATTGCTGGCAGACAAACAGTAGCACTGCCCCCTTTGAAATAAAATCAATAATTGGAACCGCTCCCAGACATGTAGAAAAACAAATGTAACACTATTTAACTAACTACACAACTAACTACACAGTAAAAGACAGATAAAACCTGCCTGTGGTTGTACGTAGAATTCACTATTTTGCCTTTTTAAATGTTAAAACCATCTTATATCATTCTGAAAGGTTGTTGATGCCACTTGTGTCAAAATGCACAGAAACCAAATCAGATGTTTATATATATATATATATATATATATATATATATATAGTTGAAATGGTCACAGGGGTATTCATCCCCTATATTCTCCAAGTGAATGGACTGTCAAAGACGTATTGTAGTCCTATCATAAAAAAATAATTTTAAATATGAATTACTTTTTTAATACCACTTGGCTATATGATGCATTTCTTTTCAGGCTGAAATACTAGCCTGCATGAAACTCCATGCTATTTAAACCGGAAGGTGTTGCCACTGTTAAACTACACTTTTAGTATTTCTACTTGGCCCTGCAGGCTATGCAGGGACATTTTTATGCATTTCCACCACCTCCATCTGGACAGAATACTTTCTTCGGGAGGGAGATGGAAAGAAGGTAGAAGGGGGAAAAAAATAAAGGAAAGATGGATGACAGGAGGCAGAAAGTGGAGGAGGGAGACACATCAAAGAGGAGAGGTTTCTGTGGAAGCTGTGGGGAGATGAGGAAGACGGTAAGTCTCCATCAAACACATGAGCTTCCTTTGCTTCAAACAGTCCCAGCGCAGAGGCTGGATGAAACAAGATACCTTACACTAAACAGGAGTCCAACTGCGCTTCTGGGAGAGTGTAGGTGTGTGTGTTTGCATGTTTTTATGCAGCAAGGTTCTTGGACAGTATTTCGGTACACTAAGGTGACTGACGCTCCTTCCTTACGCATTACATGTTTCTGCATTTCAAGTCTTTGACCACTAGTAGCACTATGGAGCAAATGTGTCCTTTATTCTTTTTTACCATGCACGCACATGCATAATACAAACAGCAACACACATCCCTGCGGGTGTCACGCTAGTCCAATGATCGACAGTAGAGGGCCACAAAGGCAGCGAAGAAAAGGCTAGCACATTGAAGGATTTGAAATATGAGAAAGGAAGCACATTCGACACGCTCTTCAGACCTCAAGGATACACAATGCGCGAATGCAGACATAATTTTGTTAACTCCACAGGGCACCTTTAAAGTTAAGTTCAACATTTTGGGAGATACACAGATTAATTTTCTTTCCAGAGTTAGACGAGAATATTGATATCACTTCCTTGTCTGTATGCTATGTAAGAAGCTAAGGCTAGCCGCTGACTAACTTAGCTTAGCATAAGACCAGGAGCCTTCCGCCAGCTAGCCTGACTCTGTCCAACCGTAAAAAAATCTGCCTACCAGCACCTCTAAAGCTCACTATTTAACGTTTTATCTTGTTTATTTAATCTGTACAAAAACAGAAAACGACAATTCACGGTCTTACAGGGGGTTGTGTACTGGAATATTTCTTGGTCCGGAGCGGTAACTTCCTTAAGTCTCTGCTGGTTGCTTGGTAACTGGTTGGCTGCTGGAGGTAGCTTCATATTTCCTGTACTGACATGAGAGCAGTCAATTTTCTCATCCAACTCTGAGCAAGAAAGTGAACAAGTGTATTTCCAAAAATGTCAAACTATGCCTTTAAGGTAACGTTTTGACAGCTACAGTAAATTTAAACATGTTACACAGGTGTTAGAGGTTGCAGCACCTCTTACGAAAACACAGCGGTTAACTGTGTTGTTCTTGGATCATCTGGACATGGTTTTCTGCTGGTAGCCATTTGGCGCACAGCTGCAGGAGCGCTGTTGCAGGCCAGCGGTGGCAGCGGGATGCTGACAGCGTACCTGCAGAGCCGCAGACAGCAGTCTGGCTCCGCCCAGGCCGGCCTACGGTCCAGCTCCAGGGCCAGAACCTGCTCAGCTGTGTGAAATCAAACTAACGAGCTGATGCTCTGGTCTGGCCCAGCTGAAGCTGCTTTGACTGATCGCTGCACTCCTCCACAGGCCTCAGTGAGACATGGACGGTACCGCGGTAGTCTCTGATATGCGGATTATCACTACCAGTTCAGCCATTGTATAATGTTTTCCATGGCACTGGAGTTTATATAAAATAACCCTGTTTTATCCCAGTTTTGGCTTGAGACAAAAAGCCTGTGTTAATAACTGGAGGTGTGGGTGTTCGCCTAATGAGATGCAATAAGGTTGCATAATGGAAAGTGGAGGACCAGTGTGACACATTGTAGGGGCTAGAAGTCAGGATATCTTGTCCTCCGCTGCTTCCCCAAATGCCCAAACCTTATGGAAGTGCAATACTGAATCGCTGGAGTAAGCTTTAACGTAAGCTGTCATAATGACATGATGTCAAAAAGTGCTATACATATTCTGAGGAAAATGTTCTGGTTATTTATCCATCTTTGTCTCTTTTAGATGTTGTACTATAGTATTTGATTTTGGAATTAATGTTATTATATGAATGTTAAGAAATGTAATTTTATCCACACATTACAATATAGTATTGCACTGTCCAATGTGATGTTTTTTTTCTTTATTGCAATCTGGGCAAACAAACGCATTACATTGATTATGATTACTGTGTAGAAAAGTCTTTCTCTGATTACATTACAACACCTGTACTTTGTCATTTTAATTTAACAGCTGTTGGGCCTTGAACACCTTAACCTAGCGTGCCATGTAGGGGAAGCAAAAGACTGAGGCCTGTTAGCAAGGAGAAGCCTCAACTCCAGGCCTGACTGAGAGACAAGAGTTACAAGAGAAACTTCTCCCGGTTAAAGCGAACTGACTCATCGATTGCTGGACAAGAGCGATCTCCAAGTAAGAGGCTATTGTGTCTGGGCAGAGAGAGATTTTATAACTGTGGCTTATTTCATCTAAGCTTTATTGTCGTGAATTGTGATTTGCTGATTTTGGGAAGTGACGGTCGCCGTGCCGTTTTCATTTGTGTTCAAAGTTCAAGTTGGGCCGGGCGCCTAACTGAGTTAGCTATAACCACTGTGAATCTCTCAGCAGCATTTTATCAGACTTGAGTCTAGTAATCAGACCGGTGTATGGAAGTCTGTTGTCTGTTTAACGTATGATAAAGGGACGCCTGTTAGTCTCCCACAGCATTTGATTTCCTGGTGCTTCTCTGTGTGTTTTTCTTTTACGTTACAAGTTACTGTTCGGGGTAACTGTGGAGCCTATAGCCGTACAGTATTAGACCACAATCCAGTAACACGGCCGCTGTACATGATTCTGCCTCCGGGTTAGTGTGTGAGACGGTAACGCCTATTGCGCTTATCCACGGCATTTCAGATTTCTTGTGTTTCTCTGTGTGCTTCTTCTCCCCGTTTCTTCTCCACTAACCCACACATCTTTACACGTTTATTTACAAACTCAAACGGCGCCCGATAACGTGGTCACATAGTTATCCTGGGAGCAGACCGGGCTTGGTGTCCCCCCATTCTGGGCCCTGTCCCTTCGTTAAAGTGAGCGGGCTGCCGCCATTTTGACCTCCTGTACGACTACCCGCGTGGGCAGGTCTCCTCGCACCCCCACTTCTCTATTGCCCACACACACATCCTATCGGCTTGCTGATTGTGTATGCTTAGCTTGTTCAGTTTAGACTATAGTGATTGTTAGGAGCAGATGCATGTGGTTATTGTGTGTATTTGCTGTGATTATAGCTGGTTGCGATATTCAGTGCTCGGCTTGACCCTTCACTGTCCATTATTAATGTAAGGTAATAATGTTGTAATTATTAATGTTGATTAAATATCAACATTTTGACTCTTTTCACATTTGGTTATTGGTCCCTGATGTCAGGGTGGTGCCCCGTAATTATTAATCTATATTAATAATTTAATAACATTAAGAATTTTATTTCTGCTAATAACAAAACCTGCCCTACCTGAACCCCAACACAGTCTAATTTTTACATTTTTTGAATAGGGTAGTGTTCAGCGGGTGACAACAAATCTTTGCCTGGACCATAGTTAATAAAAACATGAAATTGCTAACTGAATTTTGCTAACAACTGCTACTTGTTTGTGTTGCTTAGTAACCAAATTGATTAACTACCAATACGAAGAATATTAGTATGCATATACACCTGTATGAAAATGTGTGTGCATTCTTATTTCATAACAATGGCATATTATAGAAGGAATAAACATTTATAGCCAATGTTTGCAGATATTTTAGCAATGAAGTGTACTTAGGCAGGATGTTAACCAGATTAAAACCCTCTTAAGTTTTCTAAAATCACCGTAACTCACTATGAGTGGCTTATGACGTAAATACCCACAGCGGTGGAAACCCAGGCAAAGTGCATTAAGTTTGAAGTAGTTGCAAACTGAGCGTCTCAGTGCTGGGAAGGTGAGCCGTGATCGCCCCGCTGAGCCGAAGCTGGAGCTTGATTGGTTCTGATTAGTGAATAAATCAAACAGGTATCAAATCAAGAAGGGCCAATTGCCTCCTACTCGCACCTTGATTAGGTTCATGCACCCAAACACGTTCTCTGGTTGAGAAACACTCTCTCTCTCACTTACACACACACACACACAAGCGCGAGTCTACCCTGTAATTGGCAAACTCTCCCTGCCTCTATCGACGCCAGCTGTAATTAGTGTGCCAGCAACAATGCTTGTTTGTCAAAAAACACGCATGTACACATACACAGTGCTCATCCCATCTTCTCTTATGCCTCAGCTGACACCCTTTGATACACCCACATGCACAAACACACAAATACTATTCAGCCTTCCATGACGCCTTGGGGCAGTTAGTACTTACAAATCTGCTTGTTTCTCTGAAATCTCCCACATTGCTTCTTGGTTTTTGACATAATGTTGGGAACTTATTCATCTCACTATTTCCACCATTTTAAAATGTACACTAACTGGCACAACAGGGGTGCTAGGTCAAATTATTATCCTGCTCAGTTTAGAGGGAAAACATATTTGTTCCCTTTATACAGTTTACAGATTTATTTTCTTTTTTACAATTAAGGAGGAAGATTTGTTTTTGGCTGCTGTCGGTGTTTTCGCCTAAGAACTTTGAGCCGTTCAGCGTGTTTTCAGTTCACGAAAGTTAATTGTAACATTTTGGTCGCTTAAAAATGTCTTGTTCAGCGTTCGGTTGTACTAAATGACACTCTAAGGAGTCAGCTGATTTTTCCAGTAAGTAAATCTTGTTTGTAAGCCTGTTTTTCGATAGACAAAATTTGCATCCCAATTAATATCGCAGTTAACTTGAATTACCTTGCTGAGTTAGCTGGTAACTTTGGGTCATTGGTTTCAAAAACCAATATGGCGACCGGCAAAATGCCAATCTCAAGGCTATCAAAACACTAGTCCACAAACCCATAGGTGACGTTACGGTGACTACGGCCACTTTCTTTAGACGGTCTGTGCAGATAACCCCACAAATGAATGTAGTGAATGGTCAAATACTACCAAAATGTTTAATCACAGCTAAGTTTTTGAAAGTCAAAGTAGCATATTTCCTTCAAGAACATATTTCCAGCTAGAATCTGACCTCTTGGTGCTCGAGTGAGGGCGTTGGGCGGCGGCCAGCTGCTGCAAGCCTAAAGTGGGGCTGTGGAAGAGGAGGCCGCTACGTCGAAGCAGTTTCTGCTTCATGGCTGCCAGGCTGCTCCACTCCTGAACGAACCCCAGGACCTGCGGGGGGGACACGACACCTCACTTCATATTCAATTTCAAGCTCAAACCGAAACTGCTGGAGCCTTCATCTTTAACACAAATTGATAGTTTGGATATTGAAGCCTCTTTAAGAGCAAAACATTTTTTAGTTTTTCAATTTTTGAAAATACACTTGAGCTGAAAACAAACAATCCAAACCTGCAAAGAGCGCACGCACACACATATATACATATGCACACACACACACACACAAGGAGACAGTTTTCCAGATAGCTGCATAAAACCCATCAAACCAAGAGAGAGCTGTATATGCTTTCAGCCAAGTCAAGGATTCAAAGAAAATTCACTGGCAAAATAACAAATAGCACACCAAGGCCTAATGGGAAATTTACCTACGTATATTACACTGAAAGAGCGTTTGCTTTCCCCCGTGGATGATACCTACTCTCACAAAAAGATTATTTGTGTGAAGGTAAAACTCAATATGCATTATATAGTTTTCACACCCAGGCTTTGATGATGTACTAGAAGTTGAGTTGTGCATATTTTGACAGAAATATTACTTACTACCCATTAAAAGCAAATGTTTAAAGGGCAGCAGATCAAAACCAGGTAGAACACCACAGAAATAAAATAAATTTTATAAAAACCACCACGCAACAGGATGAAAAGAAGTGGCTTGACCTGAGGATGCAAATGGGAAGTTTGAGATGCAGTAACAATATAACAATATTAATAAGCACAGTTTTTGATGTAAGTAAATGACGGTATAGGAAACGTGCAAAGTCACCAATAATCAAACTGAGTTCAGGAGTGCAAACAAAACATAAGAGTAAAAAAGATGATCAAAAAGCCCTAAATTTTTACCATGTTTGTGCCTCTGTACTTTTGGTTCCACTAATTCGGACTTTTTGATTTGTAAGTGTAGCCTTTCAGAAGAGACCAGGATCTTGACCGTAACCAGAATCAAGAACAGTAACTATGGAGCATCCTGGTGGCCTAGTGGCGAAGACGCACGCTATGTTGTGATCGCAACATCCACGTTTCAATTCTGGCCTTTCTTGCCAAACATGTTGCGTGTCATTCCGCCTCGCTCACCTCTTGTTTCCTGCCAACTGCACATTTTCTATGGAAACAAAGAGAGGCCGTAATAATTTGAATGTTATAAGCAACTGAATGCAGAATTGTAAAATGTAACCACTGCTGAATTCTTAATGCCACTGAACTTATAGCGCAGACATATTTGACTCTGAAAAACACCAATCTGTATAATTTGTGGTTTGAATTCCCCTCTATGGAATTTCCAGATGTCAAGTTTTTGCAATTTCAAAAACCTGATTTTTAAAAAAAAATGTTTTATGCAGTAGGTCATCTGAACTCTGTCCTTCTGTAACTGTCGAAAGAAATCAACAAAAGTGCAAAAAATTACTTAAAAGAACAAAATTGTAACCAACGTAAACGTAAATGTCAGGCTTCAGCATCAGATCAGGGGTCAAAGTACCGCAGTCAGGATGGATGGAATGTCATGACTGATCCCTTGTCAAGACTTCAGACAAGCTTTAGAAATATCCTGAGACGATAACTGTTTCACGAGGTCAGCGAAGGTTTGCAGAAAGTCAAGGAGTCGAATCAGATGTCAAAAGTCGTGACCGAGGAGGAGAGTGGGATGGTGCTTCGAGCTTCCAGCTTCGCCAAAGGTCACATGGGTTAAAAGGCGAGTATCAGAAATCATGTGGGTGGAAACTGGGAGCGCTTTGATTTATCACCGTGAAGTTGGACAAAGTTTTAAGTTTATCGTGCTTTTATCACCTGAAGGATTAGGCTGGTGAAATTCTGTATTGGTCTTATCGCCCCCACCCCCCCAAGAAATCTCATAAAAACAAACACTGTAGTTTTATCTTGACTCAATCACTCATACATGGTTCCGCTGCAGTAAATGTGTATAAATCAGTAGATGAAAATAGTCACCGACAAGTGCATTTACTTCTATTTGAGTAACGTTTGCTAAAAACTACAGAGCCGTTTTTTGTTTAAATGGCACTATACGCATGTGAGCTGTTTTTTACAAGATTAACGTCTTCAGCAGGAACCAATGGGCTTGGGGCTGCGTAGTGAAGTTGGAAGGAGACCCGCAAATAACTCATTGTTGGTTTTTCATCTTTTCATGGGATTTGCTGACAGTAAGAAATATAAAGAATAACGCCAACCTCATCCTGTAAGAGGCACAAGAACAGAGTTAAGAGGATGGCAGTGTAGACTCTGCAACCTAACAATTAACAATCATCTTCTCAGAAATGTATTATTCATGTTTCATTCCCTCGAAAGGCCCTAATTTCATGAAATATAGATTGAGAATAGTTTCCAATAAATTCTTTCAAAAAAGGTTTGCTTGGGCAGCCTCTCTCCGGTTGTACTGAGTGTAGGTGAGTTTACACACCACTGCCTCCCCGTCCAAGCCGTGCTGCAGCCCACATTAAACTGCTTGCTTAGTATTGATTTTGATGGACAATTGGAGTGTAACTGGGCATAAATGATGGGTCAGAGGGATGGATGCAACTCACGCCTTTGGTTTTACAAACCAACATAAACAACGTGACAGGTGGGGTGTCTGTCAGCGGCTCTGTTACCGCCACGGCAGATTGCAGGATTTAATATTAGCTGGTTGGCGTGCGGGGTCGTTTGAGGCAATGAGCCGTCTCCTTTAAAGACCCTCATAAAACAGCACTGTCTCTTCTGCCCGGTCTCCTTGGCTGCCCAAACTGCCCCCTCTCTTATTTCCTCTCTCCATCATCACCCAGCTCCTCCTCCCTCTCCCCCTTCGGGCCCTGCAGTGGTGGAAGTGGGCGTCCAGGTTCCCAGTGCCTTGCTTCTGCTCTTCCTCCTCCATGATCAGTGGTGTAGTTAGTTTCACATGGCAGTATTACACCCATGTCTGATACCTGTTTAATAACCTCCTTCCAGCCTTGTACCTCATCTTCTCTGGGTCAGTGGAATTGGGGAGATGGCTGCGATATCAAACAAAATGATCTTATGTCTAAAATTAAAAAAGCCTATGAGTTCACTGGCTGAAAAACTCAACTACACTCGTGAGCACGTTATCTTGGAAATTGTGTTAAATCATATGGTTGATTTATGTACTTATTTTTTATTTTCACTTGCCTTCCTAATCAAAAGAACAAAATAGGGGCGCATTTTACAACCAAAAAGTCAAATCCAGAGGAATCCCCCTTTTTTAAGGCGTTTTCACAGTAATGACAAATTGAGTAGGTACATCTCCCTCGTGTAAACACTCCAAACCACATGCATGCCCACACACAGTCATGAAGGAGACATCTGCGCGCACACACACACACACACACACACACACACACACACACACACACACACAGCCTGGCGGGAAGGGCAGACCTGTATTAGATTTTCCCGGCGTCGGCTGAAGGCCTCGGGCAGGTCGTCCCAGTTGGTTAGTCTGATGTCCAGAGGTACGAAGCTCAAGTTCAACGGAGTGCCGTCCTAGCAGATGCGGAGACAAGAGAGGAAGAAGACAGCCTTAAGCAAAAGATTTGTTACTCCTGTTACTACTATTAATACCACCATCACTCTTACTAGAGCTACTAATATTAACGATGAAGATCTTTGGCCTGGCTGATAAGGGTGTTTATAGTGTAGCAGCATATTCGCCCCTTGACGTCAAATACAAAGTCTATACATACATCTATCAAGGCTGTGCTTTTATTCTTGATCATCTGTGGAACATTTTGGGGTGCTGGCAAGTTTTGTTGGTAACACTTTATTTTAACCTCCCTATTTAGCATCTATAAGCAGCATATAAGTAACTAATGGTTTTTAACACTATAATGTAGCTGAGAACAGATATAAGGACATTTTAAAATGTTTAATAAAGTATTTTGTCAAACTCCTTCGGTTATACATCTGTAACTGGTCTAGAAGTAGATGATAGACCAAATATACATATAAAATGCAGGCGTATATTAATTCTATTTACTTATATTTTAATAAATCGCATTATTGTAAGTGCTTGTTTATTTATAAATACTTCTGCCTTGCCAGGCAGACAGTTTTGGCTTTATTTTCCCAGGCTTTGAGATATCGGTCTCTGAGATTTCCCAAATAAATGGAGGTGAATGTATTTTGAATTAGCATTGAAAAATGCTCTTTACAGAATTCACCAGAAGCATCTCTTTCCAAAAAACAGCTTCACCATTACTGTCGGCAGAGCATGCTGTCAACTGTTTGCATAGGGACTGTTTCTTTGGTAGGAAACTGTTCACAGATATCACACAACCTGGGAAAATTAAACAAAAACTATTTGTATTTCTCTTCCTCCTTTTTCTCCTTGTCTTGAAAGGTCGTTTATATAGAATATAATTGAATTACTTAATTTTCCGATTCAAAATGTTTCTGCACATATATCTTTACCATACAAACAATATGATTTTAAAAATGTGTACTGAATTAATTACAGCTTATCACATTGGGACTATAAATGGTACCAAGTAATGAAAATATTTAAAATTAGTCGATTGACAGAAAATGAATCTGCAAGGTTTCTGATTTAAGTAATTAATTAAAGTGGAAATGCCAAAAGATTCACAAACACTGCAAGTTTTTTTTAACGTGGTCAAGTGAAATAGACTCACAAGGCAGAGAGCGAGATCCAAAAAAAACCAACCACACTCAGTGGTTCTTTGAAGCAGTAAATGTTGCTCCAGTGCAGAGTGGCACCACTACACTACACTACACACAGTCCCTTCGTGGTGCTTTTGGAGGTTCCTGACTGGCTCCTCGTGTTTTCCTGCCCAAACAGTTGGTAAGACGTGGGATTTGCTGCTGAGTCACTGGTGTAACCACAGCAAACAAATACAACCACGCACGTTTACTTGCTCAGTGTACTTCTAAGTGAACGATGATGCAGCGGAGTTATTGTTTCACTTGGCTGACGAGAATAAATGTCACGGTAATATTGTAGTTATATAACTTGGATACAAACCTAGGAGGAGGGATAGATTGCAAACAAACCCCACTGATGCTCTCAAATAAATGTTGCCTTTATGTGTCAGAGAAGGTGGGTGTCTTTCTGTTTTCTCATTAGCTACAACTAACATTACGTTCTCAGATTGCAGAAGTTAATGCTATGTTACTGTGAACTACCAGAACAAAGTCAAACGGGGCTCGTAGCTTACCATGTTGAGTGTTTACTGTTCTTACACTTGGGTTATGCCATTAGGTTGAGCCATTAGATTTGTTTTGCTCTCTGCCATAACAGCCCAGTAGAATTGTCTCCTTAAAACAGACATGCGAAATTACAAAGGACATTCCGATACATCCTGGCCTCCTCTTATATTTATTTCCACAACTTTGACGGTTGGATTTTGACACTGCTGTTGGATAATAGCATTGCCATTAGATAATCAATGCATTATGTCCTTTCAAAATATATAATTTGTGTATATAAATTGCTTACTTTCAAGTATATTTATCACAATTATTTGACTTCAATTATTATCTTTTTTCATTTTTGATAGCCAATATTCTTTTTCTTTGAGTTTGCTCAAATATTAGCATCACAGTATGTTTTATTGTGTGCATTTGTAGTTTTTTAGCCACATTAGAAACCTGGCTAAAATATTGTGATTTAATATACTGAAGTATTTTAAGGACTTTTGGTTGGCATGCGTTCTGTAGCGCCACCATGAGTTTGACATTTTTGTTTATAAGTGAAATGACTTTACAGCTATGGATGGTTTGCCATGAAATGTAGTACAATAATTCATACCCTCATCATGATAAACTGTAATAACTTTGCCGAGCCCTTCATTTTTCATCAAAAGGTTACATTCTTTATTTGTCCAAACAGATATTCGCCTCAGCTGTACTTTGCGTTCAGTGCTAATTAGCAAACGTTAGCATGCTAACACTCTAAACGAAGATGGAGAACATAGTAAACATTATACCTGCTAAATGTCATTGTGAGCATGTTTCTAAGCACAGCCTCACAGAGACGCTAGCATGGCTGTAGATTCATTCTTGTTTTCTAACGCACATCTGCTACACGTGCATATGAAAATGAAATTGTGTAAAAAGGTTGCGGATAAATGAGAACCTTGATCGTTACAAACAACTGAGAACGTTTTGTGGAAGGGTTTACAGGACAAAACTAGTGTAACAGTAGTCATTCTTAAAATCAACTCTAAATCAGTTTGTAGCACATGAAGGCTGAAACTATGGGAGGCGATTTGGTCCTGTACGGAACATGTATGATAACTGCAGCACCAGAACTGTCACTCTATAATTAGGAACCAAAGAATCAGTTTTATAGCGTTTCCATGCAATTAGTTTCATTGTGTACTGTAGCTCAATTTGTATTAAACTACAGGTATTTTCAGCCAAGCAATCAGACTTTCAATGACTAACGGCCACACTTTATTGGTTGCCATGGTAATTCTTGTGGTAACCAAGGAGCTCGTTAGTGATCTCTTCTGTTTTCTCCCCTTTATTCTAATATATCTACACTACTTGGAATATAATGCTTCTCTTGTGACAGTACGCAGGCATTAGTAAAAAAAAAATAATGAGGATTGTGTTGAGTATAAAAAAACCCGCACCTCGCTGTGATTATGGGTAATCATACTGCCGCAGCTTGGAGGTAACAGCATAATCATTGTAAAAAATAACCACAATAAAGAACATTTTCCCAGTTAGTACTGCTTCATTAGCGCTAACTACTGCCAATTTGCACTCAGTGTTAACTTCACTCAAACAGTGATTGTGCCAAACACCAGGACCATTTACCAAGAAAGAGGCTGACCAGTGAATTTAGGTAAAAGCAAGACTCTGGATTCTTGCGGTCAGAGCCACGGGAGAAAGTTTAAAGGTTAATACCTGCCGGAAGCTGACACATGGATTTGGTGATAGAAAGCAACATTAGGAAGTTTTTCCTGTGCTGTACCCTCAGTGCACAGAGGTCCACGTGTTTATTAGGATTATGGTAAAATGAATATCGTGGAGCGGGTTATGCTGTAAAAGCATGGAGCAGGAATGGAACCTCGTGATTGAAAGGAGCTGTTCAATAATTATACTGCGTGTTTATATATGTATACCATCCAGAATGCACACGCAGCAGGGGGATAGAAAACACAATGCTAAAATGATAGTTTTCAGAAGGACATTTTCAGTTTTTAGAATTAAAGCAACATGCTGGAAACCAGTAAACTGACTCATTAGAATTTGCATGTAGCACTCTCACGTTTTTTTTTTGTTTGTTTTTTTAACTACATGCCTCACATTTATAGACATTGAATTAAAGTTAGAAATGGCAGCTACTAGCATAAGCAATGCTAACAAGACTACACAAAGTTAGCTCTTTCCGATAGTAAGAAATGAACAGCGAGTTGGTCCCAGTCCATCAACAGGCAGCACTGGTTAAAAACACAAAAGCCCCCTTCACACAAGTAACGTTAGCATGTACAGCATAACCGTCCCTCTGTTTGCCTGCTGTACAAGTTTAGAGCACAGAAGCCCCCGTATTCTGGATATTAGTAATGTTAGCATAAACTTACTATGGTTTACCATAAAAATATAGCAGACACTAGATATATGCCAAATGTCTTATGCAAAAAACTCTTAAATGTCTACAAGCTAAACTTTACTCAGACGAAACTGTCCAAACAGATTTTAATATGTATTACTTATCAGCCACACAGGATCACGAAACCAGACTTTGCATTGAAATTTCTCACCAATTTCTGTGCAAAACTATCCACCACCTTCTAAAAATCCAGGGCTCTGGCAATTCCTTATTCTGCAAACTGAGGTAACAGGGACGTGTCCTCCTCGGGATATTTAAAATTTTACATGCATTGCTTTTTTGGATTCTTGCATTTTACGACACACACACACCTCCTTATGTTGATCTCTATAGATATAAAACACAGTAGATACTGTAGTCTATAGATATGGCCATGATGATTGTGGCTTTCTATGGTATCATTTTTATTGAGTATTTCAGGGGTTTGTCACATAAGACAGCATAATGGGTACCACAAAATATGGGGAGTCACAGCAAAGGATTTCAAAATAACTTCAGTACACCATAATGCACGTCTGAATCATCCTGACGTGGTAAACCCCACCCCATCTGCTACTCCTGGTGTGGACATGAAACAAGCCACCCACCCATCTGAGATCAGAAACAGAGAATCCTTGAATAAACAATTGTTTGATGTGTAGAAAATGGACATAAAATTCCTAATACTCTCAATATTTCTCATTCAAACCCCGGTGACAAATCATTTTCTGATTGAGCACTGAGGGGCCCCCTGTGTGAATTCTACGCCTGGTCCAGGATTATCCCGATGTGACAGCTTTCCAGCCAAATTCCTACAGTTTATCATTTAAACGACAGCGGGGGACATTTATCTCCGCGGCTTATCGTCTCATCGTCTCAGCCACGCGTACACGACACTTGTCTATTGCCGTCAGGGTAATATTCCATTGGTGATTCAGTTCAGCGCTTTGGTCTTCTCTATGTAAAACCCTCTTGTCTCTTATCTACTTTAGCGGGGAAGGGATCTGATCCCTCATGAATGAAACAAAAGGGCGTTAATTATCACAATCCGATCAATAGAGAGGTCTGCTGGCAAGTGGCCCTCAAGACGAGTGCCAAGAATGCACAGGAGTGTAATCAGAGTCAGACCGGGGTTAAACTATAGTTTCTCTTAGTCTGCTAGGGTGCAGGAAGCACAAGAAAGTTCAATGACAAAAGCAGCTGAAAGAACAATTTACTTGATTATCTGAATGGAATAGTCTTCACACAAAAGCAACCCTGCGAGAGACTGTCTGCAGTTTGTTTAAAACATAACATGACTGGTTGTTTGTTGCTCTGTCTTGGTCAGCTCTTTCAAAATGAACCGACTGGAGCTTGTTAGAGGATATCTACAAATTTAGAACGGCTCTAACACGTCCTCCCTCTGCAGTGTTCAGTCACTGCACCCGTCGTTGTTCATCACTACTTAAACAGAGCAGCAAGGTGTTCAACGGTTTCATATTTTGAGCAATCTTAACAACCATTTTTTACACTGTTAGACCAAAGTGTGACAAGAAAGCAGCAATATTAAAAGGGTACTCCTTTGATTTAGTACTTCACCTCCATAAAGTTGGGGGACAAGCGATTTTATAAATTTTTTTTTTTTTAATTTTTGTTTGTGCCATTTCCGCTTTTGTCTCTAAACGTTTTGTCGCTATCACCGGCAATATTAAACATGTTTAAACACAAGCAAAAAGTCTCGGTCCAGATCAGTTAATATGCTTGACTTATCAGTGCAATAATGCACATTTTTAAATTAACATTTCCTCTCAAATTACGTGTTAAATTTATGTTCAGCTGACAATGTTTAAGCGTGTAAGAAGCCCAAAACGATATGTTGTGTATTGTACAAGTCCATATGAAAATCCTCCATAGTTGGCCAATCATAGAGAGGGCGGAGACGTTTAAATATGGCGATAGCAGCACACATTTTCAGATTTGTTTTTTGTTTTTTCTTCGCTGGAAGGCATTCATGCTGTTACGCTTGTTTGTTCTCCTGAAAAGTGCCAGGAATAGTTAAGAGAAGAAAAGAGAGCTAGAGAGAGAACTTCAAACCCTGGCTCCTCTCTCACCTCCGCATACCGATGTGTGAACTGGGTGTGAATGTCAGCTTGTCCAACAGCTTAAGACTGCTGCGGAGGAAAGGCAGTTAAGCGCTTCGTTGCCTGGAAACATGAGGTGGATGGGTCAAGCTCCAAACACACTAGATCCTAACGTTTCCCATAATGCAACACGTTTTTCATGAGACCCTCTTTACCTGGTAAATGCCCGTGTCTTTCATTCCCAGGGAGTAAGGCGGGCTTACCATTAAGACTTTTGTAGTCTCCAAGCGCAAGTCATGATAACCCTGATGACATCACTATGACATCATCAGGGTTATTTTCTCAGACTTGACAGAGCTCCTCCAGAACCACAAAAGATATTTATAGAGCTATTTTTACAGGCTGAGTAGTACTTCCAATGACAATTAAACTGAGCCTGATATGTAAAATTGGTGGACTGCCTCTTAAAATGTATATAATTGAAAGCAAAACATTTTTGCAGCAAAGACATTGAATAAAATTTTTGCAGGACTGCCGTCCTGAGTGCTGTATAAAGACGGGAGGATTGTAGATGAAAGAGGAAAAGTTGGAAGAAGGCTTTAAGATGGCTGGATCCTTATTAAATCATACCGGTAATCCTTTGGTAATTCCTAAACCTTTAATTTGCATTGAACCAAAGAATATGGATGGATTTGAAGAGCTTTTCTTTCCCCTTTAACCACACAGACTCGGTCAGTTTCAGAGAAAAGAAAAAACATGAAATGACTCAAGCAGGCTCTTGCCCCTCTGGTAATAGACAGGAGGGAATCGGGGCTGGTATCAGGCATCAAGGTTATTTTGTAATAGTTAAAAAAAAAAAATGTTTAACCTATAATTACCCATTATAGCATGTTTTTCAAGTCTAGGTTCAATAAAGTTGGTTTCCTTTGCCATGCAACTTGAAACTGGAATAATTTGTAGCTCTGTCAATCACCATTAATTCTTACACTCTGCATATTAGCAAACAGGACAGATGTAAGAAAATAATTACAGACAACATTAAGTCAAACACCTCCGAACTGCACGTCTCCTATTTCCTTTTACTGTATTGTTGTTTGCAGCTCTACTTTGATAAAGAGATCTTGTCCTCAATGAGACTTCCCACTCAAAAGAAAAAGGAATTAATTGTTTGCTCACTGTTGAGGTGAATATGACAGGAACAAGCTGGTAAGGAACAAAACATCAAGTGGGTATCAAAACTCTACATGCCTATTCAGTTTTACTTATTCTTAGTGCCTTGAGACCTGAAATAAAAATGATTGCATCAGACACTTCTAACTTTCATTTAGAAGGTAAAAAGAGCTCCTTTTTCCTGACAGTTAAAGCTGCACAAGATGGGTTTGCACAATAACTTGGTGAAATGTCGTGCCATAGACTGTACATAAAGATGGACGACACGCTGCCACTTCCTCCCACCAGCAAAACAATCCTGGAAACAGGCGCTTCCATCAGAAAACTGAACACACATCATCATGATAAGAACTACATAAAATGACAGAAACCATCTTTGGGGAAAAATGTACTTGACATGCACGTCGATGTTTTCGGTTGGCTCATGTCCCACCCGCTAACATGGAGGGAGCAGGGTTTCTGACCTACACGGCAGCCAGCCACCAGGGGGTGATCGAAATATTTTGGTCTTCACATCGGGGGGGCAGTCTGTCGTCAGTCTTTATATACAGTCTGTGTACAGAAATGCATGCCATGATATCAGCCATTGTACAAGAGAAGCATCAATAGGAGTATGACTGAGAATAGTGATGAGCCCAGTTTTCTCTGGATAGAAGGAGAAATTAGCTGCCGTTGCCTAGGAGATTTCATCTTTAGAATTGATCACTTTCTGAGGGCACAGAATTCACAACCAACAGGAAATTGAATTTGGTGAATCTGTGAGGTCACATTTGGTGAATTTGGCCACACGGAGTGGTTAAGACCTGGGAGACATATTTATTTTGAAATAAAAATATCAAGTAGTGTAGCTTTAAAAGGATGAAAACTCGTACATTTTTAGTTGGGTGTGTGCGCAGGGCTTTCAGCAAGGGTCAGTGGTCTCACGACAACACAAAGCATGTACATTTTTGTTTTCTTTATTGCGGTTTTTTCTTTTCTATTGGCTGAGTTTTTGATTTGTTTTTTTCCTCCACCGGTCGTCTCCTCAGGCAGGAATGTACAATGAAAAAACTACTTGTGACTTATTGATGGGAAATTAAACTAAATAACTAACCGTGACCCAATATGCACAAACAAACGCTAACCGGTACCTTGGAGTAAAGATATATTCGGTCTGTGTACTGGCTGGCGCAGAACTGCAGGCCCGGGTAGACGGGATGGGCGGCGCTGGCGTCATCGCCATCATTGCCCTCATCATCGTCATTAGCAGCAGCAAGCAGACACACCGCTGCGCTCCGGTCTGCAGGGAGAGAGGAAGAGGCTGACTATCATCTCGCTGAGTATTTGTTATTGGCTCATTATTGGCTTTCACAGCTTTATTGGTACCTCTGTTTGCTCCGCCGGTGATGCAATGACTAGCAGAGACATTAAACTCCAGCAGCTTTTGAGATTTAGTTTACAGAGCACAATATTGACAAGATATGACATTTGTAGCAGATCATTCAAATGTCTGCATATACGTGTTTGGAAAAAAACGCCCCTTATTGCTTTCAGACATTGAATGAAAGTCAATTTTGCTTTTTCCATCACCAGTTGATATAACAACCGACCTACGTGTGGAGGTCTAAACGCTGACTTTCTAAAAGCAGCAATAGCAGATTGTTTTAAACAAAGAGAAGGATTTTGCAGCACCGATGGATATGACTTTCTAGCACCAAAATGTTGCCAAAATAACAAAATGTAAGTGCTTAAAGTGACTAATATCTTTATTATGCTTTGTTTTTTAGCTAGTGAGTGAGCAATCATTTTGACTGTGCCACACAGTGTCAGTGATGAGCGTGGAATAAAAGACAGGAAGTCTCTCCAAATTGGACCTGATTGGACATTCACACCTCATGCTGGTTATTGGTCTTAACTTAAGTTCCTGAATAAATATTAGGTGAAGAAATGAGCCATGCATTTGCAGAATCATGATTCATTTTTGATCTACAACACCGAGTGGCAGGGGCAGCCAGTCATGGCGTAATCTAAACACCCCTCTAGTTTGATGGGTTAAATTTTTCGGAAGCGAAACCGAAATCCTGAAATATGGCTGCTAGACAGTGTAGACTTCATCAGCAACATGCCATGCTAAAGTGCAAATTTCACAACGTATACAATTTTTGGAGCTGAACGAAAGAATACAATCCGACGGAAGGCCCATTTCTTTGACAGAACCCCCCCCCCCAATTTATTTCTCACAAGTTCACTCAAGAATTTGCTGAACAACAGGATGGAAACACAGCTAGAGGGTGAAAGAGAGAGAGTGATAAAATGACAGTCACAGATGGAGAGAAACAGAGAAAGAGGAGAGCAGGTCATTAACGTCAGCTATGTAGCTCGCTCATCCTGCCAGCATCTAGCAAGAAAAGGTCAGGCGGTGGAAATGAGACCGCTGCTGCTCGACCACGCTTCATTTAGACAATGACCTATAACACTCTGATAATACTTGCCTTAAATCACTTCGCGTGGCCAGTTGTCTGCGTGTGTGTGTGTGTGTGTTCCTGAGAATGTGTGCGTGTGTCCATTTGGTTTGCTAATGGGGGGAAAATACTGATACAGGCTGATGCCGGCGACAGGAGTGTTTCCATTGAACAGCCGCTGCCATGTCACCTGCACTAGGTCTCTGGTGGTTATGGGACAGAATCAGCTTTTTGTACTGAAACACTAAGAGGTTTGAGTGACAGAGGGACATAATGGAACATCCCTCCCATCACGCTTTGAAGGTGGGCCACAGTTAAACAATGTTTGGGTTGTTAACATTATGGTATCACGGCATGATATAAAGTCATATTACAACTACTTTGTACTGATATCAGTAAGATATTAAAGGCACTGCAAACCTACGTGAACCCTTTTCTGCTAGAGCAGTTTGGGTTATTTGAGTGTTAATCTCATAATAAATAATACTGAAGGATCAACTGAACTTTTATTCAATTTTTCCTATTTAGTCATGCATATTTAAGGTTGCAGTAAAATACTTAAGATTTGAAACCAACTTTTCAGGGGCTTAATGTACCAGCTGCAGACAACAGTTAAGACTACTGGTTATTTCCATTTTGAAGACAAGATTTGCTGCTTTTTTTTCTGTGACCTGGGTGGATAAAGGTGGACAAATGATTTCTAACTTTTATTTTTCTGCTTAATTCTCCTATTTTTCATTATCTCATTCACAGTGCTGGAAGACGTGTTCAGATCCTTTACTTAAAAATGTCTGCTATTTAGTTTTTCTCGAAAGTACAGTAATATCAAAACTACAAGTACTCATACAGATGCAAAATGGCCCCGTTAGTGTTAGCCATACTCCCTACTCTGCTGCTTTTCTTACACAAATACTAGTTAAATTCCCTAATTAATTTCTTTCACTTCTACTTTGCAGTTGTTTTGGCTCACTATTAAGCTACCACCAGTGAAATTCAGCACTTCCTACACAGATGGCAGTTTTTTGAGAATTACTAATTCATTTACGGTAGTTACATTCCACCACTGAACCTTTTTATGTTCCAAGGTGAGATCATCCTGATAAATCAGTTCTTTTCTTTGACCTATCTGTACAATGTCCATATCTTTCATTTTTATGCTTGCCGTCCTTATTGGTGCAATTTCCCCGGGTCTGGTACAAGCTGTTCTGCTCTCATCCCGCCGTCAGCTGGAATGGGCCACTTTGTGTCTGAAAATACCGAGACAACCAGACGGAAGCATTGTGCAGCGCTACAAACCTAGAAACAAAACATTTTCAGGACACTAGCATTTCACAAAATCCCATCTATCTGTCCTTCTACCTCTGTAATGAAACCTAGCAGCTCTGCAATGTGCACCCTATATTTGTTGTAAGCAGTTTTTTTTCCCCCCTCTTCCCCTGTTTGCAGTGGCGGAACGCGGCAGCTGCATTAAGTGGGCCATTTATACGATGGGGGCAATTCATCTTACAAAGCCGTCTTATTAGACTGTCACTTACACAGTATGAACAGTGCCTTCAAAACACCCCAAGGGATTTATCTGTTATTTTACTGCGAGAGAAAGAAAACAATGCCTAATTGGACTGAGTCATCTCATCTTTTGCAGGATCGAAACAAACGATAAAAAAAGCATTCTAACTGCACCCTTCAAGTATGAAGAGGTTTGGTGCAGCTGATGCTGCTGCAACATTGAAACTGAACTGAAATCCAAAAAAGCCATGTATCCATGTTTAAATGTTTGGCTCATGCAGATGGAGCGACAGACAGTAAGGAGAGAGACAGAGAGGTGGAGGAGGAGTGATTGCCTGTCTGTGCTGTGAGGAAAGTAATCTCAGTGCAATCAAGAGGTGGGGGCGGCCGACAGCTCTGCGGTTTGCCTTCTAAAACCACAGGCAGGTAGAGGAAAATCATTAGGCACCGCTCCTGACCCCATAGGTCACTTTTATTGGACAACCGCGGTGTTTCATACTAAACCCACGCTGCAGGAGACAGACTGGCAATGGCATGTAACTAACAAACTGACTAATCACCAATTGGACAGACAGACAGGTAGGTAGGTAGGTAGATAGATAGATAAATAACGGCGAGACAGGCAGATAGACATTAGTCTTCTCCAGGGAAAAGTAGATGTCCAAAGGGGAGGTGGGGGGCCAAGTTGGCATCCAGCAGTGTCTCTTTAGTGCTGCCATTTCTGATCGACAGTGAAGCTTTTATCTCTCCCCTAGAGCCAGTCTAAATAGAGGTGTTTTTAAAAAAAGAAAGCGGGCCTTTTGCTCACCTTTTAGTATTTATTTTTTTGGGACACCTTTAGAAGACACTGCAGGAGAAGCTGCAGTGGAATTTCGATCCTAGAGCGTTGGAGGGCACAGGTAGCTACAGAGACGGGAAATTAACCACTCGACAATCCCTGGTAACTAATAGATGTCAAAGCGTGTGTGTGTGGCTCTGAAAGGAAAGAAATCTGCCAAGTTGTTGCACACTGATCTTAGGATGTTAGAGGGTAATAGGGGTTGATAGCTTGCCTGTTAAAACCTAAATGGCTTGTGCAAAATTCCTTCCTATGTTATTCTACAAAGAAGCTTTAAAAACCGCCCTGAACTGCTACCAGCTCAGTTTCATCTTTCAATAACTCTGACCCAAAATGTTTATCGCTTTCAGAGGCAACACCCAGGTCACAGGCTTTTCTTAGACTCTGCTAGTCTGGCAATTTTTTTTTTTAGAGCTCTTCATATTGCACACGGTGTAATTAGTTCTTTGTAATTAGCGCAATTTATTGCTTTGCGTATCCCTTTGAGACACAAGTGCTTGAACACAGAGGTCTTAATTTGCAATATTACACACTGTGTAATTGGGAATTTGTTTCTTCACATCCCTCAGAGACTTGCAGACATGTACACATCTAACCAAAGTAGACGGGGAAAGCAGGTTGTGTTTCAAGGATCAGTTGGTGCAGGGAGGGAACTTTTTATGTAATTAGACCTCGGTCCACTTTATTAAAAAGTAGCCAATCAGAAGCTCATCAGTTGCCTACTGGACAGTGATTGAACTCTCACCCCGTGTGTATTTTGGTGCTCCAAGCAGGTCTGTTGTTTCAACAAGCTGCACTCTGGAGATTAGTGAGGTTGTACTCAATATCTCCTGTAGCTTCATGGGTGCAGAAATAGGCAATATCCCCAAACTAGATACTAAAAATAGTAACAATAATAATAGCCAGCCCCATGGGGAATGAGATATAGTCCCTTATTGATTAGAAGTGATGATATTAAACAGCATTATATGGGCAGGTGACAATGCAGCACCAGCCAATTTCCCTAGATATGAAAAGGAGAAGATTGCAGGTGGGATTACCCTGTGTGTGGTCAGGGGGGAGGCAGCCGCCACCGTCAGCGACGTTGTCGCCTCGCTCTCCCGCTGATTGTTTGCCTTTGAGCTGCAGCTTGTCCTCCTCCTCTGCTTCTCCTGGTGTCTGTTTGTCTTTCGAAGGCTTATCCTCCTCCTTCTCCTCCTCGCTCTGTTTGTCTTTGCGCGATTTCAGAAGCTGGGCTTTTCCCCGGCTGAGTTCTGGCTCGCTGTCGGAGCTGGAGAGGACGACACATGCCTGGTCCCTCTCGGTTGAGGGGGGTTGCTGAGGCCTGGGCTGCTCTGAGCCAGCAGAGAGGGGGGGGGGGGAGAGAAGATTACTTTATTGGCCGAGTTGCACAGTGTAATCAGACTTTGAAGAGTTTCATTCCCTGGCGAGATATCCATCATCTGAAGAGTGTGACAGTGTGACAAAATGACTGCTGACATGAAAGTAAAACTCAATATGGTTCATTAGTGGTGTTATTAGCTATCATAAGTCCTTTACTGACAATTTCAGAAAATGTGATTGTGTTAAATGGATAGACATAAGCACGCGCCCAAGTCTTTTTAGGAGGATGTCAATTTTTCCCAGGATGCATTTACAGTGCACACAAAACATTCTAAGTTCAAAATCATTATATTATCTATTCTAGGTATTGGCTGATTACTACATACAGACCACTAACTGAAGGTCGACACTGCTCATTGCTGAGGACATTACAGTCTTCAGATTCTTGCTCAACAGCAGAGTTGCAGATGGAACACCTGCCCCCCCCACCCACCCCGGCTCTGGGATCAAACAGCCAATATAATTTGCTGGGAGAATGAATTATGTTCGTGTCGCATTGTTTTGTTAATTGCCCGCCTGCATCATGTGCAATCAAACCTAAACAAAATAATTGTGAGCGATTGCTGCATCTGTGCAGCGATCCAGCCAGGAGCAGTGAACGGTGCCCAAACAGCTGATAATGGCGGAATGCCAACTGCATTACTTCTTTAAAGAATCAGCTTACGGCACTTTGTAGACTGGCTATCAAGCTTGTTCTGCAGTTCCACTCTCAAACCATTCATGTGATTTTCATTCATATCAAATGTGGTAATTCTGCGAAGCTAAGACATAAAAATGTTAATGGATGCAAGGATAATGCCATTCATAGACTTCACATTATTTAAAATGTTACTTTTAAGTCGTGTTCTGAGGCACTGCCACTCCAACGGCGCGTTTGGGTAGACCTGTTTATTGTCAAGGTAAAATGAACAGGCAGATTAGCTGCTAAAGGCAAGAAGACAATTGTTTATTGCCAAATATAAATGTCACTAACCGGTCTCAACAGAACTTCTTTAAGAGAAGTGCTATACAATTTCCTTTCTCTACTTCCCTAGTTAAATTTAAATCATATCCTTTCACATTATTTGTTGAACTTGAGGTGTGAAATCTAACAAGACAGTAAGTTGTGAGACTTGGGGACTCAGAGGGCTAATTAGTGATCCTGCCTCTCTGTGGCTTGTTTCTTCAAAAGGCCAGCCTCTAGTCGGCTCCCTCAAATGTCATCTGAGTCTCCGGGCTCCTGGCTCCGCCGCTGCCCCCCTTCGCTAACAAGCCGAGCGAGACCATGGAGAGACGGCTCAATTTGTGTTAAGCTGTCCCCACTGAGGAAGATGTTAACAGTAAAATCCTACACGGCCGCGCCTTGACTTTACCAGTCAAACACCTTGTTTCCCCCCCCAATCAGGGCCCCATTTTGTCTGTAGTGACTTGATAAGGTTCCAAAATTGAGTCTCGAATCCAGGCGCACAAACATACTACAACACAGAAACACAAGCATGTGATCCTACGCATGAGCCAACGGCATAAGCTTATGAGGATTCACATGAAAAATACACACTTCAGTGGCTGAATAAAACTGGAAAAGCTTTTGTCTGCAAGGAGTGCAACAGCTGCAGCCTGTGACAAAGAAGTATCACAGAAGAGGAAAGTACTTGGTCCTCAAATACAGTATACCAAACAGTTAAAGATTGGACTTTGTTGTTAAATGCAAAAAAATGTGTAAAACAAAACCGAACAGGCATAGAGTGCTAGCTGAGAGATGTAGAGAGCCGTGAGATAACCAAATTGCCCTCTTCCTGTATACATCTCTCACAGTAGGTGCTGAGAGACAAATTGCTGGTCTACCGGTGAAAGAGCTGAAGGACTGAACCGTGCCCACGCTCTCGGCCTGAAAAAGCTGCAAACACAGGAACTCAGCACCACCGATTCAACCCGAAAATGGTTGAATAGAAGCTGTCTTGTTGTTTACTGGTGCTAAATAAACTTCAGGAAACTATTCAGACTAACCCACCTCAGATGCCAAACCCTGTCACATAAAGGAGGTTATAATGTATGACAGTTTGATTAAAAACAGTTCTCGATTACTGACGATATAGCACGCCAGCGATTCGATTTGTTTCCAATTAATGAAAGCTGTTGTTGTTTAACACCTCAAATTTGATAAGTTCCTCTCCCTGCCGCACAGGCTGTAATTTTCTGTGTTAAATATGAGATGTGATGGCCACCGTGGCTGAACAGATAAAGCAAAGAGGGCCACCTACACAAATTCCAACTTCACTATCGCCAGAAAATCCAAAAAAGAAGTCTGGACATAGGCTATATTAGAGTTTAGGCTAATGTTAGCGGCTCTGTCATGCTCTTTATTTGGTATGGGAAAGTTTGCATTACAGAAACATTAAAAAGTCAGCTGGAGTTTTCAAATAACTCGCAGAAGTAGTGTTAATTAGCTAACGCCAGCTAGCTACAGCTGATGAAAGCTGCAAGCAACGGTTGTCATTTCAGCTGACGAAATCGACAGAGATAGGCCAGAAATGAGAAGCTGCTTTTATTTACTTGTGTGTGAAAATGAAGACCTGTTGTTCCAAAAATGTGTATGAATTTTGAGTGGGAAATCTACCGTCGTTATCATTGCAAACTGCGCGTGCAGTTCTAGAATAGGACACTTTATAGACTTAGAAACAGTAGCCAAGGAAACGAGGCTTAACAAAGGGTCAATCTGTCACTTTGACATTTGGTAGCCAGCCTCTAACCTGCCATTACGGTTTCCCACATCAAGCTTCAATGCTTTCCATCAAATCACAAAAGTCTCTCTTTTCTTTCTCATTTCATGCATCTCATTCTTTTTACATTCTGGTACAAACGCCTAATCGTACTACAGACCAATAGCCTTCTGCATGCTGACTATTATTCCACTACAGCTGCTGTCTTGCTGTATTTTTGCCATGCTGCTGAAATCCACAGACAAAGTGAAAGCCAAGTGCCTCTGATACTACTTCTGTTCCTTTGCTTTAAACATGAAGCCCTGATGTCCTTGCATCATGTGTCACTGACACAACTTGTGACACAGTGTCACAACTTTCTTTACAGTCATTGTGAGAAATTGTTGCTCTTGAAGGGATAACATCTCTCATGTCACACTATAGGCTCTGACCCGATTATTTTCTTACATTTCCACGAGCTGAGGATTGCGGTGCCAAGCTGCGAGATATCTGCATAAATACAGTTGTTATTTTTCAGCAGTCTGTCATTTACAAATTTAGCAGGTTGTTAAATTCCCTGTCTAGCGAGCTGACACAGCCTGCTGCTGTGAATGCAGAGTGGCGCTTGTGACAAAGAAGAGAGTGTGATTGCTGAATAGTTATCAAGCATCTGCTGCAGCTGAGCATGAAATGGGGGGTGAATTCTGTTAAAAAAATGTGTGTGTGGGTGTGTTTTTGTGCTGCTTAAAGGCTGAGGTACTGGTTGTTTGAACTGTGTGTGTTTAAAGTGCACCATCCTCCCTTCCAATGGACCGAGCTGCAAACAAACCTTCAGCACAGCCAATATTTAGTCTATACTTACATTAGAGATCCTATATTAGCATAGAGACTTGAGCGTCATTGATGCAGAAAGGTGAGAAATTGAATGTGTTATGAACAAAATATTAATATATTTAAATTTTGCAACATGTCGTACTGGACAATGCATATGTACTGTATATATGTTTATGGCTAAAATAATCACCTCGATTGTGAGATTCGTGCCCTTCTTGCTTATTATATAAACACCATGCCAGCTTAGTACTACAGAGGATGTTAAGGAAGTAAAAGACAACAACATAGAAAGTTTTCAATTGATGAAATGTCCTCAGGTGCTGAGCAACAGTAGCAATGAATGGCACCTGTCAACATGCCACTCTATCTACCTATGTATGGATCTTGCTAGCTAGCCAGGGCAGCCCAGAATATTATGTTGGGTTTTTTTTGGAAAACCAGTTAACAATTGTTCCTTCATTCAATCTGCCTTTCAAACTATTTCTCAAGAAAAAAAATAATGTTTGTAACATTAACATGAATGCCTAAATGATTTTATCACTCCTTTCTTTTCTCTTATCATGCTTCCTCCTCCACGTCTAAGTTTGATTTCATTATAAAATATAAAAGCCTGCAATTTATCAGACAATAGGAGAAAAAGATCCGGCCGCAGTGTTTTGCTCAACGGCCAGAGGTCATTTCATCATGGGTCATCTTGGGATCTTTGCACTCCGATACCTTGAATCCCTTTAAAGTACAATTGTTAATCACTTAATTATTTTCCTTCCTTACCCCCAAACCTTTATAGTTTCCTTTCAACTATAAAGACTAGTTGTGGTGTTGAGCAGTTATTAGATGGGATTTCATTAAGTGTATGTACAGTATGTGAACAGGGATTTATGAAGCAAACAAAGCACCTTCACTGTTATTTCATTTCAGTATACACCAACTTAGCCTGTCTAGGCTTTCGGTTTAATTAATCCTCTTTGCCACCTGTTGCTGTAGTCATTTCATCATCTTCGGTTGACTTTAAGTGGGAGTCTGTGTCAGAATCGACGAGATGCAACAAGAGCAAAGTTGAATCCAAGTGTGTAGATATATAGATTTGTCTGACTTTAAATTACACACACTCTAAAATCAATACAATCATACAATTTAGGGGAACACGCTGCATTAAAAGAAGCACTAAAACTAATGCTGCTTAAATACTACTGCTGCTGAAACTGCATCGAATGTTTGGATTTTTATTTTTTTTAAGTCCTCTCTGAGCTAATGCATCTCAGACATTTAAAGAGCATGGACCTGCAGCCTTCCAGGTCGTAACGACTTCCCTCCCCTCTCTTTTGCAAGATACAATCATAGGCTGTCAGAGATATCAGCTAGAGCCAGCTCAACTTTTCCCAACTTTGTGCGAGACGTTTGCAGCAATAGTAGGCGCCTGTTCGCTCTCTCTCTCAGCTTGACAGGTGAGAATTATACTGTGTCCTTGTCATCTGCAGAGAGAGAGAGAGCGAGACAGACAATATTCTCTGAGCAGAGCTATTTCAGACTGTGGCAAGCCTGCCTCCATCTTTTGCTATCACGCATCTCCATCTGGTGAAATCTGTAATGCTGTTCAAAAGTATTATGTCAACAGACTGCTGCGATTGATATTGACTGGAAGGAAAATAAAGCAATGAATGGATTTAAACTTCAGGTGCTTCACTTCATGCAAGAGATGGCAGAATTATTGTCTTTTTCTTAATAGAATCCAGATTGTTTTGCAATCAGTGAAATTAAGTTTGTGTGATAAGAGAAATCAGAATTAGCGCCCCGCGGTTCTATACCTCCGCCAACCAGTCCAGTTGCTGTTTACATCCATGTCTGTCCAGACTCATATAATATATAAGTAGTGAATATGTCGTTTGCGGTCATGTGATTCCGATGACGCTCGAAATTCAGAATGAGGCAGGAAGTGAAAGGCAGAGTGGAAAAGGTGGAGCCTGTACTGTGCTAGGTTTTGTTTACTCATTGTGTCGTCCCAGTCAACATGAGCGTGAAATCTGGAATCTCCCAATTCATTCTTAAATTATGGCTAAAAACCTATTTAGAATGACCTTTGAGTCAAACGTGTCTCCTATTCAGTGTCTGACCAACTGTGAAATATGGTAATCTATTCTTAAGTTATGGCCAAAAATGTGTTTTGTGAGGTCACAGTGACCTTTGACAACCAAATTGTAATCAGTCCATCCTTGAGTCCAAGTGATCCAAATCTAAAGAAATTCCTTCCAGGCGTTCCTGAAATATTGTGTTCACAAGGCTGGGACGGACAGACAACCCGGAAACATAACGCCTCTGGCCACGGCTATCATAGGCGTGGAGGCATGAAAGGTGCAACCCGCAGGCAGACACGCACACTAGGGGTGGAGAGATCAGATGATTTGTTATTACTTGTTTCTTAATCCTACCTGACCTGACACCAGAGGAAGAGCGCGGGAACTCGCACATCTCGCAGTAAGGCAACAGGCTGCTGTTGGAGTAGGTGCAGGCCCCGCAGCTCCACGTCTGGGTGGGAGGGTCGGGCTCCGACAGCTTCCGCGGGGCCATGAAGAAGACCGGGGCGCTGGGGCCGATCGCCCCAGCCGTCGACCTCCGCTTCCCCCCAAATCGGGACCTGGGGCTCGAGCTGGGCTGTGGCGCCCGGAGCCTCTTCAGCTGGGGGCAGAAGTCCTGGTCAGGTGCTGCGGACGTTTGGGAGCAGGTCTTTTTGTTTGTCGCCGCTCTTTTCTCAGAGTTCGTTCCACCGCCAGTTGGTGCGGCAGTCGTCTCTAAGGAGATGGAGGGCGGTGTTTCTTCATCTTCCAATCTCTTCCTCTTCTTCTCCTTGCTGGCGTTCGGGGAGAAAAAGCACCGAATGTCGTGCTGCTTCTCTTTCTCAAACTAAGGAAAAACATGGAGGCTTAGTTAGTTTTTATAACTACATCACACAGTTAATATTTGTTACATGAAGGATGGATTCCAGTCCACCTGTAAAGCAACATAGCACGCATGACGCAAATCTCCCTTTTCCCTTCAAGGCAATAATTTATCCCTTTGATACAAATACAGCAGGCATCAGAGAGAAACAGACCAGTCATACAGAGGGGGCGATGTCAAAGTAGTCTGTGTTGGTGAGAGGTGGACACAGAGGAAGGGACAACAAAGAGAGGACAGACAACATGCTGCCTGTGAGAGACGTGTAGAGAAGGGTTGCACCACACCATAAGTTGTTTGTGTTTTGCAAGGGCAAATATCAGATGAAATGCTGTGAGCAGTTAGACAGGAGCATGTTGGAGGTGATTCACAGTTTGTTCTTTATTTCTAAATAGTTCCCAATTGACATGAATGTGTTGAGCGGAGACATTTGCACTCACTGTGAACAGAGGTCATACTAGAAAGGTAAACACTGACAGACAGAGTCGTGTGAATGAACAGTTGGAAAAGGTGTTTGTATGACATGAGTTTATGCAGTTGGCTTTAGAGGATTTTTGACTTTATTATTGAGTCACTGTATGTATGTTTCCACGAGAAATGACATGGGAAACCGATTTAGTGTCTTCTGTCGCACTGAGACCGTTCCTTAGACTTCCGACTGCCTTGACTAAAGCAGTGATAAAAGGACATGTCATTTCTGTGGCAGTGATGAACTTGTTGACGATGTTAAATGTTTTGCGTGAGCGGCGGCCTTTTGCATTATGAACTAAGTGTTGATTGATGTGGTGATTGCACTTGATGTCGGGAGAACTGTGTAAGTGTTTCAGGAAATGTGCTTGTAGCAATTGGAAGAAGAGAAAAAAGAAAAAACCCGGACAAACTCTAAAACTAAAACATCATTTCACCTCACAAACCTCAGACATAGTCATTTTCATTTAAATGTGGATAATGTTGTTATGTTCTTTCTCGATTGCTGCACACAGCTCCATCTATTTAAAAAGGCAAAAAAGGGTTGGGCAGCAAATCCCAACATTACCATGGTTACCCCACTCCAAATGTAATCTTAGTTTTTAATATTATTGTATTTTTAAGTTAAAGTCTATACAATTAATCACAATCTTTGAAGGACATTATTCTAAGAGTACCTAGCTGCGGTCTTCTTCGTGTTGTTTTTGTGTGGCAAGCCTGAATGGAAAACAACTTTCTGAGTTTATTCACTGGTTGTGGTTAAAGTAGCGTTATGGGGCCTCACTTTTATGAATTTACTGTTTATCAGACCACAAATGAGATAAGAATTAGGTTGGTAAAAGAATAGATGCCTGAACAGAGTGCTGATACCGTCACCGTAGATCAATTAGCCACGCAGCCGTCCTATTAGCCGACTCTGCCCGGACTGGGAGGGAGGAGGTTTTCAGCCCATTCAGCTAGTGGCCCACTGACCGCTCCCCCCGGCCCCGGTTCTGGAGCCCATTCCGAAAGCCATTCCCCGCTGCTGGACAGAGTCCGCTAACAGGAAGGATACGTTAACTGAACGGCTAAATAAGCTATGGTGACGGTATTTGTCCATCAGGAAACTCTTTAAATCACTGACGGTAATGGCAGAGCAGCCGGAGCACATCAGAGGGAAAACCAGAAAATATTTGCTCCTTAAAATATGATCAAATTTCATCCAAATCAGTCAATCATTTTCCATTTTCTGCCACAAGTAGACTACGCACGCACATGTGCAATGTAGACGTTCTCGCAAAAACGACACAAGGAAGACCAACTGCCACTGTGGAGGTCCTGTCTGCATCCAGGTCCCTCTGCATTATTCAGCTTCACTCAGACAACATCTCTTGTTGAATGACAGTGTGTCTTTTCCCAAGGTCCTTACACAGTATGCGGCTTTCTCTATAACCGCAAACAAAATATTTAACTTTCTCCTTGTACCAAAACTTCCTCTGATATTGAACATATACATATTTATGACAATTACATACTCATTTTCTTATGAAACGCTTTACATTTTCTGCTGTAATCTAGTCACTGCCTTGTAATTTCAGATAAGATTTGCCATTTACGGTATAGTCTGTATACAGTAATCTGCCTGAGGACTGGGGGGTTAAAATCAGCAGTCCAGCTAAAGGTACATATCTCTTAGTATCTTTGAACACTTTCCTTTTTTAATTATGTCAGGGCTTTAAAAAAAAAAAAAAAAAACCCCAAGCAAAACAAAACAACACTTTACTCGTGATGTTTCTGATGAACTGACTCACATGAGTGAAGAACACGTCCTCTTGGACATTTCCTGTGTCTCCCTCCAGCGGCAGCACCATCTCACTCGGCGTCCACGCGTCGGCAAAGTTGAGGAACTCCCATCTGTCCTTATCGCCCTCGTCGGCCTTCAAGTATTCTTTCCTGCCGTTCAGGGTGCTGCCGGTCACTGTTTCCTGAGGGACATGGGACATACAAGTTCTTTTCACTATCAAACTTCATGATGTGGTTAAAATGACGTTTTTCCACGAATCACGTGTGCTCTGTAATGAGCAGAAGAATAAACATTATTGGGATAATGCAGTTTTAATTACGAATCTTGACATCTGTGATTATTAATGTAAATCTCCCAAAGCCTGTTCTCACATGCAAATCCATTTCACTGATGCTGCTAAGTGTATTCATGAATGCGTACAGTATATAAAGCTAAATATTTCAGCAGACAGACACATACTGCAACACTGACAAAGGGTTATTTAAGCAGTTGCTGTACATGATATGCTTTGTTTGTTAGTTTATTCTCCATAGATCAGCCGATCAATGCAAGCGCAACATAGGACTGAGACCACATCCAATGAATTTGATAATTAATAAGGTATATGTCTACCATAACCGTTTCATGTGACTGTACAGAGTTTTTCACACTGACCTATCATTTAAATCACGTGCGACATCGAGTGCTTAACCGGTGGAATGTGCAGTGACGAATCAAAGGCTTAGCACAAGTTGTACCCCGTTTGCTGCCATAACGTCACCCACAGTACCTTCCTATTGAGCATGGACCACATGACGGTGTCAAAGGTGCCCTTGGCGATGAGGTAGTGCACGTTGACCGAGGACGTTTGTCCGATGCGGTGGGCTCGATCTTCAGCCTGCTTGATGTGGCCGGGGTTCCAGTAGAGCTCGGCAAACACCACGTGGCTGGCAGCAGTGAAGGTCAAACCCTGGAGAGGACACACACAAACACACACACACAGACATAATAGCCCAATCATAAAAATATATCACTCAACCACCTGAAATAGAACTCTCCAGCCCACATCCAATAAAATGTAATTTGGTGAAATCCTTTTTAATAGAATAACAGAATATTAGCAGCTAATAGCCATATAAGTGCTTGAAGCACCCACTTCCTTTGATTGGAATGCATAACATTTCTGCACATGTACGGTCACTCAGAATAATTGCTTTCAATGAGTTTATGAAGTTTGTTATAAGAGCAAAACACATTTTCAGCATTGATTTCTACTTCTGCAAACCTTGATTATGAGTCACTACAACCACCAACTGTCATCATTATTACTAACCTGCACCAAATTACTCTATTAAGCCTATTGTTGTATTACAGCACAAGTTCTTTTTTTTTTTTTCAAACAATGAGGGTTCTGGACAGTGCGTTCACAAGTTTCGTTTAAAAGAATTTCAATTATTTCTGTTGATGAAATTCCATCATTTTTCTATGACTATTTCAGGACATAAAAATGTGATTTGTGACTACTTCCAAATGTCTTCATTTGAATAGCAGATTCTGTTTTCAGTGGTTACAACTGCTTGGAAAATGTATTATGTTTGTGTTTTATTATTGCCTTTGACTTTATCACTCAACTAAAATAAAAAAAATGTCAGAGTCACAGAGTGTCTTTGTGTTTGAGTACCTGACCGGCTGCCTGGATGCTGAGGATGGCCACCCGTGTCTCTGGGTCACTCTGAAACTTGTGGACCAACTGGATTCGTTCTGAGGATGGGACACTGCCGTCGATACGGATATAACCAGCCTGGAACAACAGAGCCAAGACAACAGAATATTTACTTTTTGGAGGAAAATTACGTTCACAATGGGTGACAGTTGAGCAACACTAAACCAGACAGCGACGGCTGCCACGTGCACAGCTGATCGAACACCTGCAACACAGAAATCTTTGAAAGAAAAACTGTTTGTTTTTTTTCAGTTTTATTCAGAGGAAGGAACAACTGATTTAAAGTTTTAAAGCTGCACTACTATATTTTCAATCAGCAATAGATCAACTGTGTGAAAGGGGTTGCTATTAATAACAAACCCACAGAGAATTATCACCCAACTCTGCAGTTCCCCTCAGCTCTATGGAACCCTGTAGCCTCTTTTAGCTCATTGTATTGGTTCTCTGGCCAGAGAACAGCACTCTTGTCAACTTTGTTTCCAGCTGCAGCTGGTAGCCGTTTTTAGTGAAAAAGCTCAGGAAAACCCACTGCGCTTTACCTCAGAGACGTGTCGTGGTATTTATCACAGGTGTATTACCCTAGAAGCGTAGTTTGGCTGTCATCTGAGGTGCACCTGCAAATAACTGCAGGATAAAATGTAATGTGGTTGTTTGCGCATTCCCATTGAATTGACTAAAGGTTCACACAATTTGTGAGGGATGGCATTGTCCGCCTCTAAAAAGCCGGTGCAGATTTGTGCTGGTACATTAAAGGCAGAGAGCATTATATTGACCTGTATTACTATACTGCAGATCTTTCAATGAGAGATGAGTGAATGAACTCACCATAGAATACATAAGCAGAGGAGCTGAATTGGTTACAGTAAATAAAAAAGCTTCGTCGAAAGAAAATGAGGGCAATAGTAATGACACTATTTTCTAACATTTTAAAACACCAAACAAAGAGAGTAGCGGCTGCATGTTCATTAAACCTGAACTTGACATTCAATGAGCTGCTAATGCACTGTGGAGACCGCACTCTTTTGATTAGGGTCCATCGGTCCTGCAGAGTTGCTCAGTGGCCAACAGTAGGAGGGTGTGTACGTACTGTGCAGCTTCCACGTGTGAATGTAACTTTAACTGCATGAATATGAAGCAGAACCTTGCTGAGACAGAACAGGGGTCTGTTTGACTTTTCCTGGAAAAATAAAAGGTCAAATAAATGTGCTCTCGGAGAACTACGCATCCACCAGGTTTAAACAACATATGGCCGTAAAAACATTCTGAAATCAATCTGCTGTTTCATCAGGAGTTGTTTGTCTCTTACATTTAGTGCGCTATATTTACTAGTTAAACACACAACTTTGTTAAACACACCCTCCAACCAGTTCGACATCAGGTGAGAAATTGGAAAGTGTGGCGCATGAAAGTGGTGATAATGTCATGTGATTGGAGCACAGTCACTTGTCTCTGCCGCGCTTCTCATCACAGCGTGTCGCTCCTTCTTTTAGCCCATCTCTGTTAATTGGTGAGTGCGAATGCACCAGAGAGTGAGCATCACACACAGGAACGTGTTATCACACGTCGTACCGCTGCATTACATTCATCCCACACCTCCTCGACCCCAGTGACACACACAAACACGCAGACACACGCTTAAACTCTTTCACAGGTTGCCGCCGCAGAGCTAAGAGATATCGTTTGCTTGTGATGACTTGTGAAATACGCCTTGGGAGATTACTTGTGGAAGTAAAGTTTACTTTCTTAGAGAGAAAAGGTAGACTTTTCTTCAAGAATGAGGGGAAAAAATGTAACAAGCTTAAGAGTATAGGTATACTATTAATCATCATCTATCTTCTAATTCTTCTATTCTGCTTCAAAATATCATTTATTATTAATCTTAATATTGTACATGCATTACATTGTACACCTGAATTTATAATATACGTGGAAGACGTAAATAAATCATGAATGCTAACATCTGCTGTATAGCCCCCCGCTGAAGAACAGCTCAGTACTCTGTCTAAGTTAATCACAGATATGGCAAGGATTTGACTTATAAACACAGCAGGACTATGGATGAAGAAATAAAACTTAAGTATGGGGCCAATTATCTCTGGTTAGCCAGGAAGGAGGAGTGAAATATGAAGACATTCTGCACATTTAGTGCTTCCAGGTTATCGTTAATGGACAATTCAGGTCTCTGCGGCTGGAAAAAACTTTAAAATATTAAATGGAAATGACAGAAATGAACATTGGTGCCAAAATGAAATATCAATCATACAGTGCAGCCCCTTGTTTCAAAGTGATTGATAGTGCAAGAACAACACAAATTCCAGCACTTTTCACACCCCCTATTGGAGGTTTCGGGAAACCAGACTGAAGGTTTTTAAGAGCGTTGTGTTATAATGGTTCAGTACAAGAACAAGAAAATGAATGGTTAAACTGACAGCTGCATCCTGCTTCGCTTACCTTAAATCTACCAATGCTCATAAGATACAGGGAAACGTGCGAGTACATGACATAGTGACTCTACGGACACAAATTATAAAGGTAAAATTCTGATGTTTCAGATAGAGAAATAAAGAGAATATTTGGTAGATAGCTAACAAAGTAGACAATCGAAAAGGAAGACACAAAAAATCATGGCAGCCAAAAAACCCACAATATGCGGTCACTGTTTGACAGGTGAGGTTGAAACAGAGATGCACTTCCTCCTACAAGGTAAAACATTCAATGAAATAAGGAACTTTTACTTTAATAAACTTAAACTGCAATCTCAGATTTCTGAGAGCTAAATGACCTCTCAAAATTAAAAACACTCCTATGATTAGGAGACTGGCCGTGTATTGCTGCCAAATATATATCAACATGCCACAACCCGAGGGACAGTAGGTGACCTAGAGACGCACACAAAAAAAGGTTGCAGTGTTTAAATAGTTTTCACTTATTTGCCTTTTTTAACTCAAAGGCTACAATTTTTATTATCATCTTATTTTACTTATCTGTGTATACTTTAATAGCACATTTCTTCTGTTTATGTATATGTTTCCATTTCACACTTTCTTTGGCAATATTAATGCCAATAAAGCCCATTAATATTAGATGGATGGATAATAGATGGATGTTTGGTAGATGAGTGAGGTAAGCAGTTGTGGGACAACAATGGAGGAAGTGAAACTAGTTTTTCGGTTTGCTTCACTACGCGCATTGTGATCCCTTATTTTTCTTTCACTATCTTGACAACCATTGGATGGATTGCCATGAAACTTGCCAGACTGACATTCACGTCCCCCTCACAATTAACTGTAATAACTTTGTTGATCCAACCTTTCCTGTTCACGTTTATGACGAAATACCTGAAAAATGAACAACAATCCCATAAGCCTCAGCTGTAGTTAGTGTTTTGTGGTAATTAGCAAACGTTATGTTAATATGCTAAACTAAGACATGTTTGTATTTAGTTTAAAGCACCACTCTTCCTAAGTGAGCTTACAGAGCAGCTAACATGGCTGCAGACTCTTAGCCTTGTTAAAGTATTGGTATAAAGTATTAGTCGCAGTATTAAAATGGTCGTTACTGTTGTTGTTCTTTCGCCATAGTTGTCCTTGCTGTGATGTGACATCACATTTGCTTGACCAATCACGATCGACGGCACAGCCAGAAACCCCTGCAAGCACCTGAAACTTGTATTTAGTATCATGAGCAAATTTAGTTTCACGAACTCAGGACGAGGACACGTGTTACTTAACATTTCATTAAGTTCTTGCAGTGGAAAAGGGCTGACTGTGTGCACTGTCCATGCCTCAGGAACATCGATACATCCATTCAGTACATGTCCATAAATACGTACATCCATAAATAGATGACCCTGTAATCAGCAGGGTATTTGTGTTCAGAGCTGCTACGGCAGAGGGGACGAGACTCACAAAGATGTGCTTCAGCATCATGTATCTGCATCCGGATTGGAGTAGTGTGAAAAATCGGTTGAGGGGGGTGACCAGGGTCATGTGTTATGGTGAGGGTCGTGTGTGATGGCTGTTATTGAGATCTGAATGGTTGGGGGCGGGGAGGCCAATGATTTTCAAGGCAGTGTGGAACAATTTGTTCTTGTAGGAGACGTGGTGGAAACAAGAGGAACAGTAGAGTAACATGAATTTATTCCCGTTTTGAAAAAAACAGAAAATCGAGCTAGTAGGCTGTTTTGAATTTTAGATAATTCCCAAAAACTTCATGCCATAGTTGCTGTGCTACCAACAGGTGCTACCGTACCGTCGCTTACTATCCCTTTAACACGTTTTAGAAGATCCAGTTGCCTGTGGACCGCCTGAGGTTACCTTGGCCTCGATGACGGCCTCTGTGCAGGCCTGCAGCATGGTAAGGTGGTGGGCGAACACCAGGAACTTCAGCTGCTCTGCCTCCAGCATCATCTTAATGTAGTCCTTCACAGCTCCCGCCTGGCCGCACGCACGCACGCACACACACACACACACACACACACATATATACGGAAATAGACACAGATGAAAGAGAGCTACTGAATCCATCACTTCACTGGTCGACCACACACAGAGGAATCGGCTAGATCAGTGAAGAAGTCAATTAATCACCGCGGCATCCTTTCTGTGTGATCGATTCTCTATTGAATCCCAGGGATGTAGACTTTAAAAGGAGAGAGCACACAAAGCGACTGGGGCGCATTTTTCAGCTCGTAGATAGTGAGAGTAAATCAATACATCACAACTTGGGAGATATGATTGGTGTGTGCGCTTTCTTTTTGGATTTTGGTGACAGCATATACAAGAAAATTCCCCTTTTGATCCACATAGATGAGTCTCAGCATTGACCAACAACTTAATAAAGACAAAGGGTTTTTTATCAAATGCCATTAAATTAAGTTTTAAGACTTTTTAAACATTAAAATTAGATATGCCCGCTGTAACTATCAGGGTAAGTTTGACTAGGCGGAAGAAAATTTAGGATGTTCATCACTATGTGACTGCATTCAGGACCTTTTCAGATTCTTCAGAACCTGCAATAATAAATATTAGGCTTTTACCTGTCAAAGCAACGGCTGCAGTCCAAAATGACTGCAGTAGGTAGAAATTCAGTTCTCAACTATTTTATTCTGGAGTTATTTGCTTGGTTTATTCTCATGCAACCCTGTTTTTACTCATGTTTTTTTCCCTGTTAGTCTTGTTTTATTTATGAAGTCAAATGGTAACAAACATCACAGTCTAAATTTAACAGCATCTTGCTTGTTTCTGCTGAAGTCTCCGACCCTGATTGACAGTGTGAAGCTAACAATCTGAAAAAGAAAGCAGCAGAAGTGCGAGTGAGTTAACTGTACCCTGCAGGTATCCGTATCTATCATTTCACCGTGTGCTGCTGCCCAGCGATCACACTGTGATGGCATTGGCCGTTCCCGCTACCTTCAGCAAAGTTGGAGTGGATGTGCTGTATGAGCGTGTCATTGAGCATCCGGGCTCAGCTCATTTCAGAGCCCCAGGCCAAAAAGCAGCCAAGAATAGCACCAACTAGTGAGAAATACTGAGGTCTGATTTGAGTCAAACAGAGCCCTTACTAGACGGTTTTGGAGACAGGCTTTTCTTCGTGGTGTGAATCCCACCCCTATAATCTCCACACCTCCTGCAACATGACAACCTCTGCAGCCATCACACCTGCTCTGGTGGGAGAACCTCTGCTTTGCCTTGCTGATAATTAGCCGATGCGCCTGATAATGAATCTCTCCGCCAGGCCTGCCGACCCTGTTCTGATCTGGGGGGTCCTCATTACTGATGGCTTGGCTTCGCCGGCTTCCTTCCGCTGAGTTTAATTAGTGCACAAACTTCTCGGCTGTCTGAAGCGGGCCGTTAGCTTGCTTTAAAGTCCAGCATCAGAGCTGTCCTCTCTGGGTAATTGGGAGCAGATGCTTGGCGGGTAAAGCAATAAAAATACCCCAAAGGCGTTTGGCAGCTCCGTCGCCAGGCGGACTGGCAGGCAGGCAGGGGCTGTGACGCTCGTCAGAGTGACATAGATGTGTGAATCTATCACACCATTCCACCCCTCCCGATGATCCAAAAAAAGAAGAAAGAACGCGTTTTTTTTTTTCTGAAGTAGAGAAAATGTCTGACTCTAAAAACCAATAGGAGAGGAAATGAGACTGGGCCGACAGTATCGGCTTTGAGGTGGGTGAGTGG
>CM022483.1:11962724-12006242 GCA_011952105.1 Coreoperca whiteheadi
GGGGGGGGGGGGTTGTAATGAAAGGAGGTCCAGTGTTAGGCTAAACTGAGCAGAAATCCAATCAGCAAACAACGCCAAGCGCAAAAAAGATCCAAGCTTGGAGGCAGGCTGAGCGAGTAGTGTGTCGATGATTGCATTGGGTGGTTATCTCCGGTCTTCGTTAACCTCGGGGCTACGCTCCTCATGGCTGAGGGCGCTGGGCTAATTGAGAGGAATGCCAGCCCTCGAACATGGCAGATGACTGGAGAGGGATACTATATTTGGTGGAAATATTTACTACAAATATAAGAGATTGAGGCTCTGCCTATTTTCATAGCGAGGCTGGAAATTGATCAGATGTTGAAAACGATATTACTCTCCACTGAGGAACAGGAAATGTAAATGCCTGTTAGATTCGCGACACCAGTTACTCTGACCTCAACGTTCCTCATGCTGTATGCATCCAGCCACCTTCCCACATTGCTTATTTCTCTCTCATTAAAAATAAACGTCACTTCAAACTGAGAGCCGACTGAGTTTCCATAGCAACAACATCACAGAGATGCTATTTTAGTGCGGTGTGTAACTTTGAGATAAGGTGTAATCATGCCAGGCTGGACGCAACTAAATAATACCTCAGTTATAACTCCCTACTTTGTCTAAGTGCTTTCACTGGCGACCATTAGGCTCTGTTACCATGGCAATGCTTTCCCATGAGATCTCACTGAGTGGTCGGGCAAGCGCTCTGAACATGATGCTGTACCATCAATTTACCATTTCCTGAAACATGAAAATTAATAAAAAATGACATTCTTTAGTCACTTTTTAAGCCATTTAAACTGTTGTGGATAATTTATGTAGTTTGATTTTTGAACTGTCAGCTTTCAGAGGAGTTATGGAGGTTAAACACCTTTGGAAGCCGCAGGGCACATTTTCATCCATCTAGAAAAGTGTGGCAATATAGCGCTAATGATGTGAGGAAGGCTGTTTTCTCCCAGTTTGAGCGGTTACGTAAAGTTGCAAGGGGTGACCTTACTTTAAATCTTTTGAACATAAAACCTTTTAGGAGATTAGTAAACTTTTTGGCTCCATTTGTTGTCAGGTGTCAGTTTGTCTTATTCTAGTCGGTCGCTGGCCAGATGCAGCTTACCCAATGTGACATCACAAGGAGAGATTTTCAGGACAGTTTTAACTAAAACGTTAAAAAGGGAAAGGCTTAGATCAGTGGCTCTCAAACTTTTTCGGTCATGCCCCCTTATGAAAGCAGAAAAAAAAATAATAATCATGTCTCCCACTAATTTACTTTCGTCCAAATTAAAAATGCAAGTTAAAAGAATAGTTCAACGTATTGGGAAATACTATTTATCTGCTTTCTTGTCAACAGTTAGATGAGAAGCTTGAGTCGATGAGTCGGTACTCATGTCATGCAGACGAGCATTTGTTTTTCTTTTTAACCACTGTCAAAAGTCTGTCCATGTTGTAATTAACGTGCTGTTTCGCTGTCTGAATACACCTCACATTTTTCCTGCTTATTTGAAATGAGAGTAGAGCCAGCAGTGAAAGCAGCTAATGTTGCAGGTAGACTGAAGGTTTGAGTGAGTTAAGTACAAATGTTCCAAGATGGAATGCCACGCTCAGCATCTAGGTATTAAACTACTATGATGTTTAAAGGATACAGCTGGTGTCCATGAAAACCGACAATGTGTTAGTCCGCCGCTCAATACTTTGATTTTCCAACCCTGATTTTTACACTCAGCCCTGTGCCGACTGTTTCTTACTGAAGATATTTTTTTAAAAGTGGTTACAATTATCTAGTTTAATTTATTTAGACAACATAATTTCCTAAAACAGCTGGGCACTGTAGTTTTTAGCAAACGTTACTCAAAGAGGAAGAAATAGTGCATTTTTTGGAGAATATTTCCAGCGGCGGTTTAATACACATTTGGTGCTCATTTGGAGTATTTACGGCAGAAGAGCGGTGCTTGTGGGAATGAGTCAACATAAACTACAGTGGCCATGTTCAAAGCAATGAAGGAACATGTCACCCAGTGCAACAGTGTGGCTCACTGAAGGAGTGAATGAATGGTGCTCGATGGCAGAGAAATAAGATATATCAGGCTTTGTGTACACACAAAAAATATATCACCACCCTTATCCACTGAAGGTATACTACTGTATAATGACATAGACTGGGATAAAACAAGATATACTGTAGCACCACCTGCTCTCCCATTACCTTGGCAATAGCTGTTTGCTTGTACATCTGTGTGACCAGGACCATGACCTGAGTGAAGGGGTTGTCTGTGGCGACGACCCCCGACCCCAGTCCCTTCATCAGTCTCTCCCACTCGGCGAAGCTGGCTGAGGCCTCCTGCAAGCAAGGAGAGCCCAAAGACAGTGAGGCTGTGTCCTTTATTTCTTCATCCACCCTTCTCGCTCTCTTGTTCTCTACTGTTTTTATGATCTAAAGGGCAAAACAATTAATGGTGCTGCTGGGTGTCCTACTTTCCCTGGAAGAGAAAGAAAGAAAGAGGCAGAAAAGAGAGAGGGAGATGGAGAATTCCCAAGGAAGCCACCCCCTCCGACTGGGCTTCTGTGTTAGGTGGGTCATGAGCATCTCCCAATTATAGCCGTCTTGTGACAAGCCGGGGTCGAAGATGGAGAAGCAACCGGGCTGGTACAATAAATCAAAGACGCCTCGCGTGCTCTCAAGGTGATTGGCGAGAAGTATTTAAGGCGGGAGTGGAGAGCGTAGAGGATCGCAGTGGGAGAGGCTGCCGGTGAAGAGCAGCATATGCTACCTCCTGCTCATAAACGAGACACGCACAGAGGCCGTGCATTTGTCGACATGTAGATTAGCCCGGTTTATCATAAAAACAGGACGCATATAAAACTTAGTCAATTAACAGCAGCCGTCAGCACAGTGTTTCAATATTTTTTACTACAATGCAACATATTATGTAGAAATCTGACAAGAAAAGCAGCATGCTGTATCGAATAACTTCTTGAGTATGATTCAAATTTCATGCAATAACTCCAGTGTGCCTATAATTTCTAGTGCTTCAGAAGAGTGCTCAACCCCCTTGACTTTTTAAAAATTGTCTAACTTTAAACCGCTTTGTCATTAGAGGTTATTTTGTGCCTTCGGTTAACACTCAACTGAATCCGTCTGAATTTAGGCTCCAACAACACGAAATGTGTAAGAATTCTACAGGAATGAACACTTTCTTAAATCGCTGCATATCAAACGACGCAAAACTGTGAACCATATGGCAAGCTGAAGGAAGAGGAGTTCCGCGCGTGATTAAGCGCATACATACATATAATGATGGGTGTGCGAGGGGGGGTAGAGGGGAAGGAAAAAGAGTGAAAAATGGAGAGAAGCCTTATTATTTCGAGCGCACACACATAATGGAGGCTTCTTCACCAAGTCTCACAACTGCATTTTTGCACTGTGCGTTCTGAAATGATACAATGGAAATATTTTGGTTAAACATCAAAGCTTTGCACCATTTACTGAAATACTTTGCATTTCAGTGGATTCAAACCTCGTCAAAGTCAAGGACGGTTGAATGAATAAATGGTATCCTATTGCAGAGGCTGCATTTCCTTTATGTTTTGTCTCAGATGTTTCACTCAGCAGCCCCTGCAGAAACACAGTATTGACTGTCTCTCAATGTTTATTTCTAATTAAAAATTTCACATTCAAGCATTTCTTTATAATCTGCTGAGGGGGAAAAAAAACCTGAGTGGCTAAACACTCCACCCTTGATGATATTCACTAGACTAACACTGACAAAAGGCCAGGGCTGAAAACGTAAAGGGCAGCAGGGGCATAAAAAGTGTCTGCTGTGGAAGATAAAAGCCATCATTAGGGAGAAAATGAGATAGGAGGAATGAGGTCGAACTGGTGAGTGGTCCTGGTATACATATATATCATCAGTTAGCAAAACTATGCTTCAAAAGACAGTTTGTTTAGAGGAAAATAATGTCCGCCCAGTCTTTTATGTGTTGTATTGTTCATATTTTCGTGCTTGTGAGAAGCACAATGGCCATCGCTTTGGGTGACTGGCCACTTCACACCTCCCTTTCTCATCTCTTAAAACCAGTCCATTTAACTGGGAGGATGAAATGTCTGCCTATTCTTCTTAGCGGACAAACACCTGTAAAAAAAACAAAACCCTTGCACATTCATCTCACGAACAAATAACAAAATTATATATACCCTGTAAAGCCCAACGGCTGCAGCCAGAGGTGCTTTTTGTTTTCACCAAAGACAAATGATCTCCGAGCTCATTTCTCTGAGGCTATTACGCATCAAAGCTGCTGTTTCAGCTAACTGGAGATAAGAGTGCAACGCGAGAACTACAAAACATGACATGAACTTTTCCAACAGTTCGACGCGTACGTTCGGTGGCCTAATTGGCACCACTATGTACAAACACTGACCATATTTAGCCCCCAATTAAAGCGTCGCTTAACATTTAGGGAGATTGGGGTAAGAATCCTGCATCATCACTTTTCTGAGCAACTTCCTTATTGTTGTGTCATTCGTGGGATGGCGGCTCGGTGCGTAATTAGCGCTGAAAGGGCTCCTCCAGTGCTTCACTCCTGCTGATATGCTACAAAATATAACAAGGCTTCTTAGTAAATGCTAAAGTGTGTATTGTTGTTGGTCCCGGTCGCGCCCAGTGGGAAATCAACCCTTCGTAGCCGTGAAACCGGTGACCTAACGCACAGAGTAGAGGAGACACACTGACCGGCGCACAAGCCAGGTCAAAGCCACATTAGCATTCACATGCAAATTCACACGCATCCAGTGTGACGTGGGAGGCAGAAACCGCAACGATAACTTTATACTGTGATGCCAACGAAAATTATCTGAAATGATCTGCAACTAAGGATTATTTTCATTTGTAGTTCATCTGTTGTTTGTTTACACTATAAAATGTCAGAAAATAGTAAAGAAATGCCCATCACACTTTCCCACAGTGTTCCAAGTCGGATGCACCTAACTCTCTTGACTGCACAAACTTGTCTATATAAAGCTATCTGTTCCGCTCTGTTTGTGGGCAAGCTTCATTCATATCCGAGAGTAAAACGAAGAATTTGACTTCACCGCCGAGCTTCAAGTCTGCTGTCAGGAGTCAGCAGACGAAAACGTGACAAATTTCACAGAGTCAGCGGTCAAAACAATTAGAAAATATTAATACGACGACGTGCCATCAGAGCGGCACCGCGCCGTAACAGAAATAAAGAGGGAATGCATGGGCATGAAGTTAGATGCTGAAAAACGTCTTTCAAAAGCAAAGCGGCCCATGACTTGGGAGGTGACAATCATGGAAATGGACAAGGGAATATTATACAGTCGGTTACACTATCGGATCTGCTATGTTCCCACTGACTTGCATTAAGTCCCTGATGTAGCTGTTGGAGATGGAACATTTTCCTAACAGAACTGTACAAGTTGCCTTGCCAAAATATGCCAATAGTAACAGGCAAGCAACGATGAAAGTGGTGGAAAGTAACAAAGCATCTTTACTCCCTTACTGTACTTAAGTACAACTCCGAGGTACTTGTACTTTACTGGAGTGTTTCCATTTCCTGCTACTTTATAATTCTACTCCACTACATTTCTGAGGGAATTACAGTTCTTTATACTCCACTACAATTATGTGATCATTTAAGTCACTAGTAACTTTGCAGGTTCGGATTAATAATACGACATGAATTATTATTATTAATTATGATTACTATTTGAAATAATGGTGTCGTATTATAGATTAAGATAAGAAAACAGAAAGACTTTGATCCCCGGGGTCATCACTTCAATGTTGCCAGCAGCAATGTTTAAGTGATGTATACATTAATGCATAAATAATTATAATCCAATAATATAAGATCCATTATTCTGAAATTGGCACCTCTGCATGATGAATACTTTGATACGTTTTGTATGTTTTGATGCTAATAATTTTGTGCTTTTACTTCATTTCTACACTGTGTATTTTGAAGATCTGAGTACTTTTTCCACCACTGCATGATGACGATGATATGATTAAAAGATGTTTGTTTTCAATTTCCTATTTTATTTAAGTTGATTTTGCTATCATTCATTCAGATTAAAGCATTATTATTCATTAAAAGTCAAGCAAGTGTTGTTCCACTGTGGAGAAAGGCAGACTATCTGCGCATGACTCTGGACCACTCGTGAATTATGGTCGTATCTAAGAGAAAATTCTCTAAAAGGTTCTCTAAATCACTCGTCTGTGCAGATTAAAAGCAAATCTGTTTGTGTGAGTGGTTCTTGCATGAGGTCCAATATTTGGCATTTTTGCACGATAAATGCCATAAAGATGTATCGATTCTCAAAATCAGTTGAGACAAAAGGTAAAAACAACAGCAGCAAAATATCAAATTGTGATGAGTAGGAGACTAGAGTTCAATTAATAACTCCGTGTGGTGAGAAATATACATACCTGGAGATAACAGAATTTAATTTTGCTTAACAGCATGAATCCGTGGCATCTCCATTAATTGAGATGTGACACCCCACTGGATATTTAGACATAATGCTTTTGAAATTGTGCAGGGCACGTATGAAAATGTTGGAGCTGAAACGATTAGTCATTTAGTCGATCAACAGAAAATTATTCTGGAACTACTTTGATAATTAATTAATCGTTTGACTCATTTTCCAAGCTAAAGTGCAAAACATTTGGGTTGCTGCTTTTCAAATGTGAGGATGTGCGGCGTCGCTTTGTTTTACATGATCGTAAACGGAATATCTTTAGGTTTGGACGAAGAAAGCAGGACATTTGATTGTGTCACCATGGGCTCCGGGAAATTACAATATTCTTTCATATTCAGACATTCTGTACACAAAATTCTGTACACAGATTATTAAGTAATCTGCAATGAAAATAATTAGTTGTAGCTATAGAAAATGTGGAAACAACCTTTTCTTGTGTATAACAAGCAAATGCTGGGTGAAATGAATGTCTGACAATGGGCCACATGTTGTCATTTATGCCCAAACGTGTACCTTGGCAGCCTCCTTAGGCAGGTCGAAGGGGATACGCTGGCGGATTTTGGGGGGAAGCTGACTGAGCACCTCAGCCTTGAGACGACGGATCATGATCTGGCTCAGCCGCTGGTGCAGCTCCTCCAGGTTGGACGCCCCGCGACAGTCCCACTGCCTGCGAGGCCCAAAGTACCTGTGAGATAGTGAATGAGGGTTGAAGCTGTGGCTGCTGACGCATTTTTATACACATTTCTAACTGAGAGAAACTTCCTAAGAAAACACTTATTTACAGCAGTGCCCTGAAGGAATAGTTAAACACATTTAAACATTCCCACCTGGGAGCTGCCCGGCACTACAACAGCCTTCCATCCGTTTATCACTGAGCAGCTCTGCTGAAGCAGTCGGGGGATCAGTTTTTTGCTTAAGGGCACTTTGCAGAGCAGGAAACTATTTTGTCTAATGGCCACAGCAGCAGGTTTATCCCAAAACTCGCCGGCAACTTTCACAATTCATCAGCCAAATGGATTTTTAGAATAGAACTGGCCCTCCACACAAAGCCTGGTTATCTGCCATATTGGCTGGAAGTGTCGACAAACTTAACAAGCCATTGCCAAAATGTGCTGTTTCACACTCCGGTATTTAAACTTGTAGTTGCTGAGGGAAGGCAAACTGCTTCGCTTCTTCTAAAATAATGTCTCTGCCTGGTGTGGGGAATTGAACCAGCAACTTTCCAGCTGTGAGGCTGCAGCCATTTGCAACAATAGCTCCACTATTATGAAGGGAACGCAATGTGAAGACTTTGCTCACATGACACGGCCTTGTGACCCTTTGAGTGTATGATGATTTGTGTGAATGTGTGTGTGTGGCTCAGAGCGGCATTCCCCAGCCACACCAAGTGCTATTATATACACAGTGTTATCATTAATGGCGCCGGGCCCATCCCTGACCGAGCTGCCGACTTTGATGGACATCCAAAACAATGCATTTGATGTGTTTGTTCACACATGTAACTGATCGTCACTGGCAACCCGCAGCCAGTTGGCATTTAATGGTTGGCTTCAGTTGTGGTCTGGCTCTGACAACAAACCCTCAACTCAGTAGCACCGCCGCTCCAGACTCAGGTGCAGCCCACCTTATACACTTGAAAAGAGTGAAAATTAAATGGTAGTTGAGGGCTATTAAAACTCTGCTAATTCCACTAAGCTAAGAATTAAGAGTATGTAAGTAAGCACAGACCAAACTGAGGTATTACACTTAGAAGAATAATTTGACATTTTAGAAATGATGTTTCTTGTTGAGAGTTAGATAAGAAGACTGATACCACTGTCACGTCTGTCCATTTAAATATGAAGTAACAGCCAGGAATTAGCTTAGATTATTTTAGCATATAAAGCAGGGGGGAAACAGCTAACCTAGCTCTGTACAAAAGGTAAAAAAAATTCTACCTACTAAATATGTTATATCTTGTCAGTTTAAAGAACAAGTTGTGGTTTTACGGGGGTTGTGTGCTGGACTATTCCCACTGTAATACCACAAGTTGTCGTTTTCACGCGTGAGGTTTCTAACGCGCTGTGGTGATGCTGGTAAGTCATTATGCTAGGCTAAGCTAACAGACTCCTGGCACTAGCTAACGTTACAGAAGTAGAGTTGTTTTGTTTTCTCGGCTAACTTTCGGCAAGAAAGCGAATTAGCGTATTTACCAAAGTGTCAAACAAGAAGTGAATATGTTACAGAAAAATATAAATTACAAAAAAAGACTTGCATGACATATATAATACAGATAATGGGAATCTAGTGTATAGTAACATTAAGATACACCCCATATTAAGTAGAACAATTGGAAAATATGCCAGCTTGTGTGCGTGTGTTGAAGACTCACCTATAATGAGCGTTGCAGTATTTCTTGGCGTAGTCAGTCCAGGTTCCAAACGTCCTGGGGTAGAGGGCATCAATCTGCATGAATAGCTGTAAAATACACATGTAGGAAAAGGACCTTAACAGCAACTCTGCACTAAACCACACATTACAGGGCGTGTATGTGTGTGTGAGCGTGGGTCTGTAAGGGAAGGAGAGATAGAAACAAGCTGGAGGGAATGTGTGATATGTGTCAAATTTAAACTTTAATATCCCTCTAAATCGCATATTTTCCTCCCAACGACATTTACCTCCTTTTAAAAAATAATGCCGTATGATTTTTCCCATTAGCTAAATGATGACAACATACTGTACCCAGCGTAAAGTGAGTCTACGCAACTTCAGAAAGACGAAAAAAAATATTCTTCCAATGAAAAGTTGAAATACATTTACATTTAGTCATATGAAATAATGGTCAATAAAACCTTTTTTGCTCTGGTATGAACAGTAGCTTATGGTGCCTCATTTTAGCTAATGCTAGCAAACTGTCAGCAAGTTAGCAGGTCTTGCTTAAAGGGAGAGTAAGAAAAAACATACATTTTCTTACATATTAGATGTTGAATTAATAAACAATAAAACTCACCCACACTCACTTTACTACACTTAGGGGTTTTGCTCCTACAGCCTTACTTGTGCTGGTACGACCAGTAACGTTAGCTTGTGGTAGTTAACGCAAATGTTAGTTAGTGTTACCAAACTTTAGCTAATATTGCTGTGTAAGTCAGTTTGCTGAGTTTAGGACATTTCATGTCTATATTTCATGTCACAGATAAATATTTTAATGATTTTATCACCAATGCTAAGAGTAAACACACCGTACCTCACCTGTAGTTGCCACTTGTGGCCATTAGCCTCTGTTTAGCAAAAGTCCCATAGTCACTCATTTGCCCCTTAGCTTGCTTCATGCTAACACTTTGATAGCCTACACTTCAAAAATAAAATACTAATTAATACATGTAACTGACATAGCCATGCTTAAATTATAGAACAATTTCACACTTACCCATTGTTCATAACCTTAATTTTCTTTGGAAACAGGAACAGTTAATAATTCGTTTTTTTTTCCTACAGCTTTGTGCTAAGCTAAGCTAAGCATTTTCTGGCAGTGACTTTATATTTAGCACACAGATATGACAGCGTTATCATCTAACACTTGGCAAGAAAGTGAATAAGCCTACTATATTTCCTGAAATGCTGAAGTACTGCTTTAACAATGTTTTTATACTACATATCTATAATAACAGGTTTTACCAAACTCCTACACCAAACTGACACTTAGGAGTCTTAAGATTGCACCACACCATTTTAGTTGCCACAACTTCTCATATTTTAGTTTTTGAAAGCTGCATGCAATAACTCAAAGTAGCGAAACCTTTTTTTGGCTTGAAACACAGACCGTACCTGCGCTCACGATTAGTCTACTGTCAAGCGGTGCATCTTGTGTGCAATTTATTCAAGGTCCTGTTGTCCTTCGCCTAGTTTACCAGCCCTGTGTTGTGCCACTGAGTGGTAATTTGTGTCAGCGCCAATTAACCAGGTCAAACTGCTGTGCAGTCAGACTAGGCGAAGAAAACAAAACTAATTTGAAAATTAAATGAAATATGAATAAAGAAAATTAATCTACTGTTGCTTAATAACTGCTGACATGAAAATTACGAGACGTCAAAAGGTCTTTGCATCACTTGAGTTTCAAAATACTTGTAAATTACAAGCTGCTGCTTTCTGTCTTCAGTAGACGTATGGCATGTTGAACAGAGCCTTTTCATACAATAAGTAGGTAAAGAGTCTGTGTGCATCACGGGCTGCAACAAAGCTCCCAGAATGCGTGTATGTGTGCAAACGTCAACGTGCCTGTGTGTACACGCCACATATCCCCGTCGACTTTCAGTATTTGCAGCAATTTCTGAAGTAATGACAGGTAATCATCAGCAAGGCGATCTGAATAAGCAGCCACAGTGAGAGCGCTATTCTAAATTCAGCGCTTGTTCAACAGGAGCTTTGCATTCCCCCCCCCCTCTCACACTGTTGATATAATAGGTGGGTGGAATGAGGGCACATCATGAACGGTGCAGCATGCCCTGAGCTGTGTGCTAACTCGATGTCAGAGCCACAGTGAGTAATGATGGCAGTGAGGAGACTGGCACAGAGGCAGGGACAGGGCTTATCAGGTTTATGCCGCGGATGATAAAATGTTATATTCAGTTTCAGATTCTAGAGGCAGCGAGAGGGAGAGAGATGATATCTAAAAACTAACCTCACCACTGCAGACAGGCAATGGCAAAGACAGGATGGCATGTATCTCACACACACACACACACACACACACACGCAGTATATAAAACACACGCACTTTCTCGATGATACACCTTATCGAGATTTCTTTACAAGCACTAACTTCTAATTAGCTGCCAGAATTTCATCAGTTAATTATCATGATCAGGTCTAGGCAATAATGAAGTTTTCCCCACAGCAATGTGGCAGTTAGATGACAATGGGATCCCAGTCCTGTCTCACGTTGATAGTTTAACATCGTCAACACACAACCTATGACGTCAACCCTGGATAACTAGTTAAGTAGTTGGTTATCAGCTCACACTGTTTTCCAACATGTTTTTACCCTTGTAAGTGGCTCGGCTGGAAAACGGTGATCTCACGTAATTGTGCTCACCAATCAGGATTAAGCAGCATTTTTGCAGTCCTGATGAAGCAGATTAGCTGAGTTTTGGAACGTTGAACTCTTAATAAATAACACCCGGCGATCTTTTCCCCCAAACTCTAACGTGGTTTGCTTATTTTGTCATCTAACTAGAAAGGAAGGAATCTCCCTTTCCTTCGGTTTTCTCAACAATCGTTCATCTGATCGACTTCACACTTGGCGGCGGGTGTGTTGCTGAGGAGCCAATGAGATGCAGTGTCGAATTTGGTACAACTTGACTAGATGGTGGCGCTATAACAATGAACTTTACATTTTGACCTGTAACCTTTGAACCACGAGTCTCAGAAACAAAATTCCTTTCCTTTCCTGGATTCTGTGGGCACAGACGAATCTACCCATATAAGCTGTGCCCATTTGTGTCTAGGCTGAGTCTCTGACTGTCTGTCTGTCTGTCCATTTGCGTAGCTCGAGAACCATTCATCCGATCGACTTCACACCTGGGCGGGGGTATTGCGGAGGACCCAAGGAGTGCAGTGTCAAGTGTGAAGCAGCACTTCAGGGGACCGAGCAATCGGCCCATTCAACGCTGCAAGCAGCCAATACTGGGAGCCGAGCTTTTAGTTTTTAGGAGCTTTTATCGTCTTCTGGCTTCTGTTCAGTTTCTGCTTTGTAGTCTCCTTTCAATTATTTTGTGCATCTTTTATATATTTTGGTAAAGCACTTTGTAACACTGTTAAGAAACCGTCGTATTTTTTAGACTTCCTCTTCCGTGCATAGGTCATTGTTTGCAGTCCGATTAGCAATCTTGGAAGCAGACGACGATTTCAACGCAGATACGTTTTCAAAAAGCTGATTTCTGGGGTTCCGAGGTTGATTTAAAAACAAAATTGTCGTCGGACGATATCCGATGGGTTATAAGATTGCATTTCAGGCAATGCGTTCCACCTCTTTTGCTCTCCACACGGCCTGTTTACCTGCATGCATTCAAAGCCCGCTCAACCGTGATTGGCCAATACTACTCAGACTACAAACGGAAACCAGAATGCTTCCGATACCAAAATCTTGCCCCTTGCCTACAGATTCTGCATTCACATGCAGCTATCTGTATACAGATCCAGACCAAAACTAAACTATTAACTAAAAAAAAGCTACGTTGCAGGTAATGACTAATTGTGGGGACAATAAGGCTGAGGTTATCTTGAAGATAATGACAATTATTCTCCAAATCAAACTGAATACTAATACGTAATTATTTACAAAGCCATCATAATGATCACATGAGCAAACCAAAAAACATTGTAAAAGCCAAACGTAATTCTGCCCCTGAGGCTGAGGAGGAAAAGGACAGACAGTGTAAATGCCTAAGCACAAAGCTGTATCGGTGCCCTATCATTAGGGTACAGTAGACATACAGTACTTGTTATTGATATTGTATTGTGTCTTCACATTGAGACTGTGAAAAGATTTTCTATTCACCAATTCCACTTCATCTTCCACGGCTGCAGTGATGGAATATGGCTGCAATCTACTCCTTCAATATATTGTATATAAAAATGATATAATAAATCATTATGGAGAGGGGAATCGCTCTGCCGCTCTCCAAACACTGTTGTCCTGTGAACAGCCACTCTTATTGTCTCTAAATTCAATAGTCTCCCCCCCCCCCGTGCGCTTCTTTTTATTACTTGTCTCATTTATTGCAGCGCAGTGTCTGTTCATATCGGGCTTTGTAAATGAAGTTTTTGCAACAAAGGTTATTGAAATAAGTCCACGGGATCCTCGAGGATAAGTGATGCCGGAGAGAGTTAATTGACTTTTTGAAAGCTGGATCTGAGCGTAACCGGCTCTGGAGCAGGTTACCATGGCAATCTACCTGCGCTGTAGAGTGAAACACCTTTGTGAAAAGCAGGAGCTGAGCCCCCGAGTCAGCTCTGTGGCCCATTAATCTTTCTTCATGCGTGTGGGCTCAGAATCCATTTTGAAACATATGGTGGTATTTTTATAATCTGTTGAATGTGGTTTCTTATATTTGTCCACATTGTCCCGTCCTCTCATGCCCAATGTTTAAATCTCATCAAAAATTCAAACTGGTGTTTTGAATCTGCAATGATCATGTCATCTGGGAAGAAAACAAAACCGCTTACTCCACTTAAATTTGTATTCTTTCCCATAAGAGGCATTCCCCCATGGGGCCTCAGTCAATTTTCATTTAATCCGATTGTATTACCTCTTCAGGCCGACCTAGGGCCGGGGTACCAGTGAGCAGGATGGCCCGCTTGGCGCTCTGAATGATGGGTGCCAAAATCTTAGTCCGCGCTGCGTTCCTGGATTTGAGGTAATGTGACTCGTCCACTACGACCACAGCGAACTGCTGCCTGCTCAGGGCCTCCACCAGGGGGCGTGCATCTGTGGTGAGCAGGCCGTAACCCAGCACCGTCACCTTACTGCTGCTGATACCCCTGCAGAGACAAGGACACACACACACACACAGTTTGCAGATCAATCATATGATGTATGTTTTAGGTGATGGATCATAAGTTTACCTTTTTCATTTGGAATTAAACGACATACCACATATGTCAAATCTATTTATTCTGTTATTACTATTTATTAGGGCAAACACGTATGATTATTTTCATTGTCTGCTGATTACTTTCTCAATTAATTGTTTAGTGTATAAAACTGCATGTGTTGTTTATGTTGATTGTTGCACATATTTTGTTACATTTAAGCATAAGGCTTAGCCCACTGGTTCCTACTGCTACAGCTGGGCACTGTAGTTTTTTAGCAAACGTTGCTAAACAGGAGGAAACAGTGCATTCGTTGGGGACTTTTTTCAGCTGCGGAGTAATACATATTTAGTCTAGAGAGTATTTATGGCATGATGTACAGTGCCCGCGTTCATCCTAATGTGTCAACCGGTGCAACAGTGTGGCTCACTGTTGTGTTTTTAATAGTTTCTGGACAACAATGGAGCTCTATCGCACAGAGGAATAAGATACAGCAGGCTTGGGATACACAGATAGTACTGTGTCTAAATGTGTGTCAACAGCTAGAACTAAATACAAACTCAACATCTGTTCAAATGTTCTAGTGTTTATTGACTTGGCAACTGAGCCCTCAAGGTAAAGTAAACCAGACTATTTAAAAAGGGTTTGTGGACTTAAAAAGCACACAAAAGGAAGACACACACACACACACACACACACACACTGACTCTGCCAGGCACAAAATGGGGCCGCAGGTTTTTTTCACACATCTCCTCTTCTCTAGCGCTTAAGAAATCCATTCCTGGGCTGTATTGCAATTTCTATATTTTCCAGTTTATGCGCAGCCCTAACAAAAACACACAGATACACGGGCACAGTCACAGATAAACAAACAAACACAGCGGCGACATTCAGCTGCCTGAAACTCAATAAGAATCTGAGAAATCAAAAACATTTTCCAGCATCTGGCGGCCTCTAATTCTTTGCCGTCGCCACACACACACATTTCCAAGCTGAAATAAACCTAAGGTGCCATTCATGTTCTACAAAAGAACTAGCGAGTCAAAATACTGAGAGGAGGTGCTGCATAATGTTTTCTTGCCTCTCCGTTCAGTCATTAACACATCCAGTTCAAGGACACGTTTTCCCAAGAAGCCTTTCACAACCCCTTCGCGCCACATGTGTGATGCGAGGTGGGGAGGTTGTTGTTTTTTTTTCCCCCCTCCAAGTCACATATACAGAAAGTTTGTTTCATTCAAAAATAAAAACTAAGAGAACTAGGGGAAAGTTGAGATGATAATAAAAAGTAGCTGTTTTCAAGGCTTATGCGCGACATTACACAAACACACGGCGAAAACCCGAATCCATATAAACAGCTGTACAAACGGAGCGCATTTCTCCACGACAGCAGTTTTCCACTTCCCGCACTGAAATATTTCAGCTCTTGTCCAATATTGCAGACGCTGCCTTGACACGATTTGTCTGTCAGCGCTGTCAGACCTCGGCCCATGCTGGCTCCTGACACCGAGCGACACTTTTGAGATTAAATTGTCAGCTACAACTTCTCCGTCTATCACACTGCCTCACCATTGCACTATGTGACCAAGTGTGTTCCCGTTCCTATTCTATCTCTTTAGCTAAATTAGTACCCCTAGCATGTGCAGAAGCAGAGGGCCGGAGAGGCGGAGTCGTAACAAGCGACGTCAGACACTGCCACACAGCTTGTTATAAGGACAACTTCCCCTTAACTTCAAATAATGGCTGCAACCTTTCGCTTACATAATCCGATGCACGATGAACATAATCCACAGGATTGTGTACTTTGCATAGATATCCCGAACACATTCAAGCACTGTGTCGTGGACCCTTTTACATTCTAGAGACCAAATGATTCATTGATTAATCATCAATCAATCAATCAAATAATGACAACTAAACCCCCCCCCAAAACATAAGATGTGTTCCTTTTCTCTAAGTGTCTGTACCTCAGTTATTATTGGTTCGAGTGCTCAACACGGGACCTTTAACAAAAAGTAATAATAAATGCAGCTAGTTTTTACCATAATCAGTAGTACTCGAAAGTATGAAATCCGGCATATTTGCCTCAAAGTTAGACTTTCTCGCTCTCAAACTGCAGCTTTAATACACAGTTTGACAGTACTGAGGGTTCAGTTTTCCAATATTAGCCTTTCATTAAAAAACTGCTATTGGCCAGTCAGTGTCCACAACCAACGTGAAGAATAAAAAGTTCGCTGATTACATATATACTGTCTATTTAAGGGCCCATAATCAAAATATAGTCCAATGAGACATTTGGATGATGAAAGTTAGCAACTAGCTGGCGAACATAGTGGAGCATTTAGCCGCTGAAGAGTCGGATATTTCCCTCGGGAGTTGGTGGAGACCAAACCAAAGCATAAAAAGAGAGCCACTATTGGACTTCATCAGGTGGTCAGAAGCACGACTCCAAATGTGTCTCTGTGCCTGCTGACCGAGTGAACAAGCAACTGTTTGCTGCGTTTACAACAAACAAGTAAGTTAAAGCAGATTTAAGAAAGTCCGAAAAGACAAAACCCAGATTTAATTGCAATAGAATGAGACACTAAGAGGCTGATGACAACTACGCATTATTACATGTATGTGTAGCCTGGCTGAGGTGGTTTGGAGGGATGAAGGTGGAGGGGGCTATGGTGGGATGACCTACATGGTGTGGCTCTTGTTCTCCACCAGGTTGATGTCTCCGGGCTGCAGCTCGGGGATCCACCTTTCCAGCTCCTCGATCCAGGGATATTTCAGGGACGAGGGCACCGCCACCAGGAGGGGCCACTCCTGCCTGAAGGCGTACGCCACCGCGATGGCCTGCACGGTCTTCCCAAGACCCATCTGGACCGACCAAATCAACACACGGCGAAGGGGGGAGAAAAACAAGTCAATCGCGCGCCGACTCGGCGGTAAATTGCATATGACGGCCGAGCTGATGTGAGGCCCAGGAGTAATAAGGTCTCAGGATGATTCTTGTGTCAAAACCGATTAGGCACGTGCGAGGGCTGAAGAGGGCTGACAAATTCATTTGGAAGGCATGCAGCGAAGTCCCGGGTTATTTTTTATTTTTTGGAAAATAGATTTCCTGAGCCAGCGTTGTGTGTTCTTACCTCATCAGCGATCATACATCTGTAAAACAAACGAAAAAAACATTATCAGATGAGTTTTGAGACAAGGAAATTGTTTTGTGGGGATCACCTGCAGGCAGAGAAACCTGGTTGCTATAAAAAAAAGACAGAGTTTATGGTTTACATGTAAAGAGAACAGCCCCTGCAGCATGGGAGGCTTGGCTCAGGGGCTTTGAAACAGCATTCACTGGAGAGGCATTTATTCTGTTTCGCTTGTCCAGACATTCCTGGCTTGTCCAAGGGTTCATACCAGAAACCCTCCTGTCACAACCCCGACTTCTCAAACCGTTCTGGCCACAGAAAATACACACGCAGTGCAGTCGCCTCTGCCTCAGCTGCTCTTGGATATATTACAAATCTGTCACCTGTAATTTAGGTCTGCACTGCTGCTTTGTTTCAGTTTGAGAACTGCTGTTGCTATGCAATGCTTATGTGGTTGTTGATCCTATTGAATACTTCTGATTGATGCAGCGGAGTGACTCACTGTGTTTGGGTTCATCCAATTCCCAGCAAAAGACAGTTAACATGCTGGGTGTTGCGGAAGCATGAGGTTTAATTCCCAATTCGAATATTTTTCGACGGAAACTGTCAATTAACTGTGTCCTTTGTTTTGAGTTTTATGTCTGTTTATGTAGCTCAAAGAGAGAGTTGTCAAACAAAACTCAAGCTTATACTATACTATGTACAGGTATGATCCATTGAGGTTTAACCTAATTTAAGGACTCATTTAGGAACTCATACAAGTCAGTTTGGAAGGAGACGATTATCTCTAATTGTATTGACAAATAATGAATTAAGTAAATAATGTAGCCAGTCTTCCATGAAATATCAAGTTGAATCTGCTTTTGTTGGAGGTGTAGATGTGTTTAATTTTGTTCTTTTTACGTAGTTTGCGCTGATGCACCTTTTGGTTTTCAGACTCAGCTTTATGTTCCGTGTTTCATGCCGGCCTTTTAAACATCTTGGGATCTAAGAGTCCATAAGTAAATCAATTGAAAAGATTAAAATAAAAAAAAACCTGTTCTTGTACGGATTAAGTCCAATTTTAACCCCAAATTGGTCACCCCCGACTAATTTTAGAATCAACAATCGGCATGACAGGCATTTTGGTTGGCCGCCTTGCCGTGTGAGCAGTTTCACAGTCCAATTCCCCAAATGGCTGCTGTCAAAAGATGCGTTATAACATGCAGTGAGCAGGTTTTAATATTATCGGAGTACTTTGCCTGCTGTGGCTACTGTAGTCTTGACGAAGACTGCTGACAGAAATAAAACTGAACTTTGCTGCAGAACAGCATCTTCCAGCCATCTGCAGCTCCATATTTTTCCTCCCCTCCCCCTCCTTGCTTTCCGTTCATAGCTGAAGTGCACAAAGTAACACGGCCTTCCTTTTTTTTTTTGTCGAAATTGTTAAGGACACGGTTGTCTTGTTTGAATAAACTTGATTGGAATGGTCAATGGCCAAAATCGATCGGGGGTTGTGTGTTTACGCTCGGTGGGAGCACCCATGTTATGACCGATCAGTTGGTCCGTCTGTGTGTTGTGTTGACCGTCGAATCGTTAAAGAGCAACTTGAGTAAAATCAGTGTTTTCCTCTCTGGTTGAAAGGTTCGGGCCTGGTTCACCTCTTTTTTTCTTTTCTGACCAATTGATAAGCGATTTTATACAATGATGAGGACATGTTGACAGACTTTGTCTAAATCTATCTTTGTTATTCCTGATTCTTTAAATTCACATTAAAATTAGTCTGAAATTGAACCATAAACTCGGATAAAAGTAACAGCTCAGCCCTGGCGGTTTTAGAAACTACATAAACCCCTTTACACTATACATTTTTAAGGGAACAATGAAAGCTGAAGTTGGCCCCGTGGAAAAAGTGCAGATAGATGAACCTCTGGTTCTCTCCGCCCAGTGGATCTGGGCCTCCTGTCATGACCTTGCTTATTCATAAATGCTTCCAACATCATGTCGGAGCGAACAGTGCAACAGAGCAGCTCTGAATACCTCAGACACAGTCTCTCATTATTCTTTCTCCTCCTCCACCTCCTCCCCCCCCATCTCCGCCCCATTTCTCTCTTTCAGCTGAGGAACATGATTAATGTGCACCTTGCCACTGGTGGTTTTTCTAATTGCCAGCACACCGGCCCAGTCAGCGCAATGCACACACACACACACACACACACACACACACACACACACACACACACAGAGGCTGGTAAGTGTGCGAAAAATGCACACAAAAGAAAAGATATGCAAAAAAGGCACAAATACACGATATATATGAAGTCACACACAAATGCAAACACATGTAAATGTGTGTATACACACACACACATGCGCACACACACACACATGTGCTTGCGCATGCATCCACCCACACACACACCCACACACTGGGGAGGGAGTGTGGCTGGGGCAGGTGCTTGCCATTTCTCAACACATTAATCATCCTCCTTTAAATAACCTGAGTGTCGTCTTGACGGTTTGAGACTGCGAGGATGCTGCAGTGCTGTTGCCTGACAACGGCACGGTCCCGGTCGCCCCGTCTTTCTAATGTTATCTCTGAAACCCACAAGCCCCAAAGTGTCAGGAAATGGGCTCCCCTCCCTCCCGAGCTGGCTACGATGATTTGATGGCTCTGACCTCTGCACGGTGATGTGCTGTGTGGCCCAGTGTCTAACCCCAATCTTCCAGCCCCGGTGAGGTTCTCTTCTAAGGACTGGACCTGGAGTGCGCCGTGGCCAGTGGAAAAACCGCGCAGAGGTTGGACGCTGCACAAAAGGCTGACTCGAAGGGGGCTACAGTATGCCGTGCTCAGACCCGCTAGGATCTCACACACAGTTATGGGCTCAGGGTGCAGGTTTTCTGAACACTGTAAATGAACTTTAAAAAGTAGCGTTTGGCGGAAGAGGTTTTGGCTTTCTCCTACTTGTAGGAGATGGAGGAGGACGTTTCAATAGTGTGTATGACTTTAAAAAGAAAAGTTTAAACTCTAGCTATATGGGGCACTCCACAGCTTGTATTTCGCTTGCAAGTTTTTGTCCCTAACTTAAGCGCACCCTTCTGTACGCCCCAATCTATCAGAGAGCTCTTTTAATTCTATTTTTTCAGTGGTGCTTAAAATAGAAAAACAAACACAAGAAAAAACCAACAATGGTTACACACGCCCCGGCTCCCTTTTTGTCTTTTGTTGAGCGGAATAGTTTCTTCATCTACCCTTTTCTGAACTTTGGACCTGTGGTTCCTAAAGTGATTTATTTCCTGTATTTTTTTTTAATAACATTACCCCACAGGGTGACATCGACATTAACAACATTTTTGTATTATGCTTTCAACCGTGTCCAAACAGAAAGAACCATATTAAAAAAAAAAAACAAAAAAGCAACGACTTGTTAAACATGCAGTTATGTCGCAGTCAAGACTGGTGGCGAAAGCTAAGGGCTGCCGGTGGTCAGGGAAAGGCAACACTGTTTCCGGCACATGACTTTCAGGTGGGGTGCCGGGAGACTCATTTTGAGAGAGGAAATAACCCAGTTTCCCTCTTACGCATGAAATGAATTCCTAAGCAATAGAGCATGCCACTGCTCAGCAGTTCAAGCTTGATGCAGCTGGGTACTCATAAATGTCGGCCTCACAATGCACAGTGAATATGTTGTGTTGTGGTATGTAGGTGTTATGTGACCATTATCTTACATGATCTTAGATTATCCTTGACACTTTCTTTTGCCATGTTTAATCATAACCCTCGGCCTCCTGTATCAACTACAGCAGGATGTACATAAAGACGTATGAAAATGTACGTTGTGTTTGGCTCTAATGATGCATTTACTCCGAAGATTTTAGTTTCTTAAAATGATAAATTAAGTTACAATACTTGTTAAAATTATGCTGGTGGAAAACACCAGCATAATTCTTCTCTCTAACACAAACTGACCCAGCAGGCTACAATGTTTATTTATCATTTGTAGCCTCTATAAAAAAGCCTCCCATTTTACGTGCTGCATGACTAATATCCAAATAATGTAAAGTCGTCCATTAAAGCTATGGGTTACCGATGGTGGGTGAAAATGTATTTGTTTATGCTGTATAAAAGCATCTCCTGCCGTCTTCATAACCTCTCACACTAAAACTTATAACAAATGGCATGCTTGATTAGCAGGAAATGGAATTTAGAGCACCTAAGAAAGCAAATACTGTAACTGTGGCACTTAGGAGAGTAGGAGAGAAATTTCCTTATTTTTAAGACTATACTGGACCCACTGTCCCTCCTCAGTTCACTGGCCAGGTACATGTGGTTTTTGTCCAGAGACTGCTGAATCTCAATGGTGACCTGAAACTGAATCTGAATTAATATCATACCTGCGTAGGGAGGGTCTATTCAAATAAACTATTGTGTTGCATTATGGGGAATGTAGGATCTAGTGTTTTTGGAGCTTAACCCATACTAGAGACTAAAAGTCAGGATATCTTGGTCTCTGCAGCTTCGATTTTTACCATTCTCTTTTTAATCTGTCTCTCACAAGTCCCCCAGCTTTATGGAAGTGCAACCCTATATTGCAGAAGTACCCCTTTAATAATAAAGTATTTACGCCTATTGATTATTTGTCCAGGCAAACACATGGACATCGAAAAAAACTGCTAAAGGCCCTGAAAACATGTTTTCTCAATCAGCTTCTTATTGGCCTTGCAAGCAGTTTTGGTGGTGTAACATGAGAGATTTCTGGGGGGGTTGTTTTCTCTGTGTTCTTCTCACTGGTTCGAGGTGGGCGGGACTCCAATCAGGATGAGCACCAATCAGGATGATATGATCACTGCTGTGTGGTTGTTTGCTTATGTTGCCAGCGCTGTCAATCAAATCTGAACGAACCACGCCCGCAGCCCTGGTGAAGCAGATAAGACGAGTTTTTGATTGTTAAACTTAATAAACAGACTGTAGGTTTGATTGGTGCTTGTTTAATCACGAGTACTTAAGATTTTAGAGAAATACTCAGGATTTGAAACCAAGTTTGCAGGGCCTTTTAATATTGTGCTATCCGAGTAGTGTCCACCGAGCCTCCTGCAAACGTTGTTCTTAATTTATGGATGGACTTTCAACAAGTTCAAGTGTACTCCCAGTACTGTAACTCCGAATGTGCTGCTGAATAGCCCAAATGATTTTATGGAACCACTCTGTGTAGAGTCTCTATATTATGAACAATACTTATGGGCCAGTACCAATGTGGCGTAAACACATCGACTCGTATGTGTGCAGAGACGCTCCATCTCTGGAAAGGACTTCTCTCAGTAATTTGACCATCACTCTCGCATCAGCAGAGCAGGCCTTATTCAATAAAAGCACAGGCAGTCACTTACAATAATATTTTGGACAAATCAGAGCAGGGTGGACATACAGAGGCTGGCTTCAAGCCGCAGACAACACCTTAATGGAAGTGACCAAGAGGTTTTAATGGATGTACTTTAACACAAAATTGATGTGTTTTTTTTCAATATCTGGGTAGGCCCGCTCGGAGAGGTACCCTGGGTACATTTCTGTTTTAGTATAGCTGATTATATACAGATGTCAGCACTCAAATGGCACACTTCAGCCCGACTTTCCAAACAATACAATCAACCACATCTCATGGGTTTTTATTGTCTTACTGTACTACAACTTTCCCACATTATCCCTCATCTAACGCCATAAAACTCACTCACCCTCCCACTTAGACCCGTACAGCGGCCTCCATAAGTATTTGAATTGCAACAACATTTGATGTTTTGCTTCGGTACGCTTGATGCTCTGGATGTGAAAAGACACAATGACTATGAGATTTAAAGGAAAAATCCGCCCACAGATCCCCCCCCCCCACACACACTGTTAGATGGCCAACACCAATAGATGATGTTTAGTGCATTTCAGGAGATATTTTATAATGAAGGGCTGCCATTTATTTATTTTTGGCTGTCAGCTAGAACTGTTATACTCGACTCAAACCCAACAAGTCTGCAGCTGCATTGCATTCTGGTATGTTCGGGCTCTTCTAGGTAAAATATTGTTATTTCTGCCTCTTTTGCAATCTCTACAGTCTCTGTTGAGTATCAGTGGGAAGAGAGACTGCTGCTTTAATTCGAGGGTCTTTTTAAAGGATATTGAAAGAACAAATAAAGAACAGCAGGGTCCCTAAAATACATAAAAAGATCAAGATGACTGTCAAAAAAATGATCCTTTTTAGCTTGTAATCATCCTTACTGTCTGTGTGTGAACGCGCACACTTATATGTGAATGTGGATGAAAGAGTGCGGTCACCGTACCATCGCACATTACTGCTTTTATAGTACGTAGCAACCACGGTAGCCGCGAACACTCGCCAAAAATGCCAGAGGCCCTATCTAGAGCCAGTGTTTGGTTTGTCCGTTCTGAGCTGCGGTAGAAACATGGCGGCGGTGCAACATGGCGACCTCCGTGGAAGGGGACCCGCTCCCTCTGTAGATCAAAACGGTTTATTCAAAGGCAATGAAAACGCGATTCTTATTTTCGGGTGATTATACACTAATGAAAACATACTTATAAATATTTTATTCCATTTCTGCCGATAGCTCCAATAGACAAAAGTCTACGGCTGCCAGCTAGAATTGCGACGGCTGCATTTGTCTGATATCAAGAATCTATTGTTTCAAAACATGACTACAAATTCCCAGCGGTAAATCTGCCACTGATATCATTGTAAAACTGACAGGCATCAGCTATTCGCTATGAAAGTGTTGGTTCTCGTCTGCTGTTTTGTGTGAATGCGAGGCTTGGCTTAAATTGTCTCTCAAATCTATTGAGCCATTCTGCATGGCTGGTGGCACAGCTTTGCTTGGAGTAAAGACTTGCCTGTTTATTAAAGGCAGGGCTTTATGACATGCTTCTGTTAGAGAACAAAAAAACAGGCCAAGGTTCTACTGAAGATACAGCACTGGCTCGATACGCTTGATAATTCGTTGGGTTGTACACTCATATTGGGTCGACATAAGAATCACTTCATTAATGGAGGCGACAGATTATTTCAGCACTGACCGGGAAGAGATGATAAAAAGGGTACTGGCATGCAGAATGTAATTATTTTATATGTGTATTGTGATATGTAGGTGAATAAACTAAATAAATCAGCCTAAACATCTAATATCATGTCCGTGCTCATTCTGATAATGCCACTTCTGCTGGTCTCCGGGGAGAAGCGCTGCCCACACTGCTCTTACTGTCACACTGAGGCCAATTGACTGAGGTAACTGTCCACACGGTGCAGCGAGAGCCAATTGACTTCTGACCCATCCGTGTAACAAAGCAGTGCCTCCCAGTGTTCCTGAATCAATATGGCCGCTCCGCATCACAGCACGCCGCTCGTATTGGCTCCCCCTGTGCTGACCTTCCTGAGAACCCGAGCACACATCGACTGGTCGGCGAGGAGGAAATGGGCAAGTCCTGGCCCGCTTCTGCAGCTGAATGCTCTACACAGCCAAACTTAAAGGGACAGTTCGACCCAAAACTACCTATTTTTCCTCTTACCTGTAGTGCTTATTTATCCATCTAAGAGGAACCATTTCCTTTCTAGCGATAGTTCCCACACGAAACTGCTCACAACAAATCTGTGGATTATCACGAGTATCCAGGTCATGATTTCTGCAAACAGACGTTTCTGTTGACTTTTTCAAGTGTATGAGCACCACAGGCAGAGTGTCATACAATCCCATTGTATTCAAAAAATGCAGAGATCTCTACGGCTGATATGTCCAAAACTCGGCAACTCACGCCAAAACTATCTAGATGGATAAATGGCACCCGTAGTCCGACAGGATAGCGTGTAATTGAGATTTTAAAGTAGGCAGTCCCAAAAACCAAGACAATCCATAGACCTTGTTGCGAGCAGGTCCTTGTAGGAACTACTGTATACGTAGGGACTATTTTCTTTCTACATTTTTTTAATATAATGGGACTGTATGACGCTCTGCCTGTGGTGTTCAAAGCACCAAAAATATACATTTGAAAAAGTCAATACTGTATTTATATTTATATTTGTTGCGCCCAAGATGTTTCTTAACACAGAAGGGCCCTGAGCGAGCAGCAGCACTGCTTACCGTCCACTTTTAGACAGCGCAAACTCCACTCCTTCCCTTTGGAAAGGCATCAGGCGCTGCAGGAGCTTGTGAGGAAGGCCTGACAGTTGCTCTGACCATCTTGTGTCCCAGCAAGAGGTCTGTAGGCCATTATCATCCATTTCCATTAGTATGTCCTCATCAGTCTCTCGGTCCTTGCTCAGTCAGCCGGACCTGATTTTAGGCTGGAAAAAAAAAAACATTGTTAAACCGAGATTTACATCTGAATGTGCCCCTATGTAGGCTAGGTTCAGTCTATATTAGTGAATAGGCACTACAGCATCTATTACACATTAATGACCACTTTTGTTTACCATTTTGATTGCTGACTTAAACCTAGTGGGATGATAATAATGGGACGAGAAGCTTTCCTCTGCTGCCTAGTAGCACTGACAGGACTAGCATTATTAGAAGCTGGACGACGCAGTAGAGTGGACAAATAAAGTCAGAATTTTAGACGAGATGGCAGAAGTTGCCTGTCTCAGCCGCCCCCAGTTACGGCAACAGCATCTCTTTTTGTGTTGCCGCATCCGGCGCCGTCCTGGTCAATCCAGGCAGACGTACGAAGGGGAGTGTACACCAACAACCTCACAAAACCATCATTGTGCCTAAAACAGTAGAAACTTCCCGTGACGCCAGTGTTGGCCAGGCAGACTTCACAGAGCAAGCTGTGCCTACAGTTAATGCCAAAAGTGGTATATTTTATGTAGGCTATGTTTAATATCATGTAATTGGTTGGTATCGTTTAAAAGTAATTATAGTTGGGGTAAATTTAGATTCCAGTATTATTTTCACTTACTATATTGAAACCTCAGCTACATGCCTGATGCATCTCCTCCTCAGCACTAGGCCACTGAGAAAGTGCTCCTCCGGAAGTGAAGAGACTAGCCTACAGAAATAAAAGCACCACTCGTGCTTAAAGTATAGACCGGATACACATATTCACTTTCGCATGCTAATTAGCTGTATTAATAGTAATATTGACACCTTATACGCATTTCTGTTCGTATGTGTTGCATTTGACTCTGGTACCTAGCTACCTGGCTGCCCTGTGAGTTGAAAAACTAGCAAGCAAACACAAATATTCTATTTTTACGTTAGTGTGTTTACGTGCTACATTACTCCTGGTAGCAGAGGCCACAGAGCCCACCTGGCCACGTAGAGCGTTGCTATGGTATCGGGATTCAGGAGCAGCAACGTTACGTTAGTCGGCCACGTAACCTTTCATTGGAAAACGGTTGTGTTAGCCATGCGAAATAAGAAGAGACGCACACTGTTTCTGTTTGTGTACGCGTGGTTTGCCTACCTGCTGAGGCAGCGGGAATGAAGCGCAGCAATCAAATGATTCTGAAAGGACACGTTGAAAAGTTTCGCGGCAAATTCAGACTACGCTCGGTTTATATCACATGACATCCGCGGCACGCAGTTATCAGCGTATTCAGTGCAACTTCCTGGCACTTTATGATCGAATTTATGCGCAGTCACCTTAAAGTTTAAAGACTTTACACCAGTGTTAAAAGATAAGTGAGACAAATGACGAAATCGTCAGCCAAACTTGGTGCATGCGTGCAGCCGTAACGCAAAAACATTCCAGCAACGACAACAAGACGTGACCCTTACGTTACGTGTCGAACGTAAGGAGCTGACGCACTCTCCCAGCCTGCTGGCTGCTGGACTCCGCTGCCTCTCTTTCTCTCCGCCGCTACTTCACCCTCGGTAGAGACTACGGCTGCGAACCGACTGTAAACTAAAGCGGTAAGGCAACATTATATCTGCAGTATCCAGTCCAACAGTTAATGTTACCGGTTTAACAAAAACAAATGTTAACCGGATTGGTGTAATCATGTAACACGAGCTAGTTAGCCGTAAACAGCTCTCTTGCTTGTGCGTGACAGCGCAGAGCGCCGGTGTTCGGCCGTTTTCAAGCCTTAGCCAGCCACAGTGCCAGGTAATAATCGTTAGCTTGGCCCCGACACGATCCAACGCCAAATGTTGCTCATAATGTTGCCGTTCTCTAAGGCAAAAGTGCACACCTCGCAAGCAAACACTGTGCCTACATTGTAACTTTAGCGACCATACTTCAATTCGGCGTTTGTCCGAAAAACCAAATTACGATCATTTAAAAATACAGCATAATTCAATAACTTTTAGGCCTGGTTCGACTGTTTCTTTGACAGTAATATGCGGCAGCGAACAGTGTGTACTGAGGATAACGTGATCTGTTAGCCATCTCATTACCTGAGCTTTAACTGAATTGTTGGCTGCCTAGTTCCATTTCTTATCGGCCGAATTTTAGCTACATGTATCAGTTATCCGACTGAAATGTCACATGTTGTCCGGGGTTTTTGCCGATACCCGGGAAACATTAAAATTGCGAAATGTGTAATGGAGTCTGGTGTTACGGGCTCGCTGTGGAATAGCGAGCGAAAACGATCCAAGACCAACGTTTAAATGACGTTGCCCCAAATGATTAATCAATGCAAATGCATTTTCTTTCGACTGACTCTTCACACTCTTCCTCAGTGCTATAATACGATTCATGGGCTTTGTGATGCCTACATGATTGGCAATGAGGCATTTTCTTGGTGGATGGCAGCATTTAAAAACAAGTCACGTTAATTAATCAAGCCCACGTATTAATAAATGAAATATAAGGTTGCGCAGTTTCTTTAAAAGAACCAGACAACCAAGCCAGAACGTTAACCAAATAAGGGCAGTAGGAGGTTAATGTAATGAAAATGTATCCACGCCCTATCAGTGAAATGAGTCCTCTAAGACTTGTTGCAAACAATTTGTAAATATGAATGAATGATGCAGATTTATATTTGAGTATAGGTTTTTAACATTGACATATACAGTAATGTTAGTTTTAACTCCATTTCAGTTTTCAGAGAGATTATAGAAGTGGACTGTAACACCTGACTGGAACTAGATTCACGCTAGTAAAAGTCCATAAATCACCCATTGAGTAACTAATTTTGGTACCTGTTTAAGAAGTGACCCGCTATAATTACGACGCACGCAGACTTGGCAGGGATGGACACAGATGGCAATGACAGCTTACAAGTCGCCACCAGTGAGGCTGAGCATCTCGATGGTATCGTTTTCATTAAGGTAACCGGCGGAGCCTGGTGGGTGGAGAGTGGATGCTGGTTCAGTCCCTCCAGCTCCTGTTTTGAGAGCGTGGAGATGATGTGTTAATCCAAGCAGGGCTGGCAACTGTGCTGCCCAGCGATAAGCTACATATATTGTGTGTATACTTGGACATGTCAATTTTGGTTGAAGTGTGACCGTAATTAGTCCTCAGTCAGGTTATGTCCATGTTAGAGCGATATGAACGTTGCAGATAAATATCAACCTCTGTTTTTACCTGCCTGGTGAGGTATAGTGCAATAGGAAGTGGTAGTCAAAGAAAAGTACACTAAATCGTTGCTCAAATGCTCTCTTGTGATTGTCTGCGCTCCGTGGCACTCCCCTCCGGGGGGCTTAAAATAAAAGCTAATAATTTGTTTGCCAAAACTGTTTCACCTGCGGCTGCTGAGGCCACTGCAGCCGCTACTCTGTTGACCATTCATTACGCAGGTTAGGGTGTATTTGTAGCTGATGACATTATCAGATATTGAGGTTGAGGATGCTGTGTAATAGCTTTCACCAAAGATGTGGCCTAATGACTAAATAATTCATCGCCTTCCTGGGGTGGGGGAAATCTCTCTTTCCTATAATATTTGGTCTGGGCCATTAAATAATTCATCCGCTTTTCCATAAATTGTTTGTTCAATTGGTGACCTTTTCATAGGATTAAGGAAGCACAATAATAAATTCTTCAGAGACCTGGCATAACGAATGGTACAATTATGAGGCAGAATTGGATTGGATCGGTTGTCGCAGCCTGGTGTTGGTTGCTAAGTGACAGCAGGAACTTTTCCACCCACTGTGTTTGCTCTTAAAGTCTGAGTGACTGAAAGGACAAAAACAATCACATTGTGGCAGTCTAGACTTCGGCTGCGCATAGGTTCGTGTGTATGTTTGTGACTTCCTATGTCTTTGACAGCCTGTCAGTCACTTCGTGATGAAAGTGCCTTATGAAGTAGAATATTTTCAGAGCTCAATTATCACTCCTATCCATGCTATCTTTGTTGCATTTACGGAGGAGACAGAATTCTTGATCTTTAATGAAATAAACAATCCAAGCTGAATACTGGTGGAGGCTATGACCCCTTATTGTTTATCCTATTAAATCCTCTAAAATCGCAAGATGAAATGGAGGTTAAGGGTGCAGTTTGATCATGCACAAGCAGCTGCTCTTCTTCCCTATGCAGTCAGTGAATTGTCTACCAGTGGGCTTATCTTAAGTTTGCCTAAAGCTAAATGTTTTTATTTCAGCATTTCACTTTTCTGTTCCAGTAATGGGTGGAATTTCAGGTGGTGGCTCGCTCTGAGGCAGCGGGATTAGCTGTAGCCTCGTCCTCTCGTGTGAAAAGCAGGGTGCCAGCTTTAATGGGAAGGTAGCCCAGTGAACAGCTCGGCCTCTCAGCGGCTAGCGCCTCCCCATCGACTCTCCACCTGGTCTTTGAGCACCTAGCTGGCCACAGAAATGTCGATCCTGTCCCCTATCCTCTCCTCCCTGTTTGTCTTCTCTCTTTCTCCTTCGCTTTCTTTTTCGGCACCTCTGTGCCCCTTTCTTCTCCTTTTCTCTCTTACCGCTCTACCTCCCACCCTCCTGTTTTGTCATCTTCCTCTCAGTCTCTTTCCATCTATCCCATGTCCCTGGCTGCCCTTTCCTCCTCCTCCTCCTCCTGCTCCTCCTCCTTCTACCCCCGCCTCCGTCCTAAAGCAAAGTAGCTAATGAAGAGCCCCATTTAGCCGGTGACTTTGGTTCAGTCGGCGCTCCGTAGCGCCGGCCCGGCCTCGGCTGCCGTGACTGGCTGTTGAGGCTCTGACATCACACAGGGGCCAGCTGTTGATTTGGCGCTGTCTCCAAGGCTGGCTGGCTTGATGGGTTGTGGCAGGTAGACTTGTTCTCGCACAGCACTCTCCCTCCCTCCATCCCTTTTTCTCTCTCTCTCTTTGTGACACCCACTCGCCCTCTCCCTTTACACTCCCCTCTCCCCGTCTTACACTCACTCAGTCGAGCGAGCGAACAGGAGGCAGCAGGCAGCTGCCGAGGAGCAAGCTGGGAGGCAACTCCAGCCTCCTCTCCAGCAAATTGTGCCTCCTGTACAATGGAAACTAGCCGGTCGAGTAGCAGAAGGGATGGAGGGCGGTGCTGCCGGGCAGGTAGGTCCTGCAGCCTCAAGCCACTTTGGGCGTGAACCTTTCATGCCTTTTCTGATTTCCTGTTCATGTTTCTTGTACTTTATTTTGTTCTGCTTTTTCAACATTGTCTTTTTCACGTACCTTTCGAGGCTTGTTGATTTTCAGCTGTTTGTTGCCACATAAGTTGTTGGCTTCAATTTAAAAAACCGACCGCATCTTAATCCATGAACAGATCTCTTCCACATCAGCCTTTCTCTTTCTTTTATCATTGCATGGCAGCAAGTCAGTAAGCAAGTGTGCAGTCTTCTTCTTTGGATTGTCAAACTGAGCGCAACATGAGATTTGGTGTGCTGTCAGTGCCGTGTTACTCGGTGAGCTGAGCCAGAGCTTTCGAAATCTCCTCGCTAGTTTGCCAGTGCTGCTTCTGCTTTTCATTACAGGAATAATTAACCAAGATCAGCCAATAAGAGGCTTCGCTCTGCTTTGTTCTCCAGCCAAGCTCATCCTCTGTCTCCCCGTTTCCTCTGTTTTGTTCTGCAGGTGTTCCCTGCAAATGGACTTTTAATGACTCTAACTTTCTAAGTTATTTTCCAATCATAAGGCTCCATAGATTAAAACTGCTAGACTTGCATGTTAGTTTTCTGTGTTTATTGTTTCTCCTCTAATTGCCTAGATTGATATTCCCTGGAAGCTCTCCTATGGGAAAGGTAATGGATTACTACATGCTCTGCTGTGGATTTAATTTATTAATGCTGTCTGACTGCGCCTCTGCTGCGCCGCACCGTCCTATGCGACCTGGAGGCAGAGCGAGCAGTGCAATTAGAGGCTCATTTGTGCCTGTTTATGTTTTTTCTGTTAATTCATTCAGAGCTATTACAGGCAGTTCCTTTTAAACTGACACTGCCTCAGTTGCCCTGAAATTGAGGCAAGCAGTGTATGAAAGTGATATAATTTCATAAGCTTTACACTAATCGTTTTCTGGTCCAATTATATAGCTCCCCTGTCAGTGCTTTCCTTGCTTTGCAATTAGCAGAAATGGCTAGAAAATGGGAGATTAGTTACTCAGTTTAGCAAAACACTGAAATCAATTTTATCGCAGCGCCATGAGTGTGAACCAGCATTAGTAACCTAATTAACTCTTTATTTGATGTCTGATTTTATTAGCCCGGGTGTACGTCCTGCCCTCTGCCGAAGCCGATTTGTTCTAAATCTGTCTTTTTGTTGGTTTCTTTGGAAGTTGCCATTTAATTGGATAGCCGCAAAATGATTGGCTGTGTTGATGTCTTTACTGTGGTTGAAATGTACAATTTCAGAAGTCAGCCAGGCATAACTGGTTATTTTTACTCAGAAATGGCGAGCTGGTGACACAAAGCGCTAGCCCTCAGACATGGCATTACCTTTGTATTTGTCTCTCTGCTTTTTGCCGTTTTCACAATGCTCCACTGAATAGAGCTCTGTTTAGCATTCCACATCTCTGCAGACAATATCACAGCTGTTGGGAACCGCTCCTACCGTTGTTCTTTTTATGTGACACTTGCAAAAGCTCATCAGCAGCAATAAAGCCAGAATTATTGTTCACCGCGTAATCTGCGACCGCATGCAGAAAGATGCTGCGACTTCTTTTTGTGCCCAGGCGCTTCGAAATCGTCGGTGGGTTTTCTTTGTGATCACACGGAAGCGTGTGAAGGTGATGTCTTGTTCTTTTCCATCCCGTGTTTGACTCATCTCCTTGTTCTCTACCCGAGGATAGAGCCAGGGATGGAGTAGCAGATAGAGGGAGGGATTGAGGGTCCTTCACCTCCAGTTGAGCTGGTTGTAGCCCAGACGAGAGCCCTGATCCACGCAGATCTGAACAGAACAGAGCGGAGGTGTGAGAGGGAAAGGTCAGCCTTTCCAAGAGAGAAGCAGGTGTGTGTGTGTGTGTGTTTGCTTGTGTGAAGGGGTGAAAGAAAATAAGTAGACTGGAGTGTGCTTGCTCGCCTGTTCCTGTGTGTGCATGCCATCACCAGTAGGCTCTAATGCGCTTCGCAGTGATTTGTAAAATTTCTCATTAGCTTGCCATCGAACATAATTGTCCGTGAGAGTAGTCCGTTAAGAGCCCGGTGTGTGATTAACTCGGCTCAGTGGACGGCCATTCTTATGACCCCACTGTGGGTTATTGGAGAATTATTTTCCATCAAGACTACATGTGCAGTGGAGACTGTGTGTTTGTTTGTTTGTGTGCATATGTGGCTGTACGTTTACACTTATCCAGCTGATGGACTAATACAATTTTATTGGTTTCATTGGCATCTTTGATTTTTCTTCTTTTTGGCGACAATTATTTCTCTGTTTCCAGTATTCTGATCCGTCTAAACGAGCAGATCTGCATTTTATTACATTGATGCATTTGTGTTCTGCTTGTGTGTGGATGGGCAGGTTTGATGCATCTGAGTCTCAGTTGTGTGTGTGTGTGAGGGTGAGGTTGCTGATATGCCGTCGGGCATGGCAATAAAGGTGGTGTGACACTGAGCGGTGCCTGAGGGAGCCTCTTAAAAGCTGCTGCGCTCTGCGGCGACTGTAATACCAATGAACCACTCCCTGTCAGCTACAGCACAATACTCGAGGATGCACAGGCAGGCGGAGCATCTCTACAAGTTCATTGCTGCGTGTCTGTGCAAGTGTGTGTGTGTTTTGCGGTGCTAAGTTTTCTTAGAAGCTGTTGAGCACCAATTGAACTGTGATGTTTCTCTGTGTCCGTGTCTGTCAAAACATTTTTTTCCAGGGTGTGCGTTCTTTGCGCCATTAGCATTCATAGGACTGTCTCTGCCATACTGCACGCACGCACGCACACACACACACACACACACACACACAGGCTCAGTGTGAAGCCCTGAAGCCCGCTCAGCAGCTCTGGTCATAAAACCTGGAGCGCCCATGGCCAGACTCAGCCGCGCCGCTGTCAGAGCAACATTTACACTCTGCCTGTGTGCATGCGTGTGATAGCTGCAGGACCAGCACTGAATTACAGAGCAGGCTCGACATTTAGCTGGCACTCCTATTTGTAGCAGCTTGAATTGGCCCCACTTCTGCCTTCAACTATGAGCAAGAAGGGCAGAATCTAGAGCCACTGCACCAAGATGATACTCCTGTCACGCCAGAACAACCGTGTAGAAAGTGCTGGGTGCATTTAGAAAGAGATAAGAGGCAAAAGGAAGAGCAGGAGGGTAAAGATAAGAGCATCTGGGAACAAGATCTAGGCTACTGAGAGGCGAGGTGATTTTGTCTTAAGATGACCAACATGCAGTGAAAGGTTTCCTGGCTACAAACAGCATAGGTTGTGTACTCTCCAGATATAAGTAATCATATAAATGACATCAACTTTGATGAATGGATCCTGCCTTGGGCCTCACACTCGTTCATTTGCCAAAGCCAGGGAGAGATACCACAGGCTGAAGGGGACAATTTCCTCACAAATGTGCTCAAATGTCAATTAGGAATTTCAAGTTTCAAGGGACTGAATTTCCCTTTTACTTGCATTATGTCATGTGTATGAGACCGCATTTCTAACAAATATATAATGACAGCTACGTTCATGAGAAGGAGTTGTGGCATCTTGGATTGTATTAGCACCAAATAACATTAAGCGCTCACTCATTAAGCATTAACGCTCATAGTATTCGTGGCTGGTTGGGCTGTTTGAACAAAAGCGATGTTCCACGGCACGTCGCTCCCACCCATCATCACCTCCGTCTGCCGACCTGGCCGCAGGCTGAGGTGTCATGAGAAGGAAGATTATAAAGTGAGCAGGGATTCCACTTGACCTTTTTGGCTGGCGCAGGGGTCTCACCAAGACCGTGTTGGGAGCAGCAGCCAGGCCTTGGCACCGTTGGGTGCCAAAGTCGGCGTGGCACCTCGCCCGCTCACTGAGACGGAGATTAGGGGAGGAGGGAGAGGCCGAGAGAAATGCAGGAAGACAATGAGAAGCCAGAGCAAGTTAGAAATGCTGCTGTAAGGGAATGAAGAGCATCAAGGAATCTGATGGAGAGCTGAAACAAGTAATTGATAAATGGATTAGTCGTTTGACAGAAAATGAATCGGCCACTGTTTTGATAATCGATTGATCGTTTATTTTTGGTTCCAGCTTTTCTATCATTGTAAACTGGTTATCTTTGGGTTTTGGACTGCAGGTTTTTACAAAGCAAAATATTTGCAAGACGTTACCTTGGGCGTTAAAAAATGATGATGGGCACATTTAACATTTAACTATTTTCTGACATTTTATAGACCAAATGAGTAATCGATAGTAGAAATAAGAGTTAACTGCAGCCAATTATGTCAAGCAATACTGTCACTTTCTCGGACTGTAGAGGAGCAACATAGCTAACAGTCCAACAGAATAGTCAAGTGAAGTGCGCCGAAAAATTCTGATTTAGTAAGAAAAAGCTGGAAATCACATTTACTGTCTCAAAAAGACTCTTTCTCCAATATTTTTGCAGCCCTGTTGTGTTGGCGTTTTCAGATGTCTGCCCTGCCCAACCAGTGTCACCCCGTAGTTGAGCTGGAAGGGAATTTGCTGCAAAATAGAGATTGTACGCTAGACAATTTGAAATTTATGTGCCACCAAATGGAAGAGGATTTTCAGCTGAGAAATGCTATCTTCCCCCGCTGCTCTCTGAATTCCTAATGCTTGGCTTTTACAAGGTGGGCAGGGGGGCCTTCTCCTGTTGCCTCCGCCGCACTCCCATCCCTGTGCTCATCCATTATTTATGGCGCATAGGCACGCATAGGCCCAGAAACACGCTCTCACCACACTTTCACTTTTTGCAACCGACACAAATATTTCAGAGTTGCTGACGTCCTGACTTCTGTCAGTCCACGCGACCTCCGTGTCGGTCTGCTGCGCCTAACCCCTGACCTCTCGCAGCCCTAACACCGCAGCGCTAACCCTGTGCCTCTCTCGGTTGCAGGTCAGCAGGGGTCATGAGGGCGTCGGAGACCCCGGCGGCTGTTCAGAGCAGCTGAAGCAGACATGGGCAAAGAAGTCTCGAATGGCATCGGTAGGCTCAGCCTCATCGACTTCACCAGCCACGTCCTCCTTCGCCACACCTGCCACTGGCTACGCAACAGGTTTGTCTCCTGTTTATTTCTGTTTGACAAGAATAGGCAGTCAGGGAATACGATAGCTCTGCAGTGATTAATCGATTAGTTGCCAACTATCAAATTAATTGCCTATTTTGATAATCCATTTATCAGTTTTAGCCATTTTATAAAAACAAAAAGTCCAGCTTTTTAAATGTGAATATTTTCTGCTTTGTTTACTCCTCTGTGTCATTGAACTGAATATCTTTGTGTTGTGGACAAAACAAGACATTTAAGTACATGAACTTGGGCTTTGGGAAACACTGATCGACATTTTTCACCATTTTCTGAAATGTTCTAGACCAAACAACTAATCGACAGATCAATCCAGAATGAAAACAATCATTACTTGCAGCCCTTGAATACAAAAAAATACTCTTGGGTGTTTTAAAAGTCACTAGAAAATCTGAAAAAGACCTACTCTTATGTGATTTATTAGCATTTGGTTCAGCGAGAAACAGTTGGTGGCGCTAATTCTCCAGTTGAGTGCCATTAAGCCATTGCAGAAGAAGAGGACACAAGTGTTTACACTTCTTTGTAAAATTTCCGTTACTTTTGGGAGGGTTTTTTTTTTTTGTTTTTTTTCGAATTTCCAGCGTTTCCACAAAACTGGTAGATGGGAACGCACTACATTAACAGTCTAGTAATAATCTATCGTGTTCTTCAAAATAATTGCAATTCAAGAGTAAAGTCCCATAAAGATATTGAGAAAAGTCATCCTTTTACAAATATCTGATGTGTATTTCATATGTAAAAAATGTATTTTTGTCAAAAATATACAGCTCAACGTTCATTTAAACCTTTAAACCTACCCAATACTTGCCCATGACTTGACAAATAATCGTCTCCTCCCACCTTAAGCATACCGCCCTTAATTTGATCTTTGACTCTGAGCTGCTACACAAATCACCAAGGTAGCTCAGCCATGCTTTGTACAACTTAGGAACATTGCAAACAAAAAAAAAAAAAACTTTATCTCATGCAGACCTTGAAAAAGTCACCCATGCTTTCATCTCGTCACGTCTGGATTATTGTAATTCCCTGTATTCGGGGCTCAGCCAGTCTCCAGCTCGCTCCAAACTCTGCTGCCAGAGTTCTAACCAATTCTAAGAGACGAGTCCATATCCCTGCCATCCTTTCAACGCTGCACTGGCTCCCTGTGAGCGATAGACTTGATTTTCAACTTTCACTAATTACTTTCAAAGCTCTACGTGGCCTTGCTCCTTCCTCCCTCGCAAATGTACTTGCAACCTGTGAGCCTAGCCGCTGCCTGCGCTCCTCAGGTAGGGCCCTCCCTAACTATTCCGCCGGCCCGCCTCGGTACAGGGGGAACATGGGCATTTTCCGCGAGAGGCCCCACAGCTCCCTACCTGAAGAACTTAGGTCAGCAAACTCATATAAAAATAGTAATAGTAAATCTGTTTTTTTTTTCTAGTTTCTATCCCATTTTATCACTGGTTTTGTACCTGTTTTATTACACACAATGTTCTATATTGTTGTCTAGGATTTTGTTGTTTTTATCTGGACTGTGTGTACTGTTTTATTTATTTTTTCCTGTAAAGCACTTTGTAGCTGTGTTTTGAAAGGGGCTTTACAAATAAAGTTTTCCAATTATTTTATAATGCTTAGGGTTGGGTGGGCCGGGGGCTTAGTGATGTAAATGTTTTTATGTATGCATGTACGTTCGGAACATGCACCCCAGGAAGAGTAGCTGTTGCCTTGTAACAGCTCATGGGGATCCAATGAAACAATGTGACGCAGGTATTCACATATCGACTCACCAGTGAACACTTCCATCAAAGCATTAAAAAAATAAATAAATATGCAATTTCTTGTTGTTCTGACATGATACTCTGGTTTTGCCCTAATCTTATTCCCGAAAAGCACCTTGAGCCCTTTTCCCACTAACAGTAAAATAGTGCAGAAGTCAATCAAAAATAACCAATACCTGAATGAACATTTCTTTTAACTCCTTTCTGTACGTTTCGCATTTCTCTACATTTCCTTGTGATGATTTGAGTCTGTTCACATGCACCATGTGGAGGTAGCATTCTCCCACTTTTTCTAATTCCGATCAAGCACAACCATTATTCTGCAATGCACTTGACTGGTTGTGGCTCGAGTTAGAAATGTCCCTGCTGATGAAAGTGATTAGCTGTCATTACATTTAGTAGATTTTCCATAATATGCGACTGCAATATTAAGGGAGCTGTCTCTCTCTCAAATATATATATATATATATATATATGAAAAATATGGTGATGTCTGTTTTCAGTCTCACTCATAAGAGACCAATTTGCTACTCCCTAAATTCCCAGACGTTTCCTTAATGTAACACTAAGGATCTGATGATGATCCGTATTACTTATGCAGTCAAAACATCAGGGATTCTAAACAGGCACACAGTGCAATTGCCTCAGCCATGAGAGATGAGACGGTGAAATTTGAATGCATCAAAGTCTGAAGCCAAATTTAGTCCAACACTCCGGTCCCACGATAAAATGTGTTTGGAAGAATGAATGATTCGGTGAGGGACAAAATAGCTATCCATCACAAGCCCAGCTCTTGAAAATATCTGTCCAATATTGCAAATCCTAAACAGAGCGACTCAAGAGACTTCACTCATCAAAATGTCAGCAACAGACACTAAATATTCAAAGGCATGCACAGCACTCTGGAGTATTGAGCTGTTTTCCTTCAGAATGTAAAAATAATGTAAAGCAGCAGCCGGCGTTGCTTTTGTCAAACCTCTGACAGGCCATTGAAATTCAACATCTGACTCCAGTGCCCAGCAAAATTTTAGCTAACCTCTTAGCCTTCCACTGCATTGGGTTAGTGGTACATTTGCCTGGCAGAAGAGCTCAGGAGAGCAGCGGACCTCACTGGAAGTCAATTACTCTGACATAGAGGGATTGGATGCCACCTTTTTTTTTCTTTCTTTTTTTTCTTTTTTTTTTTAAAGAGCACGGCTCCCGCTCGCTGTCTCAGCTCTTTTGGGACGGAGATAAACAATCAAGTCTCAGCCGGCCGCGTTGCTGCTCAGCGATCAGATAGGAAAATGGCTCTGATCACTGCCGGGCAAATAGGTTGAGGCCCCTGCTGATTTGGTGCAGGCTGGAACACACACGCAGCCAGTCACGTACACACTCAAGCACAGAGTAAGTGCTGTCATGTGTGGATCCAGTTTTGATGTGCAAAGTGAATTTGATGAGCCCGTTTCTAATTAACCTATTAATCATAGCTCTCATGTACCAGATGTCTGCCCTCCCTTTTGTGCGCTCGTGTGTGTGTGTGTGTGTGTGTGTGTGTGTTTCGCTGCATGGGGCCTGACTGCATAATTAGGGCATATCAGCAGGATGAACCTGCACCATGACTTCAACATAGGGAGGTCATGGCATTACACAGATATTTCCTGCAATGGACCATAGGTGCAAGACTGGAAATAATGTAGAGTTCTTTTATTTTGAAAATTATGTTTTTTTTAACTTTCTCGAATTAAGTTGACGTCAACCCAAGAAGTCTCCATGTTTTTGTGCACAATGTTTGAACCAGAATGATTAAAGTAACCAAAAGCAAAAAATGGAATTAAAAACTTTGCCAATAGGGACGTTAATCAAATAAAACACAATTTAATAATGTATATTCATCCAAGTTTTAATTATTTAGGCTATACCACATTTTTGCTGATTAAAAACAGATTTTTTTTTAATATTTAAATTAAATTAAGTTCAAGACTAAAGTCATTTTATATGTTTATAGTAGGAGGGTTTCCGTCACTTGTTGGCTGCACTGCCTTTAGTCTGCACCGTCAGAATTGAAGTGAACCCCGTCCATGTGTTATGGTGAAACTGAAATATTGCACCACGATTGTCATTTAGTGAAGTTCGACAAATTACAAATGTAATTTCTCTAATTTGGTACGTGCGAGTCTCACGCGATGGACACTTTGGCCCTCAACGCTTCTTCAAGCACTTCGAGACATCTATGTCAGAGTTGTATGGTTTGGGCCCAAGTGGAGACCGACACCGTAATCTGAAGCTGTTTGATCTCACAGGAACAAACTGTCCTCCCGCTGTGTCCTGTCCAATCGTGTCCATTGTCTCGAGCTGAACAGCTGCAGAGCTGAGACAGCACAGACAGAAAGCAGTGACTGATGACACAAGCTGCCCCTCTCCTCCTCCTGCCGCCTGCTACTTCGCACATCTTTCTCACGGCGTACATTTGAGTTTGAGCTGTGAAACACTGATGCAACGGAGGACATTAATAATAGCAGAAATCCATTCGGATGTGGAGCAGTCATTATTAGTTACACCTGCGTTTCTACTGCTATAACATGCTCCAAATGTTTGCCATGAAAACATTTGTTAGGCTGTTCCGTGGGAAATGAGCATCTTCACACGTGCGCAAAATCCCTGTTATTACCTCTGCGGTATTGTAGCTTTCTCTCCCAAAAGAAACCCCACAAGAAAAACTGAACAGTCATGACTAAACACTGCTCCAACAACAACATGGAGGAAGATCAGGTGCTTTGCTTTGGGCCTGGTTTCATGATCCAGTGTGAACACGTAAGTTAGATCTATTACTTCATGGATAAATCGCTTTCTTCCTTACGAGTGTATTCACTACTTTCACTGTTATAGACGTCAGTGCCACAGTAATACACCCCATATATACACTGTAGAATATAATTCAGTTTGTTTTTACCAATGTTGCGTATAATTCAGTAAATCCCATAAATTGATCATCATCCTTTATGTTGGTGACATGAACTCACTTTAAACGGTTTCTTTTACAGTCTAGAGAAGAAGGATGAGGACAATGACTGTAGGCCTCCGCAACCATTGGACACACCCCAGATACACAGTGATTTCACTCCAAACTGTATACTGTCAGAAAGCTGCTTATGCATTGATCTTTACCTCATGCCTTTTGATGTGTTTAACTCTGAATTACCAAAATGATGTAGTTGTCAAGTTATTATTTCTGAAATAAGTCTGCTCCAAGTGTATTATTGTGTTGGTGTGTGTATTAAACAATCACTTTGGCATATGGTTTTTTTTTAAGTCAGAGGAGAGCAAATGTAGAAGTATAATGCTACTAATATTTTAGTATTTTAGGACGCAGAAATCGTCCAATAAATGATAAAAGATTTATTTATTTATTTTTACTTTGAGTTACTGCCTGACGGGTGCAGGATCTTTGAGGCTGAAGGGGATCAATACAGCCTCAAAAATCGGATCGCTTGAGTTATTTTTTTTAAGGAATCACGAACAATATATGTCCAATGTGGGGATGTTAGACAAATAAACTTGCCAGCACTCTGATGGACAAACTGTGGCAATGAGTGGTGACACGGTTTCTAAATGACATCCATCTGTGCCGACGCATTCACCGATATGCTACAAGCTGATCTCAGCCAATCAAAATGACCTTGTCTCAAAATAATATTTGGTGCTTTTTTTGTCACTCCAATTGTCATTTCTGAAGAGCTGCCCAGATACAGTACATTATTGGGGGGGGGGGGGGCCGTGTAGAATTAATATGGTATATTTTGTTTCTTGTTCAAGGCTTTGAAACTTAAATAAAAAGAGATGTTAATGGAGAAATTCAACTTGCGCGGCCTCTCATCCTAACATGCAGCCAACGTCAACTTGTTGTCATCAACGCCTGTGATTCTTTCTCGCAGTTGGTCAAAGAAGATGGCGCTCATGGACATATGTTCGTCTCTTTCAGGTTCTCTGTATTCGCCAGCATCTCCCAGTAAGACTTTGCAATGAGAATGTCCGATACGGTTGACAGTGAAACGATGAAGGTTTCAGAGGCTGCCGACACGCTGTCCTCTCCAAAAGACAACGCCACCAAGTCTGAGGTCACGGACCAGAGCCAGAGCGGCCGAGATAACCACGGCAGCAACAACAAGAGGGACGTGCAGGTAAAGATCTCTTGACATCTGCCACAACTGGATGAGATTTATGTTATGTCTTTCATAATTCCACTAAATTGAATGATTGAAACATCCTCAGCCAGCCTTCTCATAGACGAGTAATCAGTGAGGTTAGAGGTGTCAGCAGCCCGACGGAACCCAGAGTGAGCCGAGGACGCTTGACACCTCACCATACATTTTCACTTTTCCTTCCACATTCCTCTCCATGAAAATTCAGTAGCAGTCAACGTCAAACACAAAAAAAAAACTGCCCTGGGGATCTCCTGTCACCCGTGGCATTCAAGAAGGATTTCTCCCAGCTGCTTCAGCAAGCAAAATATTCCGGAAAAGTATAATCTGCGCGCACTGAAATAATAATGCGCCAGCACCGAGGTCAGTCCGAGTGACACTCTCCACCGCTGTCCGCCTGGCTGTTGAGAAGCTTCAGAGTGTGGAAAAGATCATTTGGTCGTGGAAGCGAGTGAGTCTTATGTATCCTCCATGGGAGACATTAAAGCAGTGGATCGACTGGGGATTCTGGGCAGCTGAGATCCCTTTCAAATAAACTAATTAATTAGGTCTCTGTCATTGCAACAAATGTGCTTTGGGACCGCAGAGAATGTGCACTTGTTAATTTGGCTTTTAAAGTGAAACTGGTTTGTGCTCACGGAGGAATGGTAAAAATGGCGAAGGGGTGTGATATCGCTTCACGTGTGGTCAAGGAAACAAAGTCCAGGAAAGGAACAGGATTGTCTCTTTGGCTGCAGCCTAAAAATAGGATTCAGGCCAATCTGGCCTTGTGGTCGGAGGCAGGCAGAGCGAGCGAGGGAGGCAGGCAGGCAGATAATCTGGAGCTCAAATCCTGGCTTATCTACCGACTTCCTGTGTCTATGTTACCCCGAGGAACAGAATGACACCAGCATGGGGGGAGCTGCAGGGGGAGAGGGGAGGGGGGGGGGAGGCGGGAGGGAGAGATGGGATGAGAGGTTGTAAGAATGAGGGATCAAGGACAGGAGCAAGGTAAAAGCGCATGAGAGGCATGGCATTGAAGAAAGCAGGAAGGCTAGCAGAGGGAAGATGGAAAAGAAGCACGAAGATGGAAGTTGGGGGAATTATTTCTCCTTAAATCATTCTCACTACGAGCTCAGTTGATAAAGTCAATCGGCTCAAAGTATCTCGCCACTGACCACCGTTTGTGAGTTGTGCAGCACCAGTAATTTGAAACAATGTGGACAGCGGTCGTAATAATTTAAAGCTGCATCTGTCCAGAACAGACAGCGCAGAAAGGAACTTAAAGGGAGATCTTTTTGAAAGATGAAATAATTCCTCTTGGAAGTGAAAAGTTGAGTTCACAAACAATAAAGCGCACCACTGCTCAATTCAATACCCTCAGGGGGTTTTGCTGCTACGGCCTTGCTTGGTCTGGTATGAGCAGTGGCTTATGGGGGCTAATGATAGATATTGAGGTATTACTGACATTAGTCAGTCTGCTGACTTGTCTACTTTTGGTACTGTAACGCTACATTTTAGCTCAGCCAGGTTGCCTAATGATGACGTCTTTTTTTAAAGGAATAGTTCGGTATCAATCTTCTCCTCTAACTCTCGGCAAGAAAGCCAGTACACGTATATCTCAAAATGTTGAACTGTTCCTTTTAACCATCTGACTCCAGAGAATCTTGGGGAATGAAGGGGAATTCAATGCGTTATTATCCTGTAATTGCCACTTGTGGCCACAGTGGCTGCTGTTTGGGGAAAAATGTTGTACTGCAGCCCCCCCCCCCCCCCCCCTTTTTTTTTTTTTTTTTTTTTATTAATTTCGTTCAATTTAAACCTGTTTTGTTGTTTTTTTTCTTCTTTTTCTCTTTTTTTTTTCC
>CM022483.1:12006267-12045331 GCA_011952105.1 Coreoperca whiteheadi
AGAAACAAACCCCGTCGACCAGCAGCCCCCCCCCCCCTTTTTTTTTTTTTTTAAATGAGAAACATGAATTGCGAGATACTGAGACTGGTACTGATGTTTTATCCACGCTTTTCATTATATTTAAACACGACTGGATTAGAAAGTGACTGAAATTAGCAGTGTTTTTGGTGAAAATTCTTGACTTTAAACCAAGCGGGCTGCTCTTTTCCCCCAGTTCCCACCTACAGCAAAACTCTGTCCCCCTGCTTCCCCGTGTCACCTTTAAATTGACTTTGCATGTGTCCCTGCCTCCTCTAACGTTTTTTTTTTTGTGACCTCTCCAAATGTAGCATGTATCTAGCTACTTACCTCTCATTCTACTCATTCTTCATTTAATTTCCCTAACTCACCCAGACGTTATTATTCCGTGGTCGCAGGATATGCCAAGATATGCTGACGGCACCGAAGCCCCTGACCTTTCTGCTCGTAATTTTCAGGAGTAGAGGAGGTGAAGCTAATTCTGTCGTTCTGTGGCACCGGTTAAATGCCTGAAATGTTCAATGTAGGGAAAGGGGGATAAGAAACGTGGGAGGGGGGGCGGTGTTAGGTGTAACCGGGGAGTGGGGGTGGGTGACATAAAAGCATTCCGACAGTGGGCGGGGGGTGGGGGGGACTGGGTGACTTTGCCACCATCTGCCTCCAGCTATCGCGCTCCGTCCTCTGCGGCAGGACAGGTGGCTGGTGGCCGCCCTACTTCTGCTGACTTCAGCCCTTTCCCTGTCCCCCTTTCCCATTCCTTTATCTCCTGCCGGCATTGTTCAGTCCCAACCGGCCCCACGCCGCTCAATTAGCCGGTGTAGCGGTGCGCTCACAGTCCCAGCCCTCTCCCCAGCCCTCCTCCATCCACATCCATATTACCTGATATAGAAAGGGGTGCGGCAGGTCACAGGCATTGGAGATGGGCGAACAGCGGCCCATTTAAAATTTTTTTTATTTTTTTTTTATAGCTGTTATTTGGCCCTCGAGCCCAATAAGGGAGGGGAGGGGTTGTCCTTTTGATTTTTAGAGGACAGGTGGGAAGGACAGAGCCGTGTGTGTGCGCACATGTGTGTTAGTGTGGTTGCATGTTGGGATTAGGAAGCAGAGGTCTGGGCTCTGTTACAATTTCGACTGAAATGGCTCCTGCCAGGTCTCCCCTCCTCCCCTCCTCCCCTCCTCCACTCCTCCATACGTGCTACTGTGAGACCTTCTGTTTATACGTACACACACACACACACACAAACAGCCACTAGTGCGTGAAGCGCAGAGGCACCGAGCTGTCTCACACGCAGTTGGGCGGCCGATCTCTCTCTGCTTTCTGCATCTCACCTCCAGCGCCGGGGTCTGATTCACATGACAGCTAAATGGAGCTGCGAGCAACGCATAAAACTGACCCGAATCGCTCGCAGCCAAATGTCTGCCTCTGTGTTTTCTGCTGTGTGCGTGAGGAAGGGGATCTACTGTGCAACCGTTTTTGGTAGCATATGCTCTGCAAAATTAACTCATGCTCCCCGGAAACGGCGAATGTTCAACCTGAGATTTCATGCTGCAAAGAGAATTTTCTTTTTCTTTTTCGCAGATTAGTGCCACTGCATTTTGTTCTGTGCTCTTACCTTTTTCAGTTTAGCAACTGATGTAAAGGCGCCGGCGTTACAAGAGGTTATTTGTCTCTTTTTGCTGTCTTGGTATGAAGTGTTGTGCTCTTTTGCAGAGCTAGTAGCACACGCATGCACAAAATGTAGGCCAGTCATATTTAATTCAAACTTCTCCACTTTTTTAAAGTAACGATCCTCTTTTCCCCTCAAAACTGCCGTGGTTTGTTTGATTTGATTTTTCCTGTGCACTTTTTCCCTGCACCCCTCCCCTACCTATGGACGGCGTGTGAAGTACTCTAAGGTACGGTACGCTCGACGTGCATGTTGTGCAAGGATCCTCCAACCTGTCTAATGTTGCACTTGGATTTTGTTGTTTGCTTGGATTAAGTTGTACCTGTGTTTCCTGTCAAGCGATTTGTCATCGTACGCATTGCTCCAGACGTCTAAAGTTACTGTAGTGCAATATGTTGAGATGCCATTATATGAATGACGAAGGCCATGATGTGAATTATGCCTGGAAAAAGCAAATAGTTTGAAATGGACATTTCCTGTGTGCTTGCTGCATTGCTGTCGACGTCCCCTCGGGAAAAAAAACATGAGACGGCTTGAGTTTATGTGAAAATGCTTACTCCATTTTTTTAAAATTTTTTTATTTAACATTGCTCTGATCAAGTTATCTTAGAAGATCCGCAGCCACTCGTGTGCAATCATCTTAGCAGCTCAGTCGCGCGGGAAAAGACTTGTCAGCTACAATGTGAAGTATTGAAACTGTATGATTTGCTTGCAAGAATCGATCGTGCTCGCTGGCTGCTTCTGTTTCACTTTGGCTTGTCACTGTGATGCGTGATGATATTGATGCAGCTGTGTGTGTGTGTGTGCATGGTTTTAACTGTGCCCACCTACCTGCACCCCCTCCTTAGTCCAACACCAGGCTAAAGCTGGTGCGGAGCCTGGCAGTGTGCGAAGAGTCCTTTCCTTGCCCTATTCCTGAGCCTTCAGCAGCACCTCAGGTAACAACCTCTCTGAACAACCAGAGTGTATTCACTTCAGACATGTGCTGGTATACCAGTTTTACTACGTACCATAGTGAAACATTCTGTCGGTAACAACACGGGCAATTTTCACCGCGGTCAATACCGTGACTATCGTTTTCAGGGGGCAACGTGAACACATCTGTATTAGCAGTTTATTAAGTGATATACACAAGGGAGCAGCCACAGCAGGGCCAGCGAACCAGCTCTCGCTCCTCGGACTTGCTATACTAACACTAGCTAGTTGTCTTACTGAAGCTCGGCTAGTTTATGTGTCTGTGTGACTGACAAGGAGGAAACTCGTTGCATCAAGAACGCACAGCTTAGGAACTGTGTTAGTAGCAATGCGGAGATGATGTGCAGACAGGCGGGAGGTGCTAGTGGCTCATTAAGAGCCCTATGTAACTGGGAGGCGCTCCGACACTATTATCAAGTAATAATAAGCAAAGGCACATTTTTGACGGGAGCGAAGCTTAAAAGTTCTTGAAAGTCTCGTGGAGTAGAATTCATCTCAGTCAAATTATCAAACCCAATGTGGAATAGGTGGTTCTCTGAGACCTCGTACCATTTCGTTAAGCTACAAGCCCACATGCATAGCGCTGAAGTGCTGACCAGGGATCAGTTCTTCAGTTCAGCTCATTACAATTGAGCAGCTAGACCTCTGGTGCTTGATTAGAGGCCTTTGTCTGACAGCTATGATTAAATACCTGGTCATGGCCGCCTGATGAAAACCTCACATCATCAGAACAGAAGGTACAGAGCTCCAACAGCGAGCCGGCCGTTGCCTTGCTAAATCAACTCTTCTTTTACGCGGTATCTCTGGGCAAAGCCCCCCTCTGATCAAACTTTCCCCATTACATGCCACCCTGCACAGCTCCTGGCACGCTTTCACACGCATACACACAGGTGTGTTTGTTCCAGGCTTTTCAGCCAGTCAGCACTGCGCTCCATAACCAGAGGGCGGTGTTATTCCCACAACAGTCTCGCATCGTCTGCACTCACACGCCGTCCTGTATTACTGCCATCAATCATGTCGAGGAAATTACAATTTCCACACCTCAGCTACGGAGAGCTGTGGAGCGCTCTAATTGAATACTCCTGATATTTCCCCCGCTACTGTTATTGGGCCCGGAGTCGAGACTCCTTCTGCAGCAGACTAACCTAGAGGGGCAAGGTAAAGCAATAAAGAAAGAAGAGGGGGAAAAAAACGCATAAGTGGAGTACACATTCAGCTGTAAGATCACTGATTCATTTGCAGACCTCATGATTATCAAATCTAAACATTTCCCATTGTTCATCATTTTACATTATTGTCTCCAATGTCAAATTGTAAGCACAGACAAAGGGCTGCATGGATCTATAGGGTGTCCAAGCCATCTCAGCGTCCTGAAAAACGGCATCTGCCATTGCATTGGAAGCCTGGCTGTCAATTCCAATCAATGGCTGATAGTCAAAGGGCCCGTGAATACACGCTGTACTTTTTGTTTTAGACTGGCAGCATGTTCATTACATATTCAGAAGACCATCATTTTCACGCTGTTTTTCCTTTATCTCGAGGTAAATGGATGTCAGGAAACAAATGAGGCAGCTCGCAACAGCTGCACATCAACCAGGCGGCTTCCATGTGATGCCGAGGGTGGCATTAAGTAGCAAACATCACCGCTTCTTGCCAGAAGGGGGGGGGGGGAAATAAAATCCTTTTGCTTTGACGAACGCACGTGCACACACACACACACACACACACTCACACGAACTAGCTGTCACTTATACAACACACAATCCTAGACTCTCTCTCGCTTTCTCCCAGTCTCACTCAGGCAATTAGTCAGTCACGTTTCTCATTAGCATATTACATTTTCACATATATTCAGAGCGTATTGAAATGAAGGAAAACGTAGCGTCTCATTATCTTGCTTCGCAGCTGTTACAGGGATCAAACTCATGACCTTTTTCGGTTATGAGTTGCTCTCCCACCACTAGGTCACCCCTTCGCTCACTCGTTCATTCATTAATTTCTGTTTCTCTCTCTCACACCCACACACACACACTCTCTCAGACTCTCTGATGTTAGCTTTCCAGAGTTGTGTTTAATCCACTTACAGTGTACTGGCAACCTCTCTCCTCTATTCAGCTTTCCTTTCATCCTTTTGTAGAATTGCCTAAAAAAGCAAATCAGATATTGCTCTGAGTTGAGTTTGTGTGTGTGTGTGTGTGTGTGTGTGTGTGTGTGTGTGTGTGTGTGTGTGTGTGTGTTGGGCGAGGAATAGCACGACTGGGGTGAACCATGGCCATTTTTAATAATTCTCGCCAAACATCCACACCAGTTTTCCATTCAGATTGCAGCATGGTCGATTTTTAAGAACTTTTACAGTTGGAGGGGGATTACGGCTAACTCCTCATTCTGTTGAACTGTAAAGAATGAAATGTGCTGTGTTGTTTAATTTTGGCTCCAAATTCATGTTTTATTCAGGTGGTTTAATAAAAGCAAGCTAATCTGGCAGATTAATTGCCATCGTGATTTGGAATTCATGGACGCAGGCGCGTTATTACCGGCAAGGAAACAGGTTTCGATGATAAACCAGGAGACTTTAAGTGTCTCACAGTGGCCTCTTTTGCCCATTCTACTCTAATTAACCTAGAACCTCAGGCAAGATCATAGAGAATTAAATGCCTCATATTTAATGCCTCCTTTCTAAATTAATGTCTCATGTCTGTTTACTGATCCTGGCTGATACTAGGACAGACCGAGGTCATATTTAGTGTATGAAGCTCTTGTAAAATGCTGACGTTATTTCACTTGTGTGTGTGGTAACTAGTCAAAGTCACCCAGAATGGTTAAATTGTATGGCCATTTGGCAAAAACACACACACAACCCACTGTTTAATAAACACATCGGCAAGAACTGTTTCAAACGCGTCCCTCTGACTCAATCGGCTTTCCTGTATTTTTCTTTCCTCCCCGAACAGGATGGATTCCTTCTCCAGCCCTTTGAAAAGGAAGATCGAGCCACACAGGACCAAGCTGAGAAAGAGGAAAGCTGCAATAAGGTGGACAAACCTGAGAAAGCGCCCAGAAAAATGCTGTCGAGAGGTGAGAAATGCCATTAAACCCATGCTGACGTGCTTTTAAAACAAGGTCTGTATGGGTTTTTTTTTTTTACATTTTTAATTTATTTTGTATTGTTTTCTCTTTTGGAAATCCGACTTATTCGTTCGCATTTTAACATATTTTTGTCCTTGCACCATCAGTGTCGACCCTGCCTGAATATATTTTTTAAGTATTTATTATTAAGTTGGGTAGATTTTAAGGTTAGAAACCTTTTATGAAGCCCTGATGAGCCATCACAGGAGCTGAAATATTTCCATTAACACCTCAGCTTTCTTTACATCAGTAACACCTGGGGCCTCATCTATAAACATTGCTTACTCCCAAAAAGGATCTTGAAAGATGCATGTGCTTTACCCGTCCAAAAATTGAAAATGAAATATAGAAAACTGGGCAGGACAATACATGCACAGGATAATATATGTATATATGTTTTATATCATTTTGGCGGCAGCGTGTCACTGACGACACTGAAGGCACTAGAAGTCCTGAAATGAAGCCAAATGCTTTAACGATACTTATCACACGATCCATGTCGTCAGGAACATTACAGCCTTCTAATAAGTATATTCTTTACCATGTCACAAGGAACATCCACTCCTAAACTATTCTTTTTCCCGGCGCAGTGCCCTCCAGTTTGTCCAAAAGCAGTTCTCCATTTTAAACGATATCTCATTATGGGCCGATAATTGGCGTGATTCAGTTAATTGCGACAAGCTCAAGGTGTTAAGCAATTATACGGATTCCCACCGGCGTATAAAGGTGTCTGCTTCCCTCTGCGGAGCAACACCACTGATGAGGCAGCCACCAATTATAGAAACCAGACACCCACCGAGGGGAACGAGCTCCCGTGTCCCCAGACTCCCACTGATGGGTCCTATCCTTTTGTTGGTGCACAGGAACATGTTTTTTTTTTTCCTGTGTCAACTTTGTTATCCGACCACTTCTTCAAGTGGTTCAGCTGGCAGCGCTCACTGCTGCTAATACAAGCTGCCAGATGTTGTGTTTTTCATGTTGGTCACACCAGTAACAACCACCAAATAGCATGGAGCTCAGCGGTGAGACCCTCAGTGACGTTTCTCTCTTCAGATGTGCAGTCTGACTTTTTCCATTTTTGTTCTTCACAAATAATCGAATGACAAGCTGATTCATTTGCGTATCAATATTTTTATTGACTTCTTGAGTTTCATTAACTGTAATCCTCACAAAGGATTTAGTCTGCGTGCTTATCACATACTTTGACAGAAATTATATTGAACACATTGCTGGTAATCTCAGGGATTGTTTTAGAATTCAGGACATATTTGAGTTTATGAAGATTTCTTTGTGCACATGGAACATTTCGGGTGCTATCTGTGCACATCTATGTACGTTTTGTAAATGAGATCTGTGATGCATTGCTTTAATTTCCAAGGTTACCTCATTGAACACTGAAACAAGAACTGTGGCTCTCTTGATTAGATTCCAGTCAAGACTACACAGACTCAACTGGCATAGATCTCCATGAGTTCCTGGTCAACACATTAAAGGGCAACCCCAGGTATGCTCAACGCACACACACACACACACACACACACAAATTTTGACTACTGCAGTGGAACATTGACCCTCTGGAGTTCAGCCTAGGAACCTAAAGGCCTGGTCACACCAGCATTGAAAACAGCAACATTTTACAGTGAAATCACTTTGCCCGGATGTTTGACCAAACTTTGGAGAACTTGACGCAGGAATTCCCGTTATCGACCAATAGCAAGTGAGTCCAAAATGGAGGAGGCTATCGTAGCTTATTAGCTTTATTGCACCATCCACTCTGTCAAGAGTATAAATTGCTCCACAAATGGTAAAAATACTTCTTTTGAATAAACTGTGTGAACTTATTGTGTCGTTATTGACGAGCTGAGAAGCTTGCTAGCTCGTTGGCAAGCTCGCCAACTGAGAGCCCAATTTGAACAACGTGAACCAAACGTTTTCTTGTGCTTCCTGGACAGTTAATAAAGTCGCTAGTTCCCTGCTGGCTAGCGAGTTAGCAATTAGCTTGCTAGCTAGAGTATTCGCCAACCTAGCCCTGCGAGTAGTCCCCAGGTCACCAAGCCTCTCTAACCAAATATTTGCAAAGGCGTGCTGATGAATTTCAATGTGCTACTTTCTGGTGCGACCAGGCCTTTAGAAATCATATTATTACTAGCTAGACATTGATCTTATGACCTGAGAAGTAAAAAGATTGATTATAAACCCCATTTTGTGTCTCAAACACAATCTTAATATGTCTTCTTTTTTTTTTTTTAGGGATCGAATCATGCTTCTCAAGCTGGAACAGGACATCTTGGACTTCATCAGCAATAATGAGTAAGAAATATTCATTACGATAATATTATGTAGCTTGTCATTCAGGTTTTTGTGCTGACCAAACACCAGAGCACCGGGTTTCAATCGGTTAAACGAATACAACCAGAGGAGAACTTAGTGAATTAGTGAACGCAGCTGCAGTAGTTTAGATGGAAATGGAAACCTGCAAAGTTTTCCATGAAGTCTGTACACCTTCAGATGGGCTGTGCTTGATGTCGCACAATTAAGACGAGCAGCTGTTTGCCGTTTGAATCGGGACTTCTGAAGAGTCTATTGCATCATTTTTAAAAGGAGTCTGTGAACTTACTATTGGCTCTGGTCATCACATTCTCCTCGTAGCGTCTTTTAGAAGTATTGACAATCCAGTTTCGATCACCATTACTAATGTAGTCATGCTGGTTTAGAATTACTAGTTCTTACCAGGTTAAAACAGCGGATTTCTACAGAGCTGAAACCGGCGTACACACTACATTTCCGTGTCTCCCTCTAGAAGCCAAAAGAGAAAGTTCCCGCCCATGACGTCCTACCACAGGATGCTGTTACATCGAGTGGCAGCCTACTTTGGCATGGACCACAATGTGGACCCCAGTGGAAAGTCAGTGGTGATCAACAAAACCACCAACACTAGAATGTGAGTCTCTTTGTGGTCATCTGATGTTTCCCCAATCTTCTTACAAGATCACTGACCTTACTTGAGTAAAATCAGTGTATTAATTATAGTATTATCAGACTGGTGGACGTTGCATGAGGGCAGGATCACTCAGCGCACCCCTCATTATACTACTCTATCACTTTGCTAGTTAATTGGTGGTGTATTTTCTGGGACCATAAGCTGTTGCGATCAATCGACAGATAAGTTGGTTTCCCGCTCTGCTTGCTGGTTAACATATGTTGCTGTCAGCATCTGCCTGAAGTTAAGCTGCCACCAAAACTCTTGTGATTTCCCCCACCGACAGACCCGATCAGAAATTCTCAGAGCACATCAAGGACGACAGGGCGGACGATTTTCAGAAACGCTACATTCTCAAACGAGACAACTCCAGCTTTGATCGGGAAGACAGCACGGTAGGTGGTTTTTTTTTTGTGTTTTTTTGTTGTTTTTTTTTCCTTCCCCCCACCAAGCTGTCACTTTCATTTTTGACATGTTGGTAAGAGTGGGACAATCTGGCGTCCCTGACATAGCTGCTAAAGAATGGTGTGTGTGTGTGTGTGTGTGTGTGTGTGTGTTTGTGTGGTGTGTCCTTGCCAGATTCGAATGCGTTTGAAAGCTGACAAGAGGAGCAAATCGATGGAGGAGAGGGAGGAGGAGTACCAGCGAGCCAGAGAAAGGATATTTGCACATGATGTGAGAGCTGTTTGTGTAGGCGGGGTGTGGGGTGGGGGCCGTGTTGCACAAATCTTTGTGTCGTTTTCTATTCATGTGCAAATTCAGTAGATTTCTTGCTACCAATTACTGCTGCTGGATTTATGAATTTTTAGACGGAGTCGCTTCCAATTTCGAGCCAAAGTCAAATTTATAACTAAACCCGCAAGCTGGCATACCAGGGGGTCCAAGCACCTGTCAACGCGACGTCAGGTTTCGTTTTTTTAGATAATACTTATTGATAAAGTGATTCATGCTGTAGACTCAAATTCATAAGGACGCCACGAGGATTTTAAAGGCAAAAAGGCCATGAAATGTAGCTTTCAGCAGAACTCAAATGCAAAGTGGGAAGTGTTCAAGATAACATTAAGAACAAACCGTGCTAAGAATTATCTGCACGAGTGTAATTGACTGTAATTTTCATTTCCACCCACAGGGAGATCACTTCATACTAGATAGAAGGTAAGTAGTAAAACAACACTAACAACATGATCACTGACTTTGCGTCACCTCTCAGAGAAATAATTTTGTATCTAATATGGATGATGAATTGTCAGTTAATTGGCCAAAGCAGAACTGATGTCATCCTTTTAAAGAGCAACTAAAGCTCCTCAGATAGCTTCTACTTGAAATGCTGTTCAGTCACTTTTATAGTTTTCCTGTCAGAGCAGCAATTAGTCATCTCCGTCACGTTTTAAAATGGTGGATATCTCATTTTGTCAGCGCCCGATCTGTAATACCTCTCCCCTCCCTTCAGTGCTCAGGATGAAGACGCATGCATGAGCACCCAACAGAGACGGCAAATGTTCAGGTAGGTCCACCCCCGTCACACATCATTCAGCTCTTTCAGAGACTAAACCGCAGGCTGAGAAAACCCTTTCAATCGCCTCAATCGCGTCTGCCTTAATCGGCTCGCTCGGGAGAAAGAGTGCTGATCTGAGGATTTGTTTTTGCTGCTCAGGAAAGCTTCAGTTAAATAAGATTTTCTGCCCAGGCTTCCTCGTGTGGGAAGGCCTATACGGACCAAAGCTTGCTAATTAGAACATGAAACCGTTTTATTTTTTATTGATTTAAGCATTGAGGAATACGTGTACGTAATGTTTGGTGGGAGAAGATGCAGTCTTGTTATAGCTAAGTCTACAAAGGAATGAATGACCTTTTGAATGAACTTTGTTTTCCATTTGTAATTTTGTGGTAAACTTAACAAATATCTTACTAATAAAAGAAATGCTTTCTTAAGATTAGAGCTGAAACAATTTGTTGTAAATGTATTGGCAACTTTTTTGATGGTGGTTTAATTTTTACATTCTAGATACAAACCGAATGATCACTTAAGATTATAAAGATATTTTAAGAGTGAATACTCTCCCTTTCCAGGCTACGGGCCGGCCGGTCAGGCGCCAGCCGGCAGAGCAGCTCCGAGACGGAAGCGCTGCCACGCCACGGCGAGCCTCGGCCGTGGAGCAGCACCGACAGCTCGGACAGCTCCAACCGGCTCGCCCCGCGGCCCGCTATCACTAAGGCCAGCAGCTTCAGCGGCATTTCCCCCGGCCTCGTCCGAGGGGACAGCACGGCCAGCAGCAAGAGCACCGGGAGGCTCTCCAAAACAGGCAAGAGGAGCAGGAGGCGGACTACAGCTGTGTTATACAGCTGTACTACAATGATTAGATGCTCATTTAGACGCTAGAAACAGCGTCCTCGCAATATCCTCAGTTTGTTTTAAATGAAACGACAGTGGAAAAAAATACCTTAGTGAGGCAGCCTGAAATACTAAAAACTGCATATGCTTGCACTTTAAAAGTGTAGCCGTCAATATTCTGCCATGTGCACATTTTTTAATGAACTGTTTTTCCGAGGAGAAACCACGTCATGTTTTATCAGCTTCAGCTGTTTCTGTGATTGATGGCTCTTGTTCTAAAATGAGGCCGATTACGTCGTACAGGTAGATTCCGAATGTAGATGGAGAGATTTCTCTCCTCAAATACTTGGAAGTGAACATGTAATTTATTCATTCAGTCACTCAGACAAGGGAGAGGAAACCCTGTGTCCCAGCATGAAGAGGGAAAAAGCACTAATTAGACAGCACACTGGGTAAATGGGGAACAGAAATAGGCGTGTTGCATGTTGCGTCAAGCAGGATTTGGGGCACCTGAGGTCTGATCAGAACAAGAGTTTGTTGTCCTGCCGTGGTCAATACAGTCTGTGGGCCATCCTGTAGCCGGACAGCTGTCAAAACCAATTACCAAATAGCAACATGGTGATGGAAGAGGCTGTTGTAGCAGCGGTAGTGTAAAATCTAGCAGTGAGGAGTTGCTGCATAATATATAAGTCTAAGCGCTGGGAAGTGGCACGCACGTCACCCAGGTGAAGTTAGGACTGCTCCCCAACTGCAGGTGCTTACTCCACAATATGATACATTAGTAACTTGACTGGCTGAGATTAGATGAAATGTGTTCTTCACAGCCGGTTTGTCTTCTTTATCTCAGTTGTAGAAGTCCTTGGTTTGCCTCTGCTCTCCATTTTGTTCCCCGACACTGTTTCCGTTTTTTTTTCTCTTCTATTTTTGCCAATCTCCTCTTCTTTTCTTCACAGAGAGGTAGTACCAACAGCAGCAGGCTTCCTGCCTGAGCAGTTTTTTAACTTGTTTACGAGGCGGCTGGCTGCCCTCACTTTGTGTTTTGGGACTATAAGTCGAGGAGACATCTTGTCTGTGCTGCTGTGTTTGCCAGCGTGTTCGCCCTTCTCCTAAGCTCTCAAATAACCTTTCCTTGCAACAGGCTGAACTCCATCTCTACCTGAAAATAGGAGCTGGTATACTTTATATATGTCATCTGATATGAAAAATAGTTTCTGCCTTTATGATATTACCTTTGGTCAAACATCACAAACCTCACCTGTCATTAATTTCCCTTATTCTGAACGCAGTGTAACAAGGTACGTTTACTCAAGTACTTAGATGTTGAGGTGCTTGTACTTTTACCTAAGTATTTCCATTTCCTGCTTTTGTAATCTTCAGCTCCACTCCCTTTAAGAGGGAAATATTGTACTATTTCCTTCACTACATTCATTTGACAGCTTTAGCTGTTACTTTACAGATTAGGATTTAACCTACAAAAACCATATGACCAGCTTCTGGAACGGTGACATCATGGTGATATTTCCACTGCAGCTGCATTGTAGTTCGATAGCACCAATATCATTAAATGCAGCCAACTAAAACCCCAAACACCAGATTGCGATGCCAGTCCCTCCTCCCAAAAACCAAGGGCTTGTTTGCGCATTTACCATTTTTCACGACATTCTGTAATTATCCAGGGAGACATCCATCACAGACGGTGCAGAGATAACAAATTCTCCATCAACAGTTGCCTCAAGAGACCAGAATGCAATGCAGCCACAAGGGAGGTTGCATTCTTAGCAAGCGGCACGACTGCTTCATTATCACCATCAACTCTTTCCACCCACGTGAATAACTAACAAGCTGAAAGCAGCAAGTTAATGCTCCTCCTCTCAAAGGCTATCTTAAAGTCATTCTGGGAAATGTAGGCAGTGGAGGATGATCTCTTTGTTCTGCCTTTCCTCAGGTTCAGAATCATGCAGTAGCGTCGGTTCCTCGTCCAGCTCGCTATCCCGTCCCCAGCTGCCTCTCCCGGTTTCAGCCCCATCCTGGTCCAACATCCCCAGCGCACCTTTAATCCACCCGGCAGCTGACACTAGAGGCTCTGGGCACCCTGAGATGATCAAGAGTGTCCCTTCACAGCCACCATCAGCTACAGACGCAACAAACTATTATGTGTTGCCGCTGGAAGCCTCAGGGATACCACCCGGCAGCGTTCTGGTCAACCCACACACAGGTGGGTGATACGGTGCCCCCGTCTGAAGATGAAAAGCCAGAGTCTCTATTGAAAAACTCGCATTTCACTAAGTCAAAAATCCCACAAAGGCACAGGAATTTCTTTCTTCAGGGTGGTGACCCAATCTCAGTCTACTGCATTAAATCAAAGTAAGATTTTCCCAAAATAATTGTTGCAGTCTTCTAATTTTGTGGCTTACTAATGAATATTCCTGAATTGGGGACCGAATTACAGGTTGGCGTGGGGCTGCCCTCGGTTTGTCTGTCAAATTAGTAGTCAAGACCAAAGCATGCTGATCAAAATGCACTGAACAGATGGGAGGAATCTGTAAATATTCATCATGGGCCGAACACACACTTGTACACTTCTGGGCTGCAAACTGTACTTCAAATGCTGCCAAGGTTGTTAATTCCTGTTGACGCTCCTCTCATGGACCATGTTTGGGTGTGTCTTTCCCTGTCACGAGGAGCATAATTCGAGTGTTTCCTTTTGTGTGATGCTGAATTATTAGTGTGTGTACAGCTCACATCAATGTGGGTTTTGCTCTCTTATGAATTTATTTTGACAGGCAAGCCTTTCATCCACCCCGATGGCAGCGCTGTAGTTTATAACCCGGCCGCCGTCGCCCCCGCTGCTGGCAGGAACCCACAGCAGGGGAAAACCCCACAGCATCCAATCCCTGCCCCAACACAGCAACAGCCAACCAATCACCTCCACTCCCAGGTCAGTGACTGGGGCTACATTTTCCAGCAGGAATCTTGACTTTTTTTTTTTTTTTTCCTTATTCAAAGTGAATTCCTGTAAATGACTAGTGTTCTTTCTGACTTTCTCTAACGTCACTAACTTCTAGCGTTGAAGTGTTGACAGTAGCATGGTAGAAGCTTCTGTAAGCCATTCAATTGACCGTTCAATAAACCCCTACCGTGAACAGCAATTGTGCATTCATAGCTTAGCAACCGTAACTAGGCACAGCAGGTCAGCTTTGGATTTCTCCACATGTTGAAGCAAGGAGTGTATATAAAGAGTTTTGAGTATGTGAGGACTTTTTTTTTTTTCCCAAAAAAACGAAAGCACAACAACAAAATCTTTTAAGAAATGATTAAACAGTGTGTTTGTCTGCTGTAACGTGAACTGCAATCATTTGCACGTTTGGCTAACTAGCTTACCACCTACAGTAGTAACCTAGCGTTACTTCCAAGGAGCCGCTCTGTTGCTCGTCCAAGTAAGTTAGCTCAGCAGCCAAATTGGGCTATGTTAGAACAAACAATCCGATCTTACATTTTTATTTAGAATGCCACGAGTAACTGGCTCTACACGGCAACACAAGACAATGTGTTTCTTTGTTTCCAAAGGAACATGTTAGCTTAAGCCTCAGTCTTCCAGCGTGATATCATGTATGTAGCCATCAGGTGCATATTTTAGACCCTTTAACAGGTTTCTCATTTTAAAACGAATTTGAAACATTACGTCATCTAGAGACAGTGTTTTCAACCAACTCTTGGTGCTGATGTTAGCTTCTTAGCTAGCCAGCTATAGCTGATCAAATCTACCAGGATCAGTTGTCAAAACCGACGGTCGCCGGCTAGAAATGAGAAGCCTTCTTTTATCTACCTCGGTCTAAAATCAAGGACCCATTTTTTCAAAAATTCCTAACATTTTTCAACTGTTAAATTGTTTAACAGCTATTACTGTAGACTTCACATCGGACAGACGTAGCAACAGTAACTAAGCGGGGCGGGGCTTAGCAAATTAGCAAAATTGAGGCTCCCACCAATTTACTTCCTCCTTCCTCCAGTCTCATCTCCTTTCCCCTGTCCGTTTCTTCTTCCCTTCCCTCCTCAGCCGATCTGTCCTCCTCTCCAGCTGTCCTCTGAGCCTGTCCACAACCCGACGGTCTCGTATTCTCTTCCTCCTTCTCAGTTCCTGCCCGTCTGTCCTAACCAACAGTACACTGTGGTACAGAACTTCTTCCTTCCATTTTATTATTCTTCCCCCGCTCCATCTCCTGTCAGACCTGGCTCATTAAGAGTTTATTTATAGACTTCTCTCTGAGCACTTAAATTAATAAATTAGACTCTTGACACAGATGTCCAGAAAGTCCAAATATTCTGCGCCGCTTGTGTCGGGCTGAAGAAATGCTGTAAACTCTATTTTGACCCAGGTCTTCATTCTGTATCTATGTGCCTTTTAACGAGCTCCTTAATACATTCACTTCTGTAATTATATTTGAAATTTCGCTACATTATTTGCCACATATAATGTACTCTTTGTTGCCAGAAAACGTTGCCTTCGTCTGTATTTTAATTGTGAATTTAGCCAGCAGAGTTTCTATCCACGTTCGGTGTAGTTTGTGTCCTCACTGTACGTAACTGGAGGTTTTTGGATTAACAAGGGTTTTGTTAATGGTATGTAAAATCGAGCGCAGCATCATCTCACCTTTTCAAACTTCAAAACAGACCTTATTGTTACCCCAATTAACTATTCAGCTGATTTTTTATTTTTTTTTGGTGGAAAGGTGCATCTAAATCCAGCAGGAGCCATTCTCCACATATATAGATCATGCATTCACTTAACCTCATTTTTGACCTGGTTTTAGTGAAAGACATGCCTCTGCGACTAATTATGCCTGTGGAAAGTTCCATTAATATTTAATTCATCACCAGATGTTGGCGCTGAATAATCCATGACTAAAAACACTACTTTTCCAGCAACATGTCAGAAATGACCTGAACTGGCATGCAGTGGTGATGCGGATAAATAGTTCACTTCAGTCTCTGCTAGTCTCTGCAGACCCGGGTCCGATTTAAACTCTGCATTTGTTTAAACCTTCAAGTGAAAGTCAGTTAAGCAAATGCCTTTGATTTAGCACTTAGCTTAGAAATCAGCCGACTGTGCCTGGCGGTTGAACTGTATTGATCCACGTTCTGAGTAGATTGAATGATGCCGTGTGACCCAGGTTCTGATTGTCAGTGCCCACCTGCTGTGTATTTGTGTATCTGGTGTCTATTGCAGCATTGCATTTACCTTTTGTCAAAAACTAAACACAAAATGATCTCTCCAGCCTGACGCCCTGAACGCCCAGTTCAGTCACATGACTCTGGCGCAGCAGCCGCCCAGCGACAGTGGGGCCTCAGCTCCGGACGCCCGCCACTATCCGACTGTATACCACCACCACCACCCCTCCCCTGTGGTACTGCAGGGAGCTCCGCAGCAGCAGCAGCAGCAGGTTGCTAGCTACGTGGTGGCAGGGCCATCGGGAGGACACCCAGGGGTGCTGCAGGGTCAGCACATCCCGCTCCCGACCCCTGGCCCCAACCATGCATACCCCAACTCCACCCCGGGCCCCGCTGCTTTTCCTGGGTCCACGCTGAACCAGCAGCTACTCCAGCAACACACCTACATCCAACAGCCTGTTCAGCAGGTAGGGATGTCAAGCGTGCATCTAAAATCATGCCGGCTGCCCAGAGCGGTTTCATAATGTGGCAATTTGTCTGTAGGTCTCAGTCATGAGTCACTCCTGCAGTGGGAACCAGCTTTATGACTAATCCTTCATTTCTCCTGTTGCTGTGATGCATGGGATGGTGTCATACAGTCCTTGAATGCTTGTTATTTGTCCCTTACAGATGTCCTCGTGTTACTGCTCTTCAGCCCACCACCCCCACTGCTCCAGCCAGCAGCAGCACTACCGGCCCCCCATCAACCCGCTGCCCTATAACTGCCCTCAGAGCCCAAACCTGCCCCAGCAACAAGGTGTGAACACGGCCGTTTCAAAGAATACCCATGTTAACTGTTGAGTTTGTAAGTCTTTATTTTCTTAAGGGAAAATCTGTCAAATTCTTTTCACTTTTGACACATGGATAATTTGTGTCGTGCTGGCTTTTTCAGCAGTTGGAAAGATTTGTGTAAAATGTTAAAAATCTGTGAAACATTTGACTGCAAACGAGACTAAATAACCTGGTGAGATGGACTCATGCCACACAAGACCCTATTAAAAAAAAGAGTCTATTTTGCACTTAAATTGTCGTTCAATCCAATTAAAAGTTGTTGTATGACAAACACACCTGGACACCAAACAACAGGTTACCTTTAATTTCTCCGGATTTCTGTGATCAACTAAAGCTTCAATTTATTCACGTAAGGCTTTGAAATAGTTGCACGATAGATCTAAAGACAAATCAAAGCATGTTTTAATGAAGAAGGTCTGCAGCCTCTGATGTGAAGCAACTGATTTTTCCTCGAATCCTCAGACTTCACGTTGTCAAGAGCACAGCTCGGCCTTGCTGTTATATCAAAAGTCACACTATATCACTAGACTTTGTTAACATCCCACTTCCAGCTCCCAGATCATATTTTTTGTTGCTGTTCTTGTTCACATGGGAGCTATGGCAGCCGCAGTCCGACGACTCTACTGAAGGACAAATATTTCTCCCTTTCTGTCCTCTGTTTGTTTTAAACAAGTTCAGATGTCTCCCCGGGAGTCACCCACTTGATTATTCTGTTTCTGTTTTGTTTTATTTTGTTTGTTTGTTTGTTTGTTTTTTGCCTTCACCACAGGAGCTGAGATTGTTAGCTCCTGCTTGGTCTTTCTCACACACACACACACACACACACACACACACACACAGTCTTGCTCAACTGGATGTAACGTTAGCTCGCTCGTGACTCGTACATCGCGTGCGCGCACACACTGGTGCACACATGTCTCTGTAAGTGGCTGCGGCACTATTCTGTCATCTGTAGGCTGCGAACGCGGCTTCCCCGCTGGGGACCCGGGGAATAGACAGCGGACAAATGAAGCTGACCTACAAAGGCAAAGGACAGCAATTATTTCTCAGGGAAACGGGAAAAAATGACTTCAGTGCCTCGTTTCCCTTCTGTTTTTGCATTAATTAAAAAACAATATATAAGACCGACTAAAGGTGAAGATACTGCGGCGTGGCTTGCACACATAATAAATAAGTTATCAGTGGAAATTCTCTGATGGCCCAGTCAGTGTCCACAGAGAAACCTGTGAGTGTTTCCACTCACTTGCATCAGACAATCACCACCACGGGGCTTCGGCTTCGGTCATGGTCATTCTGGGAAAGCAGCTTATATTATATGTGATGGGGCTGAAGGATTTGTCTTCCTTCCTCTTTACCATTGGATGATGCTGGAGGTTATGAAAACAGAGGCTCTTTGGGATTGTACGACAAACCTCACGTCATTGCTAGAAAGAAGATGCGACAAACCGTTCTTTCAATGGAAGTAACATGAAAGAAAAGTACCTTTTTCTTTTAAGGAATGATGGAAACCTCAGCAAAATGTAAATGGTACTTGCATATAGAGCTGAAATTATTAGTTGATTAACTGATCAGTTTAGTCCATTTTATCGTTTCAGTAATTTTTCAAGCACAAATGCCAAACATTGTCTGATTTCAGCTTCTCCAATGTGAGGATTTGCTGCAGGAATCCTTTTTAATTGGAACGCTTCTCAGTGTCTCAAGGTCGTTTATGTATGATTTTTATATCTAAGAGGATGCGTGCTGAGCCTGAGAGGCGGGATGCGGGGCCGGGACGCTGTCTGAGAGGCCTCTACGAATCTCACAGTGAACCGGTCTCTTTTTCAGCCCCTCACTCGTCACCTGCAGGACCAACAGTAATCCGTGGAAGGATGGGGTGTGCATGCAAGGCAAATCCTCCCTTTAAAATTGGCCTCAGCCGCTCTCTGACAGGATGGCTCTAATCCCTAAGCTGCACAAGACTGTCACCCTCCAAAAACCAGGATGGTCAATGACACTCCCGACCCACACAGGGTCATTATCTGCCTCTGAAGGAATTTCCTAAATAAAGAAGTCACAATCATCCCTCATCTGCTGCCTGCTGGAATGGAATAAAATGGGGCGCGTTTGATATTGCGGCCATTTCATGCTTGGTTTGTAAGTGAAGGTGGGAGACGAGGGTGGATAAAAATAGTCCTCCTCCTCTCTGTTCCTCGCGGAGCACTTTCATTGTCTAGTTGTACTTTTCTCCCAGGGCGGCGGACTGTAAAGACACCTTCACAAAAGGACGTCCTCTCCTTTGTAACTTGGATTACCCCGTGTGTGTGTTGCGAGGGACAGTATTTTCAAATGTCTCTTTTTGTCACCTTGACATTTAAGTGTGTGACCACCCCCCACCCCCGCTAGTAATAAGCGCCCACCATTTTAGGCCATTGGGGAAACTGGACGGAGCTGTGTCACTTTGTGTCGGCTTCTTCTTCGGCCACTCTAAATGGGTTTTTAACAAGTACTGTAGAAATGTAATCACTCGTTGAATTGGAAGTTGCATTTGTTTGTTTTTTGTCTTTGTGCAGGCAGGGGAGCGTTCTGGCTGCGCAGGTTACAGGTTCACGCCACCGCGGGCTAAATCACATCTATCGACTTTCTCATTTATTCCAAGTGCCTCAAACCTGCTTAGCTGTAACTGCTCAACTCCCCGAGCCGAGCCCCGACTTCCACAATCTTTCAACCTTTCAAGCTCATTCTGTTGTTCTCCTTCGAACGACAAGCAAATTTTCCCTTTTTCAAACCTTGGACTATTTCCTTTATAAAATCTTGCTAACCAAATCTTTTATCAGTGCCGTCCTTGGCTATGTTGCATAGGAATCATGAATATTAATCGCAGTGTTTTCGGGCCTCGTTATTGTCACTGTGCTCCCTATCAGGAGTCCCTTTTCTTTCGGTCACAGCGTTGTGCCTTTTCTCATTTTGCCTCAGTGCACCAAGCTGTGATGCCAAACCCCGCGTCCAGCTACCAGACCATAGTGGGCTTGCAGCCAACACCCAACCTCGCTCTCACTGGCAACCAGCAAAGCAATATGGGCACCCAGATGCAAGGCATGATGGTCCAGTACCCTCCAATGCAGTCTTATCAGGTATTTTCGATGATGAGACGCCTCTGCAAGCTTTCCCTAAGAGTGTCAGATTAATATTACCAGTCTACAAATAAAAGAGAGCGTTCAGTTAATTTTGTTATGAATGAAATGTGCTGTTCTTGAGACCATTGTTCTCAAAGGAGGCTCCATATTCTTGTCAAGGCACAGGAAGAGAAGAGGCCTTCAAAAATAAAAGCGTGCACTTGATATTAGTGGAGACTACCATTGTTGACTTTTGAGTTATTTGTCCTTAATATTAAGGAGAATACGAAACGATGACGCAGTGAATTCTGAAAGGGAGGAATGCACAACTGAAGTGCTCACTCAAAACTGTCACTTAAGATTTTATCGCTTTTGATTTAGATACGAAAGAGAATAAACATTAGCGTTTTTTTTGCGTTTGACAGTCCTTTTGAAAATGAACTACCAGTTGTGTGTATGTGCTGGAATTAGCCAATAAAGCCAGCTTTCTGTATTTTGCGGCCGCATTTGCTTGATTTCCACATTTACCTGCCATTTTTCCCCTTTCTTTTCCCCGTGTTCTGTAGCAGGTTTCTGTGCCACAGCAGACGTACCAGCAGCCAGTGTTTGTGTCCTGTCAGCCAGGGCAGGGGGCAGTGGCTGTTGCCGGCATGCAGCCCTGCTACAGCGTGCTCCCCCCTAACCAGCACACCACCATGAGGTACCAACAAAAGTAATGATAAAGGATCATTATTTGATATATTTGGTCTTTTCTTTTTCTTCTCAGATTTAAATAGAGAAGTATTTATTGTACCAGCATCCGTGGTTTATTGCATTATTTTTTTTTTTTAAGCCTTTGTTTAAACAGGAAGTCTTATTGAGCTCAATATCTCTTTTCAAGAGAGACCCGTGTGGAAGAATAAACATACACAATATAAGCATGGACAAACTCACATCAACACACAATTTACACACACACACTAACATTAAGTACTGTGTGATCAGAGAGCAGAGGCAGTTTGGCAGAAGTCAGTGGGCTTTAAGGTGGAGGGAGAGGCTACATATTTACAATATCACCATAATGAAGCACAGACAAAGGGAGCCTGAATAATTGGGCTTTTGACTAGCAGAAGAGAAACATGATTGGTTCTCTTCAGTTTACTGATCTGGTGTTCCATATGGTTCTTAAAGGTGTCCCAAATATTTGTAGCAATTGAGTCCAACTGATATATGGGCCGATATGAACTTATTGTAGATGTATGCTTTTTGCCAGAGACAACATCACACATACAGTTCGAGTACAAGGAGGTGTACTCTATTAACGTTTTAGAACTTTAATTCAAATAAATACGGGGCAGCAAAATAGTCACCTTTTAGCAAAGTTTGGTGCTTTGCTGAAACCCATGTGATTCATGTAGCTCCAGAGAGTTTTGTTTATTTTATTGTTTTATTATCATTAACATTTATGGGGAGAGAAAGGGAATGCTCTGTATCAGAACCGTCCCCATGTTCAGCCCGTTTTAGGTAGCAGGCCTGAGAGTTTTTTGATTGAAAAACCAAAATAAATGTTTTATTGCACATGGAATTGTGCTATCAAAGGCAGCGGTTCACATGCACATCAATACTTTGATATATGGGAGTAATTACGTCCCTGTTTTGTATTAACATGATTTCTTTAATAACCCACTTTCCATTGATCCATTTAATAATTATTCTAAAGGCCTAAAGGAGCTGTCTAAAACGTTAAGAAGAGAGTTAATTGTGTTTTCTGGTTCAGCGTTTTCCTCCAAAATTAACTTTAGTGATGTTTACACTGATAATAAACTTACTCTGATTTATGTTCATCCTTTTTATAATGACAGTTTAATAGCTGAAGTTGCTTTAATCGGGTTTAGATTGAATTATTAGCGTGCCTGTAGATGGACTGTGTCCCAGAAACCGATTTGCAGGTTCTTGATGCTGCTTCTCACTCCTGAAGGTGCCTCTTATTTATAGATCTAGCAGGTCTGATGAGCGAATTCCCCAAAGCACCTCCGAGCCAAGGTCATCTTTGTTCACTGCGAGGGCAAGAAAAAAAGAAGCTATTACCACGGTGCTTTTGGTGAAGCGGGTGTGCGTATAGCTGATGAATGTCGACTCTGACGCCCTGTCTAAGAGCTTTAGTCATTTTCCTCCATCAGTCTGCTGGTGTGGAGTAGTGTGGGGCGCCGTGCTCTCTCTCATTATAAGCTGATTGATAGAACTAGTTCACAGAAAGCAAAACATGTAATTAGTTTCTACCTCCATGGACCCAATCAATCTGGATGCTGGTGAGCGGCGCACTACTGGGGCTATTGTGCACGCTTGTATACATAACACACACCAGACGTGGACACGGCCGTGCATGCAGGCATCACCTGCAGAAGAGCAATGTACACTCACACAGACATGCAAGGAGAGGTCACTCTCTCATTGTCCCAGCTGTAAAATGAGGCTGCTTTAGTAGGGCAGCCAGCGTGGAAATGATTTATGCGGCAGTGTTCGAACGGCTCAGTCTTCTCCCACGAGGGCCGACGGTCCACCTGCAGCCTGCTTTTCCACCAGCTGCACACGAGTCCCCGCAGGCAGGTTGCTTACGGAGCAGAGCGCGGCTACTTCGCAGATGGACTTTTAAATTCCAAATTTAATACCCCAACTGCGGCGGTAAGATCGCAGAGCTGCTGGAGAGTTACGTCTGTGCGCGGTTTAGAAGTGATTTATTAAGATTTTTTCTAATCACTTTTAAGGCCTAATTAGGTTTACGCATCATATTGGACTTCTTTCTTCCTTTTTCCAGCACTTCCGCTGACAAATCTGGCAACATTTAAACCTCATTGCATCTTTATCCATCCATTTTCTGCTGCTTATCCAGGTCCACGTCCTGTTTAATGTTTAGTTAAGGATATTATCAGGAATTATTGTTTGTTAGGGCTGCAACTAACGTTTTTATTGTCCATTAATTTGCCAATTAGTTTTTTGATTGTTTGGTTTATACAACAGCGAAAACAGTAAAAACTGCCAATCACTAATTCCCAAGTTGACGTCCTCAAATGTCCTATTTTGTCCGAGCAACAGTCCAAAACCCAAATATATTCAGTTTGCTAAACTGTAGGACCACAACCAGCGACAAAGTCGCACATTTGAGAACCTGGAACCTTCAAATATTGGTCATTTTTGCTTGAACAATGACTTAAACGATCATTTGGTTATCAAAACAGTTGCTGACAAATTTTCTGTCAATCGACTAATCATTGCTCATGCTGCTGGGAAGTTCTGACAAACATTTGACAAATGTCAATAAATTCATGCACTTGGTAAATAATTCTAGACCTTTTCATCACTACTGGATCTCATTGATATCTTTCCTACTTTTCCTACCGGCATGACTGTGGAATGGGTATTAAATTGCGTTCTATGTGGTATTAGAAAATGCCTTAACTTGAACGATGCAGAAACCCTGTTACAAAACACTTGGTTTACTCTGTGTTTACGCTGTGTGTTCGCAGTTCAACAGTGAGTTTCCTGCCCGCCCAGGTGATGGAGCAGCTGCAGTTTCCTCAGACCTCGTCCCCCTGCATCTCCCAGCAGCACCCCGGCCAGCAGTATGCAGGTACTCACCCCCGACCTCCCCACCCTGAAACCGAACCACAGCCAAGTCCGAGGTCTAGATTCAAACACGCAGCGATCTGCAGTTGGATCACGCAGTAACGTGAGAATATTCACTTTTCAGTCTCAGACATTAGCCGCCCTGGAGATTTCCCATTACTGCCAGTGCTCCGACAGGCTTTATTTTTCTCCATCTCTCAGTGTCAATAACCGCAGAATGTATTCCTTCATAGCTTCGACCAGGGCTTCTTAATGAAATAATCTTCCCTGGGTTCACTTTGCCATTGTATGTGCGTCAGACACATGATTAGATTTACACTCAGATTTTCAAAATGAGCGAGTGAGGCGTGGTGATGATGGCACCCTGGAGTTTGGATAAGTGAAAGTGATTTGCACATCCACCTCTTGCTCCGGAGCTGCACGCAGAATAAACGGCTAGTGGGTCGACCACGCCGAGTGTTGTGTTGACAACAACTCAAATGGCGTTTGGTACAGTGAGGAACTCATCAAGCAAGAAATCCCTCCTCAGATGAAGTTGTTGCCATCTCCAGCGTGAGCTCCAGTGGTTGTATTCCGACATTTTATCACATTGTTTGGCATGGCTAAATCTAATATTGAAAGTAAAAATATTCCTTGTTTCCTAATGTCCTACTCCTGAATGATTCTCTGCTTGACTTATTACAATGACGAGTGTATCTTACAGGTATGACAGCAGCAAAAAACTGCTTGCTGTTCATTAAAAGCATTTCCCATTTACTTGAATGAGAAAGTGTGTCCAAACGTTTGCCTGGTACTGTGTGTGTGTGTGTGTGTGTGTGTGTGTGTGTGTGTGTGTGTGTGTGTGTGTGTGTGTGTGTGTGTTTTGTAAGGGAACATGGATCACAACGGATCCCTTCGAATTATTATTTTTTTTTTGTGACCAAGAGACATTCTAAGCGGGACATTTTACAGCGTAAAAATTGACTTGTCCTCAATGACCTAAAACCTCATTTACAGCTTCTGCACTGACTTTTCTTGTTTCTTGTCGGCTGACATATTCACCAATACGGAGATATCTGCAGCTAGCTAGTATCGGCAGATTAAAAAACACTTTTTCTGGTAGGTTTGAAACAATAAAAATCCCTATAATAACCCATCTTTTCGTGTATTGCCTGGTTTGGCCTTTCGAGGGCTCACAGAATCGCTGTCCAGAGGCCCAGGTGGGGCAGTCTCCTTACTAATGACCTTTATTATTCATGTCTGATTATTATGGGAGAGCAATGGAGGGAGCCATCACTTTCAGCCCGTCAGTAATGAGGTCAGATGAAGGTCTCGCGGCAGCCTTACCTACAGCGTCACCAGTAAACATTTTTAATTGGCTGGGGCCAGAAATAATCTGAAGACCTAAGTCCAAATATCCATTGTCCTTGCTACTGTTGTTGGGTAATAATTCATAAATCAACAGTGGCGTGCAAAGTTTGCGATACCATTTCCACCTAATGTGAGTTTAATATAAACAGGAATTAATTAGATGGAAATATATTCTTTTGTTGTTCATTTTCTTGCCAGCCTCTTGATTGTTTTTTTTTGTTTTTTTTGTTTTTAAGTCACATCAGTCAAGTTCATGCGTCACAAACTAATAGGATAATTGGCTCTCCCGGATCATCGCAGAGGATTTAGCAGGAAAAGGGAATGGACTCGGTTATTGCTGCTACGGATGTGCCCTTATTATCAAGGCACTTAAAAACCTAATTGCTCAGCAGCTAACGGTGTGAGAGCGGTGTTTTCCCTGATGAGGTGTGTAGCCGAACAAAAGTGCTGAAAAGGAGCTTTTGGGCAAAAACACATTTAGTCTGTCAGTTTGCTCTGATGCATAAATGATGAGTTATGTGATGAATTAAATAAAAATAAGTAGCATTAAGTGTTTCATGTCTGCCTGACCTGATTTGCCTCTTGTCACCGCTGTATTTCGATTCCAGCTTGTGTTTGTTCTTTATTTAAATTTTTTATTTTATTTGTGTGCGTGCAGGGTTGTTACCCCCGGGCCCCAGCAGCGGCATGGTGATGCTGCAAATGGCAGCAGCCCCCTGCCAGCAGCCTCGGGCCCCCTCCCCCTTCCAGCGGAAACAGCCCAGCCACAAACACCCGGGCCCTGAGTACCAGCGCAGCCGCAGGCCTGCCGAGCTCCCCCCGCCTTCAGACAACACCCAGGTACAAACGCTGCTCCTTTGTGCATCGATTAGGCAAGGACGATCACTCAAAACAGTACCACCGTTCAGACAGTGGTTCAAATAAAATTGCATTTTTGTGCTGGAAAGTGAGAGCATTGTACTTACAACCGTTCAAAAAACCTTATTTTGGTTGTCTTATGCTTTTGACAAGATTTAATAAGCTCAGTGGCCCAGAGGGTTCAACTTGACAGCAACAATTTCCAAATGATTTTAAATTAAATTATACATTTTCTCAGGTAATGTCTGCCACATAGGACAATACAGTATGTGTCAGAAAGTTAAGACGGTCGCAAGAAAGCAATTTGCAAGTCAATTTAGTTTGGTTGTCTGAGTCTGACAGTGATGTGAGAATTGCCCCCTTGAGCTAAACCAGGCCTCCCTGCCGCTCCAAGCAGGTTAAATGTCGTAGTAAATAGGCTCTGCAAATGAAGTCAACGCTGGCGTAACCTGAAAATGAGGAGAAAATAGTCCTTAGCATTAGGGTGTAACGGTACATTAGGGCGACTAATGGGGATGGAATGGTACATTAAAGCAACAACTTGAACAACAGAATGACTTTGCGAAAGAGAAATGGCCACGGTTGCTTTTTTTATTTTTTTTTATTTTGAATGAAAGTGTTTGTGTTCCTCCCCGTAATCTCCCGCCGCACCGCCGGTGTCTTGTGTGTAGAGCAGCTTGCCCTCGTCTCCGGCACTCACTCCTTCGCCAGGCCAGCCGCCCAGCGTCAAGGGCCTCCCTTCAGGCATCTCGTCCATCCCTGTCATGGCCCACCACCCGCACCACCACCACCACCACCACCCGCCGCTCCCTACAGCCTTCTGCCACAGTGGACAAGGTCAGAGACACGTGGGATGGGCCACCAGGGCGTTTACTCACTCACAGAGCAATATTAAAGAGAGGACATGCTTAGCAACATGGCCGGCTCCCCTGGGTGTGCAATGGTCCATTATTCTGTAAAGACGTTGTCACACACAAGATGATATCATTTGAAACAAAAAAAACAACCCATTTTGTGCTTGTTAAATTATCTACATGAGCGCACAATAGTAACCTCTCTCACTCAGTTTGACTCTTTTCTCAACATCCCTGGTCTGTACGCTCTCGCCCGAGCCTGCGCTCTCGCTAGAGCTGACGCTGCGTTACGTTGTGCCACACTTAGAGCCAATCGGAAAATTGGAGCGGGTCATTTCTGATTGGCTGTTTTGTCAGCGGTCCGATTGCTGCTAGGATTATCTGTTGCTAGCGGGGTAGGGAAGCAGCGGGTAAGCAGGCACTCCACAGCCACACATCAGTAGTTTAAGCAGATTTGGTTTCATATTTAGTTTTATGAACCTTAATAAAGCTTGCAACCTAGCCCTCTTGGCAGGTAGCTAGCTAACATCGTTGGCTAAATTGTAGTTTTAGTTTCTTTTTAAGGAAAACAAACTTTAACTGTCCCCCCAAATGTTTGAACTCGGTAGTACCATAAAAAACCGTGTAGAGCCCGGAGTTGGATTGAATATTTATACAGCTATCTGACTTAGTAGTTACAGTTAACCACCTTATGACATGCTTTTAGACAGAGATTTAGCACACTGTCCAACAAATGTTATGGCTTAGAATGAAATTCTTTTGATTTAGAGACACAGTTGAAGCTTCTGGGGTTTTTATTTTTAAAGGAACTACATAAATGATTAAAAGGATTAATGAGCCTGTGTAGCTCTCCCTCTCCCACTGCTTCCCTACTTCCCTAGTAGCGGGTATTCCTATTAGCCGAAGCAAGGCAAAGCAGCCAATCAGAACTAACTATTTAACGCAGAATGGATTTTAGTTTGCTCAAATGAAACGAAGGCACAAGTATAATCCAGTAGATGTTGAGTTTTTTTGTTTGTTTTGTTTCTGCTGAGGATTCACCGTCTTTCAAATCTTTGTGTTTCGAATGTGACATCTAGGTGAAGCACACTACTCTCTACTGGGCCAACCTCTGCAGTACAAACCCTCCATCAGGCCTCCGCTGATCCACACTGCCCACATGGTGGCCAAACACCAGGTCAGACAGGCCTGTCACGCTTTATTTGAGTCCTTTTATTTGACGTCTTGTACCACCAATAAAAGTTATCTTCTGAGCTTGCAGCTGTAAAGTTCTTCCTCTTTATCAAACTACCATTGTCTGCGTGCTGTTGAACTTTGTGTATATATGTGCTTATGAGGTGCATTTTTCTCAAGAACCATGAAAAGATAGAATGGGTTACTAAAACCAGCACACGTGATGTTGTCCGTCAGTGTTTTAATACATAAATATCTTCAGGATGTATGGTTGATATATTTCATTTCAGGTCAGCAAACGTCCCTCCCTGCCTTCCTCGAATAACAAGAAGCTGTCTGTCTCCTCAGGGTCCACTGGGGGTTTGGCGTAGCGGTCATGGGAGGAAGGCCAGCAGAAAACCTCTGTCTTCAGATCTCAGTGTAGGTGAAGCAGGTAATAGGAAGTCCAGAGGGAGGCTTAAGTTCAGTGAACCTCGCGTTAACGGCAGTCAATTTTAAGTTTATCAGAGGTCATGACCGAAATTTGACCCTCCCTCTACAGAAAGAAGCACCGAGTGTAGGTCCGGTATATTATGAAGTGATTTCTAAGTCTGGGAAGTCAGGCAAACAGTTTCTCAAATCATGCAGCCCTGAGTGAAACGTCAGGTTTTGGATGTCAATCAGAACAGCCCGTTCGTCTTCAGATTCATCACATGATAAATTCAGCTGCTGTGTAGCCTATTTAGCAGATTAACGGAAATAACGTCAGGTTTTTATTGTGTCAAAATATGCTTGCTGCGCTCCGTAGCTGTGGAGAAAGCGTCTGTTTTTTTGGATGTAAGCAGAATAAATCACAGACAGGGCAGAATTCACACCTGGCAGTGGAACCTGCAGCCCCGGCGGTATTGTGCCGAAAGAAATGTGCTGATTATTTCAAATATGCCGTCGTATTTTTGCACTCGCCGCAATATTTTCTTGCATTATTCAGGTGCTCTTGTCAACAATCCCACTAGTTCGATCTAAAAGGTGGGGGCTCGGATGCAGCCCAGTGTGTCGCTGGAAAGTTCAATATTGCATCGCTGCCTCTAAAATGTCACGCTTTGTGGAAATAAGAAAAGCAGCCTTATTTTTAGACTGACAATTGAGCGTTTTTGAAAATATAACCTCTCAAGAAATAGTAAAACCACAAAAGTTGAGTAACGTTTGCACATAATATTGCTTGAGCTCACTGCGAAAGGTTTGACCGCCCTTCCGCCTAAAGCTTTAAAGCTGACAGCAGCAGTTTATTGAAGCCTCCCGATGGTGCAGGTCTGATTTTTCTCCTCACCCATGACAGTTGTTTTATTTACTGGCTCTGCTGCTCACGGTGCTGTCTGTGTGTGTCTGCAGTGAGCAGTCAGATCCTGGAAGTGACAGATCGTCCGGAGGGGATCAGCTGTACAGACTCCCACCACCTCCTGGCAGAGCTCTGCAAAGGGGGCGAAGTGATCCAGCGGCTGTTGGACCATCAGCCCAGGCTGTGCAACCCGACCAGAGACGCTCCCAGCGGAGACCTGGCCTCGTCATACTCCATCTTTGCCATGCTACCCTCCAGATATGCTGCCCCGGGCACCGCGCTCCACCACAGCTGCCCCCAGGCCACCTTTAAACTCAGAACCACCAAAGGGGAGCTGTGTGACTCAGACAAGGGCGGCTCATAGCTGCTACGATCTCGGTGCATCTAAGGAGCGCCACACTGAACGCACCTCCAACCACCTGCCTCTGCTGCCTCAGTCTGGACGGTATCGGTTCAAGTCGCAGACTGTCCAAATCAAAAACCGTATCCAATGTTTGAAGAATGAATGTTCACTTTTATTTAGTTTTAGTTCATTTTATCATTTTTCAGAACAGGTTTTTCGCAGGGTGGGGACTGAGCACCACCGAAACAGTTTGGTTTTGTTTGTGAAATGCGTCTGTGGCTGCTGAGCTCAACTCGAGGGCCCCCCTTCTAAAATCCTAGTTTGCTGTTCAAAAGTGAAAGTGTTTGGAGAGCTTTGGGATTCATTCATTTGCCAGATGTTAGTGACTCCACTGTGGCTCTTTTTTTTAATAGCAGGTGTTGACAGCACCGTGTCGATCAAAACGTAAAACCCATAATCTACTTGTTTCTGTGTCCTCTGTAGACATGTGAAACTCAAAGCAAGTGTTTTATTTGACATCCATCAATACTTCAGTCATCTGTGTCTTAGCTTGATCCCAGTCACTGACTCGTGAAACTGAGCAGCATTCATCTCCAGTTAGGTACACAAGAATGGTCTTTCTTCTCTCGTATAACATGCTCCCACAATAACACGGAGAAGTACTTGTACAATGTGAGCCCATACAATAATAAACACTGAATAATAGATATACTAACTGAATTATTTAAAGTCACTTTTATACACAGTGAATGTTGGATTTGCACTGAAGTGATGAAGGAGATGGAGATTTGATTGGTAATCGGACAGGGCCTTGATTTTCTTTTATTAACCCCCCCCCCCCCCCGTACCTGTTGTTGCACTCGGCCAGGCCACTTTCTTTTATATTTAATTAAAATGTTTATATGCACAAGAAAAATGCAATCAAGTTTGTCACTCTACTTGGCTTCTTTTTTGTTGTTGTTGTTGTTGTTCCGGGTTGTGTGAATCATGAGAGGTGTTCAGTGTCTGGCGTGGCCTTTCTTTCTTTTTTTTTTTTTTGTTTGACTCTAATAAATGTTTGCACCACACGTGTTGACATAACTTCTTCCAAGCCAAAAGCCAAGCGATAACCCCCAGTCAGCAAACTGGGGGTCTATTAAAAGATTTCCTTGGAGGAAGATGTTCCTGTGTGAGGAGGGGGGGGGGGAGCAGCAACAGATGAGGCAACTCTTTTGGAAAATGTTGCCATGGAGTTTGTATGGCTGCCTTTTGGGCATTGCAGAGATATTTGCTCTGCTTAGTAGCCTAATTTCCAGCTGCATAAATGAGCCATTTTGAATAAACCCTCTTCTTCAGCGAGTGCCATGTGGAGACACAGCGGCGCCTCGTGGACACGGGCTGTTACTACATCCAGCCAAAGTGCCGCTCCAGGCAGAGGGAAAGTGAAACTAAAAACATAACTGTTCGGGTAACTTGTGTGTGTGTGTGTGTGTGTGTAGCAACGGCGGGCATGTTTAGCGTGGCTGGGAAACGTTAGTCGAGATATTTGCCGGGCTTCGTGTCTGCAGCCGTAATGGAGACCGACGCCTGGGACAAAAGCAGGACGGTGGTCGTGTCCGGCGTGCCCGACGTGTTACCCGTCAGCAGGATGGTCGACAAGCTGACTATTCACTTCCAAAGCTGCAGGAGGAGTCACGGAGGAGACGTCGAGGTGGTCCGATATCCCACCAACATGGACGGAGTTGCGTTTGTCGCGTTTGACAAAGCTGAAGGTAAACTGTCAGGCTGTAACGTTAGCCCGAACACAAGCTACGAGCTAATCATGGTGCAGTGTGCGTCCTGTGTCTCTGAAGCTGTCCCCACGTCGAGGTGCACAAGCTGATAGGTCAACAATAAAACTGGGAAATGGCTGTTTATTGTTAACACGCCGAACTCCATTTAAAAACTCGCCATTTTTAGCAGAACCTCCTCACCCCAGGTTGTGGCTCATGTATTAACTTGACCATTCCGTTCCAGTCACAGAGCTCAGCTTTAATAAACACCCGGCCATGTCTGAAACCCCAAGAAGGCACACACTTCAATTCTGAAGGTATTTCCAAAAAACCTTAAAGACTCTTCTAACCACGTGGATCACAAAGTATTGTGTCTGCCGCACAACCAAAACAAAGTTTTAACCCGTTGTGGCTCTTTTTCTTGGACGTCCCCTTGTTCAATTGGTACAATGTCAACAAAAACACCCAAAAAATTTAGTGTATTGATGTTGATTTCCAATATTTTACACTTTCAAACAAAGTAACGTTAATGCTAAAAAGTTTTAAATAATATTATTTTATAATAAATAAATACAAATAAAGACCAAGGGGGTATGTATATTCCGGCTACCTGGATCAGGAAATGCAGTGCCAAATTGAGAAATGGATTTTAAAACTTTTTTTTTTTGCGTGCCACAGACGAATATTTTCCTGGCCAGAAGAGACTTTCTGGATATGCAAAACCAGATGCTTATTAGCTGTGACTCCAACGGAATGGGAATGGGAATACATAGAGGCCTTTGACCAACTGTACTGCACATAATCCACTTGCAGTCACTGTTAAACATATCTCCTGTTTTATGCTGTAATTGGTTCCCATGGGAGCAAACTGTGGTTCCCATGGGAACCACTTATGGGGTATGTTATGTAGAGAGGCGAAGTATAAATCAAACATTTACATGAAGTGCTGCCTGAATGTATGCCTAGCTGATGAATGGTCTCATTTGTCATAGTATCATAGTCACATACTGTCATAAGCCAGCATCCGGCTGGTAGGTAATGAGTAGAGTTAGGCTTTGCGCACTCTCCATAACAAGTAATAACAAGCATCATCATAATGTTGCGGTGGGTAGAGACCATAGCAGAACAGTGCAGTACTCTTGGCAGATGCAGAGAGGGTGGTGCGAAAGGAGCAACAGATCATGACTGACGACGGGTTTCCTCAAAACTACCTTCTCGCTGTGTTCCCCTTCACTAGAGATGTAAGTATGGCCATCAGTTTGGTTTCAAAGTATAATTTGTGGGAGTTTGGCTCCTCTGTAACTTATATGGGATTAGAGGAACGGTACCGAAATAATCACTCTTTATACCAGAATTTTGACGGTCAAGCAATAACTACTACCTTTTTATCAGATGATAGGAGATACTGATTCGAATGTGGTCTTGTGCCGCAGGTGTTTGTCTATGTCCCCAGCGCAATGGTCGATCTCTCCATATTCGGCGTAGATCAACGGCCGCTGATTGAGAGACTGCGGGCTGCTCACAGATCGCTACGTTTCCGGCCTTTGCTCCCGCAAAGGAAAGCCATCGTTGAGGGGCCTTTCGCTGCCGTCCAGGCTCTGAGAGAGGACCTCATCTGCAGGGCCAGCCGGCTTAAATCCACAATCTCGGGCCAACCTGCTGCCGTCAAACTAAGAGAAACTTCTCCTAATGCGAGGGTAACATCTCATCACAAGTCTGTCGGCTCTGTAAGCTGCAGCGGTTCTAAAGCTAAGCTGGAACCAGCGAGCTCAAACAGCTTATCATCGCCGCTGCAGGCCACAGGTGAGGGAACTGAAGTCCAAAGCCTGCTCTCAAAAACTCAAAATGCTTCCCCGAGGCAAAGCGTTTCCTGTGAGATTTTGACAGTAGGGAGCTTTAGCGACACGCAGAGTGACGAAAAGAGGAGACAGAGAGCTCGGCCCAGGCTCGAAATGCCCCCAGAATATAGAACCGAGCGAGCAAAAGCCAACCCCAGACAAGCGTTCGGGGAAGAGATCAATGCAGGGCTCAGATCTTCCTCATCAGGCTTGGACTTGCTCCCTGCACAGGGAATATCAGCCAAACACCCAGGAGAGGACGATATTTCACAAAAACACACCAGACCAGACAGGAGTTCAGCCAAGACCAGAAGAGAGCAGTACCGCTTCAGCAGTACTGACTGTCTGAAGGAATCGCCCCAGAGCAGCTCAGCCGTCACCGCTGAGCTCCTCCGGACCGGACCAGGTGTCTCAACGTCCTCCGAGAGCAACGCGGGAGCGATCTGTCCGGATACGTGCATCTGGGTCGACTCACACACGTTCAGATACATTGAAAAATTTGACAAGAAGAAGTTCGACAGATGCTTGCAAGATCTCGATGCGACCGCCGAGTATGTTGAAGGAACCGACCTCATGCGCATATTGTTGACTGAGGAGCAAACCGCCAAGACGGCCTCAAGTATCCAGCTGGCCTTAGAAAACCTCAAGACTTTGGTGAAGTTTTGGCTGCCGGTCTTAAGAGTTCATCAGATCTACTATAAGGAGGAAGAGCAGCTTGAGAAAAAGAAACTGATTCAGATCTGCGATGACGTGAATATCAGGTTTGACGATGTTCTATACATGCTGGAGGATTCTTGCGTAAAAGTCATCGGCCCTTCAACGTCTAGTCACCTGTTCTATAAGAAAGTGGAGGAAAGAATCAGTAAACTTAAAGGACCTCTTGTAAATCCCTAATAATGTATCAGTTGGAGCGAAGACGAGTGAATGTATTTTTATGACTGACCACAGGGTGGTGCAATTGTGCTGCATGTTGGCTTCACAGAGCAGGCTCCTGCACAGTTTGGGTCTGAAATCAACACCTCCCTTATGTTAATGCTACAAATGCTTGTTGCAAACGTCCGTTACATTACAGCCACAGTTTGGATTCCTGCGTTACACCGTTATCTTTCCTTTACCTGGCTAATATTTTGAACTATGCTTTTGCTTCCTCTTGTGTTTCTGTGGTGGAACCTCCCTTTTGTTTATGGGTGGAATTAATAATTAGGCCTTTAAACAGCAGGTCTTAATCCAAACGATGTTCTCACAGCGGTAGGGATAAGTCTTCATTAACCTCCTCACATCTTAATTACAACTGAGAGGCTTCTAATTAAAAACCAAAATGACAGATGCCAACCTGTCTCACATAATCACATCTTCCTCTTCTCTTGTCCCGAGCTGCTTTAATCACTTTACCTGTCATTTTATTGAAATTTTATTTCAGTACATAAAACCTGTCTGATTTCTCTAGTTTTTGAAGCATGTCAGTTGGCAATAAATCATTTGCTTTGAGGCTTTAGTTGTGTTTTTGTTTAACCTGGTAAACTAACGTCTAGTCTATTTCATGGCAGACGGATGCAAAAACACTTCTACCACTTAGAGAACGTGCTTTAAAAAGTGTCTTTTTTATTTTTTTTTAACACATTTCAATACAGAATTCTGCTATGTTTACTGTATGCACCATAATACCAAAGCAAAGTCCTTGTATGTGGAAACCTACTTGGCAATAAAGCAGTGAATTAAATGGAAAGGTGGTAAAAATGTATTTAGAATTCTTAAAATCTAAATACTGCTACTTCTTCTCCCTTGTTGAAAAAAAATACAGAATCTACGAATACGCAAATATTGTGTCTTTCAAAAGCTGGACACAAGATGTCTCCTACTTCACTGGAAAGTCCAGTCTCGGTGTGTACAGTATGTGTGCTGGAGGTTTCAGGTCTCCACATCAAACGTGCGCGTGTTTTATATTGATATTGACCCATAATTGGCTTCCAAACCAGTTGGGATGTCACAAAATCCTGCTTGTATGTCCAGCTGTTAAACTGACATTTAAGGTGAGCAGAAAGAACGGCCCACCGCCCCCCCACCCCACCCCCAGCAGATGAATGTGAAAACAAACTGCACACACATCACTCTGCACAGTGCAGCTCAAACATCCAAGTTAATTAACAAAAAGCAAAAGACATTTTTGAGAGGAAGGCGACTTTAATAGAGCTTCAAATATTTTGTTGTCAGGCTTTTATGACTTTAATGACTGCTCATAAAGCGTACTTGTGCTGTAGTCAGAATCAGGCACCAACATTGGACAGTAGGGGGCAGTATGACACTTTCCCATATGGTGAACTGTTTGAAAATAGAGAGGCAATAACCCTGCTCAGTGAAGCTATTACGGAGGCTGGGTTTGGCAAGCAGGGTGCAGATTGGCAGACAAATGATGTCAGTTGGGTGTCCCATTATACACCCTCTCCTCTCCACACAGACAGTGCTGCAGCTTCTCCAAGAGCAATACTGATCTGTACGCGTGTGATGTGTCAAGACGCTCAGTAAAATCATGTTGTGCGTTTTGTTGGGGGGGGGGGGGGGGGGTTTTGTTTGCAATTATTCAAATTTTTTCACTCCCCCGCCTCAATAATTGATTCATTATGTAAAAATAAGCCACCCTCCCATAATGAACACACACAAACGTAGACAATAACTCATCTCCCAGACATGCACACTCTGGGTTGTTACCATAGGAACATAGTGGAAGAGGTTGCCGAGCTGCAGCACTGGGCGTTGTTAGTGGAAGCTCTTGAATACAATGAAAACATCCAGGAGGACGGAGGAATTACATTTTCAGCATAAGAACCCTTCATCAAAGATAAGCAGAGGAGAGAGCGCTGCCTCTTAACACCCACTCTGCTACACGTCTTGAACAATTACCCATTATTTGGGTGGGGGCTTGAGTTACTGTGGTAGAATAGAAAGGGGGGGTCAACAAGCAGAAAGCATGAATTACTTTCCCTGAAATGGTCACACTGGTCCTTGATTACACCCCTTTTCATTCTTTCTCCCCATTACGTATAAAGTGTAATTAGTCAATTGCATTTTTGAATATATTAAACACGAAGGACTGTCGTGATGGAGGTCATAAACAGCAGCAGGCCAGAAAAGCAAGCCTGAGTGTCTTTCTCAAGGACATTTCATCGGGGGTGGGGGATCAAACCTGTGAGTAGACAATGGCTGGATTACTGGGCAGCCCTATCGAGCAGAGGCCCAGGGCCTCTGAAGTGACTTGATATTTCTTTAAGGGAAGTCAATCAAGCACAAAGAGACCCAAACTGACAGAGACTCCAAACAACCAAAACTGACGCAAAACCGCCACAAAGAGACGCACGACTGCAGCGAACCAAACTGACAAACTCAAAACAACCAAAGAGAGATGCAAAATGACTACAGAGAGACGTAAAACGACCACAAACAGTGCTCTAAAGTAGGCGGGGTGGGGGCCCATGTCTGTGGCCAGGGGTCGATTGTCTCGAAATGAATCCATGGATTGGATGGTGCCTACCACCGCCAGACCACCTATTGTTTTATAAGTGTGGGAATGCTCGTGTGCTCACGTTCAGGCACACACATCCCGGAGGCCAGAAGCCATGCAGACAAGCGGCAAGCCTCTACGCCATTTTTCTTTTTCACGGTGAGGAATGGGGCTGCTGGTGATGAATGGTCTCCTCCCGGCCGTGTGCGTGCGCACGTCGCAGTCACAAATTGCGTCTTAATGATTCTCTTTACAGATCATCACCCTGCCTGGGAGGGGCAAGGTGGGACGAATGTGAGTTGTACCCCCCACGCTGCTCTTCCTAAATGCTGTGTGGAGTCGTGACGGAAGAGCCTTGTAGGAGAAATTGGGGGCAACAGACCGAGAAAACTGTTTGTGTGTGTTAGCTGTGGAAAAATGGTGAATGGTGTTTAATTGGTCTCACAACATATGACCCATAATGTAAACAGACCGAATCCCCTTGAATTTTACAAATGTAAACCATGTGTGACTAATGATTAATGGGGGAAATGCATGTCCTCAGATTTGTGTCACCCTGGTGATCCCATTCGTTGTGGTGCTATTTCAGCGTTTTACTCCAAATACTAAACAGAAAAAACGGTCTTAACAACCTTGTCAGGTGGCTTTATTTAAAGGAAATTACCTTCAACATGTTGGGAAATGCACTTATTGGCGGTTTTACTCATGCCGGCGTATTAACTTGGAAGCCAGAGCCAAGAGGGGATTGGTTAGCTTAGCATAAAGCCTGGAAACATGAGGAAACAGCTAGCCTGGGCAAAGTTTAAAAATACACCTTCCATCCAGCACCTCTAAAACAGCCTAATTAACTGATATCTCGTTTCATCCATATGCAAATCAAAATGTGAAAATGACGTGTCATTATGGAAGGTTTTGTGCAGGGACTATTCAACTTCTAAATAAACAAGCTACAATGGGTTAATTAGTGCGCTTTAGGGGTGCTGGTAGGCAGAGTTTCGAACTTTGGACAGTTTCTATTTGGAGTCGTGTTTCTAATCACCTGATGAATTTAAGGCCAGAGTTCCCTCCAGCTGTTTTCAAAACATCCTTCTGTTTAGCGGCTAAATGCTCCACTATGTTCACTAGCTGGTCGCTAACTGTGCCCGCTGTGTTGCGCTGGACAGATAGCGGAACGTTACAGTGGCTCTGTCAGTGCTCCGGCTAAAACGGAGGTTATTGAGAGCGGTAAGAGTGAATCAAACAATAAAGTTGTGGGCCGTAAAAAAAAAAAAAAAAACCCAAGACAATGACACTAGAATGCTCCGTAGAGCTGAGGCGGACTGAAGAGTCGCGTGATGATTCTCTGTGGGTTCATCAGTGCGTGGTCACATGTAGTCATTTCATCCATTGTTAATATGAAAAGATTGATTAGTGCAGCTTTAAATACATGAGGGTCTACAACATCATCTTTTCTGGGTGCTTTTCATTTTACTTCTGCGTGCAATTGGTGACAGATCAGTGCAGATCCGGAGCAATTAAGGATTAATGCAAATCGCCCAAAGACCCTTCATCAGCTGTGGAGGGAGGAGAGTATTGCCGTTACTAGCAGTGATGCCGTTACTAAGTAACTTAGTTAATAAGTAATGCGGATTAGAGTAACGCGTTACTTAGTTACGCGGATTGGAGTAACGCGTTACTACTTCAAAACCAGTAATCAGATTAAAGTTACTTATCCAAGTCACTGTGCGTTATTATTTTATTTTTTTCCATTTTCCTTAATAAAAACATATTTTCGCTTTCTTCTCGCATCTCGGGGCGTAAAGTCTCGTTCTCAGCGCGAGGACCGTTCACGTCACGCGTAATAACACACACCACGCGGCGGCACAAACGGCAACGCCAACGGCGGGAGGAGAGAGACGCGCGTTTTCTAGCCGGGAATACTAGTTTGAGTTGGCGTCAGCTAGCGATGGCAATATTTGTGGCGACAAAGTGTCATCTAGCTACAGAAACACTACGTCAAAGTTAAAGAAGCATTAGGAGTGCTACAGAGCGAGTCCCAGCGGAGAGCAGGAGGCCCCCCACCACCCAAACAGCAACAGCTGGACTTCGGTCAAAACAAGTATTTATGTTAGGTGAATTCAAGAAAGACTGGCATTATTTTATTTTGTTTAAAAACGTATTTTTTTCAGGAAATAGTTTTTAAATTCAACTTTAAATGTTTGGAGATGCATTGTTGACATTACTGTTAAAAATGCCCTTCCAATAAAGTGAGTGTCGGCCAGCTGCCATTGTTATGCTGAGGCGGGGGGGGGGG
>CM022483.1:12045356-12116190 GCA_011952105.1 Coreoperca whiteheadi
CTGCTTGAAGCATCAGGTGTAAGCCAATCAGAACATTTTATATGATTTCAACTTTAACATAACATACAATTATTAGCAATCACATACAAATTCACCAATTTGGGACCATCATTCTGTCTTACATTTTGTGCATTATTCCACACTAACTAGTGTAACTGTAATCTAACTGAGTTACTTTTAAAATCAAGTAATCTGTAAAGTAACTAAGTTACTTTTTAAAGGAGTAATCAGTAATTAGACTTCTTTTTCAAAGTAACTGTGGCAACACTGCATAAGACCATGAATTAACTTCAAAAGTTGCCACATTGGATTTATGGAATATATAAACTGTCATGGTGACCCCTTCCCTGTGTTTCTTCCTTCCTCCCCATAGACCCTCTATTCTTTGTGGACACTGTAAATTCCCCATCGCTCCACCTGTTGCCGTCGGTGAGTTTCCAGCCTTTGCCAGTCTCCTGACCTTGCACCTCCCTGCACACCTGTCCCTCATTCCTGTCCTCACACCTGCCTCTCATTACCTCATTATCCCTCTTTGTGTGTGTGTGTGTGTGTATATATACACACACCAGCCTGGTTACTCCAATCATTTGTCAGATCACCGAACATTGAGAACAGCAGCAAATGCAAAGCATTTTATGATTCGTTCCGACTTGGACCTCGGTTTTTATGTTTTGGCCATTTTCCCCCATGAATAATAATGACAATTTACTCATGTAGTTAATAGCTGGGATCTAAATAAAACAAGGTCAGAGGGCATGAAACTCGAGCAGCCAGTGTCACACAGGTTTCAGCAAACCCCCAGATTAGCCTAATTAATTTGGAATAGGAAACAAAGGTGAAACGTAAAGGGATTACCCAAACTGGCCGTTTTAAGCATTCAGACCAGCCGTGCGTGCTGTAGTAGTGTGCACACAATATTTTGTATAGAGTCCTATAATATTTAATATCCCTAACAAGAGGATGGCAGTGTGGATCTGTTGTCAGAGGAGCAATGATCATTTCAGGGTATAGATTATGATTTGTCTTTGTTTTGTTTAACTAACTGCTATGTGACACTAGTTGAGGACGCAGCTCCTTAAATACGGTACTTAACCAGTATCCCCATTGTGAGTCTTAGTCCTGTTTTGACCTTGTGTGTTACGTGATTTTTGCATGGAACATAAGTAACCTGGTTGTTCATATTAACTGTATACATGATCGGTATGCGATCATGTGAGCAAATAAATACCAGGGTACACTAAATAGTCGGTAGTTTAAATATGTAAAATGTTCCACATTGCCCCACATTTCAGGGGCACTGGCCCAACACCTGGCTTGTCTACAACCAGTCAAACCAGACTCTGTTGTAGCAACGTTGCCGTGTTCTCAGATCAGTTACTTTGGTGAATACAATGTTATCAAGAATGTGACCAATAACAAACATGGCCCAAACTATGAAAACAAGTGGAATTTTCTTTTAGGTTCCTGATACTGTACTGCACCTCATCTGCTCCATCCGCCTTCTTTCTCACATTACACCGCCCCCTCTGTACAGCCTCACCAGGAAGTGTCAGTATAATTAACGGCCTCTCTTCTGACCATTTCAAAACGCTCGCAGTTAGTGTGGTGTGAAGAAGAAATGTGATTGCCTGTCAAACCTTGACACCGCAGGCCGCAACTCTCAACACACGGAGGCCACATGTGGGGCCCCCCCCTGAATTTAGAACTACGTGCACTTGCATATTTAAATGCTGGGCACAGTCGGCACAGTCGGCGCTGACAGTATGCAATCTCAGGCAGGTTACAAAGTCAGTGTGAAAACAATGATTTCCTGTGGATGCAAACAAGGGCCTCTGGGACAATTCTCATTCAAACCCTGTTTTGAGGGTCATTTGGACAGCATCACCTTTCAAAATGTATCCTATTCTGAGCCGTCGAAAATGTACATTTACCTTTTTCAGATTTCATCTGAAAAATGTCATAGTTTGATTGTGTTGTTAAAGTGTTGCATGTTCGGTATTTAACAAATGTAGAAATAGAAAACGAGACTACAATTTGGAGGGATTTACTGACCATCAAGCAGCTAGCTTAGCCTCTAACGTTAGCGAAGCCAGTCTAATTCAATTTCTCCTCTTTTGGTAGAGGCGAAGAAGTCACGGCCAGAATGTTGGTTACGAGACAGGAGTTGACAGTACAAAGACTTCTTTTGAACAACTAAAAACACAAATGAGCTCAGCGGGCTCTTGTGACCGACTGAGGCTGGCTCGGCTGCCTAGCCTGTTAGCTGTTAGCTCACCAGCGACAGCATTATACCAACTAGCCATACGAGTGGAGTGGTCACTACGTCATCAAGCTTCTACAACCAGATTCGGGTTCAACAATCAATACTTAATTGCCATTTCAGCATAGTTGATAGGAATTTGGTGAGCTCACACAATGATTTAAAAAATAGTAATAATAATTGCGAATTAAATGTGTAAATGTTAGGGTTAGGGTTGTTGCCCTGTAAATTTGAATGGGCATTTTTAAAGCAGACATTTCGACGTTTCTCACAGTGACGACTGAATTCTATTTAGCTGCTTCAGTTTCAGGGTCTTGGTATTGTGCCTGTTGGCTCACTGCCACACTGTCATGGCTTACTGAGACACTTGAGTAGACCAGAGCCATCGTTAATGTTATTAGTACCACCTGTGCCTTTCCTACTATGACCACTAAGAATGTCTGCTGTGAGGTAGGCCTATGTTTTTAGTGGGACTTTAACTACTTTCATTGCCGATTGGTCATTTTTCGTTTGCAAAATTTTGATTCATGAATCGTTCATTTCATCGTTCAGTCCATAATATGTGAGGAATTTGTGAAAATAGCAATTAAAATGCCCCAGATCCCAAGGGTAAAATTCTTTGTTCTGTCTGACCAACAGAAAGACATCTTTCAATTGAAAATGGTACAAAACAGAGAGAAGCACAAAATCTTCACATTTTGAGACGCTATAACCAGCAAAGATTTGGCATTTTTGCTTAGTAAATGACAATTAGTCGTTTATCAAAATAGTTGAGGAAAATGTTTCCATCGATCAACTAGTGGTTTTACAGTCAGATGAGCAGAGTCTTACCACCAAATTCAAACGCATATCATGTTGAATTAAATGGTTTTAAAACTTAACGCGAATCCTAACGGAGATCAGTTATTTCACTTTATTTCCTCACTGTCATGTGGATGCCTCACTGTGGTGTGCCACACAGTCAGATGAGAGCGCCTTAGAGTTTCCTAATAGCTCAGAGTCCCCCTCTCTTTGTCTGGACTGTGGTGATGTTCATGCGATCTTTGGAGCTCCTCCACAGCTCAGCCTGCAACCCCCGACCTACTGGCAAGCCTCGGCACTGTGGCCTGGAAATCAGCACCAGACATGGAGGGGATGCAAGCGTGCTAAGCCAAACCATAATGCTGCCCAAACTGATGGGAGGGAGCTCAGATGGGGGATGGGTGTAGAAGGAGGATGTGTGATTGTGTCAGCATCTGCGAGTGCGCGTTGATCTCCAGGAATAAGTGAATCCTGCATTCAGATTTGTGAATATGCGGATATTTAATGTATTTACACTTACAAAAAGATCCCAGACAAAGAATGAAAGTCCGCAATGGAAATCAAATAGAGGCACACTGACCCTCTTACAGCTGGGTCTTTCAGGGAAAGAGTAGTTAAAGCAAGAGGTGTGTTGTGGGGTTACTATGAGCCACTGGGGTGGTGTTGGGGCGCTGGGGGGTTTCATACCAACATTTCTTTGATCTACTGAAGTGGCCTGAGGTCTGAGTAGCCTGCTGTGTGAGTGGGGCGGGTGGGTGGAGGGTAATAAGGGGGGGGTGGAGGTGTGTGTGTGTGTGTGTAATTCAACACATAAAATCAAGGTTACACATGAAAACACTATAGTGCGTAGCCTTGTATTGAAAGTTATTGTTAAGGAGATGAGATGAATATGACAGGCTGTTTAGTTGATAAATCGTACTTGCACACACACCTTTGCCTTATGAACACTATCACTCTCCCTCACACTGTCTCACATGACAAAGAATTACACTGTTTATTTAAAAAAAAAAAAAATGATGGCGTGAGTAAGAATAAGAATCAACTAAGAGAGAAGTGTGTATGAAATAGAATGACGCTCTGAGCGCATGTGTGTGAAACGGTATGATGACACATGCTGTTTAAATTCGTGATTGGCTCACAGCCTTAATGAAAACTAATTCTGCACCTGCTCAGTGTTGCTGCCAGCAATGTTTAGGCTTACAGCAGGAGCATTTACATCAAGCCAATTCAAATTGGCCAGGTTTTGTTTGAGTGATAGCAAGACTGTCATGGTTCCTTCTGATTTGTACTTGTAGTCTGCTTGAAGCATCAGGTGTAAGCCAATCAGAACATTTTATATGATTTCAACTTTAACATAACATACAATTATTAGCAATCACATACAAATTCACCAATTTGGGACCATCATTCTGTCTTACATTTTGTGCATTATTCCACACTAACTAGTGTAACTGTAATCTAACAAAGTTATACACAGTAAATAAACAAAAAGAAGCAGGGGTAACAATCGGTTACATTCCACTAATCATAAAGTTAGAGATACCCTGTGGAGTTTTTGACCACTAGTAGCGCTGTAGAGCAATGTTCTTAACAGTGGGCCCCCGTTTTGTTTGTATCATGCATGCGCTAATAGACCCACTCATGTAAGTACGCAGGTGACACAATACACAGTCCTGCCGCCGGATTGGGGCAATTCTGCCGATCGAGAGTTGGTGGTGGTAACATGCAAAGAAGAATGGCGATGTGCCTGCAAGGGCAGTGAAGAACACTGCGAGCAAGAAAACGTGATTGTGTGAGGAAGATAATGCCTTCATCGCATTTGTAATGCTTCCAGGACACAAACAAAGAGTTTTGGGGAGAGACACTGAATGCAAACATAGCTGTGTTAGTTTACAAGAAAACTCCACAGGGGGACTTCAAGTTCTACACATTGTCTTAAAACTGTACATATAGAGTTAGGTTTGCGTGGGAGAGTACAGCGGTGTTAATGTGAGATTATGATGCTGCGTATGAGAGTAAGTATGATTGATGACCCAAATAGCCTCTCACAGCATTACTGTACTTAATTTACTCTCATGTTGACGGAACATTTAAGCTGTCTAGGTGGCAAAACCCGTGCTTTAGGTGGATGAGAACAACTGTGAAGATTACTAGCTCGGTTTAACCCAGGGCAGAAATGCACCTTACCCCACAGAGGGGGTAATGCACAGAGAAAGTGTATTTATGTAATATATGGGGGAGGCAGCCTGCGCGAACAAAGAGGAATTCCTTGTAAAAACCAGTGATATCACACAGAGTACATGTGACACATTTGCAAATGCAGCAGAGAATTGGTGGGCCGAGGGTGTAGCTAAGAGGGGAAATGTCGCTTGTCTCGCCCCGTTTTCGGTCTGTCTCCACTTAAAATACCCCCATAAAACCAATAATGTTGTGCAGATGTAGACGTTTTACCCGTGAGCGAACAATATAGAAGGCACAGTATGTTGAGAATGCCTTTGATCGAGGCTTTATGAAGGAGTCGGCCGCTTTGATGATTTTCCTGACATTTTCAGGAGACTCTAAAGACTCGAGTGGGGCTAATCAAATCAGTGTGCTTTCTGTCTCTTCGAGGTTAGGTAGCATGTATACGGCCGGCCTCTTAGCAGTTTGGTTTTTTTATGGTTTGGAGATGAGGAGACAGTGTGTCTAAGTGCTTTTTGAATTATTGAAAAGATGTTTGCATTTTCTGTACAGATACAAGTCCTTCTGCAGACTTCTTAATGTGAATAATATGCAGATTTGCTCACATTTAAATGCTAAAAACTCATTAATTCCTGCAGTTTTCATACATTTTTACATTTTAACATACTGGGAAATATTGATTCTTTTATTAATTCTGCACTGATAATACAATATCTTCATATATTTGCATTTTTAAAAGTCACAAACTAATTGCATTGTATATTCTGCTATATTTAGCTGTGACCCAGTGACCAACCAGCATGTTGGTTTACGTAATCTGTGGTGGACTTTGTATATCTTTTGTCCTTCGTCCAAGCATTTACATTTCACTTAAATCTGGCGTCATTCATCTTCACAACGCAACTGATTTCAGATGCAGGCAGCATAGAAATGCACTCATCACGCACACCTGCATGTGGAAACACAGCCATGCTGGCACATGCTGTTGGCTCAGTGGGCCACTGATGTATTCACAATCTTTTCTCTCACATCGTTGCCTCTTTCTTCTCCATCTGTCCCTTCTCTTTTTACTATTTAGTCAGGAAAAACCTAAAACAGTCACATAACACTGGTGTGGACAGAGCAAGCCCAAGGAATTATTTTATGCAATCTGGTCCCAGTATAATTATGTAAATCTTTCCATTGTCTCTGTTTGGCTGTCACAGACAGTAAAATGGCAAAGTTCTCACTTTCTTGGGTCCAGCTCACTGCAGTTCGTTACACCGTGTAATTGAACTCACCACGCCGATTACATGATCGGAACCTTCAGAGTGTCATACTTTTTATTATCCACCCATCATGGTCAGTGCAGCATGTGTAATGGCAGTCAGAATACGAGATGGTGCTATTGATGCCATTTCTGTGGTGGCTTCAATTTTGAAATTGTCCAGGCCATTAAATCGCACAGGGGCTTTCACGTGAATCTGAATTATTTCTGACCTATTTCTGGAGTGTTTTCACCCCCTGGACATATCCATTGAACGTTTAAAGTAAGACAGAGTGCCTCAAATAATCCAGAGACCCACAAATCATCTGATGCCATGTCGTGCCACCTGAGAAGTGCGCCTCTCTCAGGCTTCTGGTATCTTTAGTCAGTTAATGGAGCTGAGAGGTGAGGGCTGAAATGGAGAAGCTCTCCCACAAGGCAGCATAACCAATCATATGATATTTTGGACCAGCTGCAGACGATCACAGCAGACAATGAAACATTTGGCCATCAAGCCCTTGTCTGAGACACCTCAGAGAGAATTCTACCACTGCAGCACTTTCTCCAAAAGGTTTTATTTTCTTCATACTGTGATCTCTATCCCCTAAAGGACTTGTAACACTGTTATTATAGGCCAGGGGCTACCATCCCCTGCTGAAATCTACACCATTAGACTACAGAAAAAAGGGACACAGTTTTTCATGACTCATCGTTGTAACTTCCTCCCTTCTTTTTAAACACGGAAGAGTATTCAAAGCAGGACAGCCAGGTTCTGCAACAGCATCTACCCAGAGGCTGTTCGTGCCCTTAACTCCTAAATCACGACTGTGCGGCTATTATTCCTGTCTGTAAGACACTGTAAGGGTATGTATATAATGGTACACATCATAGCTGGTTTGTGATCCAGATAGCATCATGGGAATGCTTGTTTTAAAGTCTGGCTACAGACATGGCCTGCCAGACAGTTAATAGTTAACAAGGCACAGTGTACTTGAGCACATCATTGCCCTATAGAGGCTCTCAAATCTCCCAGCAGCCATGTCTGCCACTTTCATATAGGTCTGTTGGAGAGTTAGCACATATATGGGCCAGAGAGATGGCCTGGTTGTTTGCTATATTTAGCCAGAACATGAAATTTCTGAGATGGTTATTTTAGTGTAGATGTAGAGGCCTTATTTAGAGTGTTAAAAGGCTGATTTGTATCCATCATTTTGCTCAATGTGACACACATTAACTTCTATTTTTATTTTTCTATTTTCTATTTAACCTTTATTTAGCCTGGGAAGACCCATATTAAGATCTTAAATCCAACCTTGTGCCAAAAACACGGCCATTATAGTTAGTTAAGTAAAATTAGCACCAAAAAAAAGCCCTTTAAAAAAAAAAAAAAGTTTGACTTTTGATGGCTCTTGCTGCGTTTTGCAGTGTTTTCATAACCAATGTTGCTGGCTAACTAACCAGCTAACCCTGATTTGACAGCCTTTAATGTTTTCCCGTTCAGCGTCGCTTTTTTCTAAAGCATTCATTCATTTTTTTTATTCTAGATAGCTACTGATTAGGGTGAGGTTTGAGGATGAACAGCCAAAGCAGGGGATGAGCGGTAACTAGTTGGCTTGATACAAAATTCAAGGAATGGTTCGACATTTTGGGAGATCTGCACGCTACCTCTGAATGTTGGTTTCTTGAATATTCACCTATAGCCGGGGGATGGTTAGCTCAGCTTAGCATGAAGACTAGAAGCCTGAGCAAGAAATAATCCAGCACACAACCCACTGTACAATGACAGCATGTCATTTATACAACTCGGTTTTTGTACGGGTTTTAACAGCAAGTTACAAGATGTTTTTACCCTTGGACAGAGCAAGGCTAGCTGCCCCCCCCCCTGCTTAAATCTGACAGAATAAACCAAAATATATACGATATTATGTGAAAACGTCACCACACTACATAATAAATGTATAATAAAGACACTGACTGTCTTTATGAGAAGGTAGAACTGTTCATGTCGAGTTTTGAAACTGTGCCCTCTCAAAAATATTGGTTGCATGATACCCCTGATTGTACATTTAGAAATACAGCCCGCTACTGTCTGTCATTTACAGCTGCGGACCTCCAACATAGCAGCCACCGATCACATTACGTCACCTGAAAGTCATAGCTTTTGATCAGACTGACACTGACAACAGCAGTGGTTCCATTATCTTTTTTTTTTTTTGCTCTTTGTGTGTTTGAGATCTGAGGGAAAATTTCAGTCCTGACATCAAAATGATCGCAACACATATGGTGCGTCTCATTTGTCATTACTGTGATAAAGAGCTGGATGACACCGGAGGCTGTTTCCTGGCTGTCACCCTCATCTCCACCTCACACATCTCACACACACAAACACACCGCCTCAGATCTGGATCGCCCTGTGATGTGATCTGACTCATTTGGGGGGGGGGGACTGCGGTGGGTCTGCGCACGGTTGTTAAATAAAAAATAAAAAAAACCCACATCCTCGCACAGCAGCCGCACATTTCCGAGGATCATGAGGAATTACAGCAGGCACTGGTTTGGATCCCAGACTACATGACTGCCTGATGCAGCCAGAACTGGGGTGCAGTGTTCATTTTGTCATCATTTTGCAAAATATGCAACAAGACGTTTTCCAAGACAAAAACAACACTAAAGTTAAATAAAGAGTAATCTTTGATAACAAAAACTACCATGAAATATATTACAATTTTCACCAACGATATTAACCAAACAATATTGTGAATGATGGACAAATGGGAAAGTTAACGATTTAGCTGCTTGACCGCAGACTGTATATAAAGATGGACGACGCGTCTCCGCTTCCTCACACTGTACAAGAGTGAAGCCCAGATATCCCGGATACGGGAGCTGCCGCTGATCTTACGCTTTTGACGTCATTTGCAAGCAGAGTTTGCGCAGTAGTGATCGGAGCTGGAACAGCGGTATCAAGGTCCCGCCCACACATCCCGGCCGACTCAATAGCGAGATGGCCTCAGCTGTCAATCATGACGTGACACCCCCTTTATAGCGCATCAAGTGACTAATTAAAACCAAACTTATGAGAAAAATGAACACTCGAACATACATCAGCGTGATAACAACTGCCTAAAATGACAGGAAACGTCTTTGGGGAAAAATGTATTTGACGTGTCCTTTTATTTTTTGAGTTTGGCTCATGTCCCATCCACTAACATGGAGGGTGCGTGGAGTATAGGTCATAGGTCCTAAACTCTATGTTTACCAGGGGCCAATCGAGATGTTTTGGCTTCACTTTTGGGGAGCTGTCATGTCGTCCATCTTTATATACAGTCTATGTGCCTGACCTATTGTGCTAGTAAGCGGCATCTCACCTTTCATTAATGTTAGCCCTGTCAGTAATGTTAGCTAACATTACCGCTTCTGGGAAGGATAAAAATAACAATTTATTAGCTCAGTCCATTCACAATCCCACTATAAAATAGTCAAGAGGCGGCAACATAACAGCTGGGACACACCACAAAAAAACAGGCAGGCCAGCAAGCTGGCATTTATGAAGAGGTAAAGTAACATTAATGTTCCATTAATGGAAGCGTGCTTTCAGGCAGCAGTTTTTCGTGTTATAAAAATCAGGTATAATCAGAATCAGCATTATTGGCCAGGTATGTGTACACATACCAGGAATTTGACTCTGGTTTTTCGTTGCTCTCTATGTACACACAGAGGTAGAAGTATAAAAAGGTAAAAAAAAAAAGGCCTAAAATAATATTTTCACTGTCATCATTTAATGATAAGACTCACAAATACCCTATGTTCGTGTCATGTAACTGACAGACATGATTATTGTCCCATCATGTGGTTTATCTTGAGGAGATGCTAATGAAGACAAAATTTCATGCGCCATTAACCCCCGAACACACTCACAGGAGCACACACACACACGTGCTCAAACTTCTCTGAAGAATCGGGTCATCCCTGGAATGATTCATTTTTCAATCTATTAAACGCTCACACAGACTGAACACATTCACAGTGCCTCATTACATCAGTGTGTGTATCCATGCCTGAACAGACCTAATGACTGACCGGAGACACTTGACAGACTTACTGTATTCCGTCTAACGTGTCATTGCCTTTCTCCTCTGTCCGCGCACGTCTGTGTGTGTTCCCGTCACAGCGTGTGTGCCCGTGCCCTAGGTGCCCTACAGTACATTCAGTAGAGGATATTAAGCTAATGGTTTATTAAAAGGAAATGTCATGTGCTAGTGAGCCAAGGGGAGAGGAGAAAGAGCCGAAGCTTATTAGGATTCATTAGGGGGTTCCAGTCAGTTACCACTGTTTCATGCACTAGAAACCCCAGAATGCTAGAATGACTCTACTCATTCGGTAGATTTTACAAGTAGTGTGAGACTTTCCCGTTGGCAGTTTACCTGTTAAATGATGAGACATTTTGGCTCTGGCGCTCATCATAACATTTTAGCTGATGTGAGTGATAGCAGGTGACTCATACAGTATTTGGTATAACTTTGTACTCCCATGGAAAGTTTGAATAGACTGACCCTGGATAGGTTATTACTCATAATTATTGGCTTTGGAGATGAAAGGATCCTCAGTGATTTCAACACAGGAAATCACCAGGCGCAGTTGGCATTAGAACATGAACAAATCGTCAGCATGTAAAACAGGGGTTTAATGTGAATTGCAACTCTTGCATGCTTCTTTGTCACTCCATGAAAGCTTGAGCTGAAAATGAAAGAACGGACTGAACAGGGAGGGTTTCTGGAAACAGGAAGAGAAAAAGCAATTTCTCCAAGACATTTCAAATACTAAAAGGAATCTTGGAAATCTTCCCAGTTTTGTGTTCGGTGACGTTCGCCATGTTTCAATCCACATTCCATTTATATCATAAAAACACAAATTGTTACAATAGACATAATGATGCACAATGCGGCGATGTCACTGTGCTGCATTTTGAGTAATTTTACACAACAGTGATGTAGCTCTAGCAATTTCTCCACTTTGATGTCACAGAAAGTGCAAGTGATGTCACAACGGCAGTGTTATTATGGTGACATTCTGGAAAGTTCAGTGATGCCATTTGAAAAGAACCACTAAAGAGAAGTTATAGTAGATACCGCTGATTGTCTGTTAACCCCTCCAACCACCACCACCGAAAAGCAATTGTTAAATCATAGCTTTGCAACAGTAACTAGGGACAACCTAGTTACTACCTACAGTAGTAACCTCACCCAGCGTCACTTCCAAGGCCATTAGTTAGCATTTTATTGGCTAACTAAATTAATTTTACATTTAAAAAAGCCCTGTTCACAACTAGCAAATCCATGGTGCCGCTGTATCAGAGCGCATGGTAACGCTAGCGGCTCTGTCCTCCTCTTTCTTCTTCACTAAAATGTGAGAGTGAAACATACTGTTTGAAAATACGAACAATAAAGCTTAAATCTAACCTCTGCCTTACTTGTTCAAGTAGGCCCCTACAATTATTATTATTATTAGTTTATTTATGAGGGGACAATGCAATTTCATAAAACACATGAACAAACATGAGTAAGAAAGCCTGAATTAGCCAAAAAGGCTATTTTCCATCTGTATCCCCCTGGCCATGATGTTTAAAAGAGCAGTAAAATAATAAATTGCTTGGGACCTGTTAGCATTTATTCTCCACGCAGATTACATTTAGGAAAATGAAGCTGTGTGTGAAGACGTACGGGCAAGTATTCACACACACATATAGTAAGGGTCAGTCACTAGCTCAGCAGGTGCGAAAAATAACAACTCTCCTTGTCCTGAAACTTTCAGACTGCGGCCCCCCTGCTGCCGGCAGCCAAAGATCAAGGCTGAGAACTGAGAGCAGTTAGGCAGAATACTGTGAGAGGTCAAACCACCCTCTGAAAACTCGTGTTGAACACAATGCATTTTAATTTACAGAGGCTCTTCGAAGATTTTATTGAAGCCTTCAACACAAAAGCCATAGTCGTGGAGCAGAGGACAGTGCGGTTGAAGGATGATTTAAAGATTATTTCAATGTTTTGTTAGTTTTGTCTAAAAATGATCTGGTAGTTAATTGCTTATGTTTAATTCATAATTTCCTCCATCTTCAATCTGTTTTGACTGATATCAAGAACCTCCTTTGTATGGGTACCGTGGCCAAGATGGCAGCAAAAACATACTATAATTCATCCCATGGTGCTTGCACTTGTTGTTGAATCAAGAACAAAGGAGACGTCCATTTCTCCCTGAGCTGTTTTGAATATGCCCTTAATTTCCCAGTCACGGTGACTAACCGTCGAGGAAATCCCCAGCAGTAAATGTCAGCGCTCCGCTGATTGAATGCACGTCGACAGAGATAACTGTGGGGCAGCATGCTGTCAGGGCAGAGCGATAGCGACCCAGTGACCTAGACTCGTCACACACCTCCAGCACTGCCGGCCCACTGGCTAAAACCAAATCACTTCAGACCTGGGTCAAATTCTATGATTTCTTACTCATTCTCAATCATCTTGTGACCTGTTTGGAGTATGAAAAAAAGATTTTTTTTAAATCATAAATTATTTTCAAATGGTAACCTGTTGTTGCCTAACATTTCTGGAAATCGTTGCAGAAAAATGGCAAATCCCTCTCATGCCTCAGAGTTACGTGGACCGGTGCGTGACCCAGACCTGAACTGAGCCGGATTTCAGATAGCGATGGGTGCTTGCCATACAAAACACATGTGAATGTGACTTGATCACTGGAAACTACAGTATTGCTGCTTTAAGGTATTTTCAGTATGAACCATTTAAATTATTTATAGCTTTAAAAATATCTGTGGCTGATTTAGAGTTAGCAGTTTTTTTCCAACCTTTACCGCGCCAACACATTGAAGATTACTGAACTGCTTTAAAAATACTGTACGGTAGAAGTGTGCTGACCCAGTTGTGTAATAAAGCATTATGGGAATTCAGACCAAGGTCATGCAGTATTCATCTCATACAGTATGTACGCTTCCATTTTTTTTTATCAATTGCAGTGTATTATTTCAAATGAACAGTATATCATTATCCAAAATCATTCAGGCAGTGAAGATGGTAGGTAGCTACATATGTGGTTCCCCAAGGAGAGATACAGAATTTGAGCTTATTGACGTTTCAGTCAAGGACATCTCAAGATCATCTCTGAAACACAGCCGATGCTAGGCTACGTGTTCTGTTAACCCACATTATTTCCAAAGGAAGGCTTCTCTGGCGCTTAAAAAGATGAGACTCCTTTAACCTCCTCCAGTTAAAAGCCACTAGAGCTGCATGATGAAAATGAAAATATCAACACAATGAATGTGTAACGGTTGTAAGAAAATGAGCTCTGATCAGGGGTAGCTGGTGTTTGTATGCCTTCGTGGAAATGTACAAGCTGTACAGGATGTTGACAGCACCATGTGACCAGAAACAGGTGGTACCCTCATTTCTATTCTGGGAACCATGTACAGTATTTGGGCAACTGCACGTGTCTACCAGTCCCAATAACACAAAGCCCCAGTTTAATGTCGACTATGCTGTATGTCACGACCTGGGTCCATTTTGTTATTCCTTTCAGCTATCTAAAACATCAATCATGCTGTAATAGTCGCATTTAGTGACAGCCACACAGAATAAAAGATCAATCAAACAGGCAGAAAGCCGTCGCAGAAGGGGCAGGGAACCAATTTCCGTATTGACATTAGACCGCTTCTCTGCGGTTTGCGGTTTCAGTACAGTGTGATTATATGTAATCTATAAATGGGTGAACTTTTCCTTTAAGATGTTTGTGCATCATGTCAATCTGCACAGTCTCACTTTGGCCCAAATGTGTGGCTGCATCCATGCGAGCTTGGCAACGCTGCAGGCTATAGCAGAGTGCAGCGCACACACACACGCACACACAGGCAGTCAGCCTGAATAAAACTGGAGAAGGGCACAGGGGCACAGTGGGTAAACACCTCAGTTAATGCGGTTTCGCTCGCGGTCTACTCTGCTACGGCCCTTTCAATCTCAGCAAGCAGGATTTATTTGGACATAAAAAAAAATTAAGATCAGTGGAAGGGGACGGATATGCTGGGGAGCATATTTTTAAATAAATACACAAATTAAAAAGCACAAAATGACTGTTTTGCAACCCATGCAGGTAAAGTCTCCATATCTTTTGTTTCTCCCAGAATTTGAATGAGGTCAAATGCATACGGTACAGCGATGGCAGCCAAATAGCAGAGCTATATAGTGTGTAAAATCCCCCCTTTTTTTCCCCCTGGCAGTGTTGTGTCCTGGAGGCAGAGCTCCCACACAACAGACGGGACTCCCACCACACAGCCTGCAGGGTGGAGCTGTCTTACTGTAGCAACGCTGCCAGCAACACCGAGTGTCCAATCACTCAGTCACAGAGGGGAGAGCTGACGCAGAACGCTGCTGTTTCCCCATTTTGGTAAAAAAATTAGCGGTGATGCCGTGTTGGGAAAGTAGCCTAAAGGCTCAGAGTTGAGGCCTTGGGACCAGAAGGGTGGCTGTTCAGATAGAAAAATGTGAATGTGGTGCATTATCGAGCCCATAGGGAAATTCCGTTTTCATTTTACCCTTTTCTCTGTGTCTCCTCATAAGGATCTGGATGGAAGCTAATGCATTCTCTCTGGCTGTGTATGCCACTATAAGTGTGTGCATTATTCACAGATAATGAGGGAATCCTCAAAGGAAACTACCAAAGCTATACTCACTGGAAAGAAGCACCGCCTGGTACTGGGTTCGCTGGGGTTATTGGTTTTCCATGCGGCAGACATTTCAAATTTGCTTGCTATTAATGAAACCTCTCTATGTGTGTGTGTCAATCAGTACCTGCTCACAGCATTCAGTTAATATGCAGCCTGAGGACTCATTCTCTGTAAAAAGAAAAAAAAAAGACTGAAATGTGTATAAAACATAAAGAATTATGATAATAAGGCGTCTTGCTGTGTCAACTTGGAATCAAATTTGACTGAATGTGAGTTACAGGAGCCTTGACGGGCCCATTATTGTGCTCTGGCCCCGCAGAAACATTTTTAAAGCACATCTTTTATGAAACTAGCACAGTTAACATATAATTTAAAATGTAGGGTGTAGGGAATATATTAAGCAGTGAATAATTTCTCCCAGGGGTAGGCAGTGCACACTTTGGTGCTTTAAATTCATCTGTAGCATTACAGGTGAATTTACAGGGAAGACATGACTCCTCTGTAAAGAAGGCCGACATGAGTAATTAAAAACTATATTCCAACTCCCTTCTTTGAGTTTTATTTATGTAATAATTAGTTTCATGTACTCTGTACTATATTATTATTTTATGCTATATCTGTACTTAATATGGGTGGAGATGCACCAATTAAAAACATTGTGCATTTACTGAAAAAAGACAAGGTTTTTGAATGTGATTCAAGTATGTACAGTGTCATACATAAACCAACCCGGTTTTGGGGGTAATGCGTTGGTAGAGGATATACATGTACGAAACAAGCAAGAGCTGTAGCTGATTGGCTCTGGTTGGGAGTAATTTTGATGTTAGGCAAATACAGATCTTATAATTTACATAAAGAATACTTCTCTAAGCACGAGCATTTGTTCTGAATGATATCAATCTTGAGTAACATGAAATTGTTTCAATGGCCAATTTTACTGTTAATATTAAGCTACTTTAACAAGGTTTAACTTGGCTTTAGGCCTCAAAAAAACAAAAACCAACCAATTTCGTTTTAAACTAAATACGGTTAACTCTTCACTCATCTGCATGCTACATGGTTGTATTATAACACCTATGAGACCTTATAAGCTCTTATAATACATCCATAGCATGCTAATTGTAGTGAGGAGATAGGTTTGCTCCGAGTTGATCTCCTGTCCTTTAGTGGAAACAAGATCTAATGTTTGAATTTCTTATCAGATGTTTTTGGTATTTGTGTCTTTTCTTCTATTTAACACAGAATCATACTAGGAGGATGTAGCCCCCTGATGCTTCTAAACCAGGAGGCTTCTCGCCCCTGATTTGAATATTTCACATTCAGAAGCATATTAGAAAACAAAAAGACATTGAAAAACGGCATGCCCGGCAACACACGGGCATTTTCTGGCATTTTTTGGCCCACAGACTGAACTGCCTGCTGGCTACTAACCCTACTATTTTATATGCTACATATTATATTGTGTATACATGTTTTTGTTTCACTGCTCCACAACCACTTGACCTTTGGCGACAAAAAAGTGAAGTTGGATTTTGCATTGTCCCTGTTCTGCATATTAAAATGTTAATTTCTTGTTTTATATGTGATGGCAAAGCTGTGGTCAGTGAGTGTGGACCAAACGGGGGCGCCATCATGGAGGCCAGGCCCGGCAGGCTGCCCCGTGTGGAGGCTCCTGCGGGAGGGACGAGCCTCGTCCAGGCTGCTGCCATTGGCTCCCGCGACGTTATAAATACAGGCGAATGGCATTCACCGGCTCAGAGCAGGCGGAGACACCGGGGGGAGGAAGGCAGGCGAGCTGGGAGTCACCGCGACCGCATCTCAACGCACGTACAGCCTCGGACTCGGGTTTTTTTTTTATACTCAAAATCCGACTGAAATCAATGAAGGAGAGACGCTCGTGTCAGAAGTTATCTCTGAAATCCGGCATGGATCCCAGTCAGAGTGTGAAGTGTAAGATAGTGGTGGTGGGAGACAGCCAGTGCGGGAAGACTGCCCTGCTTCACGTGTTCGCCAAGGACTGTTTCCCTGAGGTGAGACCCCGCAAACCCCGCACTCCGATGGACGCGATGCTAATTAACCCGCTTCTATTAATACACAGTGCAGAGCTGGCAAAGCGTGTCGTGCCTTTATGGCCATGGATGTGTCATCTGGGTGAATGCTCCAAGAGTGATGAAGGACATGCATTGTGTATTACCTATATGACGTGTTGTAGCAGCAATGCATGCAGTAAATGTGGGTCTAATGCTGGGAACAGTGCTGCAGTATTATGATACTAGTTGAGTTCTGGTACTAGTTGTTGTACAGTAAAGGTGATAATAACTGCAGTTGCAAAAATAGTCGTAATAGTATTCCTATTTTATTTACAAGCCTTAGTTTGGTCCTTTTCATCAAAGTTTAAGATCCAAACACCTAATTTCCGTTCTAATGTGCTCTCTGTTCATGTGTGCCGCAGAGCTACGTCCCCACAGTGTTTGAAAACTACACAGCCAGTTTTGAAATCGACACGCAGAGGATTGAGCTCAGTTTGTGGGACACCTCAGGTAATTATGCCGTCCGTCACCTCTCTGTCTGCTTCCTTGTGTGTGTGTGTGTGTGTGTGTGTGTGTGTGTGTGTGTGTGGCAAGCATGCCATTTCTGGTGAAATGGCCGGACATGTCCAAGCACGCAGGTTACTTGCACAAACCCCCTGTGACCCGCCGGAACATGCAGACTGCTCTCTTGCTGAGCAGAGGTGATGGATGGGGTCAAAATTCCATCCTCTTCCGGCCACATCTTCATACATGAACACTGATGCGGAGGCGTTTCCCTTCAAAATGTCTAAATCGTGAGCTATAAAGAGGCCCAGGCATGCATTATTTTTTTTTGAATAATGAAATGAACCTGTGGCCCATTTTAATCAATAAAGCCGGGTTAATCCTTTCTCATAGTCTGGAGTTCCTGTTGCTACAAGTCAGACACGTTTCCTGTCAGATTAGTTAGTGGCTCACCTTTTACCTACAAAGAAACTTGAGCAGTTCAGTGTTGACACAGAAATGCATCAAAGTGCTGGATCTGATTAATGAATTCTTCCCAGCTGAGCAAAGCGCCAGCAGAAACAGGAACGGAAAGATAATGACAGGCCGAATGGAGGCGTACATCTGGAGAACACATTTCGAAATTCTTCCTATTTTGTTTTTGGGGAAAGTTTTGTTGTGCAACACATGTACTGGCTCTCTCCAGCTTTTATCGCTTGTTGGTTTGGACTTTGTGTTCAGGGTCCAAACCAGCTGCTGCATCCCCTGTGTGTGTGTGTGTGTGTGTGTGTGTGTGTTAGTGTGGGGGTGGGTGTGTAAACAAACCCACTTTCCCATCCATCAATGCCCGAGCAGTGAACAGCACAGCAGTCAGGCGTGAGTGAGGCGTATGTTGCGTGCGTGCGAGCATGTGGTTAGTGTTTGTGTGTGTGTGTGTGTGTGTGTGTGTGTGTGATGGGCGGGGACAAGCCGACAGCCAGCTGTTGCGGGCCTCTGGCCTGGAATTCCTGAGCGATGTTTGAGTAACTTTGTCGAATGTAAAGATCAGCGTGAAACTTTTTTTTTTTCTCCTGAAAAGAAACAAAACTACAGAATCAATCTACAAAATTCTGATTTTACACAAATCCAACAGCCGCTGGACGTCCTATGAGCAGCAAACGCAGCAACTTAAAGTTAACTATTTTTTGGCCTTTTGCTGTGTTTTATACAAGAAATGAAAATGAAAGCATCAGCATATAATCCTTATTTCTAGCCTCAATAACACTACAAGCAAGCAGAACAAGGAGCTCAAATGTCACATTCTTTCACCCCTGCTGTATGTGTGTGTTGTGGAAGTGGAAAGGCAAAGAAATGAAAGCAGGCCAGAGTGAGAATTTTGTTTTATTGCGCTGTGTTGGCCGGCCGCCCGGAGCCATTTCTCTTTTTCTCTCTGCTTCATAAAACAGCGAGGGGGGGGCGGTTCCTATTAGATCAGTGGGTCTGAGATGGAGCTAGACACCCCCTTCAATCCTCCCCCCCACCTAACACACACACACACAAGCATGCATACAAACCCACTGACTGATTGATACAGCTTTCGGCTTGACTGGTCCCTTTGTAGAGAGACCCATCGGCCATGGCCTATCGAATCAATCCCTTATCTCCTGAGGTGTGCTGGCGAGGGCCCTGTGTGTGTGTGTGTGTGTGTGTGTGTGTGTGATCCCAGCATGCACTCGGACAAAGACCGGGATGCAGAGACGAAGACAAACACTCGGGACTGCCATCCCCCCCCTCCTTCACAAACACACACCTTCACACAGGGTGGTGGTCTTTGTTCTGCGGTGATGAGCGGCCTAATGAGCAGCCTGGTGCGCTTGTGTGCGTTTAAAAAGGAGGGTGATGGGAGTAATTCAGGTCATTAAGGTAAATAAATGCCTGCCATTTTTTTTGCCTTCCATTTTTCCCCCCCCCCCCCCCCCCCCCTGCTTTTCTGTGCGAGCGTTGCTTTCCCGGACTCAGGGTGGGGCCCACTGGGGCCGAGGCGCAGCCTTTGAAGGTTCGCACGTCTCTCACCAGCAGAGGAAGCGGTTAACGCTGTCTGCCTGCCTGCCCGCATGTCTAAATGAGCTACAAAGGTGTTTGTCTGAGAGTCAAACAGGAGGATAGGAAGGCCGTGAAGGTAAACAGAACAACCCCTGTGGCTGAGCGCTCGTGGGCCCTGAGGCCGAGCTAAAAAACTATCTCAAAGCCTATAAGCATGTAATCTCAGGCAGGGCTGCAACAAATTATTTCACTTTTGACAATTTAGTTTTTAAAATGCCAGAAAATAGCACAAAGCTAACTTTCCCAGAGCCGAAGGTCATGGCTTTAAATTGCTTGGCCAACAGTACAAAACCCAGAGACGTTTAATTTACAATCCTATGAAACTGAGAAAAACACAAAATCGTCACATTAGAGAAGCTCGACCCAGCAAACGTTTGGAATTTCCTACGGTTTTAGTGTTTCTTAAACCTGCTTGAGTTGATTTTATGGCTACATGGGGGGCAGCACAACAATCTGTAAACACTGACATACTTATGGCTAACGCGGTAGCAAACAGTTGCTTGTTTACACATCCAGCAGATAGGGAGCAATATTAGCATTCGTTTTGGCGTCGTGTTTTCTGGCCACGTGATAAGTCCAGCACTCACTCTCCTTTTAGCTCTGGTTTGTTGTCCACCAACTCCTGGGAAATCGATCTGGCTCTTAAGCTGCTAAGTGTTCCACTGTGTTCACAAGCTAGTCGCTAGCTTTGCTTGTCTGCTGTTTGGTGGGTTCATTATAGCTTTTTCTCTGGAAACAGCTGCATGTTGTGTCTGGAAATGACAGCACAGGAGTGGCGAGAGTGAACCCAAACGGTAGTTTTGGAAGATGCTGAAAAAGAGCCGTAGAACTGGGGCGTGACCCCTTTCTCATTACACATAGTCCTCTGACCCATTTCATTCTTATAATAAAATGTTGATAAGAGCAGCTTCAAAATGGCTGTTCTTTCATTTTCTGTCAATCAACTAATCGCTTCAGTGCTAATCCCAGGCTCATGGAAGATTGATTATACAGATTGAGCACCTTTGCACTGGTGAAATATTCATAATGTACTTATGCTGAAGTGGACTGCAGGAAACAGCTTAGTATTTTTCTTACTTACAGGAATCCGTCTGAGACTTTTGTTCCAACTTTCTTGGGCAATCTTTCAAAGCTTGGAGAGATACATTTATCAATCAATTCTTACCAGAAAACTGTCGGGCATTTTCACATCAAGGACTACCAAAGAGACACACGTGAGACCCCATGGATCTCATTTGATAATATTTATCCCGGGGAACCTTATGGGAAAGTTCTTGTAATTTTTTTTTTTGTTCACGCTGATTTGAACAGCTGCCAACTCTGCACATGATCTGACTTTCTTCCTGTTTTTCAAAGTGGGTAATCTTTTTAAAGGAGCTTTAAAGGAAGATACATAATGACAGAGTTTGGATAGAGGAGCCCAGATTATCAGTTCCTTCTGTAGTTTCTAGATCATGTTGCATGTGCTGTTTCCCTCTGTAATGCTGGACGGCTTAACTGTGGGACTTGTTCATGCACTCAGTAAGCTCCTCTGCTGCTCACACACCATGTGCCCCCTCCATTCCTCTGTCGGCGGCCATTGTTGCATTGGATCACATTTCTGGGCTCAGCGAATTGGAGGCGCATGTCTGGCATTCCTCAGACTAAAGGTTTCTACTTCCTCCTCCACAAAGACCCCTATTGTAACCAGCAGGCCCAGATCCTTAGCGGAGTGAAAGAGAAGTGGCGTGGTTCACTAAAGCCCTACTTCGTTTCCAAGGGGAAATTGAATCGCACTGGAATTTTACCGACTGGCGAGAGAGCCTTGAGCCAACGGTGGTGATACCGTGTATGAAGTAAAGGACAGTGGGAGGGATTAATGGACTTCCTGTCTGCTAATGTTGTGGAAGGACTTTCTGTGTGATGTTACACCTGACATTAAAATCGGTGTCCGGTCTTGACACTGAACCTGCGTTCTTGGCTCTCCGTGTCCTGGCTCCCACCTGCATAAATATGCTGCCTCTTTGAATGCACGTTAAACTTAATTTGCGTTCAAGTCGTACTTGATTCACACCTTGTTGCTAATGTGGCCTTGAGTGTCATTAACAGGGACCTCCAGAGATAATTTATGTGGATCTTTTTATAGTGTGTTTTAGGTAACTCGGATTATGCGAGTGGAGATCTGAGAGATGAATGTTTGTCTTGTTGGACACTTATCCACATAAGTTACATTTCACAACAACAACTGGATCAAAAGGGAAGCAGAACAACCATATACACTAGGGCTGGGTATTTCTTGTTTGTCATATGCTCTAATCCGATATTTCCTGCTCTAAATCACAAGTTTGCTGATTTTAGCCAAAAGTATTGTAGGTCTGCTTGTGTTAAAGGTCCAGTGTGTAGGATTTAGTGGCATCTAGCGTTGACATTGCAGTTTGCAACCATTCGAATACCGCTCAGATCATCCTCCCGTTCCAAGCGAGCAGGAGAAACTACGGTGGCCGTGAAACTCATGAAGAACGCGAGAGGCCCTATCTGGAGCCAGCGTTTGGTTCGTGGCAACATGGCGACCTCCTTGATAAGCGAACCGCTCCCTCTGTAGAAAAACACACCTCATTCTAAGGTAACGAAAACACAGCGATTCTTATTTTCAGGTGATTATACACTAATGAAAACATACTTATGTATATGTATTATATATTAATGGACTATTATACTCCATTTCTGCAAATAGCTCCTCCTAAATTTTACATACTGGACCTTTTCAAACTTAAAAAACCCTTAAGAAGCATTAAGAAGTTTGTTATATTTTATTAAATTAAAAAAATGTATTGTTTATATTATTCAAACTGAGGTATTAAAGTATAATTTATGTATAATTACTGAAACTCTTCAGTTCAGCAGTATTGTCGTAATGTATCATAACGTTGTATCGTATTGTAACGTCACAATGTAATTTACAATATCGTAACATTTTTCATATATTGTGTCTATACATATAGTGTAACATAGCATATTGTACAATAATATATCATGTCATAACATACATTATCTTATTGCAAATATTGCATCATAACATGTAACATAGTGTCACTCATAACATATTTCATCGTAACATTGCATCCTAAAATGTCTTAGTGCAGCACATCTTATCGTAACAGTGTATTGTATCATTTCGTGAGGTATCTTAAACTATCTAATTTTCCTGTAACACACTGTATTGTAACATTGCAACATCGAAACTTAACATGTCTTTATAGTAGCATATTGTATTTTATCAACACATCTTAACATATCGTATCATAAAAGAGCATTTCTTATCATACTGTAATGCATTGGAACATAGCACATCATATCATGCTGTATTTATGATATTAGCACGATGCCTTATTCACTTTTAAATGGAGGGATAACCGTGTTTGCTGCAACAGCTATCTGGTAACCACAGCAACTGCAGCTGATACTGGTTCAGGTTACTTCAGTTTAAACTGCTCGTTGTCTTTTCTGTTTGTGTTGAAATATGTCTGGCTTGTGAGAGGCTACATATTTAAGCTCGACGGTGTAGGATGGCTGGACGGGTCGCTGTGTTTAGTTTCCACAGGTGTCCCTGATGGCTCAACGCCTCTCCACACACATGCGCTCATCGCCCCACAGCTCAGTTCTGCTCAGCTATGTTAGCTATGCAGTAAATCAACAGGCCTGTAGACCTTTTGCCATACCTCCAGACTGTCAGTCGCAGCTGGCTTACCTCAGGACTGTGTGGGATAAAGTGAATGTCCATGTCAGGAAGCCATTTGTTTGAAGGCCACAGAAAGTGAGATGTCTTGAACAGCATGGAATTTAGAACTGAATTCCAGATAAGAAACATCAGGAAATTACAGATTTTTTTTGGTGGTGATGGAAGTTACACATTACGTGAATAGAGCAAAATGTATTTTCCAAATCGTTTCATGTGCATTTATTGCATTAAGTGGTGCCTTTCATCCCAGCTGTGGAAACCAGCCCGAAGAAGCATATTAACAAACCAGGAAGGAAGAACATTTTTTTTTCCATCTTGGAAGAGTTTCTACTTAGTCATGGAAAGTCGTTTGTTTAGTTTTTCTCATCAGGACCACAGTGGAAGTTCGGTATTGTTTCGGATTGTACTGTATCCTCTCATGTCATTGTGCACAGCAGTATTCATTTGCGGTGAGCAAGACACAAGGGAGAATATGTTTAAGAGCAGGGCTCGAGAGTGTGTGCTTTAAAGGACAGCGCGGGTGGACAGGGTGTGTGTCTTCCTTCCACATTTAGAGATCCTGTGGGAGAACAATGACAGGAGCTAATTAGATGACAGTCACCAGGTCTTTGCGCGCGCGTGTGTGCGTGTGTTTGCTCTTGGATTTCCTCTTATCTTTCCGGTTGGCAGGAAGATGACCTCAAAGCAGAGTTTAGTCTCAGCCCCAGGCCTAATGCAGTTACGACTCCTGCTATAGACGGCCGAAAAGAAACGTCTCCCGTTGAAAGTCTTCTGCAAAGCCATTAATGACCTGTACCCACTCTTTAACACGCCACATGCAAATTCTGATCCTCTGTGAAATATACTGCGCTTCATTTTCCTGTTTATGTTGTGCAGCTTGAAGTGGTTTGCAGCGATGCACTTAGGGGATTTGCAGCTATAAATACTTTAATCTCCAGGTAGATTCACAGGAATATGTGCAAGACACTTTGAAAACAAGACCTCACACACTGCACCCGGCGACTCAGATATGCGTTTCCTCTCGATGCGTTGGCAAAAACAATCAATTCATTGTAAGATGTCAACCGACTCTACAGCGTACCCTTTCAGTCGCAGGGGCTTATTTTTCCAGTGATTGGTTCCAGGCGGTAAAGGGCTGCCGAAAAAAAAAAAAAGAAAGGGAAAAAAAAAACCTTCAAACAATGCAATGTGGTCGTGATTGATTGCGAGACAGCCATGAAAAATGGGAAATAAATTCCTGCGGGGGATCCCACATTTCTCCTCGCCTTGTACTTCCTGTGTGTCGACGATAGTCAGGCCTTTTTGTTTAGGTGGTGTCACCTATCAGACGGCTTTCCAAAAGATCCTCGGGGAGTGAGTGGAAAAGCAGAAAGTCGTTAGGACATAACAAGCCTGTTCCCATCTGAAACACATTATGTTTAGATCAAGACATCCAAATAATTTATTCTGTGTAGTTTCTGGCGTCCATACTTAACTGACTCTCAGTTTGTGAAACAGTAAAAGGCATTCAGACAGAAATTAGCGGCGTCGTGGATGGCCTGTGTGTGTGTCAACATTTGGAAAAGTGACACTGTGGGATTCAGGGGTTTGAGCCAGAGCACACCATTGCGTCAATGACCCCGTAAAAACATTATATGTTCCGTCACTACAACCTCCCTGTGCCCAAATCAGTCCAACGCAAAAGCAAGGGCTGTTAAACTATTGCCTGTGAAAAAACGTGCATTGCAAATTGGTGTCTGTACGTGTAGCCAAACACGGTTTGTTAGAGAGAAACGCCACTCTGTACTGTGACATTTAAAACATTGGCAAGGATTGTCTTTCTGCTGTCCAAAAAGAGGACAAAGAGCCATTAGTCTGTCGTTCATTAAATGATCTAGCTTCAGCTGACTGCCTTTTTCCAGCTCTATGCGATGTAGCTAGATATAGGATCAATTTAGAAGATATCTGATACCTTCAGCTTTTATTGTCAGACGTGACTTACCAGCAGCGGTTTGTCATAAATTACCAAAAGGGGAAAACTAAATAGCAGGCATCACTAAATATAACTCCACTTTTCATTATGGGGATGAGAGTAATGAAAATATAATTTTAAGCACAGTGATGTAGTTAATTGATGTGGTTTTCTAGATACAGATGAATTGTTAAGTTCTTTGAGGGCAAAATATTGATTAAAATATTTGTCAGTGCAACAGCCCTGGTCAAACAAAGGGGTTATATCTAATATTGATTATCATATTACTTTGTTGCAGTCACTAGGTGTGCAGCTTTCACAGCATTGTCCATTGTCCCCGCTGGATGGAGTGACCTCTGCATGAGTCCTAATCGGCCCATTTGACCCCCCCAGACAATCCTGGCTCAAACCCTGGGAATGTGAGATTATGGACATAGATACAGTTCAGATTTCTGCATGCAGCAGTGGCGCATTTATTGTGCACACATCGGCTAGTGTCACGCTTTGCTGTGCGAGGCCCAGGCCTTGGAAGGAAGCGTGGATTGTTTAAACGGTGTCGTCTCCCATCCAGACTGTTTAGATTAGCAACACTAGATCCCTGAGTGTGTGTGTGTGTGTGTGTGTGTGACAGTACATTCCTCGCTTTTCTCCACAGCAGTGTTTAGAAAAGACCTCCCAGGGGAACCTTTAGTTACCAAAAGCAAAATTCTCCAGATTGTTGGCAGCCGGTTGTGTGTGTGGTCAACTCTTGCTCGTCATGTGACCTTGACCCACCTTGACATGACGCCAACGTTCCCCTCCCCTCCGGAGATGTTTAAGTCTGGCGGAGGGGTGGGCGTCTCCCTCACATATGGTTTCAATTTTGAGGAGGGAGTCATTTTCTCGCTCTGAAGTTCTGTTTCTTCAACCAATGATCTTGTCGTAGTCAGCACATTCTTTCTACGGATGCTGCATTATTTGTTTTTCTCGCCTGGTTGCTATGGGTTATGGTAATCATGTCATATGAGAGTAACTGTCAGAAATGCTTTCAAGTTTAAAGCGATGATATGGCTGTGTTCATGCATTCGAGAAAATATGTTTGAGGTTTTCAGTAGATTTGGTTGCTGCCCCTCATTTCAATGCAGGTATTTCCTTTTCAGTGAAGCTACAGTTCCCAGTAAAGAGGTATTTCTGCTGTCTCAGTCTTGAATTGGAAAACCTGTGCTACAAGTTGTCCAATTTGTTGGACTCCTGTTTTAGATGGTCCCAAAAAACCGTTCGACAGCAAATGAATTCGGCCACGAGGGGACTGGCTGAAGTGGTTTGAACTGAAAGAAAGGGCTGTTGCATACACCTGGGTGTATGTACATTTGTATGCGTCAGTGTTCTTGCCTAACTGCTTCAAAGACCAGCCAAAAACAGTCTGAATGTTGTGTGAATACTGTTTGACTTTCTTTTTTTCCCTTTGTTTCAGGATCCCCGTACTACGACAACGTGAGGCCTCTCTCCTATCCAGACTCTGACGCCGTCCTCATCTGTTTCGACATCAGCCGCCCCGAAACACTTGACAGCGTACTGAAAAAGGTTTGTTGCACGCGTTCATTCAAATAGCGATCATCAAGCCTTTGATAACCTCCGACTTTAGCCTTTAAAGTCTAAACATTCCTTTACTTTAAAGTCTGTTCACATTGATTTTCTTTGATCCGCTGACAAAGGCCATTTTGCATTTAACTGGATCAAAAGTTTAAGTCTAGAGGTCGGGATTTTTTTCTTTTGTAGTCACGTCAGATCTTGTGACACGAAGTTGCAAAGCTGTGGTGCGACGGGAAGGTGGCTGGGTCAAACCCCCGGCGCAGCTGGAAGAAGTAACGCTCTCCACTGACTGACTTTTAAACACCTACTGAGGTGCAGCCACCAGTTACTCACATGGAGCTGCTGGTGGTTAACGTCTGATGACTGTGGTCGCACTGGCTGACTCCCACGTGTCAGAGTGTGTACTGAACGTAAAGCCGGACGGGCAGCATCAGTCATCTGACTGCTGGAAGACTTTAATGGTGCTTCGAAAAAAATGTAAATTAATTGTTTTTAGCAGTAAAACGCACCTGGCATGTGCTCTTCTTTTTGTAAGGAACTTCCTGTTTTTTCGCTGATTATTTTAGGTGTCCATTGAAGTTACATATGACCAATATTTCTGGCACAAAGCCAGTCACATTTGGCCTAAATTAGAGGTCTTCACAGGTCTACATTTTGGGTCCAATCCGAAACAGACCCATGGAAATGGAAACAAGAACCTGGCGTCAATAAATTGGGTTCCAAAGAAGGAGACCCAGTCTGACAGCAACCCAGGAGCAAGAAGACATGATCTCAGTAGGCCAAATGGATCCAAAATGTGGCTGACCCAAACAGAGAATACAGACAAATAGGGCGACAACACCAACACTGACGGCAGAACGATGCCACCAATTAATGAGCAGCTGTGGTTGAAAGAGCAGCAAGACACATTATTTTTCCAGCCCATCGCAAAACACATTTTCTGTCCGGCCGTGATTATGACGCACCTCGTGATCTGAGCTGATTGCTTTTGCATTCAGATCCACTCGGGTATTAGACAAACTGGCACACAGGCCTGCGGCGGTGCCAGAGGAATCGACCCAGACCCAATCAGACTTCGGGCGTTTTCAGACCCATAGTGTGTTTACTCTGAAAGGGATAAACAAAACCTGTTCTGTTCAATTTAACTGGTAATATGTCATTTCACCACGCATCCAACTGTGTTAGCACTGGTCTAGGCTTCTAGTTAAGTGGTGTCTGTGTAGACAGCAAGTGATAGACGCACCGTACAAAACAACTTCCTCTTTGGATGTTGATGAAGTTGATCCCCTGACCAGCCAGCCGGCCCTGAGGCACATTAGCCTCAGACTAAAGCCCCAGGAGAAATACCATTGATCACAGAGCATTTATTGTTGTCAGGGAGGAAACACGGGGATTATTTGTAGTTCCTTTCCAGGATTCAAAGCGTGAGAGGCTTCAGGAAGTGGCAGCTATAACCTTTGTACTTGAAGGACAAAGGAGGCGGGGGGTGGACTCATGGGGTTTTGTGTTAGGTCTTTCTGGCCAAGATGCATATTTTAACACATATTTTAACACTTAACTGCGGTTAAATCATGATTTTCAAACATTAAGGTTGTGCTTGGTTTATATATGCTGTCTATTGGGGAAATGCTCATATCATACCTTTTTCTAGCAGCGGTGGTAGGTAACTTCCCATTTTTCTTGCTACTAATGAATACATTTAGAAGAAACATTGTTTTCTCGCTGAATGTTGCACGATTGCAAGCTTCCGTCTTTCTCCACAGTGGAAAGGGGAGATCCAGGAGTTTTGTCCCAACACTAAGATGCTGTTGGTTGGCTGTAAGTCAGACCTGCGCACCGACCTGAGCACACTGGTGGAGCTTTCCAACCACAGACAGACACCAGTCTCTTATGACCAGGTATGCAGATTAAGTGTCGTAAATGACAGCAGATATTTGAATGAACCTTTCAATTAGTAAAGCAGTTTCGTGACTGAAATCATTCATGAATAATCGCTTATCGTGCTCTACTTTAAGCCATGTTAAACCGATCCCTACGAGTGTTGATGCGAGTGCTTAAAAAAGGGGTCACCTCTTTCTAACCTGACCTGCAAGCCTTTTCTTGCAGCGGTGACCATATTTGACCTCTTCCTCCTCAGGGTTCCAGCATGGCCAAGCAGATCTCGGCACCCTACATCGAGTGCTCGGCTCAGCAGTCGGAGAACAGCGTCAGAGACATTTTCCATGTGGCCACGCTGGCCTGCATCAACAAAAACAACAAAAACGTGAAGCGCAGCAAGGCCGCCCGCGGCAACAAGAGGATTTCACACATGCCCAGTAGGCCCGACCTGGCAGCTGTGGCCTCGGACCTCCGGAAGGACAAAGCCAAAAGTTGCTCGGTCATGTGACTGATCAGGCTGAGGGGGACTGGACTGAGAGTGAGGACAGAGCACAGTGCAAGCAGGAAGCTATGGGGCAACGCTCTTTCCTGCATGTTAAAGGCCCCTTATTTGTCTGGAAAGGGGTTTTATAAGCTTCAATTCATGTACATGTTACTGGAATACTCTGCACCAATGAAAATTCAATGCGTAGTAGCGCCCCAATCCACGTGGCCCCCCACCCCACCAGATGAGGAAGCTATCTGTCAGCGGACAACCTGCTCGGGGAAGTGATCTGCTTCCCCTGGGAGGACGAAGCGGATGCGGTCGAGGCTTTCCACACCAACAGGAAATGAGCGGGAGGAGTGATGTCATTAGGAGACGCTCATTTGCAAAGGAACGGTTTCAGAACATGTGATCTCTTGAGTGCGAGCCGAAGCAGGTGATGGGGGTTTGCTGCCTGGGGGGGTAAAAAAGAGAGGAGCTGCTGTTGTTTGTGCTGGATCAAAGACCTTTTGCTCGGAGGGCCTATACAACTCGTCACTGTAGTTTGGAACTGATTCACTCTCACCCCTGCTCCTGTAACTGTTAGTCTGTGTGCGGAGGAGGTTAGAAGAGGAATTTCTTAGTCCTGCGCAGAGTGAACCTGACGCTGTTCGTCCCCTGTCTCTGATATGTTGTTGGTATAATGTGAAGTCATTGGTGTGTAACTGCATCATTGTTTTATTTTTGCTTCATCCTGATGAGTTTCAGCCACGAAACAGCTGATCCTAGGACCTGAACGATTCCTGCTGTTTGATTCACACAGCCATTCTGTGGCCGTTTATTTCACCTCAGCTATAGATACAAAATGATTCTCTGAAGACAGATTATCCTAACTGTTCTCTAAACTGGCAGGTTTATGGACTCCTCTGTATCATACTGGGGAGCCATAAGCAAAATGGCTCAAAGCTGTTTTCTGCCGCTAGCATTTGGCCAACAATTCCTGAAGTCCAGTAATAATAATAATAATAATGATAATATACAAATGCAGTTTGGCCTTTCAATTCCACCAATTTGTGACACTGTTTTGAAATTAGAAATCAGAAATAAACTTGCATAACATGCATTGAAACCCTTAATGGCCAGAAAGCTTTAGTTGACCAACACTTAGCAAGTGAAAATGTAAGTAATTGTGTAAACTGATAAGTGCTAACAGGCTGACAGCCAGTTTGAGCGATGAGTCATTTTCCACTGCACTTTAGGGAGGGAGTGGAAATGAAAGCAACAATTAAAGCTTGTTCATTAGGCTCTGAAAACATCAGAGTTCTCTGCTTTGGATTTCGCTGAAGTGTTCAGACTCTGCTGTTGGGTAAAATCCTTAGAAAGGCCCGGTCATGCCAGCAATTAAAACAAATGAATAAAATAAATTCTTTCCAATGGAATTGCTGCAATTAGTGGATTCGCTCACGGGGAAGGAAGTTTATCTGCGCACATTTTGCTGCAAGTTCAACATTGGTAGTCTGTGCCTTTTGACCAATAGTAAACAGTCTTGACAGCCCTGACTTTTGAGAGTCCAAAATTGAGGAAGCTATAGCTTGGTTGCACCGTTCCCTTTTATTTATCCACCTCTGTCGGAAGTAGAAACTGCTCCAGAAAAGCGCAATGGTTTGCAGACAGTTATGAGACAGGAATCGATGGTACACATACGTTTCTTTGAATAAACGGTGAACTTATTTTCCCCGTTAGTGACCAAGCTAACCAGCTTGCTAAATGACACTTAGCAAATGTAATATCTTTATGTTTTCGTCAGACAGAACAAGCAAATAAAAGACATCACAGTGGGCTTAGAGAAATCGTAAATTTTATAGCCTAAACGACTAAACAGTTAACCGTGAAAATAATATGCAGACGAGTCAATAATGAAAATGATTGTTAGAGCTACTTTATAAACTGACACGAATAATACTGAGAACAGAATGGCTGGGGGGAGTAAATGGCACAGAGAGAAAATAGAAAGAAGCTCAGGGAGCTATTGTGTCTGCGTAGTACAGTAGTTTACAATATCCCTCACCTTCTAGAACACCATATTTGGAAAAGACGAGGAAAAGGATTCCGCTGTGCCACTTTCTGGTGTGACCAGGCCTTAACTCAAATAGGATGATTGTATTTTTTGATTTTATTTTTTATTCGTTGATTTCAGCGTTTGGGTATCGTGACCCTCAGGCCTGTGGGGCTCATTTGAAATACGTCATGACGTAAAATGCAAATAGGTGTCAATTTGAAAATTCGACTATTCTAAAGTCTTGAGAAACAGTGTTTTTTAAATTGGTGGTTATTCCTCTAACAACAGTGCAATTAAGGAGCTGTTTTAAATATCAACGGTATTGATGCACTTTTAATGTAATTTTTCAAACTTCCCATTTAGCACGTTCAAATGCCAGTGCTGTCACATTTGGCAGCTCAGTGGCCCAACTCTTATCTTCATTTTCTAAGCTGTTGTCTCTTCCCCGTGTACATTATCACGTTTTCTTGAATGTTGATGTCACCTTCAAATGTCTTCACCAATGTTGTCGCCGCAATATTTATTGAATTATATATTTTCCCTTTAGAATAAATGCAAATGCAATTAAAGAGAAGCGTGTTTAATGTTCATTGAGAGGAAACATGATGTAAATTGAAGCCATAGTATTGTGATCTTTCAGTTCATAACTTATGGATGTAGTCAGAGGTTTATATTCTCCTACATGGAACTTAATTGATATGTGAAACATTGGGCTCTCTAAGGCTACATTTACACATCTCACAAAAATATCTGATTCACTTTAAAGGTTTTGCTCATGCACAAACATGGAAAAAACACATTGAATCTGGTTTCTTCACGTCATAGTTTTGAACCACAGTAGTAAGGCTGATCGCAATCCGATAGTACAGATCATATTTTTCTGACCATTGTGTCACTGGGCTCTCACGAGGTCTCACACTTTCCTCTGAGCCGAGGTAACAGCAATCATTTCTGCACACGTTCAGGCTGCTATCAAGGGCATTTTCTTTTTTTTCCCATCTTTAAAGTTGAATTCATATGGAAAGCAATAGCTTGAGTTAGGATTTTTTCCAATTGAAATCACATGGGGATCGATTGGAGGTAATTAGACTGCGTGGTTATTCAATTGTAAACCAACAAGATCTTGTGTACACAGGAATCAGATATAGGTCCAGGCAGGAAAAACATGCTCTCAACAGAAATCAGATGTGGACTTCAGCACATGTGGTGTAAACAACTTAATTCCGGACACATATGTATGTTTATGTAAAGAGCTTTGCAATCATAGCAATGATACACAGGTGTCTGCTTTCTGAGGGTAAAAATTGGACATAAAATACCTCCATGAAGGAATGCAAAAACGCTACCGTTTCAGAGATCAAATTGATTTATTATCTAAAAGGAAAGGCAGTTGAAGAGACTAAAAAGTATAGGTGCACACCGTTTCGAGGAAGCCTGGAAACTGTAGAAAAACAGTGCTCGCCGTTTTCAGATCGAACGTGCCCAAGTTGTCTACTTAAATTCACAAAAATGGGGCTTGGGTATTAAATCTAAACTAGTTCTGAATTAGAGGTTATTAAAATTGATGTGTATTTGACCTCAGATAAGGTACATATTGGGTGTGATTTGGATGAGAAATCTTTAGTTTTCCTTCATCTTTTAATTTGACTCATTTGGACAAAGGACGCACCTGTGATCTATTGCCATGATTGCACAGGTGTGGCCTATATGAGGCTTGTTAGTTTCCTGGTCTGTAACACTCAGACAAAGCCTTGCATCTGAAATGATGGTGGTTTTTAGCCTTTGTTTGTTCTCACCAACAAAAGCTTTTCACAGTACACACACATGCCTGGAGCCCTATTGCCAGTGAATTTTTCCCAGTGAATTTATATGTGCCTTGGTGGATTATGCAAAGTTTACCTTTGTCCTCATCCAGACTGTGTAGGGTGGTTTATTATTTGTAATGACCCAGTTAAATGGAGAATGAGACGTGAGCTTGTGACAGGAAGGTTTACTGATGCCCGGGTGGGGAATGAGCACTAGTCAACAGTTCTAAGTCCTCTGCTGGGGCCTGTTCTTCCTACGAAGATAACTGAGTTACCTTGATTCGATTCTTGATGATTTGACACGAGCCTGTTTTTTTTCCCCCAGTTCTTAAAGGCTGGCTTAAAGTTTAAATGGAGCTGTTGTCATAGCAACATGTCCTTAAGCCCAAACCTGCAAACATTCAGTGTATTCACAGTTATCTGGACCAAGACTTCTCAACTTTTGTTCTGTTATTTAAACACAAACGTGTCAAATTTCATATCACAAGTATAAATTGTTGGACTAAAGCAATTTTACTTGAAACGGAGTCGTTTTAATAAATGATTATGATTACTGAACTCAGTTTACTCGAAGTTTGCCATACAATTTGAGCTCTAAAGTTTAATCATGTTTATGAGAGATTTTGGCGGTTTCATTTCATGGTTAAAATATGGTTGATGTACTTCCTGCTGCTCGGCAGTAAAGTGTGCTCAACATAGTGCTTATTATGGTCTCAACTCTACTCATGTTGCCTTTATTTAAAAAGAGAGGGCACTGGCATTCAAGATAACTGAATCCGAGATTAACAAATCAAACAATTGAACTGCGTCCAAAGAACCAAATGAACTAGAGAATTGACTAAATCAAGTTGGCTCGCTAACGTTACGTTCGGTTACGTTAGCTTGAAGAGCGGGGTCCAGCGCTAGTGGAGTTACACATCAAAACAAGTTACATGTACAGCAGCATATACAAGAAGAACATAGTGCGCTTACGGAGCATACTGGAAAAAACTAATCACTGTAGATGGCATACTGAATGGGTTAAAAAGGTATTTACACAACAGGGTTAACATTCGCATCTTCAGCTCTCAGTACAACAACAGAATTTCCTTTCAGAAAAGATAAGTTATACTTGAGTCCTTGGAAGTCTCAGTGAAAAGCAGGTTTTGTAGCAAGCTGAATGGAACAAAAAGCTCTCTGTCTGCTTGAAAAAGCTCCAGTATCAGTGGAAGTAGACAATGACGTGCAGGCCGTGGTCAATTCCCTGGGGCTGCCGAGCATGCGAACTGCTTTTCCTCACACAGCAAGCCTATATATCCTGTAATGACTTCATCACATATGTGAGGTCTGAGACGTATTAGGTCGTCAGGGGCAGGAAAACAGGGCTGTCAGGTGAAAAATAAATGTCTGAGATGAAAGACGCTCAACTGTGCTCCTTTGGGCCGTGTGCAGGAAACCTTTTTTTCGAGTAACATGCATTTATTAGATATTAGATTTATGTCTCATTTGTAAAGTCTTAAGATTCTAAGTGGACAGGCTTACTGAAGCTACAATATTCAAATGTGCTTATAAAAAATCTCTTGTAGATTTTACTTCAAGTCTATTTGTTCAAATTTATTCTTTTTGCTTGCCAAATTAAGTTATAGTTCGACATTTTGGGTACTGTGCTTATTTGCTTTCTTGTTGAGACTTAACATAAAGCTGCCGCAGACAACCGGTTAGCGTACCTTAGCACACAGCCTGGAAATAGAGAAAACAGCTAGCCTGGCTTCGTCGAATGGCGCCTACCAGCACCGCTACAGCTCACAAACTGAAGTTACTGCGCCCGTACAAGACATTGTCAGGCACATAACCCCCTTCTTGAATGGATTAAAAACGAACAAGATTCGACGTGTTAATTAGTGAAGTTTAGAGGTGCTGGTAGGCAGTTTCCAATCTTTGTGCTACGCTAAGCTAACAGGCAACTGGCCACAGCTTCATAATTAGTGTACAGACACGAGAGTGGTGTCGATCTTCTCTTCTAACTCTCCGAAAGAAGGCGATAAACATATTTCCCGGGTTTTCCTTTCAACTTTGAGAGCTGTTCCTGCATTCATATAATGTTAAAGTAGCATCACATTATTTCAGCAAAGCAAAAGCTGTCATCTGGGTGTCAGTCCTTTAGTAACAAACAGCAAGGGCTCCTTTCCACAATCGGTTTTGCTTCTATATTCACCAGACACACAAGTGAGCAGATGTAGATCATGTAACACTTTCTCCACCCAGAGCGTAGCCTCATAAACCCGAATGTGAGCATGTCTAACATGTTGAGCATTTGAGTGACGGACGCATTTGGAAAAACCTGCTATCTTGCCATTATTGCCTCCATTGTTGCTCTTTTTCATACACTCTGACATGCACACATATTTGAATGGTGATGTCCTGGCAAGTTCTCTGAAGCATTTGGGGAAATGTATAAAGTAGAATAAGGCAGGGTGGGGAAGAGGGAAACCACACAAACTGAATTACAACAAAGCAACTTACTGAACACCAGAAATGTATTGCATATAGGCATATAAAAATATACGCACGTTTTCCCCAAATGCACAGTGACAGAGGCAGAGCATATATGTTCATTTACGTTTTCATCTTGAAATATTTCACCGCTGACTCACTGTGATATTATAGAAGTAGATCTGACTCTGACCCTTACAAAAAACACAATATATCTTTAACTTTAATACTACAGTTGGGTCCAGCCTGTAGTGGTATTTAGCCTGACCCAGATCCTGTAATAAGTAAGGAATCCCACTAAAGCAGAGAGCCTGAGCACAGCTCTGGTCTTAAAACACTCCCTATGGGTGGGATGAGCTGGCAGAAAATCAGTCTTTAGCATGTCTGCAGTCCACCCTGTCCTGTACTCTATGTGTCCCACAACGCCTCATGTTACCCGGCCATGCTGTATAAGTAGGTGAGGTGAAGTGAGCTAATCCATTGAATGCAGATGTACTGTGAGCTATTTCCACCGTTCTCCCAAGGTTGTGTTCTAATGATTTGCAGCTGGTCAGATAAACAGAGTGGGTTTTTTTTAGCCTTGCTAGCATTGTGGCTCTAGGAATAGCAATATTGGTTGGTCCACCATTTTGGTCCAGAATGAAGTCCCTCAACAACTATTGGATGGACCGCCATGGAATTTTGTACAGGCATTCATGGTCCTCAGAGGGTGAATCCTACGGACTTTGGTGAGCCTTCTGACTTTACCTCTAGCACCACCATGAGGTTGACATTTTTTTTAGTTAAATGTCTCGAAAAACTATTGGCTGGATTTCCTTGAAATTTAGTGCGGATATTCGTGGTGCCCAGAGGACAAATCCTCATGACTTGGTAGTCCCTTGACTTTTCTAGCGCTACCAACAACTATGAGACAAAATTTTTATACTGATATTCATGGTTTCCAGAGGTTTAACCTTAATGACTTTGGTGAGCCCCTGGCGTTACCTCTAGCACTGCCATGAGGTTGGCACTTTTAGTTTTAAGGGAAATATCCCGAGAATGATTGGATAGATTGCCATGAAGTTTGGTTCAGTGAGTGAATTTAGTGATCCCTTAACTTCTCATCTACCCTCATCATCAGGTCAAAGTTTGTCCAATACTTTGGTTTATGACCAAATACCTGTATATCTGAAAACATCCCCATCAGCTTTAGCTGTACTTTGCTCTTAATGCTGAATAAAAAATGTTAGCATGCTAACACGCTAAACTGCGGTGGCTAACATAGTAAACACTATACCCGCTAAACATCAGCCCGTTAGCATTGTCACTGTGAGCAAGTTGGCACGCTGACGTTAGCATTTAGCTCAAAGCACCACTTTGCCTTAGTATAGTACCATCTCACAGAACATGGCTGTAGCCTCTTAGCCTTGTTTAATATAAAACTCCCTGACAAATAGACTGACACAGGCATGACTCACATACACATACAGCGGTGGCATTTATGAGAGAACTGTGACAAGAAGCCACTCCTATTTGGCACATGTGAAAAGGTTGAGCTCCATTGTAGCCTTTGGCAGCACAGTCCCAATAGACAGAAAGTCTTTGAAGAAAAGAGATTAGAGAATCTTGTCGTCATATTGCTTTGTTTTCACCTGCCTTCCAGTCCATTAATCTGACAGGTGACAAACGGCGTGCTTTGAAACGGAGCTGGAAGGTGTTAGTCTTTTTCCAGAATGCCATTCCCCATTGGACATTTTTCTTAATTTCACACAAATAAGTGGAGCATAAAAAGCTGGAGTTTTTGTCATTCTGATTGCTTATTTGACTTTGATTCATAAGGGCAAAATCTGTAAACTATCCTAAGACCATTGTAAACTATCACTCAGGATTTCCCGTATGTGCAGTTTTGATAAATAGTTTTAATATTAAGCCAAGACCCTTTTCCCACTCCAGTGCAAAACATTTCCTAATCTGTCTGCAAAAACAGGCCTTAAGAGAGAAGGACACTATTCATCAGTATCTTCGTGGGAGCGAAGAGGCTTTTTTTTCGTCTTGGTTATGAAATGAAATTGCTTGGACGAACTGTTATGGCAAAAACAACAACTCGATTGAGCAGGAATGATCATCTATCACCCGCATATTGCTTTTTACACACAATCGACTGTCTGATATTGAACCGGGTGAAGTCAAGGCTGCGGTGGAAGCGAGCTGTTGTGTTTCACGCAACAGCTCAATAAAGCAGAAGTCATCGCTGCTCGCCCCCAGAATGTCCTCACACGCCCTTTAAATTCTCTGAATGTAATTCTGCAGGCTTCCCCAAGTAGTCAGTACGTGTCTGTGAGACCAGCCGCTAACCTCAACCCCCACGCAGCTTTCCTCTTTTCCTGCAGGACCAGCTGGGATGGACACAGACTGGGAGCGTGTAGATCAATAGGTCTAAACTGGTGGTGCAGCATTGTTTCCCCTCAATCCGCCTGCCTCAGACAATCAGTCATGCACAGCTGTAAAATAGAGACAGGCTGAAAGCAAAACAATGGGCGTTTTTACAGAAAAAGCTTGTGCTGGAATCGGTCTGAAGGTCTTGAGAAAAGAGGATGAAGGGAAGAACGTGCTCCCCGTGGCTCTGAGTCGTGCAAACGGCTTGGGCTTAGTGACAAGCCTTTGGTTCATTATGAATGAACTGGTGCAACGCGGGGAAAATGTGGCTTAATCTAACATGCTGACACAAGTAGGCAAAGTAACAGTGTGGAACCGTACGCAAGAGTGGCTTTAAAATCAGATAAGGCTTCAGCTGAATTTCATGACGCGAAAGCCAGATTTTTTTTTTTCTTAAATGTATAGGTAATGTACAAATGTGTCCACATGTTCAAACCTGCATGTTTAGCGTTATCAGATGTGCTATCCTAAAGAGAAAGGTGTGTCATTTTTGTAAATTGGTAAATGCTTTTCACTAAAAAGTACCGTTTTTCACTTTAGCACTCATGCAATCCACCAAAGCTGAAAAGTTATTTTTCCCACATTGGCTCGCTGCTGCCCTTTGAAGAAGAATGTGGGAACAATGGGAAAACCTTTTCATGCTTCATGGTGGAATATTTCTGTGGCGACCTGCAGGGTGGCTTCCAAATAACCAGAAAAGTTCCTGACTCATGTTTTACTGGATACACGGTTTGCCAGTAAACTAGCTAGTGCCAGATATTTCAGGGGGTTTTGGCTTTGACTAAAACTCTCAAAGCTATTTTGACATTTAAACTGCATTTGAATACTTGACTTTCCTTACAACAGTTTTTTTATATTCCAATGAACTAGATTCCTTCGTCTTTCTCCACTCCGGTCTGGTTTGCCATATGTCTGATCCTCACCGTGGGCAACATCCAGACCACTGACCTCCTGCGTCTCTCCTCTCCTTCCCATCTGCTCCCCGGCTTGGCCTTTTTGGTCAGTGGCCAAGTGTTGAATGACTCAACACATGTCTGAGCATGTTGTAAGGGAAAAGTCCTCATCGCCTGCTTAAGCTCTAATATCATTAATATCAGTCAACATCATGTGGGCAGGAGCTGCTAGGGACATAAACACGTGTTCTTGCAAAATAACCAACAGGACAACCTTATATTTTACACCTAAACGAGCTTCGTCTTAGGTTCCAAAAGGACCTCATGACCCTAGCAAGTTATCGTGTAAATTTGACTATCATTAATAGTTGATTTTTATTTTAAAGACCATGAGATTAGCTGGAGTTTGATTATACAGAAATGATATGCCTGTATTTCAAGCATGTAGTTTTGCAATTCCTTTTGTCAAACACTCATTTATAAATATTAGACATCTTCCGGGATCCCTTCTGCTTATTAAGTAATGTCACGTGGGGCGCCCGACCACCAACGCTAAGACCTAAAGAAATTCAGAATATAACGTTAATGTTTAAAAGTATACAGAAGGGATTCTGTATAAATCTAGGGATTAAGCTAGCTCGTGTTTTCTACATGTTTCCGATGCCAATTTCTGATAAATACCGACACATTCTACCTTTTCAGATAGGTGTTTTTGCTCTTTTACTGCGAACGAAAGAATGCAAACGCAATTACTGTGCGTATATAATGATTGCGCAGCTGTGGTTTCCCTTTCATTCGCTCGACACATTTGTAATTTGTGATTCAGCCAGCGAAGCCATTTACAGTGCACTTCTTCTCTTCTCTTCTCTACATCTTTTCATGCAGCCTCTCCTTCAGGCTTTAACCTTGTCAACCTCAGCCATCACCACTTCCTGTCCAGCAGTCCCAGACTTGGCTTTGGCCCAGACACACACACACACACACACACACACACACACACACACTTGGGTCATAACTAATCCAAATTCCAGCCGTTCTTAATGAAGCATTAACGCCGGTGAGTGTTTGTTTATTTTATTAGTTAATTTGCAGTATCTCCATGAGCCGAGGACCCCCTAAAGATTAGAGAAAGTGGAGCATCACAAAAATCACTTAGTGTGTGAGTGTGTGTGTGTGTGTGTGTGTGAAAGAGAGACAAGAGTGAGTCCACCTTCCTGCTGAGTGTGTTTACTTCACCAATAATAAAAAAGCACCCAGAACTCCCACCTGCTCTGATTAGCATGAAGCAGCTCCGGATGGGTCCCTGGCATGCCCGCCACCCATCAACACCCCATCACACACACACACACACACACACACACACACACGCTCACACCTCCCTATCCAAACCTCCTACTGCGCCACTTATTCTCCATTGAGGCAAAGACGCTTATCAGTTGTCAGCCACTCCCGGTGTGCTGCAGAGACCCTGCTGCGTGTTTGTTCTGCTGAGCTGTAACTCAATTTGCTTAGAAAATCGCATTTTTGCTCACGGACATTGTTTTCTTCTGATGAGCCGCGAATGTCTTGAGATCCCATTCTGCTCGTAAAAAATGGGACCTACGACAAGTGTTCATTGTCACAGGATGAAATTGTTGCCCCCGAGTCCCACGCAAACGGGCTCATTGTGCAAGTGTCTGTGGTGTGTGCCTCGATTTGTCAGCGCAAGTGCGTGTTGTGTAGGCCACAGGAATAAATACGCTACAGAAGGATTCACGCCTTCATGAGATTAGAGAAACATCCTGAGTGAGAACACGTGTTGTGGTGTATAAGTAGCACACAGATGAAGCTTGAGGTGAAGCTAAACATCTTAACATATTATTTATGCACGTTTCAAAGATGGTTCACACCTAATCATCTACTTCTTTATCAAACGTATCCATTTTGCCCTGTCCCGGGCAATTAAATCACAATTACATCCCTGGTGCGGCTGTTTGTTAACGGCCTGTAATGCACTCAGATGCATAAGCTCAGCAGAAAGCCTCTCAAAATTGTTTTTGCATGAGAGGGGAGGGCAGACCCTTGCAATGCGGAGTCGACCCAGAAGGAAGAAAGACACAAAGAGAAAGAATCTGATTATAATTTTTTGTTATGTTGCTCTCAAAACTGAGAGAGAGACTTTAAAAGTACACATTCAAACAATTCTGATTGTTGATCACAGATAAAAAGGCAAACACGCCCCTAAACTGTGGGCGTCTGGTGTCTCAGCACAGGGGCTGGGGGGTGGGAGAACTCCTCTGGGATCCTTCATGTGCTGATGGAGCAGCGGGTAGAGATGCACCATCATTAGCATAACTGTTTACAAAGCCGATCAACCTCCTGCCAAGGTCAGATATGGACCAATCAGGTGTCAGTCAGTACGTTTTTTTTATTTTTTTATTTCCATGGTAACACAGTTTTTTTGTGAGCTTGGCATTGGGCTAAACCTTAACTTCATGAAAAGAGGTTTCCTCTTCTCAGATGGATTACTTTCAATCAATTTAGATGCCTGAAGAGGTGCAACCGCCTTTTATAAGAAAAAGGTAAATATTGGACAGCAATCGCTTTTCATTATATCGTCCCTTAGTTATTAGCTCATGGCCCAAATTGAAATCAATTGGGTCACAAGATAATAATGGTTTCAATGGAGAACTGAAATCCCAACAACCATTAATATTTTGCACAAACAATCCCAGAGGATGAATCCTACTGACTTTGGTGGTTTTCTGACCTTTCCTCTAGCGCCACCAGCAGGTCGACATTGTTGTTTGTTTGTTTTTAGTGGAAGGTTTTAGTTGGGGCACTTTTGTGAAATGGTGTGGTGACAATCTCTTCAAGTTGGGTGCAACTAACTATTGATTTTACACACACCCGTCAGCGACAACATCACACATGACGAGCGCGTGGAAACCCTCGCCTCTTTCAGCCACTCGGAAACGGAGACAGCCCGAACATTCGAAGCTCTGTTCAAGAATTCTAGGAGTGAAACAGAGGGGGCTGAGTTCTTAATGTGACCAACATATCATGACGTAATCAATGAGCATATTGAACCTGCCCGAGCCAGTCTTATGCTCCACCTGCCTGAAGAACATTACTCTTAATTCCTTTATTTCCTCTGCTAATTCCTCGTAGGGTATTTCTTTGATTCTATTTTATATTCTTCAATGCGTATGGCCTCATTAGCGTGTGTATCCTTTATCCAGTTTCTAAAGCTTATAGCCTTTGAATGTTCTGTTTTTCTTTGTTTCCCTATCCACTGTGTGTGTATCTGTTGATCTGGGTGGGCGAGCTGCTGCATACGATCGCACTTACTGGGGTAAATAAAGTTGTATTTAACTGAACTATGTAAACATTATACCTCCTAAACATCAGCTTGCTAGCACTGCTTTTAGCTCACAGCTCCTGTGCTTAAATGCAGCCCCACAGAGCCGCTAGCGTGGCTGTAGAGTTATTATTCCCTGCCGGAAATCATCCTGCGACCCCTTGTGGAGGTAGCCCCCCCACCCCCAGGTGGGGAACGACCGCACCAAAAGCTCCGTTAGCATTCATTGTCTGAGACAGGTGTCGTTTCTCTTTCCTCTGGAAGCTGTGTGCTTTAAAATGCACATGGTAACATTTTGGGCCCATGGAGCTGATTTTATAGAGCAACTTCACCAAAATACAAAAGAACAAAAGTCACAGTCCCGTCTTAGCACTTCCTATTTTCAGGAGGCGAAGCAGACTTTTACTTTTATAGCAGTTAAGCTGTGTACATTACGTGGCTTTGCTCAGCCTGTGGCAGCCACACATGTACAGTATATCACAGGTGATGGGTGGAATTCCTCCTTAAAGAACTATTAATATACTTTTGACCACTTAATTGAACTATATGCATGTCTGCTCCATTAGTAGGGCTAAAGCAAATGCTACTAATTACTTGCACTAAAGATTTTTTCTGAAGCCATTGCAGTGTTTTGAACATATAACGATGTGAAGGGTCAAAGTGTACGCTCAGTAGCTCTGTCTTCTCTCTTCCACTTTAAGCCAGCTAGATAATATCTCCTAAGCCTGGTTAAAAAAATACAATAAATGAAACTGTCAAGGTTAGGTGGGCCAACACACACACACACACACACACACCACACTGCGTGTAGAGATTAGAGGTGAGTCCATCGGGTTGTGCTTATCAGCTGTGTGCAGCCTACTGACTCTTCACCTATCAGTCATCTCTGAGCAACGCCAAAGATTGAGGATGGATCACAGATGGAAGAAGCCACAGCAACACTATTATTAGAAACCTTACTAGAAATGTTCCCATGCATGGTACCAGAGAGGAGCGAGCAGCTTGTTGAGCTGAGGGGATGCCGGCGTGAATCTTTGCTTTTGCTTCACCATACCGCCAAAAGTTACTTTTTTAACGAATGTGCTCATTCGGGTCAAGGCGAAACGAGAAAGCTGCGGCACTCCTTTGTGTATTTGAGGAGATACCTCTGGTGACGGTGTCGGTGCAGAAAAGGATTGGGTAGCCATTAGAAAAAAACAAAAACAATATCAAGGCTCTTCTTTTAACGCTGGGACACAAAGGAGTGCAGCAGCTTCTTTATTCAAGCAGCAGTTCATCTGCGAAGAAAGAGAGTTTGTGCGAAAGATGAAATTTCTTCAGACTTTGTAAGCCAACATAAAGCACATGCTATGTAATCATGATGGATTAGGTGGGTTGTAAATGTAATATAATCGTCTTGCTATTTTGTTGTTGCATACAGAGAGAAACAGACGGCGAGTCAAAGTGTGACTGCACTCTTTAAATGACAAAAATTAACACATTTGACACTCTTATGTGAATAAAGAGATACTAGTAGCACTCCAGGACATTGCGATTGGTGTATCCATTGTGCACTTTATTTGAAAATGTACTTGTTCTCTGCATGATGAGTGTAATAAAGCCTTTTAGTTCAGTAAAAGTGTGTCTGAGTACCTCCTAACATAGGAATCCTGTGCAGCTGCCAGTTTTCTCCCCGAGCTGCTCGACAGCCAAAAGCAATTAAACCTCAGCGAGTATGTGGATGACTCAAAGTCCCTGCGAGGTGGGGGCCCAAAAACTGAAACTCAATTAAACAAGGGGAACACTGTACCTCCGCTGTCATTCTGCATATTTCAAGGCGAACTCTCGGGATTTCCCCCGCCATCTGGAAAATTAAGAAATAACCCAACAAAAAATCCCGACGGCATTTTCGAACATCATCTAATCGGGTATCTTAAAAACACCTGAAAGATCATGTGTAGGTCATTATCTTTAAAAGGCACTAAATATTTGGATGTCTTTTATGTTTAAATGTATGTGATGGCTATGGACCCTGATGGGGAATGGTCTCCACCCAGAAGAAGCGACAAAGGAAACCTCAAATATGGAATATACTGTAAAACAGGATCCAAAAATCGTTCAACAAAGGCTGATCCAGCTGCAAAATAATTCACGAGCTTCACTCCCTCAGGCCACAAAGAGAAGATTTGGGGATTTCATATGAGATCCCTGACTTAATGTTACATGAGTTCTGGGTAATGCAGCTCCAGAAATTCAAACGGTTTCGTCCGGGCGGCCACTTGGGGCCACCGAAGTGTGAAATTGTCTTGAACTGCATCAAGAATCTTCTTTGACGAATGTTGAACGACGCCTGCAGGAAGTGAAAGCTCCCCATTCTGAGAAAGCTGGATCAACGTTAAACCTTTTGCCCCGATCCTTCCTCAAGTGTGCTTCGCAATTGCATTGGTTAACGTGAGCGTACCAAGGGCAGTTTACTGAAGTCACACTGTTGTATTTCTGGCAACTAAACTCATTAAATTTCAAGCACTTGTCTCTTGCTTCCATTTGCTGCTGCCGGTATGTGAAATTGCCTTGCGCTCCTTTAACATCAGCCACTCAAAGAGGTCCCCTAAAAGATCCCTTCATGGTCCCATTAAATGAAAAATGCCTTGTTTGTGTTGTTACCTTGTGTTCCTGGGTGAATAGTGAATGTATGCCAAAAACGGTGTGAGAAAATTCACAACTTTCCTAAAATGATCAAAAATGCTCCGAGCTAACCCTCCCCCAAACAGCGGTCTTCCAATCATAGCTTAGCAACAGTAACCAGGCACAGCAGGCCTGAGAAGTTTTGGATTTCTACCATTGATGTATTTTGCTGAACTATTTTTCATGGCGCTCTAATACGAGCGATACTCATTTCAAATTCAAGAGTTTGGTGTTTGCAATGACAAAAGCCAAAAACATGTAAGGAACAGATTAAACCGAGCGTTTGTCTGCTCCAACGTAAGCTTCAAATGTTAGCATGTCTGGCTAAATAGCCTACTCTCTAGGTAGGCTAGATAGGTAGGAACCTTGTGTTACTTTCAAAGCCAAGCAGTACATAACTACATTATTTGGTGGGGTTACAGGTTACATTAGGAAAAGCCCCACATGTAAATATATCTAAATGCATATTAAAGAACCTTTTTTGAGGGTTCAAGTCTGCCAGCTGGAACCATTAACGAGACAGAGTTTTTAGCCAACTATTGGAGTTAGCGTTAATTAGTAAGCTAGCTACAGCTGACAGCAAAATTGACGATTGTGGGCTAGAAATACAAAACTGCTTTTGTCTATCTCCATCTGAAATCCAATCAAAGTTATCATTGTAAACTGTATGCATGCAGTGCTAAAATGGCAAGCTTTGATTCTACCAAATCGAGGTTTAGCATAAAAATAAATGTGGTTCTTAGCACCAAGCTTAAATTATTTTTGTTGCTTTCTCCACTTTTCCCAAAGCAGGAAAAGAGCCTGAGTCAGGCATCTGCAGGCACAGAGCTAATCCTTGGCTAATGTTTACCCCAAAAATAAAAGATTAATGTGTTTACCTTCTTCAAACAGGAGGATAAACTGGTAAATGTTTGTTTTTGTCATCACTGATTTTAATCTAGGAGTCACACGTGTGTCATTTTTTAGTGACAATTCTTTCTTTGTGCGCTCGAGCATAAGAGGAGTTTTGATTTGACTCCATGTAGATGTCAAGGTTTTTATTTTGAAAAGGGTAGGCAGTTAATGTGTTTTACATAATACAGCCAGTTAGACTGATTCTCAAGAGGGGTAGTTGAACAAAAGCAAAAGCGTAGTAAGAATAAACTTAAGAAATAAAAATGACTCAATTCATTTGGTTTTTATTTTTTAAATTATTCTTTTTCTTCATTTTGCTGAAAAATATGATCACGATGATATAAAGGACAAAGATTTTTTTGCAGCTCCTGGTTCAGCATGAGGACGAAGTTGACTTCAATGGCTGCAACACTAATCAACAACTACAATAATAACAAGCCACAATGATGACACTAAAAACGTTTTCCAGGACATTTGCCAGGGGCAATTACTTTCGTACCTACTGCCAGTAATATATGTTGTGTGCACAAAAATTCTCAGAGGAATCTCTCCCGCACACACACTCAAAACACACCAAAAGGCAGTACCTCAGCATTATTAATAATGGATCAAAGGAGACCATGTAACCCAGCAGTCATCCATGCTTTGCATTGATCCATGTAAAGCATTTGGTACTTGGGGAGCGCTGATACGTGACCTTGTGGATTGGATTAACAAGAAAAAATAATCTCCCATTCAGCAATGATCCACGGGTCCTTCCTGGAAATTGGTCTAAATGTCGTGAATGACATGTTTTCCAATGCATCAAATTAAATAAATATACCAGAATTACTGTCCTGCAGTTGTATGCCTCCACCAACCGGTCAAGTGGCAGTTTACATCCATTTCTTTCCAGAATCATATATTATATATGTAGCGAATACTTTTTGAATAACATAGATAAAGTGTCTTGTTTTTTTTGGCTAAATGGAACTCCAGTGCGTTCTTCTTGGGTTATGGCCAAAAACATGTTTTGTGCGGTCACAGTGACCTTTGACCACCAAATTCTAATCAATTCATTCTTGAGTCCAAATGGACGTTTTGTGCCAATTTTGAAAAAATTCCCTCCAGGCGAGATATATCGCGTTTCACGAGAATAGGACGGAAATCCCGAAATCTTTTGCCGGCGCGGAGACATAAAAACTGCAGGACTGGTTTTGATTCTTGGATTTTATTTTGCCATAAAAATGCACTTAATCTTAAGAGAAACGGCCCTTGCAACTTAAATATTAAAGATAAAGCCAACTTTATTGTCTTTTGTTTACAATGCAAGTTTAAGGGAGAAATAGTGAAACTGGAAGCCTTTGACAAGTTATGAAATGCTGTTTCACTCTATTGCTGACAAGAATGTAACCAAGGGCCAGCTTGCATTCAAAATTTCACAACCAGGAATCCAAAAGGAATTTTTTTCTTTATCCACTTTTTCTGAAAGCCTGTGTGAGTGAAAACATGCCCCTTGCCAGCTCCCCCCTTTTGTCACTTTTGCCAAAATCTTTGAAATCCTTTGACTTCCAATGAATTCTCAGGCTTTTACTTCCATTTAAAGTCTGCGCAGCCTTTCAATGTCATGAATGTAGTTGTATTAAAGTCGAACTGAAATTGAAATGATTTTGAATGAAGAAATCAATACACAGTATATCTCCTTGGTGTTTGTTTTGACTTGTGTACTTATTTGGTCAAAATGGCTGATTGCTGAAAAAACGAAATTTGAATTGAATATATTTTTTCGGCATTGACAGCGCCCCATACCATACGTTAGTGTTCTCCAGTTGGGTGTTAATTTGATTGCATCATCTGTGTGGGCGAACACTAAAAAAACAGCCAAACAGGCAGTTAGCCAGCTCTGGCCAGTGTTACTACCTCTTTGTTTAGTAAGAAGTCAAGGTCCCGATCTGTTTGTGTAGGCCTACGTGACTGCATGTCATGATTCGAATCAAGGGGCAACATGTACTGAGTACTGAGGTTACAAGACTGCCTGTTGCTGTGTGTTTGGACTGTCTGGTCATTTGCCGTCACCACAACTGGACCCATAGAGAGAGACCTCTAATGCTAGCTAAACATGCTGTATATCCTGTATGTACTGTATATGCTTGTATAAAGCAGGACAAACACAACACTGAGTCTGCAGGGGCTGCCCATGACTCAGCAGATTTAAAGGGAATCAGTGCTAGCATTACCAAGCTAGACTAACTAGCTTCCACTTTCCAAGTGGCGATCTCTTCACACAGCCTGCCATGCATTTCTCAAAGATGGGAACACACGTCCACATTTATGAGGAGGTCATGTGACCTGACACCTATCACATTCGCCACAGATATCATATTAAACACACGATCTTTACTGTTTCATAAGTTATTGTAATTTGGTTTCTGGTTTTATTTATGTTAGTAGTAATGATACGTTACCTTTCACATACATTTGGCTAGTGAACTATTGTAAAAAAAAAAAAAAATACCACTACTACAGTGGTGATCAAGGTCAGACTTAAAGGAAGCTTTTGGAATACACAGAGGTGACCCAAGAGCTGTTAAGGATGTAGCCCAACACCACAAAAGGAAATGTTTTAACAATGAAAGAATCTGTATTCACCGTTGGTTTTATTGGCTATTGCATCTGACACGTCTGACACGTTACCTGACACGTGACAACACCTGGTCTGCTAAAGGTGACTGGGGATGTTCGTATTCAGACGGCTCTTTTGTTCCCATTGAGGAAAGGTGACCTCCTGCTGGTTGCGTATTGTGGATGGCTCTGTAAAGTGTTTATAGTGTTTGCAGTATGGGTTGCTCAAATGACGATCTGTACGGAAACCCACGCAAAGCTGAGATGTTATCTTTATGGATATTAGAATTATCTGAAGTATTGTATGACGGTTCAGAGTTGTGTTCAAGGAAGATACTTAAAACAAGTAAATACCTCATGGAACCCCCCCTCAATACACACACACACACACACACACACACACAGAGGGATCGATACAGCTACTTCCTCCAACCAATCTCCTGTATCAAAAGACAGCAGTTTGACCACATCCTGCCTGGACTCGTTTTATCTTTTGCTGAAGCATTCGATCGATATTTTGTTCACTGGAGTAAAAAACGTAGCATTAATCTAATGACATAATAATCAGAAAAGCATTTGCTGTAATAAATAACAATGACAATACGTTTAAGTCCTCCTCTGGCACTCATTGAAGGCGAATTAAAAAGTGGGTAAAACTTTGAGCTGAAAAAGGAAATGAATGCACAGAAAATGTTGGAATCCCCCACTAAAATACCGACTGTCTTTTATTTTATTTTTTACTTGTCTTGTAATGTGACTGGTATTATATTCTCAAAATTGCCTGCTAAATGTAACCATTTTCTACACAAAACTGACAGACTTGGTGACACATCAACTTATATTACTTTGCATTCTAGCGTTGGCTGCTACAAGTGATAATATTTCCTGTTTCGTCCGGCTGTCACTGAATGTATTTGGAATGTATAAGTGGACTATGAACATGTGGGTGATTTTCGTGTGTCCATCCTTATTCTCATTACTCACCAGTCCAACAGGAGGAGACCCCTGTTAAAGATGGAGGAACATTTTGACCTTCTGTATAATAGGACTTTGTAGCATGTGTGTGTGTGTGTGTGTGTGTGTGTGTGTGTGTGTCTGCAGGGTGAAGGAGCTCACTCTGTGTGGACTGAGCTCATCTCCTCTCTCAGATCCTTAACTGCTGGGGGTTTCGCAGGAAGTGTCCCCCCACCGTGCCTCCCATCATCCTCCTCTGCTGTCCTCGTACCTTTTGTTCCTTCGTCTTTCCTTCCTCTCAGCTGGGACTGAAACTGGCGGAGTTCAAATTGGGGAAACAGAGAGGAGAGGAAGGGCTGGTCTCTCTAAATACAGTAGCTGACTTTTCTATCCTCTAAAGGTGGGGCAAGCGACGCTGGAGAAATTCAATACCATGATAAAGAGCCAAAAACGACACAGCAGGTAATGGGTTGTGGGTTAGCGAACTGTCGCTACAGTTGCTGCTGCGAGGCGAGAAGCCGGACAGGACGAGGCGGTTTCACGAAGCAGAGCAGCAGCTGCAGGCAGCGATACTCACAACTCTCCTGCTGCTATAGCTAACATCACAACAACTGCGGGTCTTGGCTAACTTGAAAGGAAGCTGAATGTCCGTGGGCAAGTCATCTAACGTTACCGGACACACAAGTCAAGGCTGGAATCGCATCCCCAGCCTTTAAATACATTTGATGACATCTGCCTCGCAATTCTTCTGATATGAATACTCAAACAGATCAAACAAAATACCTTTTGACTTTTATTTCAGCCTCCTGTCCATTCTTTTTTACGTTACAGAAAGTGTAAATATAGTTAGCTCCAGCTTGGAGTCTTCGCACCGTCTATTAGCCCCAATACCAGATACTGTCAATATATATATTCTTTATATTGTAATTCTTTTTACATTACATTGACTTAAAAAAACTTGGAATCCGTTTCACTTAAACGCACCTCATCTCATCCTTTAGCACTTGTTCTCCTGTTTGATATCCCCTTCAACAATGCTGTCATCTGTAACCATCCGTCAGGTGAAGCTGATATCTTTGTGATTTAGCATGTTGGATTCCTTTTTGCCCAGTGCACAACATTAAAGCCTGTCCTATATCTGTTGCAGTAGGTCAAGGTAGAAAGATTACAAAACGGAATAATCTAATTTCAAGCTACTTCCGACCTATTTGCAACGGCTAGGTTTTTTGTGTCGAACCGTCAGATGAGCTGTCACAATTGCGTTGCTTTACAAACTACCACTCGCTGCAAAAATAATTAGTTAGACTACTTGTAACATTACTTTTGTTCCCATCAAAGATGCCATAAAACATTTTGTAGACATTGTGGTTTAACAAGCACTCAGCTTACAGTTAGGAGGTGTTTACTGACCATCACAAGTTAACGTTAGCTTAGTCTCCGTGACTGGTCGAGTGCGTGCCGCTTTGCGTACAGCAACTGATTGTAGCCAAAGCTACCGGTGGCTAGCTGGCAGCTAAGATGTCAACACATGTAAATAAGACAGCTTTTGAGTTACCGGGAGACACATTTCGCCTTTTTTGGTAGAGGCTAACGCCCCACCACAGCTTCTGCCCCTGCGCCAAGCTAACGAAAGACCAAACTGATATCAACCGTCCATTAAACTCCCGGGAAGACAGCAAACAAGTCGACCACCAAACTGTCGAAGTGAAGTGGTTTTTACTGGGGTTAGTTATTTATTCACTCTCACTTGTTAATGAAAAAATAACTTATGCATTACAAAGTAATGCCTTACTGTCCAACACTGTTGACAACATACAATAGTAACAAAGACATCTGCTACAAAAGAGGCCACATCTGTTTATTATAGAGATGACTGCTGAATCAGTGACATCTTTTAAATCACCTTTTAAAACGTATCTTTTCAAAAAAGCCTTTTATTAATTCTTTTACTCTGTTTTATTGCGAGCATATTGTATCTTTTTAATTATTGGTAATTTATAATTATTGATGGGGGTTATATCTTACTTTAATATTTTACTTATATCTTATTTTATTGTCTAATTTATTCATTGTATTGCTGTATTTTAAGTGCCTGATTGTATTTGCCTTTGTATTTGTTTTTAACACTAATTGAACCATGTAATTTTATTTATATAACCCAAAATCATAAATCACAATTCTGCCTCAAAGGGCTTTACAATCTGTACAACATACGACTCCCTCTGTCCTTAGACCCTCGATTAAGGTAAAACTGTCATGCTTTTGGGTATGTTTTCTGTGATTTCCTGGTTTTTTTTGTTATTTGTCTGTTCCCTCATGTGTCTGTTAGTTTTGCTTCCTGTCCGTGATTTGCCTGATTGTTTTCACCTGCGTCATTTAGTTCACCTGTGTCCCGTTGTCTCCCGTTCCTGAGTGTAAGTTGTCTGTGTGTTTCCCTGTCTCTGTGTCAGTTCGTACTACCTGTTACTATGTTGGTTCTGTCTGCCTGTAACCTGTTTTGATGTTTGTCTGCCAGTTTTATGATTTTCAAATGAATCACCACTAAACATCCTACCAACTCTGTCTGCATTTGGGTCCTTTTCCCCGTTGCCTGTTTGCCGTTCCTTACAAAAACTACCCCACAAAAAAGATAAAAAACTTCAGAAAGAGCAACAGAGGTGGGATCCCTCTCCCAGGACAGACGGACATGCAATAGATGCAATGTGCACAGAATGGATTCACAACAGAATATCATAGTATATACAACTATAATGACAAAATGTAGGTTGTAAAACATGAATGTAAAACAAGGGAAGAGGATGGATCCAGAAGGGCAACAGATCAGTTCGAGGTGAAGCCCACCGAGCAGGATCCGAGCCACAATCCCCACCGCATCCCCCCCACCATCGACACAGCAGCCCTGCCCCAGCACGTGGCCCGCAATCACAGATCCAGACTCCGCATCTCCAGAGGCAGAAATACCTGCTGAAAGTGACAGAAAGGGAGAAGAGAGGGACGGGAAAGCACAAAACTACGGGAGAGGGAAGCTGTCGAGTTATTAACACGCATTTATTGGATAAGAATGTATACGGATGGAGAGGGAGAGGAGGAGAGAGGTGCATCATGGGAAGTCTCTCGGCAGTCTATGCTTATAGCAGCATAGCTAAGGGACGGTTCAGGGCTCACCTGAGGCAGCCCTGACTATAAGCTGTATCGAAAGAAGAGTCTTAAGCCTACTCTTGTGGAGAGGGGACCTGATTCCACAGGAGAGGAGCTTGATAGCTGAACGCTCTATATAACTGTCAGGCATTCACTGACAGGATAGTACCAATAATGAATAATAAATATTAAAAGTTTAAGGAAAACATAATACTGATTCATTTGAAAATAATAAATAGGACAATACTGAAGCTTTTCAGGAAAATTTGTTCAGGAAGTTGTTGGGGCACATGAGATACTCATTCATTTTCAAGGGTACCCTTGAAACAGACTTGAAAACAGATCTGGCGCGCTGTCATTCCTCAAGTCCTCTACCTGTTTTGTTTTGTTTTTTTCGTTTTTTTTTACACTTTTACTCGCCTCACATTCTCTGCATAAACCCATGTGGGGGGACCCATGCGAGGGCCTAAACATCAAGAAGCTCCAGCGTCTCTCCATAGATTACTTTCTTTTAATAGTGCCTCAGAAACACGACTAATTAAAAATCGCTGCAGGTGCGTCCCGGCTCTTCCCTCGAACTCTGATGAAAACAAAATTAGTCTTCAGTTGCAGAGAACGAACTGAAAAGCATTTAATTGCTTTTAGGCGACTGGCATTTGGAAATAATATCGAACGATACTGTTTGCAGACACACGTGGGATTCAGTCTTTGTTTCTTCACAATGATGCATTACTGCCGTGGAAGGATTTTAAGGTTGTTGGGTTCAGTACAAGGTTAAAGGGAACATTTCATTGAGAACTTTTGTGGACGTTTTGAGCCTTAATACGACAGCCAACGCATTGCATAACATGTAAATTCTCCCCCCTCCCCGTACCTACTGCTGCTGTGTTAAGAAGGTTTCTAGTCAGCCGGGCTGCTTTGATCTCTCTCCAGGTTTGACATTAGTTATTATCTCCTGTGTGTTTTCCACAGGCTTCCCACGCACTGTTAAGGCAAAAGGGAGGGAGAAGCTCTCTCTATCTCTCCCTCTATGGATGTGATATCCAGAGGATGGCAGTGGGAGTCTATCCAGAGGCTTAGCGAGCAAAGTCGCATTCAGACGCTTCTTTCAAGTTACTCTCGATAGAGCGGCGACGGGCAAACTTGCTGATATGTCGGAAAAGTATGCATTGGCAGAGCCGAATACGCAAAAGGACAGAGGGGAATACAGTTTGAGGCAGAGTGTTTAAAACCCCTCTAGTGATGGGTGTTAAGACAGAGCAGGCCTTAGGTTTCTCATGTTTTAACCATTTAGTGAGGACATTCGTTCATTCTAAAACAATACTAATCGACAAATCCCTCGAAAAGACCAAAACCAACAAAGTGTCTCTCGATAACCTTCTGACCTTCCTTGTCTGCAGTCCAATATCCCTAGGAATATATATATATATATATATATATATATATTCTGCACCTCCCAATTCAGGTCCAATGCCGGGTCGAAGTTAAGGGTGTGGAGGCCGCGGTGGTCTGTGGGTTCGAGGCTGACATTTTTTTCGGGAAACCTGTGGGTCATGGGATTCCTTGGGGATTCCCGCGGGACTGGGACTCAATTTCACATTTCGTCGCAGCACTGGGACGGGACAGGAAAAAAAAGAAATGGGAGTGGGCGGGACTGGGTCCGTTTTTTGTGATGTTTTTATTGGGAACGGGACAGGAGTCATTCTTCCGGGATTGGGACGGGACAGAATTATTTTTTTTCTTTACTCTGTCATGGGACTGGGACGGGACAGGAGTGTTTTTGTGGGAATCCCTCTGGTATGGGTGTGTCAGATCTACATGCAGAAGGCCAGAGTCTGCCTCAAGCCCTAACCCAGTTAACGTTTGCCTTATTATGAACCGAAAACACAACCTTTCCCTAAACTTAATCAAGTGTTTTAGTTGCCCAACCCTAACTATGCCTTAACCATAGCACAAAACCATATCGCAGATACTGATGAAAGCGAGAATTTTATGTTAGCATTGTTAGCATTATTAACATGTAAAACACGTCATTAAACGTAATCTCATGTTTTGCAGAATCATCCGTTATTGGCGTTCCTCTCTAACGATAGGATTGTGCTCTGTCTGTGGCACTTTGCCCCATGCTCATTGGTTCCCCACTGACGATACAGAGTAAATATTTGAAAACAGGTCACACAAAACGAGCATCAATTTTTGAAAAGGCAAAGTCATTTACTGAAACAGTTGGGCACTGTATTTTTAGCAAGTGTTACTCAAAAAAGGAGGAAATACTGCATTTGTTGGGGACTATTTTCAGCCATGGATTAATACACATTTTGTGTTCTAATGAGTATTTAGCGGCATGATGGTGTGTTTGGGACTGAGTCAATATAAACTACAGTGTGTGTGTTCACGGTAATGAAGGAACCAATGCCACAGTGTGGCTCACAGATGTGGTTTTAATAGTTTTGGACAACAAAGCTCTATGGCACAGATGAATAAGATATATCAGACTTTGGATAACGTTGTCCACTTTCAGGCCAATAAATAAATTAAGGATTCATCATTTCACCACTAGAATTTTATTCCGGGCAGTGTGCAGCTGTGAAAACCATGTTTCCTACATGAAACTGCTGTCAAATTGTGAAAAGACAAATTTAAGGACTGACTTTGGCAAATGACCGCAGCAGATAAGCACACTTTTTGGGTTTCCCTCATTAACCAGTTCATATTAGAGGATTGTGTTTAGATTTATCAAGATTTTAAAAAGAAAAATATGAATTTGTTCCATTTGTCTAATGTTTAATCGGGTGGTGAGAAATCTAAATCCTAGATTACGGCACGTACGTGATGATGTGTCTGTCACAGTGACCTGCTCTATTTCTCACAGAGCGGCACAGATTCTCCAAGAACTTTCAAATCCATCGCCTGAACGAGACCAGGGTAAAAATTGGCCTTTAAATCATGTAGCTTGTTTCCAGCTTTGACTCGAAACCCAAATCCAGACCCCAAATAACCCAAATATGCCATCACTTTTATGGCTTGTCTTTCCTTGTGAGGGCATTCGCTCCAAATACACACATCCTGTTGCCTGAGTGACAGCTGGATCCTTGTGGCGCATAGTGCAGGATCCTGTTGACAACACGTTCTTCACCCACTACACTGAAGACACAGAACAGAGATCGGGCTGTTTGCATTATTGATGTCGGAGATGTCGTAAATGTATACTTTACAGAACACAGTTAAAATAGTAAAAATGTTCAAAGCTTTATCAACAGTTTATAGAGTAGTGTGCAGTATACTGTGCACAGTAACTGTGTAGGTCTAGAAATAGTCATAATTTGTATTTGTGAAGCCATCCGACACAGCAGGAGCAGCTTGACTAATTTAAACCTGAAATCCTGAACACAACTGACTCACTAACGCCGGCACGGAGCAGAAATATGACAGCGAGTTGTTGTGACTTAACTTACGAGTCTGAGACAATTTTTCCACGCTGGTGGAGACCCAGATATGTCATATCTGTGATGTGTTTTATAGAAGACTTATCTTTTCAAATTCTGAAGCTGCAGACTTTTACTCCAGTGGCCGAGCATTTTTCCTACGCTATAGATTTGCTTGTCAGATTGTGTAAACGTGACGTCCTCCTCTGCTCACACGCGCAGACACACATGGATGCTCACACACACACGTTGCCCTTTGGTCATTGTAGACGATGTCATTGGAGGGACCTGGAAAGTCGCTGTGTGCGTTTTCATGTACGTCAGAAGAAAAAGAAAGTTTAAAGGTTTTTTTAAAGGTTCAAGGGCGCTTTTGGTCCGAGCTCTGTCTGTAAGGGACAAAGCACCTTTTGAGCAGGTTAACAAAGGGGATGGATTTTGGCCATTTTGTTAACACGGGGGATGGCATCCCCTCTCTTCCCCCCTCTAAACTGGCTACGTTTTTGTACCGCTCGCTAAAAAACTACAGTGCCCAGCCTTTTTAAAAATGAATCTATATGCTTGTGACTTGTTTCAAAGGATTTACATCTTTAGTAAGAACCAGTGCGCTTGGGACTAAGTGCCACAGACAGAAGTCAGAAAGGACTGAGTGATGGTCTTTTGTAGCCTTATCCTTTAACCTGCATCATAGGTTTCTTTTTTATGGTCGCCTATAATATTTTGTACAATGTACATTATGAAGGTGGAGAGATGTGTCAGAGTAGATATGCTGTGGCAGAAAAGATTTACACTTCATCTCCAGCATCAACAAAATAGTTCTGGGTATGTTTTCCCGTGGCAGCAGTGTGACGGTTAACCTGCAAATTACAGGTTACAGAAAAAGACACAAAATGACTGAGAGCGACGTGTCTGTCCCCAGGGAGCCATTGTCTCATAATCCATCCGTTAGCACCAGATGTAACATCTACAGTGAATGTGATGTTTTTTGTATTGATGCATGCAGCTTAGAGCTGGTCCCGCCCGAGGAGGGATTGCTAAATCTTGTATTCCAGGCTCTCCGAGGGGTTTTTGTTCGGTGGCGCCGCAATGTAATATGTTTTGGGAATTGATTTTGATCTAATTTGATTATTTCAAGGTGTGCAGACAAAAAACATGATAGCAAACCCTGTTAAAGTACCCAGTTCTTTTGTAAATAATTAGAAGCAAATGGTATCTTTATGCCCTTGTAGTTTCTGAGCACATTAAACTCAAAAGTTGCACAAAAGTCCAGTGCCGACATCAGTGAATACGGAAGCAGAATTGATGGGATTATTTTGCGCTCTTCTTTGGTTTTGCATGTATTGCTTTGTAGACTCAGGCAGTAAAAGTTCTTCTGCTCCGGGCGGAGGATAGTGGAGTCGCCGCAGTGGCTTGTTTACTGGAAGACAAGCAAATCACGACGTTAAGTTAGAGAAAGGGTCTCCACCGCTCTGTGTGTCGGAACACGTGTGTGCGTATCAGGCATACGTACCGTTCTGACTCCTTGGAGACAAAGAGGATGTTAGCTGGTGTAAGAGAGCCAGCAGATTGGCTGAGTCACGGACAGAGAGAACAGGTGCTGTGTGGGAGTTAAGCATCTTACAGATTTACATGCTTTTCACCTCTAGTGTTTTGGCATCTGAAGTTTTTTATGATATATGTGTGTGTGTGTGTGTGTGTGTGTGTGTGTGTGTAGGAATAAGATTTTACATGTTAAAAAAAAACCCTATGGAAAATTCTTTATTTCCCGCAGCCCTGCAGAGGCAGCAGGCTGCTGTCTCCAGGCTCGTGAACGTCCCGCGGAGCAGCACACCTGCCCGTGAAAAAGCGACCTGTCTTTTTATAAGAACCTCATTATTGGCCCAGGTGGGCTTTGCAGGAAAGGGGAGCCGCAGAGAGAAGACGGAGTGCAGTGCCATGTCGCTGCGAGCAGGGAGGCGGCTGATACTTCAGGTCAGTCAACGGCAACAGCAGCAAACAACCAATTTCTGTTTGCCCACCAGAAGCCCCTGGAAACCACTTGGGGGTTGTAGGAACTCGTTTGTCCCAGCATATTTACATAAAAAAAGATCTGCATTTTACATGAAAAACAAGTACACAGTCTACACACTTTTCTTGACTCAAGACTACAGCGTAACCTGCTTATTTGAAATACAAATTATAATGATATTGCAGCTATTGTGCACATTTGTTTTACGTGTTTCAAAAGAAGACAAAACAGTTTGTGGAAACAGAATGTAGCGTTTCCCCTGACAGCAGTTGACTGACATCTGAGGGCCAATGTCGCCCTGTCGCCAGACGTCTGCCGCTTTACGTTCAACATTAGCATCACTACAAGCATTACTGCAGCAAGTCGTTGCACCACGTCAGTCTCCATTTTGTTCTGCTTCCCCGTGAGTTTACGCGAGACCACGCGAGGTGGTGCATTGCTCCCTCTGGCACGATAATCTTAATAATATCCTGTAGCGTGTGTTTCCGATCTTGGTGTGTGTGCATGTTTGAGATTAGAGAGAAGAGCATCTGTGATGTTCCTCCTTATGTGCTTGATGCAACCCGATTTCAAAATCCCGATTTTGAAACATGTAGTCTTGCGCTTTACGCATGTTCCCATCACGGGACAACTCGAGAGGTGGGTAGTTACATAGTACTATATTATATATGCATTTTAAAGACAACTATTTTCATTTTAAAGGTGTATAAACATTGGAATATTTGCTAAATTTGAAACAAGATTATTTTAATATATTCATCCAAGGTTAATCAATTCAAGCCTGAATGCAACTCATGAAGTCTTGATCTCAACAAACGTTTCCGCTGTGGTGGCCCGCCATTGTGTCTTTGTCCTAGTAGACGAATAATAGAAAATAAAAATAAAAATCCACAGACGGTTTTAAAAAGTTTGAGAATAAAAGTTCTCGACCACATATGGATAAACAAGACCAACTTCAAATCCAATCATGGATTTTTTTTTTTTCGTGCTTTTTTTATGTAATAAATTAGATGTTGACTTCCCCCTCCCCCATGTTTCATTTGTTTCTGTTTTTCCTTGTTCTTTTTCTATTCATTTTATTTTTTCGTTCCATATTTTTGTGCAGATACATTACCTTGAAGGAGACGTGAAGCTTCCCTATTCGCCTGATTTTCAGGCACGTCCACTACCCCGCTCATAAAGCGCCAAGTCGGATATATCGGAGCATTCAGGAAGTTCCCTGGTCGTAATTACGACTTGGATGTTGTCGAGAAAGCTATTTGGAAGTCGGAAACTCGTTATTATTTGAACAACGATATGATGTGAGCACGGCAGCTAATCGTTTGCTGCCTGTGTGGCTTTTGGAGTTCCAGTGATATTAGAAAGTAAAATGTGTAAAAGTATAAAAAAAAACCGAATTTTATTTACAGTTCGACTTTAAAATGAGTCCCAAAGTGTTTTTGAATAAATTCAACTTCACTAAAGCATTTTAACTTTAAAATGTAATTTGCCACTGTGCAACTTCACGAGACATTTAATCTCCTAGTTTTGTACTCTATCCCTGCACATCTGGTTTGGCTCCGTTTAATCTATTCTTATCACCAGGGAGTTAAGCATTGTGAAGCAAATTAGATTTGGAGATGAGATTTCGTGAATTTTTCTTTTTCAAACGAGGAATGTGTGAAATTGCCGAATCCGAAATGTGGAATGCCCGCTTGCTGACTTTCTTGTCACCACGATATTTACTGTGGGAGCAGCCAGGAGCTGAAGTGGGGCGAACGAGCAAAATATGGCGCCTTTGGATTTCGTGCCGAACGACCTCTGCCTTTCTCCATCCCATCCACGCAACAATGAAAAAGCCAGGTTCGAGCCGCGTGCCGGTTACTCTTAAACATGTTCCCACGGACTCTTTCCTGTTTCTGTCTCATTAGCCCTCCTCTCCTGGTCCACCTGCCTCCCAAGCTCTTACTCACCGCTTGCGCTCCCATTCTGCAAATGGAAAAGTTTTAAATTAAATATACTCTGGCAATGTTTGCGTGAGAGTTTTAGGACTCGGAGGCATAATACAGTGTATTGTTCCTTGCCTTTATCCTACATTGCTCTGCTTGATTTCCAAACAATATTACAAAAGCAATGAAAATGTCTTCACAGCATTTGCAGTTTGGTTATTAATAGAACTTAGATTTTTGTCTTTTGACGTGTTGCAGCCGACAGGAAACTGCCGGAAAATTAACACCGGAACTTAATTTTCCTAACTTTGTTCGTAAGTACAAAACTTTTAGAGAGACGTGTGTGTCGGTCCAAGTTCTACTTCAAGCAACACGAGTGTGCTCCCAAAACTTAATCTCCTCCGTGTGCTCCGATGAATACAGAATCCCCTTCTGTAAACACTGGCAGCATTTTATGTTTGTTAATAACTTCCAAGACAGGGTGGGATGTGTCATTTCCGCTGAATATTGAATAAAAATTCAAGACACGCCGCTGCACAGGTAGTTTGTTTAATGCTTTAATTCCCAAGTGATGGACAAAACTGCAGTTAAAAAACAAAACCATCTACTGCCACTTTGCTGCAAAAAAAACGATCACAGAGCTTCAGACAAAATGCATTTTTCTGGGCAGATTGACAGCTGGGGATGTCACGGTGTGAAAAGCACATAAACACTCGTCTCTTCAACTGTTGTTGTTCACATATTTAAACAGGAAAGAGTTGAACAGTTACCGCAGATACAATCTGACTTGATAGATTCAACGCTCAGTATGTCCCAGTTCATTACAAAGTAAGTCATTTCCCTTTTACGCTTTTTATCTCCCGGCGTCTGAATCTCCGTGTGTGTCTTGACAGCGCGGCGGACTGAGCTCTCCGCAGTTGGAATCCGTTCACGTTCTAATTCATTTCATCTTCTGATAAATGCAGAGCCCAACTGTGACGATGCAGAGGATAAGTGCTGAAATGTAATCACCATCACGCACTGCAGTCCCGACACATGAGCGAGACGCTCATCAGAAGGTTTCATGTCGGGTGGCAGAGAACATTTATGGTCTCGGATTGATTGGTTTGATGTTTTAGTAGTTTAAAGCAGATGTACATCATAAAGTACAGGAATAAGACAAGAGAACAGCTGATAATATGATGCAGTTCAACACCTTAGCCACAACTTTGACACGTTATCACCGTATAAAGTTGATATGGCTAACGTGTTAGCAAACAGTTGCCTATTAACGCATCCAGCAGACGCGCAGCAACATTAGCATTCATTTGAGGTGGATGGAAGTCCAATATTCACTCTCCTGTTAGCTCTGTATAACCAACTCCTGAGAAAACGGCATCTGGCTCTTTAGCTGTTAAATGCAGCGAAACAGCTGCGTGCGCGTGAAACCAAAACAATGAGACGAATAGCAGAATTGTTTTTGTTAATTTTCTGTGGACTTGTCGCTACGAGCAACTCCTGGCATGTGACAAAGAGCAGCTTTAATGTGGGATTTTCGTTCAAGCTGTGTCAGAGGTTTTATTTCATTCTACTTTTTGAGGTCATAATAGCAGTGTGCAGCTAGTGGACTGCAGTGTTGCAGTGTTATTTTGTCCAGATATCGTTGCAGTACTTTTAACTCTCGCATTTTTGTTCAGCCTTCTTACGCTTCAAAGGGACGTGGGTTTTTTTTTTTAACGTGCCAAAACAAACAGTTTCCAGTCTTCACGCTAAGCTAAGCTTTGCTAAGCTAATCTACTTGAGTCTTGGCCCCAGCTTCATATTTAACGTACAGAAACGGGAGTGGTATCGATTTTCTCAACTGACGCTCAGCCAAAAAAAAATCAATGAGCTTGTTTCCCAAAAATGTTCAAACAATTTTGTTAGTGGGGTTTATAGCTACAAAAAAAAAGAAAAGAAGACACTCCAAACACTTTTTAAGGAAACCTTCCTCACTGAGTAATATGCCTTTGCTACGGTCATTCAAAACATTTTGTGCAACTGCGCACGCAGCAAACCTTAAAACCCTAACCCCCTGCTCCATTTTAGCAGCCTGCCAGCCTTTCGTACCGGGACCATCAGAAAAATGACCAGCCATAATCCTGTGGCCCATTAAAAGAGTGGGCTGGGTGGCTGCAGAGGCACCAGATGCGGGCAGGTGTTGCCATAGCTGCTTTATTCTCCCCCTGAGCAGGTGGTTAAAGGCAGAGTAGTGACAGGCCGCTGTAGGGAACAATGCTGCTGATGCGAGCGGACAGAGTGTCACTGCAGAGCACAGTTGTCTCCACAGCCTGCTGTCACATCCTGTGACACTCAAGGGACACTGCAAAGCAGAGATGTCTTTGAATTACTATTAATATTATATATCCAGTAATATTGCAGCGCCATCATGCTTGATTAAAAAAGCCGGATTTGATTGAATTTTATTATGCCTTAGATTTGAAGCAAACATTATGAACATTTCCAATTCCACTTTCTTCACAAAAAACAAAACAAATATTGCTGCGCTTTTATGTTTCTTTCAAATGATGTTAAACCGAAACTCCCACTTTGTCACGTCGGGCGAAACCTCTTATGTCTCATTATCTCCTAATTCTATCCAGTTAAGGCAAAACAACAGTATGGATTATGGTGCTTAGAAGAGCTGCTTCCTTACACTGATGTGGCTTTTAATCAATAAGACAGCGTGTCTACACTCTTTGAATGTCGAGAAATTGATAAAGAATAATCAGCTTCGACACGATATTGATGCAAGTGCACTTTTACACACATAATTGGATTCATTTTTCTATGTACAAATTGCAGCAGCTGTCACTCAGACAGAAAATGAAGGATAGAGATCTTGCCATTTGAAAGCTTAATATTAATTCTGAGTCGGTGGATAAGAAAATGGCAGTGTTCTGCATTGATTGCTTTTCTGGTTTCCTACCGATTTAATGGAACATGATTTGTGTTTTCCTTTCTCTCAGCCTCCTCGCTTTTGCGCCTCTTTGAGGGAAGTGTCGCAAGGAGCCACAGATGAAATGAACAGTGGCATATTCCCCCCAGGAAGCTGAAAATGATATCTCACTGAGCCAACGTTCTGCAGACTCTGTAAAATGTTGATAAGGGCGCTTATTGTCTTTAAATGAATTTGTTTCCTCAGTTCACAGTGAATTTGGTGAGTGTACTGCTTTATTGCGCCACAGGAAGACAATATAGTCGTATTTATGCTAAATGTTAAGTGATTTGTGAATTGTTTCAAATTGCATATATGTTCTGCATTCTCAAGGAGGTGACGCTGAGGCCTCAGGGTGTCAGTGCAGCACTGCTGAACAGAAAGCTACCGTGTCAAGGCTCCGGGTTCAGTCACAGCAGTTTAGTTCCAGAATGACACACAAGTAGCTGACATGTTAAATATGGAGCAAAGCCGCTGTACTTCATTAGCAAGCGGACAGCAGTGACTTGTCACTGGTCATATCACTGCCCGTCAGCGGGTTCGGTGTGTGTCGTGTCTGTGTTTTAATCAGATGCTGCATTCTGATCACTGTCAAAACCCATCAAGGCATTATAGTCTAATATGGGTGCAGCTTGAAGCAATTTGGTGTGCAATAATATGAGGAGGTACGAAGCAGTGAAGTGCATCCAACAGCATTAGTGTGGTCTGAGAAAACCCATTAAGGGAGTTGCTGTTACTATAAACAAAGCTGGGATCTTCATTTTCTGAGAACCATGAAACCCTTTTGGAAGAAATACTTTGCTTGTAGTTGCACTTGAAAAAACCCCAACATAAAACAAAATAAAAAGACGGGGGGAAAGTAATGTAAATAACAGGAAAACTACATTTTTTAAGTGCAACATGACAGAGAGAGGAATTAGCACTTTCATTTCTGTTGTCTAATATTCAGATTTAGAAAAGGAAGTTCTGTTAGAGTTTGGTACTACTTATAGAGGAAATGGAGACAATGTTTAACTAATACTCTTCCAATTCATTCGTTCAAATGAATTGCTAGCATAACCTAAATAGTCCTGCACTGTTGGCCCACAATGCAATGCACACTGGAAATGGAGGAGAGGCTCACAGCTGGAAAACATGAAATAAAAGGAAAACAAATTGTGGTGGAACAGCTGCAGAAACACCACAGAAAACTAAAACGTTAAGTTTCAACTGTCATTCTAAAGTCACAGTTTGTTTGACGTTTATCGGTGCACACATTGTATCATCTGCTGTTAGAATAAAACGGTTGAGTATGTTTGATTTCTTGTGTAGAAACTGCAAATCAGTAGAATAAATTAGGAAATACTATTTGCTGCATGTGATTGTATGGAATTGGGAGGTTGGGAGCCTCTACAAACTGCTCAGAAACTTAAAGGAACAGTTCAACATTTTGGGGAATGTCTGCTTCGCCCTGTTTCCAGTCTGAATGCTAAGCTAAGCTAACCACCTGCCGGCTCTGGCTTCATACAAACACACGAGAGTGCTATCAGAGAGGGATTCCCGTTTTTTAAGCCAGAAAACATATGATGCATTGTGCTTTGATAAATGTTTTGCTTGTGTGCGTAAATGTGGCATTTGCATGGACACAACAACATTTATGAAATAATAGTTGTATAAATCAAACAAATGAAATACTGAATAGTCAATGGTAAATGGACTGCATTTATATAGCGCCTTTTTTCCACCTTAGCAGACAAAGCACTTCACAGGTTGCCTCTCATTCACCCATTCACACTCGCATTCACACACCGATGGGGGGGTTCACTGTCTTGCTCATGGACACTTCGACACGGGCTGCCGGAGGCCGGGATCGAGCCGCCGACTTTCTGATCGGAGGACGACCCGCTCTGCCGCCAAGCCACAGCCGCCCCTCCCCCACAGCCGCCAATGAATAAATAGAAATCCTGCATTCTGTATCCACAACGGCCTCCACGTGAGGCAGGTGTCGGGATAAAGCCATATGTGCCTCAAATGACATTGGATGTGTTTTGTCCTGGGTGCAACCTTCATTAATCAATGCGATTCTGTTTTAAGGCTCGGGTGGCGGCGCGTGACACCACAGCTGTCCACAGGTCAGAGTCCAAAACTCCAAGGAAACGGCGAGGTGCTTCAGATAAGTGCGTCCACCTCGGAGCAACTGCAACATCGGCTCCCTGCTGTGCCCGAAACTGGGGGTGGAAATGTCCGTGAATTCAAACAAGCTCGCACGTTGTTAGCCTCATTATGCTCGGGCATCGTGACTTTCGACTGATTTTGTCCTCCTGCAGCGGCGTAAACAAGAGAACCGTCGGTATGATCACAGACGAGGTCACAGGTCAAGTCCTTCTCCCCCCAAATAGTCTCTACAAGGTTTGCTTCTCTTAAGTAGGACAGTGTTCCACATCAAACAGAGCTACAGCAGATTGTTATAATGAGGAGACGGCGAAAGATGCAAAATGCGATTTATTTTGCGTGTTAGCTAATCTTATTAGGATAGCGGCCTCGGCATGCCACTATATGTGACTTCTTCCGGTGTCATTGTTTCATTTTCAAGGAATGTTATGAATTTTTAGTGCACGCTTCACAGGGGAAAACAGCCTTACAGTGATGATTCAAGCTCAGCTGCATATGTTATGATACACACTGCATTCTTGGTGCTAATATGGATCCAGGCTGCCCTGTATATGACGTTCTGTTCAGTTTGTACCACTAGGTTCAGTTAGACTGTGAAATGGAATTAAATGGGGTTTGACTTGACATGTTTTGCATGATCACACCGATTTAGCATGTCCACAGTTCTCTGTTGTATAATCTGTGGTCATTGCATGTGTCGGACACAGCTTTATTCTTCTGTAGAACAACATTTGAGCAGAACAGTTCTCATGTCATCGTCATGTCAAAGTGGTGCTTTAGTTCCTTTTCATGTTTCTTTTTTTTTCATTCAGCGGGAGCGAACTCTGAGTCTGTCTGTGGTTTGGTTAATATTTAACAGGGAAAATGTCATTTAATTTGAATTCAGTCGATTCATGATGTGGAAAATCTTCAAAATAATAAAAAAAACCAAACTGGAAATCCGTTGCCCTTGAGGCAAAAAGGAAAAATGAAATGTTGAGAATAGAGACGTGAGAATGGCTCGTCTAACATGAGGCCATGCATCGAAGGCATCAATCAGCTCGTGCTGTGATCGAGGACTTGCCGTCCCCTGAAAAAAAAAAAATAAAATGGAGAAACAAATAAAAAGAAGAGCTCAGCGGGACGGCGAGGTCGTTACTATCTTGTGTAAGGTCACAAAAATGCCACCGGGTAATTGAGCGAAGCTCGGCTGGTAGCTGCAAATCGGAAAGGGCGCTTCACCTACGTCTGTCGGGGGGGGGTGAATGAATCAGAGCTATTTCATATCAAGGCTGGTTTTGTGTTGTGTGGAGCCGAAGCAACCTGAAATTAAAGGACCCCCAGCGCCCCACCCCCATATTTTGGATGCTCAGCAACATGCAGGCAGCAGCAACCGTAAGGAATACAAAGATGGAGGTTTGTTTGCTGGGAGGAACGGCGCGACAAGATCTCCCAACAGCCCTTGTTGCTTTGCAAGGCGACAAAGGAAACCACTCTCACGGAAATCAAAGTGCCACAATGTCGCAGTGAGTGCATCAGCGAGGAGGTGAATTCATGTTATTTGCCCATTACCTGAAGGCACAGAACTGCTGATGGCAGGGCTTTCTATATCAGTGGAGCCTCTCTATCCCATCAGTGCCTTGTCACAACCAATCCAGCTGCTACTTCTGATAGCTTTCTTTCATTTGCCGCTCTCTCTCTCTCTCTCTCTCTCTCTCTCTGCATCCCAGCCTCTGTGCTTGTTTTGGAGAGGCCATCAGCTTTCAACAATGTCTCTCTGCGGTCCCGCCCGTCCTTGACCCTCATCTTCTGCTGCCGGGGTGAGTGTGTGTTCGCCTGTCTGCGCGAGCGCGTGAATGAGCAACGGTCGGTGACATTGTGTGTGCAGAGGTAAAGGGTAGAGTGTTTTTTTTTTTTTTTTTCTTTCAACTTTGCAGAGGGGAGTGCTTGGGAAAAAAAGAGGAAAAAAAAAAAAACCCCAGCTGAATCCCGGACTCTATAGGAGATGGAGGAGCGGCGCATCACAGCGTTCACGCCAACAATCATTCAAGGCTCCTCAGAGCAGAAGATAACAGATTCCACACATGCCTGCGCATCCAGACGGTTGGCTTAATTTGCTCTGAGCATTGGAGGCGAACGGTGTGACCTTGATCAAGTAATTGTCTCCAGAAAGAATCGGAGAAGGACAAGAAGCAAGTTATAAGCAAGCAGTAGAGATCTGAAGTTTCATTAAAAACAATATGATGCCGACTCTCTTTGTATCTTTATTTGTATCTTGAGCCTTAGAGAATAAAATGTATTGTGTTTTCTATATATTAAGGGAATATTTTGAGATTTTTGGAAATTTTGCCCAAAATTAGATGTGAAGAATGATGCCACTCTGGTGTCTGTATACGAAGCTAAAGCCAGCAGATGGTTAGCTTAACTTAGCTAGCCGAAAAGTGGAAACAGCTAGCCTGGCTCTGTCCAAAGGTAAAATAAAAATAGCAAGGCTAGCCGTGTCCCCCTGCTGCCAGTCTTTCTGCTAAGCTAAACGTGTCGTCCCCAAGCTCTGGCTTCATATTTAGCGTACAGACATGAGAGTGGTTTCGAGCTCATTTCCCCAAAATGTCAAATTATTCCTTTAAAAGATAATGATGTTTTATATTCCTCAAAGCCATAATATATGGAGCATTTTTAAATACAATTCCTTCTAACGGCATGGCTTCAAGTTAAAAACCCACATTCTGAAATGTGCCTAGCATGGCAACATGCTGCACCTGCTTACACTCATTGTATCTGGATTATAGGGACCCTGAATATAAATGTGTTAGTCTGTCTCTGATGTGTGTGTGTGTGTGTGTGTGTGTGTGTTGTGTGTCCTTCACCATCCTTTAAAACACACGATGCTGCGGCCCAGCCTAGAGGCTTTGTAATGTGCTGTCAAAACCTATTTACCTCCTTCATCTGGCCCCGCTGCCGCACCATGAGTGCATGGTGGGGGTGGTGGGCTCGGTACTATCTGTCACTGCCTCTTACTGTGTGGTCATCCACAAGGTCTGATCTGGTTCTGGCTGTTGTTACCGTTGCCACCCTGTTCTTCCTCGGTTTATTTCAAGGAAAACGCATCACTTCCTGTAAAACAACTATAAAAGCTTTCGGAAAGTTTCCTACTTTGATTCCATCAGACTCTATAGTCACCAAAGCAGGCAGCAAAGCAGGCCTTCCTGTACACTACCTGCCCAGCACCAAACAGCAGACAGAGAAAGCTAGCAACCTCCTGGTAAAAGTAGTGGATCATTTAGCGGCTAAAGAGCCAGATATTTTCCTCAGGAGTTGATGGAGACCCCACAACGGAGACCAAAAGCAGAGTGAATATTGGCCTTACATTCCTCAGGTGGTCAGAAACATAACTCCAATACTGTTGCTCTGGATGTGCTGGATGTGACCACAACAGCGATGAGATTATGATCGTCTCGCTGGAGGAGGATCATAACAATCACCTTTCGCCTCCATCCATCGCGGCTTCTCTCTCTCTAAGTATTGATTTTGAACTTCTTCCTCAGGAGAACCCGACCTATCAGGGCTCCGTTATCACTTTTGGCTGCTGGTGAGGATGCAGTGCCATGTTGAGGCTAGATGCCGGGTTGCATGTTACATGGGAGCTGTGGGAAGATTAAAGCAGGCGGGCCTATTGATTGGCAGATAGGCAGCGGTAAAGGTGGCCATTGATTGGGCAAACAGCCAATTTTTGACCTCGAACTGTACTTGGTGAATCAATGGCCTTAATCCAGTGGGAGAAGTAAAGAATGAGAGGACCGGTCCCAAAATGCTCTCTAGTTTAATATTATTTGACAGCCCTTTTTAATAGGAAATGTGTAATTCAGAACAGATTTGGCTTAATTATTTAATTGATTAATTCATCTATTCTTTCACTAATTTTTTACATTTTAAATTGATAGTTTGGAAGAACTGACTTGACTGGGTAATTTATACGCATTATACATGTGGCCTCTCTGTCCCACAAATAACCTCAATGCATAAACATTTTTCTATTTAGTCAAATTCATTCAGTGTGTTCCAGATGGATTACTTTGACCTTTTGAAAAGACTGGTCAATCGATACCACAACAGATACAACTCCTGTCACATTCATGAGGGGCCCAAAGAGTGGAGCAACAGTCCCGGCATGAATTTACCATATATTGCGATTGTATGACAACTGATGCACATAGAATTTCATGAACTGACTTTAGAGTCTAAAAATGTGCATTTCACGTTGTGATGTGAAGGTTAGTGCACGTTCCTTCCCAACTAAAGGAATCTGTGACAACAGAAAACTAGTGAGACATACCTTCATGAATTAGTCAACATGTATAAAAAAAAGGTTAGCTAACTTCATTTTGAAAAGTACATGATTGGTATGTCTTGAGGTTTCAAGTTAAGGCTGATTTTGGTCATAGTTAAACTCTTCTCCAGTGGCTTAGTATAGCACTTCCAGAAAATCTACAGCCATGCTAGCAGCTCTGTGAAGCTGCACAGCAATGCTTTGAGCTAAACTCTAATGGTAGTATCCTAACCTGCCCAACATGCTGATGACATTTTGATCAGTCAATTATCACCCTCTTAGTAACTTTTGATTTGGCACAAAACACAAAGCACAGCTGAGGCTGATGGGAATGTCATTAGTTTTGCAAAGTCAGTAGGATTCGTCCTCTGAGGACCACTTAATAGCATCTTTTCATTAGACCCTCCCTGCCTGGTTAACTCCTCAATGTCTTACAAGCATAGACTGTATATAAAAGCTCCCAAGTCAAAGTCCATGTTTGTAACGCTGGCTTTCCTGTAAAAAAAGATGGAATCTCCAGGATATACAAGGGGGGAAACTTTGGTGATAATACTATTTCTAATTGACAAATCGCCCCTCCCGAGCCACAGAAGACATTATACTACTGGTTTCTTTAAAATAAGAAAAGAGTAAGTGGACTTTTGAAAATAGAAAGTTCACCTTTAGCAGAAAATGTATTGAAAACGGTTAAAGGTGAAGATGAAAACGAGTCCCTCACCTCTCAAAATCTGATAAGAACTCTGATAAAGCCCAAGATCACAGCATTTGTTTGGTGTATGATATAAACAAATGCGTTTTCATGGATATGCATATTTTGATAGGTGCTTTATTTAGATTAAATTAAGTGGAAAAAACATTATCATCATGTTGTTTTTACCTGAAAACAAAAGGCCATTATAGAATAACCAAAGCACAGGCCTGGATCACCTGACACACCATCCTCTCGCCACCTGCCGCTGATTTCCCTCCACCTGTCACGACTAGCAGCTGCAGGGAACTTAAACGCAGCGCAGGTTGCTGACGGTAACACGACCGGATCAGAAGATACCCCCACCAAATTAGGTCAGCGCTGGTCGAATCATTGCTCCCGTCTGATTAAGAGAGGTCAGCGCTCTCACCTTGTCTGGCACGTCACACACAGACACATTCCTGCACCGTACGTAGGCACAAAGCCAGGAGACAAAGCACAGTAATAGCAGCGCAATATGGTCACGCTTCAACGCGCCCCAGTGTAGCCCTGCCTGCAGACTGGAAAACACAAAACCTAGTGGAGTGTGGCGGCGCTCTGGTTTACAGCGCGAGTCATTAAAAAAGGAAAGGACATGTGCACACTTGGACTTGTCACAAGGCTTTTATTTAATGATGTTGCAGAGCTAACTTTACCAGGACTACAGGGCAAACAGGGACATTTGATTCGGTTTTAAACACATTGAGATTTGAT
>CM022483.1:12118273-12168361 GCA_011952105.1 Coreoperca whiteheadi
AAGGCTCCAGACGAACAAAACAAGACAGACAGGAAACACAAGGCAGGGAAAAACACTGGGAAACATGAGGAAGTAGAGGGAAGATATTCCCAAAACCCTGACAGTAGTATGACTGTAGACTCTTTGGCCCTCCCTGTTTGCATATTGTATGCATTTTCCATTTGGTGCAATACCTTTCAAAATGTTTTGCTGGCTGAATCAACAAATATTCGAAAATGTCGCTGAACACCTTCTGCTCGGGGAATGCAGGTCTCGGGCTACAAACCAAAATGAATGAATCCATAAAAACACACGAGTTTCATTGCCGTCGTAAAGGAGTGAAATTATTGTCGCTGTACACTCGCTTTGCCTTAGACCCTTTTGCTTGACCTGAAATGAAACCTCCCAACCCTTGACCTTTGCGAGATTTCTCTTAGCGTTTTCGGTCACTACATGTTCCGTTTCTCAAAGGTGCTTTGGCCCTCAGCGCAGTATCATGCTGGTGTGTGTAATCCAACCGTGAAGAGTTAAATCAGCCCTGGGGTGCCTGACGTGTGGTGGAGCACCTCCAGCTGTCCGCTGCCGTTATCTGCCTTCCTGTTTAATGATCTTGGTCAGTTGTCTGGAGGCTAATTCGCGCATTTAATTGTGTTAGCGCTACCTGGTCGGTGTGAGTACAAATGTATGTCACAGATACATTTCCTACAGTCAGTAGAAATTCTTTTGCGGCACTAATCTATCGGAGATTTGAGTTTCTATGAAGAACTGTGTCATCCTCCAATGGGTTGACAAACAGCTGCATTGTACACTGAGATTAGCTAATACATTACCGTTGGGCATTGAGTGTGAAAACCCATCCCCTCTATCAAACCGTATTAGAGTCACAGGGCCGTCGCCTTTTGCACTGAGATGCTACCCTGCTAGATCTGACAGGCACTATGATCTGCTGTTGTTCTGAATGGAAACTGAAAGCGCAGGTTATCAGGGCATTATGAGCCGTGGCGTAGTCGAGCCATTTCCGCACCCTTTGTGCACCATGCAGTCATCACGATGCCGTCTTGTGTCAGTCAGCCCGAAGGTGTGGTAGGGGTTATTCACAGGGCCCGGGCGGAGAAATGAGAGCAGACCATGTCGTGGGATCACACTGAAACAATGCTGTATTCTGTATTCTACAACTTAGGGGTTTCATTCCAAAAGATCAGTGTGAAAAAAAACAAAACTGTCACTGCTCAAGTTTTACCTAGGCATGCAGATAGTTTGAGTGTTATTTGTCAAGGTTTTGAGACATCCGCCTCTGAAATCTGATGGGTGGTCAGAACCTCAGCACGTAAAACCAAAACTAGCTGGGGATATTTCAAGAACAAGGTCCTAATGTTTTGAGAATGACGGCACAATATTTTAAAATTAAGTCGTAGAATTTTGAGAATAAGGTCGGAATATTGTGGGAATAAAGTAAAACAATTTCAAGTACAAAGTTGTAAAAAATTGAAGGATTAAGTTGAAAATTTATGAGAAAAAGTGGGGATATTTCCAGGAAACTTTATTTCCAATCAGTGGGCCAAATACGATGTTGTATTTCTGTCTATGACCGAGTCCGAAGCATTTTCTTAGGCCACGTGACAAAATCTATCATTGCAGTAAGAATATTTCAGCCTTCCTCAAATACAAATCAACTCATTTCAAAAGGAAAAATTCAAGAAATGAGGGCCTGTAACTTGAAACAAGGAAGAATTAGAATAAAAAAGTTGACCTTGATTTTATAAAATATCTGAAACATGTGGATTTCCATTGAACAGACTGTCCGTTTTAAAGACGGGTTGAAAGGGTGAGTTATGAAATGTGTTTATTTTGTAATTTGGGTGAACTGACCCTTTAACTTTCCTGTGAAACAAGTTAGCTTGTTATTCCAGTGCTGCTCCAAAAGAGTGCTTCAGAAGCTGAAATGAAGCACAAAGAAAATATGCCATAACTGTCAAGTTGTGGATTATCGCTTCGTTACTATGCAAGCTGTTTTCTTGCATTTAGCGAGCATATAATACATACGCAAATTTAACGTAAGCTGGTACTCACCAGCCCCTTTTAATGCTCACAAGCCATGTTGTCTATTTTCATTTTCTGTGCATCAGTCATGACAGATGTTGGGTATTTTTGCACACTTTCGGAGCGCTTTCCCTGTCGACAACCCGCACGCTGTGGCTGTAATCTGAACAGACAGTGCTGTGAGACAGTGGCAAGGTTTTACGTGCCTTCAGAAATGTCACCATACCTCAGGGTCGTTGAAAAATGATGAATGCCCACACACACACATACTTGCACAGATGCCATGCGGATATACATGAGAAGTGAAGTTTTAGTTGTACAAACATTTCTTGCAGGCTTAGCTGATCCAGGGGCAGAAGCTAACAACAGTTTTTCTAGCAAAAAAAAAAAAAGTTAGATTGAAGCCTGGTTAGAAGGCAAGAGATAAGAGAGGAGGAAATATGAGTTCCAGCACTGTTGCTTCAAACTGCAATAAAGTCTGTTGTAAATGATCCTGCTGCCCGGCTGACCTTCAAAGTTTCATCTTGTTGGAGTGGCTTTTGTGACCAAAGGCTCCTGCTGACCTTCCAAGACCATGACTGGTGTGCTCATTACTGAATGAAAAATGATGTAATTGCAATCATATTTTATAGTTTTGCTCTGCACCATTCAGGTTCACAAGCTCTAATTTTCTGCATGCTTATGGGATACCTGCCATTTACTCTAGTGTTTGTCTTTAACATGAAAGGGTGGGTTTACTGGATGAGTTATGCGTCACTTTAAAAAGGCTGGTTAATTGTGTTACTGCTGTACTTGCACTACGTTTACCTCAAAATTACTCCTTGTTGACTATACACTCTACACACTTACATACCATTGTCATCCAGCATTATGTTCGTTATCCCGTGGGTTGACCCTAATTCACTGCGACAGTAGCCAGCGATGCAACCACAGCTTAGCAAGCGGTGTTCATGGGGCTCAAGTTTATACCAAAAAGCACTAGGGATTTTTCGCATTCATTATTTGTTTATTCATGTATTTCTGTTAATTCCAGAAGTTCAGAAATGTTATGTTTTCAGGCACTTTGCAAGACTTTTTTGAAAGAGACATCACGATGTCTTGAACAAATGCAGATACTGTGAACAAACACTTCTTGCCTCTTCTGTTACACTCAGGTTTACATCAGATTGTCCGGCAATGAAGAGAGGAGGCTGTTTCAGAATCACTGTATCATGATACCGTCGATGTGATGGACAAAACTGTATTGCGAGCACACCAGAGTCCCGTGCAATTATTCTTGCCTCACTAAATGCCGCAAAGGGTCCTCCTTTTTGGGGTTATGGAAATGGTCACCCTAATGTAAGTCGCTAACGTTAGCATGCCTGGCTAACCAGCTTGCTACCTAACTACGGTAGTAACCAAGCGTTATTTCATGTTTAGTTTAATAATGTACTACAGTACTAGATTAGTTTTCTTGCATTTTTACTTATAATACTCTATGGATCTAACCGTAGCTTAATTAGCTAGCTAGCTAGCGCTGATCAAATCCGACAGCAACAGTTTAATTACAGCTGTTATCACTGTAAACTGGATCACGTGAGGTGCCAGGGTGGAAACTGGACAGACATGGCAAGAGCTGGGCTGAACCAAGGATCAGTTGCCTGTAGCCTCGGGAAAAACCCCCCAGATGCACAGCGTTATCTGAACCCAACTTTCCTCAGTCTGGAGTAAGATGCCCTTTGTGGTATGCTCCAATTAAAGTGGAAGATGAGAACTATAAACCAGAAGCTTGCTCTCCTACTGCATGTTTTTATCTGCTTCACAGGCTTCTTCATGTGGTTATGTCTCTCAATGCTGCCAGGCTTTAGCACACTCTGGCCTGAGCTGTGGTGCAAGAAGGAAAAATCCTTAAGACAAATTCAAATGCATAATTTCATGGAAGTCAAGTGTAGACATTCCAGGTACCAGATACATATTGCAGGTGTTGGTTCTGCTTGTGGTTAGTGGTAGAAACCACACACTCAGATTTGAGTTACACCGTAGATTCACTCTGAGGGTTGGAGACTTTTCAGCAGGAACCTGGTGGGAAAGTGACTGAGTGAGGAGAGCCATTACTTCAGAGGGAAAGCATGCAACATTTCTCAAAGTTTTTCATCTCTTACCAGGAATAGATGTGCAATCATGTCTATTTATAGCTGCTACGTCCATCTTCTCGAGGCTGATGAGAGGAGTTGGGAATATTGTTCAAATCAGAATGCTATTAGAGCACTCTGTGAGCCTTTTCTCTGTAGACTATGCATTCAGGATATGTAAAGATATGTAAAATGGCATAAATGATCAGGGTGCCACATGTTAGAGTGGTCTCATACGCAAACTGTGTAGTAATTATCTTCCTCATAATTACTGCTTGCCTGAATTTTAATGAACCCTTTGCTGCATAAAGGAGCTATTTTTCAGGTACGACGTCCGTGCTACTGAACAAAGTCAAACGGAGCAAACAGTGATCAGGGATCTCGGGGATGCAGGAAATTCACCAGCATATATCAGAATCTGCCTTAAACTACTACCGGTCATTAGTCGAGTGGCGCTGGTGTTGCAGCTACACCTCGGGGCCCTCTATACATATCCATAATTTTATGCGCACAGTGCAACAGCAGACACACACCCACTGCTACCTCATTAGTGACTGCAGCCCCTAGGCATGCAACTGGGAAAAGGCCTAATTGCACAGTTCAGCAGCACTGACATCGCTCAGAGCGTTTTGGAACAGACTTTGACAAATGAACATCAGGTGCAAGCACCTATAGTCATAAAATTATTACTGACCCTTGCTGTCACAGTTGTGACTGCCGAGTTCAGCTCATAGGAAGTTGGTGGAACTTTCTCGAGTACCGTGGGACAAGACAAGCTCAGTTCAAAGAGAGTAAACAAGCCAAGACGTTGGACCAATCAGGTGTCACTTGGGGAGCACAAGACCCCTTAAATGTTTTAGATGTTCTTCAGATAGGTAATTCCTAATTATAGCAATACTATAGGCAATGCTGCAGCTACATTTATAAACCCATGTATGGTCTGCATTTCTAGCCATGCTAGTGGATCTAGGGATGCCAATGCCACTCCAGTAGTCCAGAAGTGTAAAGAATGCATGTCATTTTCCCGTCTATCATACCTGCACCCACCACAACGCAACGCACAGTCAAGGGGTTGCTGAAGTGGCTAGCTTCAGTAGTGTCTGGCTGAGCTCTATTACCTTAAATTACACCAACTCGCCAAACTAATATAGTGACCAGGTGCTAAACATCAGCATGATGTAATGTGGCATGCTGATGTTAGCATTGAGCTGCTTTGCAGGGGCACGGAGCTGGCATGGCTGTAGTCTCTTAGTCTTGGTAAGCCACCATGGCAGTGTTTTATGCATTATTAATCAGTCAGCATTTTTTTGTTTGGCTTCTGTAGCAGATCATTATACCAAAATTCATCAGTGGTTTATTTTACTTGCTCGAGCCTCTGTGCTACTTTCTTGAGAGATTATCATAAAACGTACTGTGCTCCATTCTTGCACCTGCATGGTGCTTATTTGTTAAAATGGATTCCGAAATGCTCTGAGCGTTGTCAGCAGTGCTGAACTGTTCAATTATTTCCCCTGTGCAAGCCTGGGGTTTACAGTCACTAATGAGGTAGCACTGTGTATGAGCTGTTATTCTGTATTCATATAATTATGTATGTTTCAGGAGGGGATGTTCATGCATTTTGCATCAATGTCCACTGTGACCATGTTCACAAAGTTAGTTCAATCAGGGGAGACAGCGCAAGTGAGAAAATGGATGTTGGGTTTAATATTTAAAAGATTAACCCCATCAGTGAAATCACTTTATTTGGTAAGAGCCTATAAATTGCAGTCATTTCAAAGATCGCACCCAGGAAGGCTGTAGGGCATGATGGTGGTGATGCAACAGAGGAGTGGCAATGACAGCTGAGATGTAACAAATAAGGTAGTTTAAATGCCCTTGACAGGAAAAACCACAAAACATAACCCAGTGAGTTCATTAGATTATAATTGAGAGCTGGAGACCTGGAGAGATGAGAACATTAAAATGGTAATTGCCTTCCTGCCTGAACCCAAACTAAAAGCTTCTTTAATTTGTGAAGGTTACATCTATTTTATCATAACTGGGTATCCTCTCATAATACAACTAAAGGTTCAGTGTCATATATGTTTCACTTTTACATTAATAAGTAGGTGTAAGTCTGAGTGAAGATCAGAAGCGGTTTACTGTCAATCACAACACACTAAATGGTAACTTTCCTATTCTGCAGTATGCCCATTATGAAAAATCATAAAAAGAGCAGTAATAAAATGCTGTATAATCCCCCTAAACATGCACGTTTTTACCGTTTACCCAGATTAAGTCAAATTCAGACCAGAAAAATGTATCACACAAACCAAAGCAATAACGAGTCCGGCAGAGCAGATCGTAGTAAAAAATCAGTTTGTCTTCATGCAGTCAGCTGGGAAAGCATCCACACACTGTGGTGTTAGCAGGCAGTTGGTGGCCGGATGGTGACGCTCTGCAGCAGCCGAGACTCTGCAGACATCCATAGACAGTAGCAGCTTCTGACCATTATCCACGTGTTAACCTGTCTGTTTGATCGATGAAGGATGTTGAAGGATAGGGTGACTGCTTCATCGAAAATAGACTTCTTGGAACCATCAATACATTTACCGTATATTGTTGTGTTTAGACAAAGGGGATCATTTTTGGGGAATACTCTTATTTGCGTTCTAGCCAAGACTTCGATACCACTCTCATGTCTGTCCGTTAAATATGAAGCTACAGCTTAGCAACAGTTACAAAATCTGCCTACCAAGATAAAATGTGTTAATTTGTGAGTTTTAGGGGTGCTAGTTGGCAGATTTTGTTAACTTCGGACGGAGCCAGAATAGGTGTTTCCCTCCTGTTTCCAGTCTTTATGCTAAGCTAAGCTACGCTACTGGCTGTAGTTTCATATTGGGCCAACAGATATGGGAGTGGTATCGACCATCTCATCTAACTCTTGACAAGAAACCAAACAAATGTCGTTTCCGCATCAAATTCTGCAAGGATAATGCCACATTTTTGTATTTTAGACTTTTTGCATTTAAATAATGCTCTGTCCTGATAGGTGTTGGTTTACAGCAGGACGCTTGTAGGTAACCAATTATAGGAATGTGAATGTGAGTGCCATAGGGTCTAAGTTTATAGTAGTGGTGAAGAACAAAACAAGGGCTGACGTGGAGGACTGCAGTGCAGCCTGGAGATAGAGGGGATTTAAAGCATGAGTGTGGTTTTAGAATCCAGTACGAGCAAGCATAGAAAAACGGTCGGGTGGAGGTGGTGGTGGGTGGGAAACATGACCAAAACCTGTAACTTTGCAATCCTTACAGGTTTGTCATCCACACATGCCCAGGAAATGGGAAATAGACCTTTAATGGCTCACACTATATCATTAGTTAAGGAGTGAGCGCAGTTAATAGTGTGCTGACACAGGCAGGTAGCTCAGAATGTGTGAGATGGAAATGTGGTTTTCGACAGTGGATGAAATGGCAATAGAAAAGTGCTGAATCCAGACAAGCTCCCGTGCGGCCTGACAGCGCAGCAATGAAAAGACCTCTACTGACTCATGGCTTTGTCTGGAGGTCTCAAGGCTTCGCTGTACTTGGGCGTTCCACTCGCAAAGCCAGCCACTGCTGTCCAGGGAAAAGTGTTTCACAGAAACAATTACAGCCTGATACCGGACTATTATTTTACACTGGGTAACAGTAAGTCCATGCTGGCACGGCAGAGGTTCCTCACTGAACACAGCCACAGAAAAACAGCCTGAAAAATACACAGTAAATTGTATCTATATGCCCCATTTCATTTTAATTGTTTGCTTAATTGTGGGTCAAAATATGTTAAAGGAATAGTTTGACATTTTTATTATTCGCTGTCTTGCCGTGACTAAAATGAGACGATTGATACTATTCTCATGTCTGTTTGCTAAATATGAAGCTACAGCCAGCAGGTGCTTAGCTTAGTTTAGCAAAAAGCTTAGCACGTTACTCCGAATAAAGCCTCAAATTTGTTTTTACATTTCTTATATTTTTTTTGTGCGCAAACAAAGAACAGATAATGTGTTAATTAGTGAGCACTGGAGGTGCTGGTAGGCTAGCTGTTTCCCCCTGCTTTCAGTCTATCTGCTAAGCTAAGCTAAGCTTATCGCCTTCTGGCAGTAGCTGCATGTTTGGCTTACAGCCATGAGAGCCATTGTGAGAATTTGCCTGCGTTTCTCTGTGTCATATCATTGTAAATTAAATATACTTGAATAAGGACTGATGGTTGGACAAAACAAGCAATGTGAACATGTCACCTTGGACCCCGGATAATTTGTGATTGAGTTTTCTGATATTTTATTGACAAATCGATTCATTTTAAACACAACAGACAGGTTTAAAGATCATTTTAAAAAATGGTTAGGTGCAGCTTTGATGTCAGCGGCGCTGCACGCAGCTCGCTACAACAACAGTGTAGAGTTTCCACCAGTCAACTCATCGCAATTCAGCCTTTTCTTCAATGCTCTTTACCTCCAAATAACAACACTGTGGAGAGAGCCCGGGGTGAAGAATTCATTTGGTAGCTGCTTTCGGATGCTGGTGCACATCGGTGTGGGCGCGTGTGTTTGTGTGTGTGCACATCCTACAGGGGCTCCATCTAGGGTGGATGCTGTGTTGCTGTTACAAATGATCCTGTGGGAGAGTCACTGACAGCCAAGCTCTGTGCGGCTCCACATGCTTCATCACCAAACACACACACACACACACACATCACGTTGCTGCAGCTGCCCACAGTGACTGAAGCATGTTGGTCCCAGGGTAAACTCCCACTGCATATCCTGTCAGCTCAGAGAAAGTGTCAATCAGCTTGTCCAAGTCAGCTAAAGAGATGTGTCTACGCAAGCAAAATGGCTGCCTGTTGTCCTTCACGGCTTCTGACAGCAAAAACTCTGTATTTTCCACGACAATTCCTCTATTCTAGTTTTTAAACTTTACTGATCAAGGGAGGGGATTTTGCTGAGCATGTGTAACATTTCTCCACAGTTTCCCACCTGAGGACTTCCCAGTACAAACACACTTAGTCTTTGACTCTGGACTTTATTTAGAGGTTAGACAAGGTAAAGTTCAATAGAATAAAAGGAGTTCTGGGAATGTATATATAAGTGCTAAAAGTGCAAAAAGGCACTTTCTCTGCCCTGATTGTCATAATGTACACAGGGGCTCGGCTGTCCACTGAAGTTGTTTATAGGACATTTAGAGCATTGGGTGTTTATCTATTGTTATCGGTACAATATAGCAGGCAGTTACTAAGTTAAAAGTCAGAAATACCATCTAGCATGTTAATTAAAGGCCACATTGCCAAGCAGACAGGAGCAGTACTGCTGTTATAATCAAATCCCATGGCCCTGTTAAATGTTAATTTGCTGCCATCTTGTGGTGAGACGTGGACAAACACTGCCTAAATTAACTGACGTGTGCAGCACTGACTCAAAGGACAAACAGTCATGGTGTTATAAATATTGTCTCAAAAAAGCACAATTCCACAGAGAGGGTGGTGAAGTGTTGAAGCCCTCTTCAAATCCCCAGTATCACTTACATCACATACACTAAAATGCCTGTTGACGTAACCGTCGCGCCAACCGCGCACGAGTAGTTTGTCCCTTCTCCTTTCCCGTCGTTGTTTTGCGAACACGTCGAGTATGTTAGCGGACGTGCGAGTTGACAGGTAAGAACATCATGTGCTTTCCGTAATGTGTTCCCATTAACAGACCTACATTTGCGCTTTCTTTATGGGAAAGTTTAGACGTTCGTCGTCCACGTTGCGAGGTGGTTCGCGCAAGGTGTTCTCAAATGAGGACGTCTGCAATGAGAGGGGAAAGTGTCAAACAAGATGTCAGCTAACGTTAGCCGATCATATCAGCTAGCAAGCGTCGCGCTACCAATAACCGTTGGCAGTTAGTTAGAGTTAGCTGTTTTGTTTGTGTCGAACCTGTCACGTGTTGTGCCAAGTTTACTGCCGTTGTTACGTCTGAAGCTCGTGTTTGATGAACTGGCCCCGCGCTGCTTTTGCTGCCCCGTCAACGACACACGCAATCGTTACGTCATGTTCGCTAACTCTGGCTAGCAGAAGTACGGTCTGGTATAGCTAGCTTTTTGTTTCAATGCATTTGTTTAATAAAAAATAGTTTGGGGTCTCCTCTCTTGCGCTAATTGTTGTTGTTTTTGTGTCCAACAGGTTAAAGTGAATAGCAGACGCAGGAGGACCGCAATGTCCAGCCGTGTGAGTGACATACCAGCAGCCTCACTCCACTCGCACGCCTAGTTTACATTTCTGTCGTGCCAGTCAGCTTTAACTCCTGAATGTTTGTTGGATCACTCAGATGCCGAATTTAACCCAACATTTCAAGCAATTCCTAAGAGTTTGCTTGTGTCACACTCGTGCATGTTCACCAACAAGGTTGATGCTGTTAAATCAGCAGATAACCAGCCAGCTGGAAGCCAATGTAGTGGTATAACTCAAACATACAGAAAGAGTGTGTAGCTTCAGGCGTATTGTACACTGTGGTAGGGAGTCATCAAATACTGCTCTATGTATTCGGCTTCCTTCAAATGTTGCTGGCTGTTAACACCTGCCTTTGTACCTGTGTAGGTGCTGTGTGGTCGAGGCAGGTTGGTCTGGAGGCAGGCAGCTGGCCATCGAGCTGCTCTCAGTGTCAGTAGAACCAGAAGCTTCTCCGCAGCGAGCTCAGACGAGCCGTACGTAGCTGTATCGCACAGAGACTCAGGTGGGTCAAGTGGTAAATGAATCAGTCACCGGTTTCTGCTAAATGTGATCATAGTCTACAGTTTACAACAGGCTTTGATCTGAATCTGAAGGGAGCACATGACTTTAGTTTGGTGCGTATTTACACTTGCTCCAGTCTGTCGAATCGCGTTTCCAAAACAACACGTAGGGAACGGGATGGTGGGTCAAACATGGCGGCAGACTGGTGTACTGGTGTGGTTTCCCGCAGCGAACGGCGGGAAGACGATGCAAAACATAGAGGAGCGAACGTCAAAATATGACAAATATCTTTGTCACGTCTCCTCCAGGCCCCAGGACCGTGTGGCCCGATGAAAACATGGGGCCATTCGGACCTCAGGACCAGCGCTTTCAGTTACCGGGTAACGTCGGGTTTGACTGCCACCTGGAGGGCATGGCGGACCAAAAGAAGACTCCAGTCCACAGGACGGTGCCTGATGTGCTGACGGCCCCAAGCTGCACAGAGAGACATCACTTCATACTGGCCCAGTTTGTTAATGAGTTCCAAGTAAGTGCTTGCATAGTTTTTTACTTGCGGCAGGTCTGTAGCTACCACTGAGGACACTGGGGTTAAATTGTTTACTTATTCATTTATGTATTTGTGAATTCGGGGGCCCTTAGCATTCTCTAATTAAAAACGATCAAAAATTCCCAAATTGCCCCTTCAATCTCTAAAACTTTAAGAAATTGTAGTATCTGGCTACTGTAACACTGAGAGTTAGTTTCTTTTATTACCTGCCATGGATTGCAGTAGTAGGTACGTTTACCAATACCTCTTTAGCCATTTAATGGTATTACATTTGGGTTCAATTAATTGACAGTTTTTAAATGATGAATTGTGAAAGCATGCTACAAACAGCTGTTTCTCAAAAACAGCTTTGTATATCCAAAGGTTCATTTCGGGTATAATTTCCTAAGAAATTCCTATTATCAGTCAGAATGAATGATTTCCAGGCATCAAAGCTGCTTTGTCAATGTTCATGTGTGTTTGTTTGTTCATCAGGGAAAACTGGGTCCGATATCCGCGAGAGTCCACAAAGCTGAGAAGTACTTTAATCAGACAGGCACAGACTTCTCCATCAATTCGTGTCCTGAGCTGTTAAGGAAAGGTAAGGGAAGGTTATTTGGCATTAACCTGCTTAAGCAAAATCATCTTATACAGTCACTCTTCATAAGCTGTAAATAGCCTGCAATTGCCTTTAGTAACACAACTGTGTGTGTGTGTGTGTGTGTGTGTGTGTGTTAGATCTTGAGCTGCTGTTCCCCTCAGCGCCCACCGCTTCCATCACGGTTCTGACGGTCTCACAGAGGAGCAGACAGAGCGAGGAGGCCGCGGAGCAGGACCGAGAGAAGCTGCTTCACAAGGCAAGCCCTGTGATGTTCTACTGTTGTTAGAAGTTTAGAGATGTGACGGTGACACAGCCGCTGACTGCCTTTTATCCCGTCTTCTTCTCACTGCAGTTTGTGAGCGGCGCAAAGGAAATGTGCTTCGCTCTGTGGACTGCGGGCTACTGGGCGGACTTCATTGACCCAACAACAGGAGAAGCTGTGAGTTATTGTCTTGTTCGCAGTAGCGACGCCTCGTTCTAGAAATGCATCAACAGAGAATCCCGGGGGATTTTACACCTGGTATTTCAGTGTTGTGACTTTGTGGACACCAATAGTTTTTTTCCACTGCAGGAAACTTAACCCGGAGCTTCCCATTCACCTGAGCTCGTACAAACACATAAGGTCTTGTTTCTAGGTTCTTCCGCGTTTCCAACTGTGTTTTACAAACCAGAATGTTTCAGACAGACATCGTTGAAAAGGTGACACAAAACCAACGGAGTCAAACGTTAATGGTAATTATAATTAAACGTTGGACATACTCCCCCAACACTGTGCACACTGTCTACGGTTTACATGGACAATAATATGGCCAGAATATCGGCTGTACCTCGATACACACTTCCTTGCGGTGCTTATCCAAACGCGTCAGCTGAGCAGTGCCGACTTTAGGTTCAGGAACAAAAGCACGACCTGTGACAATGGCTACACTTTAAGTTTAAGGTCATTACGTTCCCGTTGTGGAAAAGGTCTACAAGTGTAAATAAATAAGAATAAGGTATTATTAGTACATATGCTCAGTGGCCACTTACTTCGGTACAGCTGTACAAACTAATGCAATCTGATTAAACAGTTCTGCCATAACGTCTACCTTTACGATGCCTATATTCAGTTGTTTTGACTCTGTCGTAGAGCTGTTCATTCAGTTTTAGCATTGAGGTCATAGTTAAATTTGGTGTTATACTGGACTGCATTATATCGAGAAGTGTTTCAAATGTTTTGCCCTCCCTATTCACACACACGAGGGGGGCAGAATATTAGAAACGCCGGTGAATACAATGCAGTCCAGCACAACACCAGCACCATCACGTTATGTTCCCCAACAGTTCTTCGCATCTCCATCGGGTCCAACCACACTGCAAACAGAGGAGGAGCTGAGACATTTGGGCTTTCACATCGAAGCGTCAGGCTCCTGCACGGTGATTCGCCACATCCTGAGCGGAACGCCTTTGTTTGTGGGGGCCGTTTTCACCAACGCACCCACTCACAGCGCCGCTATCGCAAGACTGCAAGGCCTTTCAAATGTACTGGATGATGAGGAATAGGCTTTTTTTTTTTATATTCCACAGAACTAAACCCAGACACAAGGCCTCTATTTATGGTTTGAAGAAGCTTGGAACTCGATATAGGGTTGTGTTGGTACATCTGTTGTATCTGTGAAAGGTTGTCTTACTGTAACAAGGACTTGACTAAGACTCTAATGTAGACCTCGATGCTGTGGCTGACTGACAAGAGGTCACATGTCAACCCGGCTCACCCTGCACTACATCCAGGGAGAAACACACACTCAGTGCAGTGGGAAGGGTTCTGACTACTATTACTAATAAATGACTTTTCAATCATATCTGCTGTTGGAAAAGTTTGTAGACAGTGTTGACACTTTAGAGGCAAAGCCCTCAGATGGCCTCAGGTTGCTGTTAGTACCTCGTGTGGGGGAAAAAAAAAAACGCAGATTCCAACAACACCTTAAGATTCGGGCCAAACGATATCAGGTCAATAACGCATTGTTTTTTGTTTTTTTGTCTGATCTCGTGCACAGAATCTAAAGAAATGTGGATATTGTTTCTGTTGAAGCGCTGCGGTTGTGTCAGTCGCAACTGCTGAACAAATAAAGAGACTTCTCATAAGGCTGCAATGACGCCGTATTTCCTGTGGCTGTGCGTGTGTTTGCTCCCTCACAGAAACGCTTCCCAGATTTTCCACCAGGGCCCCGTTCTTCGTGCGTGGAGTTATCCCGATGGGAGTGTCGACGATGTGACCTGACAAGTTGCCCGTACTTATACGTGATAAAATATACAACAAAATCAAAGTTTGTATACAAAAAAAAAGGAACCAATCCAAATGTATTTTGGCTTCAACTCAACCAAAGGATTCTGACCGCTGCTCCCCCTACTGGGTGCAGTGGTCCAAAAATATGCAGCTGAGGACATTTTCTTATAAAATCCCCCTTCTTAAGAAAGGGTTATCGTACTGGACTTTACCATTCACATCACAATCCGGTACTTTCTACATCTATAACACAGACACACACACACACTTCAGTACTCACATGCTAATCAAGTAGTATTGTAAAAATTGCAAAGTCTTATTTATGTGCTGAAGAATAAACTTGACATATTAAAAAACAAACCCAAAAAAGCAGACATTCTCAAAAGTGAAGTCAGGAGTTAATGAATTCCTTTATATTTTCTAAATGTGTAAAGACTCAAAAGTAAAGCCATGGTTCTCTGGAGTAACAAACCGTACATTGTTTATTCAGTGTAATAAAAGAATGCCAAAAACACAACTTTAAATGTTCTAATGTGAGATAATATCAATAAATAGCTGCTATTTGTAACTCCACGTCGCCTATAGCTATGGACAGATTAGGAGACAACGGGCCCCTGGGCACAGACATGTAAAAGACCCGCCTACCCCTCCCACACAGGAGCAAGAGCCCAGACAGACCGGCTTCCGCAAGTCGTTGGCATTATCTACATACAGAGAACGTCATCGTCGATTTCACAGGCAGCGTAATATTGACAAAACCTCCAGGTACACACAGTGACATGGTTAAACAATAACAAGCGCACGGTATTAATGAAATGGAGCATAAATAAATGACCAAAAAACGCTTAAACAAAATGGAAATGGTTGCCTGACAGGAGGGAGTCAACCTAATTTAAATGGAGTACGGTGCAGCAGTGGCGGGCTTGCACACGTTTTCAGTTTTCTGTTTGTGTAAAACTCACTTTAAATGGCATTTCTCTGTGGGCAGCTTCTGAAACTGATACCAGCTCTGTTAAACGATACCATGGCATTAGGAAATATATGTATATGTGATTGTTTGCCCGCGTTAGCTCGTTTTTCAGTTGCCCAAAAAGTGCCCTTTATCAAGTTGTTTTTCAGGATGTTCCACAGATGCAGAGATTCCCTCTCAAACACGTCCAGCCGCGAAGATGCCGACGATGATGATGTTGTTGTAGCTCAGCGTTGCGGGCAGAAGCCTCCGGCCCGCGCTGACCAGAGGAGAAGTCGAGGCGAAAACGGCGCTGCTCTCGTTTCTCGGCACCAACACGTTGCAGATGTTCCCCTCACAGCAGGACGAGCACACCTGGCGGATGCCATTCAAATGTTAAGAGGGGTGTCCTGATCGCACCAAAACATTCTGTGGCTTTCCTGTTTTTCGTGACGTGAGGATGCTGAGGCCGGGGACATTAATGCAGTGCAACCCACAGGCTCCACGTACCTGGTAGCCATCAGCTGTGACACCAGCACAGCCGGTAAACAGACAGTCCTCCAGGGTCACACAACGCTTGGTCACAGACAGGCTGTCTCCGTGGGGATCCATCATGTGGAGCGTGTAACAGTACCTGGCATCTGGGAAGACACGGCACACCTAAATGTCTGGATTATTTTTCTACCGGGTCACCAGACTCTCCTTCATGACGCCTCAAAATTCCCTTCTGATGATCATTAATCTGACGAGCCTGAGCCCCACCAGCCCTAAAACAGCACCCAACTCAGTCATGTTGGGCATAATATCAGGTTTCTGCACATTTCATCAACAACTGAACTCTTATCTGGCATTCACGTTTACAGCCCTTTACTGAAGTTCAACGTGCCAAAGTCTCACCATTGTCTTTCCTATATATATATATATGCTCCTTTTTCACATCCACTCATTATTGCCTGGACCTATAATATCAACAGAAGCTGGGGGGGGGGGGGACTCAGTCACTCATAGAAGCAAATGAGAAAAGGCCGCTGTACCTTTTGGACAGTAAACATCCGGTGCCCAGCGATTACACTCATAGTTATCTGCGGCGTCTTGACACGTGAAGCACTTGAAGCCGCCGGGATGAGGTGTAGCTGTGGAGTACAGACAGACACGCTTCGGTACTCTGTGTTTGGGGGGATTGAATGAATGAAATTAGATGACAACAAACAGAAAAAAATGGAAACTATGTTGAGCAGGTGGCAGCCATTGTGGGATGGAATAGCATATATAATAGTAAAAAGATTTTTTAATTAAACATTTTCAAGTCTAGAATTATTCTGGGGGATCACCGACTGAACCAAATGAATTCATTTTTAAAGTGAACATGGAAGCTGTGCATCGGTTTAAGAGTTGTTCTTTCTGTAATTCCATTACCATCTGCCGTCATGTGTGCAGAGGCTTCTCTGTCACCAGCGAGGCAGCTAGCTTAGTCAAGACTGGGAGGGCTAAGTTTTGTTTGTCCACTGTGTCGTATTGTGGGCTTCACTTCACCGCTGCACCAGTCCCAAGTCTTTCATCAGTTTGAGGTGCAGGTAAGTCCCACTTCTCCGTCCTCTGCCCATGCTTTTCTTTCACCCTGTCTTACCAGCCAGGCTTTGAAAAAGCCAAATGACGCTCTGCCCCGTTTTTTTGTGGTTTCAGTTTGAGGCTGAGGAGTCCACTGGAGAACCTCTTGATCACGTGGGTTGGCAGGTGGTCAGGTGTAGCGGTCCCACCGGCAACTCCAACCCCCGGCGGGTGTCCCGCTAACTGTCTCTTTGTCCCAGAACATCTCCGCGTCCAGGTGCTTTTGATTCCTCTGTGCAAGTCGCTCGCTGTCAAAGAGACCGCTGAGCTTCTGCCTGGTCTTCCCAGGTATCTCGTGTCAGACCAAGGGCCCTCAGGTCACCTCCTGCAGCCTTCACTGTACTTCTCTTAGCGTTTCCTCGGGTTTCCATCTCCAAATCCAGCTCCACATCTCCACCTGCCACCGCTGTAGCCCCAGACTGAACCGTGTGCACAATAGGTGAAAAGTATTTGGCTTCAAGGGCTGGGAACACTCCTGTCATACTTGGGATCTGCCACTCTGGCAGGGCAGCTAATGTTTGCGTTCCGGGGCCCCAGGGGGCCCCAGGGCAGGCGCACGAGGAACAGGAACTGCTCACGCTAGCTTATGGCTGTGAAGCAGCTGGTGTGTGGCGTGTTTCATTAGTGTGCCCAATCGCATTATTGTTTTCTTTGCTCTTTATTAATGCGATTGCTGATTCAGCAAGAAAAGCAAGAAATCTGAAGCGTGCAATGACTGTCATGTTGATTTTCTTGGGAAAAAAACAAAGCCAGTAACTGTCTAGGACAGTAACAACACACTGTTTACCATTCTCATGACCCACATAACAGATGATGTCAAGCTCTTACATAAAGATTTGTTTTCCGGACAGTATCTTGGCAAGAATCGCATCTGTATTGGGATTTAGGCAGTGTTTCAGCCGCGACAGCTACAGGTCTCCGGGTCAGCCACTTTTCAATCACAGGACAAAGCCTGTTACACACAGGCACAGACACACACACACACACACACACACACACACACAGGCACACAACTCGAATCCTTTTGAAGTTCCCAAATCTTCTGCCGCGTGATGCTGTTTGAGGCAGAGCCCCGGATGAATGGATTTACGGATGAGTTTACGGAACTAGTAGGATCTTAAACATTACTTGAAGAAGATGCGTGCCTCATTATCCTGATTACAGACACAAAACGTCATGTTGTTACTGTTCTTGTTTACCAATCGTCCGCTAGTACATCTTTAACTCTAGCATGATTCATTCAGGGGAATTTGTTGGATTTGTAAGCACAGCAGTCAATATGTCTTGGTCTTATATGGGCACACATTTCAGTTAACATTGTGTCATTGTGGCTTTTTTCTGTTTCATGCACCCATGGCTGAGTCCACCCCTGACTGAAAGATGCATCACCAGGTAATGGCCACTTATGATCTTACAACCAGAAAGTGGAAGCTAACTACATGTGGAATAGGAGCAGGGGTCTTAGTTCATTCTAACAATTTTTGGACTAAATTGTTACTTTTGTTTTACAATTACAATATAGGGGGGAGTACCTAATTGAACATATTTGTATTGGGTTTAATGAGCATTTTAGTTAATTGATTATTATTATGCCCCTATGTGTTTGTGCAGGCTAGCCTGTGTGTATTTAAACCCTCCCCGTGTGTCATTTGTTGTCCAGTTAGTTGCCGTTTGTTTATTTGACTTCACTTATAGTTTCCGATGATTTTCTCAGTTTCCCAATTTGGAATCATTTGCCAAATTAGTTTATTTCTATTTCAGTACTAAATAAATTGGCTGATTTTGCTTTCCACACCTGCCGTACTTGCGTCTTACAGTTTGATCCCTGGAAATGTTAGATTGTCGACACGTGTACTTTTTTAGATTAAAAATACTTAAGAGTCTACAGCCACAGTGACAGTGTTGACATCCTGACGTTTAACAGGGAAGATATTTCAGTCTGGACCAAAGCGGTGGACCATAGAAATTGTCATCCATAGGGCTCCACCACTAACCTGGCTACAGACAAACGCCTCAGGGAATATGGTTGCAGTCTTTTTCCACTCAAAACACACATTAGGCAAATAGCAATTTTACGCTCCTACTTGAGGGATGCAGCAGGACGATGTCCGTCATGGTGAAGTCCCGTGACTGGACAGTTATCAGCCAATCAGCAACGTTGGTCATTAGCAGGACCCAGGCCACTGTTGGCCAGGCTTCCATCATCGGCCCGGAGTACCGTCATGCACCTTTCTGTTTGGGCGGGCAAACACTGCGGGAGAGAGCGGGCCATGAACAGCTGAAATACACCACGGAGGTGGTTTCAAATAAATCCCCAGGAAGAGTACCGTAAAACTGAATTAACCAGTGGTAATCCAAATTGGCGAATATATAAGAATGAGTACTACAGTAATAGGTGTCGTCAATGATTGAGGAAAGCAGCTGCAGATCTTTCTCATGGGTTACTTTTTACGCACCTTGATAAATTCAATGAATATAGGCTAACTTAAAACCAAGACGTGTATGCCATTATTTTGACGTTGCAGCGAATGGAGAATATGAAAACAAATGTCTTCTTAAGAGAAAAGCAAAGTTAAAGTCCTCATAATAGAAGGACTGAGTCCATGAAAGTGATCAGCTGTGTGTGCTGCTCACGCCGGGAGCTTGCTTCATTATTTAAACGGCAAAAGGAACCCTACCGGTCTACTCTCAGCATATTCCCTGATTTGAATAAATGCAGGACAGAGGACTGGTAGACATCTAATATGACATAACATTGTCACTTCTGAAGTAGACATGAGTTATGTTTCGATAAGAAAGCCCCCTTGTGCCCGCTGGGAATTAAGCCATTAGTCCTTGCTTGCCACATGTTTTTTTTTTTTCCTGTCATGCCATGGGTCACTCATTGGTAAAGCCAAGTCAGCACGTGCATTGTCTTTTACTCTGACCCCTTTAAACTTGGAGATCGCAACAGCAGGTTTGCTCAAGGAGGAAACGTCCCCCCCGTAGACCTTCTTTCCTTCCAAATCGGTTCCTTGGCTAAATAGATTCACTGCCCCGTTAATAAAGTGCCCAGTGTTGGCCCCTTTAGAGAAGGAACTTAAGACTGGAGTCAGCGACTTCCTGAATGTGGAGCCATTTATTCAGGTCTATGCAGCAAGTTCTAATGCATCAGCGTCTCTAACATAAATGTCAGCCTCAGGAATGTCACTGTGAAAAAGCCTACGATGCTGTGTTGTATTGTATTATCAAACTTTGATTGATAATTCGTACAGTACTCATGATTGCTTGAGATATTGGCAGCACTGTGGAAGAAGAGTCTCGTTCCCCTACAGTACGGTAGTATAATATCTCTTGTTACGTGACCTTTAAACAGACAGTAAGAAATGCACATGAGTATTCTTAAAATCTATGCTTGTTATTTATTGTTTACAATTCATTGTTTTAAATTTTATTGCACTACTGGGAAATACTAACAAGACTAAATCTACAGCTACGCTGGCGGCTCTATGAGGCTGCACAGCAGTGCTTTGAGTTAAATGCTAACGTCAGCGTGCTAACATGCCGATGTTGACCATTTTCACCATCTTAGTGTAGCACGTTAGCATATTAACATCTGCTAATTAGGTATAAACACAACACACAGATTTATTAGTTTATAGTCATAAAGCAAATTGTGGACTAATGGAAGTTTTGACCTGATGATGGCACTGGATCAAACGTTAATGGATCGCCATGGTTGTCTGTACAAACTGTCAAGGCAATCCATCCCATAGCTGTTGAGATATTTCAGTCTTGGCCAAGGCGGTGGCCCGATCGAATGACTGACTGACATTGCCATCCCTAGAGCCACTCCACTAGTCTGGCTTAAAAGGGAAAAGCTGTTAAACCTTTAAAACAACAGCCTGAGGTAACAGATACAAGAGGCCACAGCGAGGATAACGAAAGCCCTTTGAGGACAAGCATTCCTTATTATGAGGGCTGACTTTGTTGAGGAAGTCAAGAAATACCCTCTAAACTGCCATGTTAATCCTTTGAAGCATCTCCAAATCAGGTGCAACTACGGCCATCTTCATGGAGCCGGAAACAATTTGTTTTCGTTCCAGACTCCAAAGGGGGATTTGACAAGTCAGTGAAGAACATACACTGTAGAGAATACCTCCCCAACATGAGCATCTCCCCAGAGCCTAAAGGTCTGAACCACATTCAGAATATCTGACCGCTTATTACCTCAAACCGGCAGCGGCGATACTGTGAGATGTGTCATTTCAACGCGGAACATGCGAGTGCTTTGTCAGTATATGAGAATAATTCACACCTAGTCTTTCAGTATTGACAGACGATACCTGAGTGCTCTTGGTTTGTAAAGATTTAAAGCAGAATTTGTTTGTATACAAGAAAATAGTGTGAAAAAACGTTTTCTTTTTTTCCTATGGGCTTTGGTACGTGTTTCAGCAGTTCTTGTCATTATTTTTAACAGACTTGCATTAGACATTGCACAGGCTATGTTATCACACCACTGATGACACTCTTATCACTGTTGGTAATTGCAAAACTGTTGCCATTTTACTGTCAACGATTCATTTTCTGTTAGGTATTCAGTTACAATCCAGGCAGAACCCTCTCTAATAAATTCTCTTCTTAGATTCACTGAGATGTCAATCAATTCATTAAATACCAGATGACCTGGCTTTCCCCCTGAATTGAGATCAGTAGATCTGTGTAAGATCACCGATGAGTTCTGATGCCTCTGACTCTCTTTTACGTTTTATCCCCAGGCATGGTGCTGGCTGTGTGGTTGTAAATGCTTGTTTTCTTTGCATTATGCATGCCCCAATAAAATTGATCCACATCTTTGCCGCAGACAGAATAACCACACTGTGATATACTTTACACAGCATACTCTGACCCTTGGTATCAAAGGCTCTGGATTTTTCAGTTTAAAGTAAAAAAAAAGAAAAAAAAAGAAAGTAAAACTCAATGTAATCAAATCTAACATGTAGGCACTGTACTATGAAGAAATGTACACAACACACTATTTAAGAGCAGAACAATGTTGTATGTATCATGTATGTATGCTAATTGGAAGCTGTAGTAAATTGGTGTTTTAGTGCTAACGTGAATGGATTTTTAAATTGCAGTATTGAAACGATTGGAGCCTCCTCTCTAGATGCGCACGTCTTTAGACGACGGGAGAAGCAAATGAACACAAACGGAAAGATCTGGAACCCAAGTTTGTGTCTTTGTGTCATCACACTGTTAGCCTATCTTTAGCTGTTGTGTTTCAACACCATCAGCTCTAATTTTTTACACCGAGCTTGCACTACAGTGGTTGAGTTCTGGAATGGCAGCCTAACTGCACGACAGAGTATTTTTTGAAACGATTCAGGGAACTCTTTTAGTCCATGGGCTTGCATTCATTACGCTCCTCATAGCACCAGTGCTACTGTATAGCTCAAAATGGTATGCTGTCTACGCTGATAGGAAAACTTGAGATTAACTCTCGGACTTTGAGCTGTCTGAGAGATGCCAGGCCTTGCCTGGGGTAAATTTTCGTTTGAGCCTGAGAGGCAGGAGTGAGGGGATTAGGTACAATGGCTCCCTGTTACAAGTGAAGAGGGATGGAGAGGGTTTATATCACTCAGGGTTCAATCAGCACCGACCAACTCCTTCGGGTCCCAGTTAAAAGGCCACGCGGGGCTGGAAGAATCTGAAGGAGAGCCGGTTTTAAATCTTTCTGTCTCCCCAGGAGATAAAGTTCGCAGATTTTGAGCGTAAAAGTTGATGAGTGGAGCTGAACTGTGCAGCTTCTCAGCCACAATGACATTATTAGTGATATACAGTATTATGCACACATTACTTTTGCAATAGTACCCCAAAACATTATTCTTTACTATAATGTCAGGAATGGTGGTGGTGCAGCCTCATGATCTAAAGTGCCACGTGAAAAACACACAAAGAATTTCATTTGAAATACTGTTTGACTCATGATCCTGCATGTGACCTCTTCATACCAGAGGAAAGTTGGGTTTATCTGCTCAGTCCAATGCTATAAATCAGTCATCGGAAGTTCAGAGGTGAAGAAGTTGTGTTTTCTGCAAATATATTACTTAAATGATGTATAGACCTTTATTAAGAACACGACTCAAATCAATGGGGAAAAAAAGATCAAGTTATTTCCAAGAGAAAACTGTTAAGGTAGGCTAAATATAAATTGATTATAATTCAATTATAATAGAAACTAATTACTTCTTACTTTCTGTCTGCAGGCAGTGCTGTGCTGCCTTCAAGCGCTGCCTGTCAGAAATATCATATGTATCACTGAAACACACATGAATGACCCACAGCGTTGTAAATGTTACTGGGAAAGTCGTCTTTATCTAAATAGCGCCGTGCAGCTGATGGTAACGTGCGCATCCGTTTGTGCACGCATTCGTGGATTTGGTTTTGGATTTGTGTCCAATTCGCTCCGCAGAAGATCTGTCGGGAAAAAAATCCCCCCGAAAAAAGTCAAATGTGAACTGTTCGATCCCTTAGATGAAAGGATAATTGCTCCACGTGCGTGTCAAAAGAATAGTGAATCAAGATTCAGGCCACCAGGGTTGCCTTTGAAGTCCGGCCGATATCCAGCAGCTCAGTCCTATCGACCAGACACATATGGCTGGGGCTTAACCTCTGTTACACAACTGCTGATGTTTTTTTTGGTGACTGCACCAGAGACATTACACTAACTGCTGCTGAATTCTCGTGTCTTGCGCTGTTTAACGCAGTAGACTGAAACCCCAAAGTGGCGTGTATCATAACTTTATTTGATCAGGATTATTGTTAAAGCGTCAACTAGTGGCGCTGGGCCTCCGGTCGTACACACGAATACACAGTCTGCCTCCCGGGCGTCTCCATCTGGGTTTACTGAGTCACTGCATGAGTGGAGGATTTGTATGAGGTCCTTGCTGAGCTGGGCTTCTCCTAAAATTCCTGATGTCTTGGCAACATTGGTTTGCGCGGTTGAGAAAGGTCACAACAGACCAGTGGCTCTTAACGAACACATATTGACTGTAGTAAAGAATTACTGCCTAAAGATGAATCATTCTTTCTGGTAACCTGCAACCAGACTCTACCTTTCTGTATCAACTGACTTCATTAGCACAACTTGAAAGCAGCAGAGCTGATGTGACTGAAAAAACTGCCTCTAACCAAGTAATTCTCCACTGTCTGTTTTTTTTTTTTTTGTAATACTGTTGGTTAGTTTAATCAGTAGCACTGCATCATACCTCACCTGTTGTTATGTCAAACCTGACAAGTAGCAAGTACCAAGCGACTTTCAAATACATGTCGTTGAGTAAAAAGTGCAATATTTCCCTCCGGATTGTAGTGGAGTTAAAGTAGTCTATAGAGTATGAGTTAGTTTTTTTTTAAACATTGCACTTCTACCACCTGTGTAAAGGTACTTAGTAACACTCCACCACTGCCATCGTGTAGGCTACAACACCATGAATAAGCCCCTCACACAAAGTCTTCATTGACAACCACCTTAAGCACAACCAGTGCACACTGCGAACATGTCACTGCGGTATTAAATGTGTAGACACAGCAAGCACATTTAAAGGACAATCAAGACGTCAGAAATACGCTCACATTATGGATTACCCGCATGCATGGAATTAAAGATGAACTGTACAAATCTCAGCCACTACACACGAGTTAAACCAGTTTAAATAATTAAAAAAGCCTATTTAGGCTATGGGACTACCCCGGCGCAATAAACACGTAATATCACAGGATAACAGGATTTAAGTGATTCAAATTAAATTATGATTCTCTTAAAAAAAACTAAAAAGTCATGCGCTGTCTAAAAAAGGGTTTCAGTATTAAACGGTGTTTGTGACGAGTTCTCGCTCTGAGATTTCCTTACATGGCGATGAGATTCCAAAGTCACATCCTCAACGGACCTTGAATTTCGGTTTAATTACTCCGGCGATGGCGCGTGACATTTACCGAGGCATTAGGAGCGACTTTAGCCAGAGTATGCTTACATATACGGTGCCTCCAGTTCCAACTCACCTCGATACGCCCGCAGCACGCTCCCAGTCCGCGCGCCCGCAGATGAATAACAAACGCCGCCGTGCCGCCCCGACAGGCGGAGGGAGGGGCGCGCTGCAACGTCACCGTCACGTCACGTCACTACCAGTCCCATCAGCAACACTGCGGCTGTAAAAAGATAAGGTTACATGTTCGACACATTTTGAAGATGCCATCAGTAAGTAGCTTTAGTGACGTTGCATTGTCATTGTAATGCAGGGGTAGAACGTAACTAAGTACATTTTCTCAGGTACTGTAGCCTACTTATTACAATTTTGTAGCTACGTTATTTGACTATTTCCATTTAATGCTACTTTATACTTCTATTCCACATTCTATTGGGACATGTTGTCATTTTTCCTCCACATTTATTTGACACCTTTGGTCAGATTCACATTCACATTCATTGTTTGTCGGTAATAATACGAATGTGTGCCAGGGGCATTGAGTGGTACTCACTTGGGGGTACCCTGTTCATGTTGGGGGGTGGGGGGGGGGGTATCAGATTGACAAAATCTGTCCACAGACAGACGGACTTAAACACAAAACCGCTTCTGAGGTAGTTCCCGCCACAGTTGGTGTCTCCACATTTTGAAATTGACCATTGACCACACACACACACACAGACTCACAAGGTGGAAATAATATCAGCCACGTTGTTGTGGCTGGTAATCAACAAATAAACCTTTATCAGCCCCAACACTAAAGTAATGCTTACAAATGAATGCATCAGTAATTATAATCCAATTATGATGTAGTCTATATTATTCTGAAAGGGGTCATGAGTACTTATACTTTTGCTACTTCAACTACATTTTGATGCTAATACTTTTGTACTTCTACTCAAGTAAAAATTTGAATGCGGGACTTTACTTGTTATAGAGAATTTCTACACTGTTGTATTAGAACTTTTACTAAAGGAAAAGGTCGGAGTACTTCTTCCTCCACATATTGTACATTACATACGTACATATTGTACTTTTTACTGCACTACATTTATCTGACCGATGTTACTTTGCAGATTCAGATTTTACATACAAAATATACTATAAGTTCATTGTTTAAAATGATGATGTATTTTTAGATTAAACTTATGTTAATGTTCATGTTCAGTTGCTTGAAATTCAAATAAAAATATTTATTTAAAAAATCTTATTTAAAAAACACAAAAATGTTCCTGTTAGCTGACCCATAAGTTAATGCGCTGCTACATAGTTTCTATATGTGCAACCGATACATGTTTAATGAACATAGACTTAATTAAGACTAAGATTAGTGTGTTTCAGATATGTAAAAAGAATGCTTAAGGCCTCAGGATCAAAAGAGATCAAACGGCAAATCTTCTCTGTACTCTAATGAGTATTCATTATTGCTGTAGGCAAATTACAGCAAGACCCTGCAAAACTATGCATGCCCTACAAACTGCTTGATTATTCACATTCCTTGAGTGATACATGGTCTGCTGCAAGTGTGGACAGACTCATACGCTCATCAGCGACAGGCAGCAGCCCTCTGACCTGTCTGGACATGGGATCCCTGACAGGAAAGGAAGGAAGAAGAGACCAGCCCTGCAGACCCCTGTCAAACAGAGGAATTTAAGAAGCACATGCAGTCAGATGTGCCGCAATATCTGGACAGATGGCCAGTCCATTGTCCATTAAATGTTTTCAGCAGCACCTCAGGGAACTTGCACACTCCTCGAATGACAGCAAAAGACACATGTTATGTATGGGATCAGTCAAAATGTACGTTCATGTTGGAAATAAGGGATGAGGGGGCAGCAATTAGGTCTCCTGGTTTAGTTTATCTATGACTTGGGAGCTTTAAAGTAGGATACTTTGGTCTTGTAGTGCAAACTGTGATGCTACAGAGTATGTGTTGGTAAAGGGAAGGGGAGGGTGTAGTGCGGAAGGCCCAAATAAACAATTTGAAAACGATTCTTAATGTTTTTTCTAGCACCCCAGCTGCAAGGGTGTATGTACGTCCCTGGCTGGAGCCAGATACCAAGTTGCGCGCGCAACCATCGCCATCTTTGAATCTCAGGCGGTGTGCTCCATCAACGCTGCTCCGCAAGCCTTTTCCACAAAGTTAGTTCAATTTAGATAGCGTTACGCAAACTGTTTTGTCCGACTATGGCTAACCGAAACATGCAACACGCGAGCATGCAAAGCAGTAACTCTCCTCAACCAGCGAAACGCGGGACCGACTCCCCGGCCACGGAGCCGTCACCGGCGAACAAAGACAGCCCAGTCCCGCCGCCGCAGCAGTCCCCCGCGGCCGAACAAGAAGCCGGGGAAGGACGCGAACAAGGCCCGAAAGAAATGACCCTGGATATCACGAGTTTTCGGAAGCCCGGTGAGAAGACGTTCACCCAGCGCTCCCGTCTTTTTGTCGGCAATCTCCCGCTGGACATCCCGGAGGAGGAGTTCAAAAACATGTTTGCTAAATATGGGAACGTTAACGAGGTTTTCATCAACAGAGACCGGGGGTTCGGCTTCATTCGCTTGGTATGCAACGAGACGAGGCTCTGCTTGTTGGTTTTAAACGGTGCCGAAGTGTGTGTCGTAATTGTCTTAATCTGTACGTGTAAACTTGTAACGTTATGTGGACAGAAATGTCGTGGCTAAGAGGAGCTAACGTTAGCTGCTCCGTTAGCATCAGCGAAAGGTGCTGGTGGACTTGACACCCCGCTCATCTCTTACCGTATCTTAATGTTACATTTAATAGTAACACGTTATTCGATGTTAACGTTACGTGTTGTATGTTTCCAAATTACGAGAAGGTTCAGCACATATTACATTTCACAGTTTAAAACGACATTAGGTCCCCAGAATGTCTTGTTTCTCCGTCTGTGACATTAACTGTTACATTGCAATATAGTTGCTTCGGCCCATGACAGTGTTGCGAGAGAACCCCGAAATATTGCGAGGGAATTCAAAAGTAGTCCTCAAAAATATTCGCCGTGACCTTTAGGGGGCGCCATAGAAGTGTTATACAGTAAATAATAGGCCACAGCAATGTATAGCTTGAACGTGACACACTTTCATTGGTCATCATACAAACCGCGGGTGTGAGGTTTCACACATGGGTGCCAACTCCGGACTGTCAAACAGCTTTAAGTGAAAATGAACAGTTTCAATAGATGTATTGTGTAGCCCTAACTGGGGTTTCATCACACTTGTCCTTTTCATCCCTTGTCTTCAGGAAACCCGGACGCTGGCAGAGATTGCTAAAGCTGAGCTGGATGGGACTATTTTGAATAATAGACCAATCAGGATCCGCTTTGCTACGCACGGTGCTGCGCTCAGCGTGCGCAACCTGTTGCCCGCAGTAACAAATGAGCTGCTGGAACAGGTATACCGGACAAGAAGCTTTGAAATCCCGTTCCCGTGATCAAATCTCAGAAATTCAGCAGGATTGGGGCATTTGTCCAAGTTACTTCCTGGGTCTGTGGCTCTTTTGAATTGCTGACTTCCTTTTAATCTGACAACCGCCTTCTACCATCAGGCGTTTTCTCAGTTCGGGCCAGTGGAACGGGCTGTTGTCGTGACGGACGACCGTAGTCGTCCCACTGGGAGAGGCGTTGTGGAGTTTGCGAACAAAGCAGCTGCACGTAAAGCCCTGGAGCGGTGCACGGAGGGAGCGCTGCTGCTGACCACGTAAGGAGTGGTTTGGAGGGGTGAACACACAGAACAGAACGTGCGAAGGTTCAGTGTTTGTTGGCTGCATGATGTAGGAAGTCGTGAAAAAGTGATTACTTGCAAAGTTGCTACAAAAATAAGCTTGTTTGTCAGGTTCTCTGTCTGGTTAGCTCGTTTCCAGCGTTGTACTCTCAATTAGTGATAAAGGATTATTTCTCTCCAAAATCTGCTCGTCCTGCATCAGTTGAAACCTTTGCAAACGTTTGCACAAAAGACAAATGACTTACCGGGCTTTCAGACCAAAAACCGTGCGATATGAAAATGCAAGGGCATGCGTTGGTAGGGGCGTGTCGTTTAAGACGATGAAATAACAATCCAGGAAGGCCACGTTTAATTTTTAGTTGTACATCCATGAGTTTGAAGATGCCAAAACACTTTGTCAGCGGTTTGTAATACTTTGAAACAACATTTCGCAGATTTTATAGCATGGATTTGATTGGCCTACCCCGCGCCTTGCCGGGTGACATCACATTGTGTTGCGGCAAGAGTTGAGTCCGATTTTCTGCGAGCTGACCTGCTGCATTTTCTTGCCTCTGCATTGGCAGCCTCGCTGCACGGCCTCATTAAAAGGATGAGGGCAGCTTTTTTGCAGGCTTTTGAAAATGAGGCTACCAGATTCAAGAAATCACTGTGATTTCAGTCAGTGCCATTCGTTTTTCATCCATAAGTCTTTTTCTAACACATCACTGACCATTGCTTTCCTATAATATCACAGGGGGTGTAACTGAGTGTTGTCCTGCCTTTCTTTAGCACACCTTGTCCGGTCATTGTGGAGCCTTCAGAACACTTGGATGATGAGGATGGACTGTCTGAAAAATTGCTGCAGAAGACTCCAAGGTACCATAAGTAAGTAAAGAGGGCATTTGTAGTCATCTTAAAATGCAAAGGCATGTATAGATTTTTGTTCCGTTAAAATGTGCTCGAGTTGGAGTTGTAGTTTATTTTTGCAATTTGTTTTCCCCCCCAGGGAACGAGAGCAGCCGCCACGTTTTGCTCAGCCGGGGACATTTGAGTTTGAGTACTCGTCTCGCTGGAAAGCTCTTCACGAGATGGAGAAACAGCAAAGAGAGCAGGTGGACAAGAACATAAAAGAGGCCAAAGAGAAACTGGAGGCTGAGCTGGAGTCAGCCAAACACGAACATCAGCTCATGTTAATGAGACAAGGTAGGGGCAGTGGCTTTTACCCTCCTTCTTATAGGTTGGTGTTTGATACGTGTGTGTGTGTGTGTGTGTGTGTTTTTGAGTGTTTACTAGGGAGGGGGATCGAAACCCGGCTCCAAATTTCTCAAAGCCCAAAAATCAATAAGGTCTAAGCTTAGCGATAATGCTTTCGTGACCATAACAGAACGTCATGTCCCGAGAGAAGAGAGTCATGTCATTTAAATCCAATCACTGGTGCACCATCATGCATCGTTTGTCTGTTAAGTTTTTGAATTCAATTGAATTTCCTGCACACCGCCGATAAACTAAATGAAGAAGAATTGAATGGCCTCACTCGTTCGCTTCATTTCTCTTTTTATTAATTGGTTGCTTGTTAGGAGGGCTGAACGTGCAGAGCGGTCAAAGGCTTTGCTACATCTCATTAAAGCCAAAGATATGGAAATTTATGCCATTAGGCCATTTATGTTCAAAGTTAATTTCTTGTGGGGGGGGGGACACAACATTGCGCATCAGTTAAAGTAACAGTTACCTTCGACTGTTTTTGAGTCGGAACGGCGCCAACTCCGGCCGCCGATGCGGGAGAGTCATCCTTCTCCACCCAAGGTAAGCATGGCGCGCCGCAACTTTCCCCAACGTGCAAGTCCCGTTCTTTGACAATAATCAATCGATAATAATCCAAAAATATGCGATCTCTTAAAGTGACAGTACAGAATTTAACGTAAACTTTAGAATGAAAACAAAATACTTATGGAAACATCAACAAAACCGTTTGTTTAATATTTAGTACATTTTACCAAATTTAAGATGTGTCGCTTGCCTTCCCTCTGATAGAAGAGGGGCCTATTAACGAGTCGTGTTTAATGACCCGCTAAAATATGTTTAACGTTCACCAACTTCATTCATTTAGATGTTAGTCAGCTCAAACTCACCCCGTCTTTATTGTTGGAAAAATGATTTGTACATTTGTTGCTGCTGATATATTTAGTTCACTATTCTCATAGTTAAACGTTATGTCGAAGGGATCCTTTGCGTTCCTTTTCCAATACATGCCCAGCATCAGCAGCGTTAAATGAAGGCAAAATTCATTCTGTTCCGAAATCATACGGCCACAGACTCACAGTTAAGCAATCAAAGCAACGCCGGTTCCATTAAGAATTTATTGTCCTCTCGTCTTTCCGCCAAATGAATAGAAAAGTATCGACAGTGGTATCGATAAAAACACGCCTCATTAAGCAGTCTCAAAGATGGTATCGATGTCAATAAAAATTAACGATCCCCATCCCTAGTGTTTACTGCTTGAATTGTTGCTTGTGTATAAAAGAAAATTGCATTCGGCTGCTTCTTTTGACAGTAGTGTAGCTCACGTTTGCTCAGGTGGGAAATTTGAACAACATTTATTCATTGAGGCGCTGCAGTGGCTGCACCGTAGCTCTCCGTGGTGTATAGAGCTTGACTTAAACTGCAGGTCAACATAGGATCTAACTGGCTGACTGCCATACATGAGCTGAAACTCTTTATGGATCATTTGTATGGTATCAGCCAGTTTTGTGCCTTCATTTTATACCTTAAGTAATCATCTTTACCTTTTTCTGGTTGATTCTGCATCAGAGTCCTGCGCTGTAAATCGTTTTGCTATATTACAAAACACAAACTTGTAAAATAAGCCTTTCTTCAACCATCTCGTTGTTGTCTTCACTATCAAACGCCCCGGGCACATTAAGGAAAACACACAGTCTCCACATATTCCACACTTCCACAAGAATTGGTTGCATTTTTGAGGCTGCTCACGGCAGGTATGGTCAGAAGCTCCACAAAGTGTGATGGATCGATGGCAATGGATCGTGCTGCCTGAACTGCTGGAAAGGTTGTAAAGTAAAATAGACGATGATGTAAAAGGCCTGTTTCACTCTTCGGTGGCGTGTTGCTTAATCAACTAAAATCAAAGAATGGTGACTGAGTTACAGGAAATACTGCTGTGTCATGCACGTTGCCTTTTGGTTTTGGTCCTCAAAATGTGTTTGCCTGCATTTATTATCCCTTGTATATCCATCCCCCTGCCAGTCCTCCTTACTTACGTTGTCTTCCTCCCTTCTTCCAGATCTAATGAGACGCCAGGAGGAACTGAGGAGACTGGAGGAGCTCCGCAACCAGGAGCTGCAGAGACGAAAGCAGATAGAGATGAGGTGCTTTTCATTTCTTGAGCAAACTATTAGGACAGAGTGAGAGAGCTGCTGCGAGTCCAATTAACATGTATTGTTTAGTGCCAGTTATTCCTGCTGTTTACTGTGTGGCGTATGGGGTTGATTTTGGCAGTATGCTCTCTTTTTTGTTTTCTTTTAAAGTTGAAGAGGTTTTGTATTAGTTGATGATTTAATTTCTCTTTACTCTGCCCGTAGGCATGAAGAGGAGAGGAGGAGGAGAGAGGAGGAGATGATGAGGCACCGAGAACAGGAGGACCTGAGACGCAACCCAGACGGCTTCAAACCAAACTACATGGACAATGTGAGTACTGCTGGAATACGATTCTAAAATATGCAGTCAAACGCGCTTAGAAACTCTCACTAAAGCTTGTCCGTTTGCGCTCGCACTTTTGATGCATATTCTAGTGTCATACTCACACCTGCAAGAATCAAGAATCTCGCCAGTCGGAGTATTAAAAGCTGTTGAGCTAATAATGCGTTATTCTACAAATGCACACAGCGTCTCTCTGTACTTTAAGCATCAGCTTAGCACACACGGCTCTTTATCATTCATGCACAGAAACCGAACTTAAAGTGGAAATACGTGATGTAGTATTTTAATCATATTTGCCTTGATATACCAAAGAAATAATAGTATATGTGTACCGTAGAGTGCAATGGATCTCCAACAGCCTGTATAGTGTACGCACTTTAGCAGCATCTTCTGTAGGTTACTGCTTCATCCTCAGTTATTGGTCTTTGGTATTACAATAGCTGCAGAGTTTAATATTCTCTGTTCTGGAATGTCTGTGTATATAGTACCACAGGAATGATCTGGCAAAAAAATGTCTAAATAGCTTTTGGTTAGCGGCAAGCCCTTTCTTCATTTATGATTCTTTTACATTGCCTGCTTTTGAGCAGCCTCGGCTGAATTATGTTGCTGGGCACAGCTTTCTTATTTCCTCACAGCTTTAATGGCAGCTTCCAGTGATCTCTATAGAGACAATATTTTGCATCTTTTTGATAGGTTGCAAATTACTTTTTAATGTTTAGTTTTAATGGGTGCGGTCAGGCTGCCCTGGTAGCACATCACTGTAATACTGTGGTTTATTGTGTCAAACAACACATGGAATAGGACAAACACCCAATTAACTTCACTTTTTACTGTTTCTTCATTAGGCCTCTTTTGTTCACGATCCTTTTTCTTTCAAAGTCTTTCCACACTGCCTCACACAATGTAATGAAATTCGTAGGAAGATCAGTGATTAGCTGTGGAATAATGCCTTTGAGCATTTTGCTATAGCAGGTTATTTGTGGCTATTGTGTTTTTCTCTTTAAGTTGTGATATAACCGCACCTTTTTACCGAGTAGCTGCAGTTGTTTCCTCTAAGTTCAAGGAATATGTAGTCATCATTATTTTCCATGACTTAAATCGGTTCTCTTTGAGCAACAAAACAAAACTCAAGTCAGACAGTATATATCGCTTGCTTTGCCCGCTTTATCAGTTCGTCGTGATTAGAAACGACCATTATTTAAAAGACAGGAACACGGTTGGATAGGCATATAGAAACAGATATTCATAGAATAAGGAAACATGATGTACGTGGTGGGGGCTTCATGGGCATGAAACTCTGAGATCCAACACTTGACAGTCTGAGGGTCAGCTTATCACGATTTGAACTAAATTCTGACAGACTTACGACTGCTCTTTCAACTGCACGTCCCTTTTTAGATTTGGAAAGAAAGGTAAAATAAATAAAAGCGTTCAGAAATATTTTACTGGGTGAGGGGAAACTATTTGGATTGGCCCACATAAATTCTTACACATTTGATTGGAATATTGAAACTCTGTGCTTTAACAGCAAGGAGTAGGTTTGTAAAATGGGGGGAAAAAAGAAAAAGATGTTTGCCGGTGCTAACTCATGCACGTGGGTTTGCAGTGATAAAAACGAGCTGTCGAATTTAAGCGATTTATAGATTTCTTTTTTTCTTCCTTTTTAATTTGATCAAAAAGTCGCTCAAAGAGTGACTTCTATGTGAGTATGAGTGTCTGTCGGTGTGATTTGTTGTTGATTTCTATGTTATAACTTTTCTCTTCAAACCCTTTGCTCCGTTCAGAGGTCCTGTTGGAGTCTGCTTCTTTACATACACGTAACGCACGCACACACTCAGAAGCTGCATCTAGGACCACCCGTTCAATTCATACCGACTCCATTACGGCGACCGACTGTCCTTTCGGGACCAAAGTAGTTGGGAAAAGCTGTCTTTGCTTAGTTGAGTAATATCAAACAACACCAACGATTAGTCTTATGAATAAACATATGTTTCCAAAAAAAAATTCAAACTGTGTTTTGTAATACAGTCGGTGTGGATTGACATATTTACTAGTGAGTACAATTACTGCACTTTCCTTCCCAAACAGTAAACACATGAATTCCACATTAGCGTCCTTTTGTTGTCTTGAAAAATATACAATTGAATTTAAATGAATTCAATGGTCTCTTTTACAAATAGTAGTAGACCGTATCAGTATGATAACAGTAAAAGCACATTAATGCACATAATTAACCATGTGATGTTCACTCATAACTATTTTACATTTGATTGCTAACTTGCTCTTTCTTGTGGTTTGTGCTTCTGTTTGCTGGAGGGATTATTGTTAGAGTGGACCCCCCCCCCCCAGAATATAAATGCTATCTGCTGCCATCTAGTGCTTAAATAAGCTGCAGCGCAGGCATCACTATTGGTTCTGATCACAGATTAGAATCTCTCTTCCTCAGATGTTATTGCAACAACATTCATATTACTACGTTTCTTATTATAATTGCAACATAATGAACTTTTAACAGGTAAGTATCACAGTATTTACAGAAAGTTTTCTACGTGTGGGACAAGTTCTACTAATGCTGTAGCTGTACAGTTTTGGCACACCAAATTAAACTTGCATATGGGTTACTAATACGATCTACATGTCTAAATATATTATACCCTCACAATGAGAAGAATAGATCCATTTAGAAGGGAGAGGCTGTAACCATGCAGTAAGACTTCTGATTGATCTAAAGCTGCATTTCAACACTATTATTTGTGATAAGCTGAAAATGTATAAATTGGTGACAAAATGTTTTGACCCATTATAGCGAGTTTCTAACTTTGCATAAAAAAATGTATTTGGTAATTGATGTCCAGCTGGTTTCAATGAGTTGGATTAAGCCTTGTCTAGATGTTACATTATAAATGTTTCATTAAAAACTTGAAGCGCAAGGCAGACTCAATCCAGGTCAGTGAAATCTATTGTTGTTGAATGTTTTTCACTTTGTGTATTTGCAAGATTGTGTGTGTGTGTGTGTGTGTGTGTGTGAGAAGCGGAGAGAGCGAGAGAGGATTGTGTGTGTGTGTGTTAGTTTTGTTATTGTGATATGATGTATGAATGAATGAAAAGATGATGGAGCATCTCCATTCTTGTGTTTGAGCCCTGACACACCAAGCTAACAGTTGTCAGACTGGCGTCATTCAGCAGCTGCGTTATTTATGCCCAGCACCATTAACTATAGTCTAACCTTTATCAGCAGAAATTTGTTTTGTTTTTTTAAGCACGTTAAATCTGCATCAGAAGCAGATAAATAGTAAAATAGTCTGAAGCCCATTTTATGTGACTTACTTAGATTTTTAAAGATTTGCTTGCACATTTCTAGCTGATTAGATTAGCAAATGAGATTTGCTCTGTGATTTCAGTCTGTGACCAGTAAATCTACAGACCAGCAGGAGAATGGAAAATGTTTCTGCCTTGCCAGAGCTTAAAATGAGGCAAGGGAGCATTGAAGCTAAACTCAAAGTACATATTTTCCATTGCTGGTAATTACATTCCTTAAGAGCCGTGGGCGATTTCACGTCGTCAGTTTTGTGTCGAAAATGAATACTTGTACAGTGTGAGTGTTGTTGGGTAGGCTATCCGATGAAGATTTGTACTTAGCGGAGTTTTATTCTGAAGGCTCTTCTTCACTTCTTCCAGAGAGAACAGGAAATGAGAGTGGGTGAACTGGGCCCTCGTGGAGCCATTAATATGGGAGGTACGGGCATGACTGTGTAAAGACTGGTTGATACAAAAACCAAATCAAGTGACGATAAATGAATTATGACTGCCTTAATGTAATTTATCATCATTATTTGTGTCGCATCCCAAGTGGCTCCTGTTCAACAAGAAGCATTCACATTTTTTTGGGATGTGTAAAGCAATACTTTGTAAATTTTGACACCCTTTTTGGTGCTAAATGGACACACTCGGGATGAAATGCAAAAGGGAAAAAAACCCACAATACACCACGTGACAACATAATGTCTATACTAACAGGATATACGGTGTGTTGAACGGGGTTGTTTTTGTCGGGGCAAGGTTACATAGTTTGAGGAATATTTGGTCCCTGAGCTCTCATCCTCACTTGTGTGCAGATTTAAAATAAGGTTAGATAATGTGGTAAGTATTGGTTTTCAGAAGCCAACGCTAAAGATGTTGAAATGGTTTTCATAATTCACGCATGATATTTATTAGCTGTAGCGGCCTTCAAGTTTATCTTTACAGTACATTTTCACAAAGTATCCTGAAGGCCGGTGCACCAATTTAGCAGTAGGGTGTAAAGTGAATCATGGCAGGAGACAAGAAGTAAAGACAAATGTTTGTTGACTTTGATCAGGAATAAAAACTGCGTATTCCGCAAAGTAAACGTCGATCTGATTGAGTGCAGGATGAGGGGCCGGGGACTGAGGTTTAAGTTTATGATTTGGAACAGCTTGGAAAGATGTTCACGGTGGCTCTTCACCATACAAAGATTATAACCTAGGATTGCACATCATCTCTATAAACCAAACTGCTGTGTTTCATTTGTTTTGTTTCGTTTTTTCTCGCACAAACTACAGTAGCCTCCAGTTTTTACTTAAAATGTTTGTCGGGGAGGTGGGGTAAGTTCTACTTGAGAATGACAGTATTTGGTTTGAAGTGTGATATTTAAAGTGTATGATATCTTTCATCATAACTGTTGTGTCTGCAGTAGCGTGTACCGTGGTGTGCATGTAGTTTCCATCCAAATGCAGTGCAAGTTCTAACCGAATTTCCAGCAAAATTAGAAAAAGGAAATGCAAATATTAGGAGCTGGGCGCATCGAGATGAACAGTTTATGGCGCTGATATTCCGGTCGGATGCCATTAAACTATTGCCGTGGAAGACGATACAACGAGGTGACGTAATTAAGAGCGCGAGTCAAGTCAGTTTTCCTCTCTTCAGTGGAGCAGATGCTTTCGGTGGATGTCGTGTTTTGCTTTCATAGTCACACCAACTTTTCCACCTCAGCCAAGCGTAAAAACGTTTTAGGGCTATTTTGGCTTTTTTTCGAATTTCAATTGTATGCGCGTGACAACGGGCAGATGGAAACACTTGTTGCCAAACTTACCTCATACCATATTTTGAAGTTAATATGTTATGAAATGTTCATATCCGCAAGTTTCGAAACCAATGCTGACTAAATCATCATCATCTTGTTTGCAGCGCTAGTACGTTTCAGTCATGTCTAGGATTGGGTTCCTTTTCGCATTTGAACCGATACCTGGAATTCGGTACCAGCACCTTTTTCAGTACCTTTTTGCGGTACCCTCTTCAGCATTTAGATATAGTTTGCGTTTGACCAGGTGTTTCCTCAGGTTGGACGTGTTATGCAGTGAGTGTTGTCCGCCTCGGCATATTAAAACAAAAATCGATCTCTTTCCAGAGGAGCGTGTCAGCCCCGATTCCAAAATAATCTCTGTCAATACTAATACCCCTCAAAACGCATATCGCTTGACTAACCGCGTACACTGGGCACGCGCGTGCTGGCGTACACGCAGGACAAAACTCTTCAGGTTACGGGAAGCGGGACAAAAATAATGAGGCAGAAAAACATGACTGTTGGTCACAAAGTCCTGCCGGATAATGTTGTTTATAACCGCTTTCTTTTCCACAATATAGCATTTGCCAGCGATGCATCAAAACGACTCTGTTCCTGACAACAACGTCCATGAAACAGCCCGCTTGTACATTAGTCTGTGGGTTAGCAATATGGCATTACCTTTACAACTTTACCGTGTGTCTGGTAGAAGGTTTCGACACGACCGCTTCACTTCGGGCACTGTACTCTGTGTCTTCATGCTCCTGCCGCATCAGGACATTCGAACGTTTTCTCGCCGTTCCCCAGGAACCACAACGTCATTAATAAAAAACGATCCCACTAGGCACTGGTTCTTCAGCCAAAACCAGTCATGTAGGGCTGATAACGGCGCTGCATTTGGGAGTTGTCACAAATCGCTCGAATAGTAGTCGCAGTAGTAGCATTATAAAATGCAGAATTTAGCTACACAACAGCTGCTAGCATAGGCAGTAAGGTCAGCAACGCCTGTAATACGTTATCCACGTTGAATTAGCCACGCTTTGTGTTTTGTTTTCTACCGGAATAGGGGCACGACGCATCGCGGAAAGACACGCCGTGACGGAGACCCAATCAAGAAGCGAACTTGGGTGGCCGCGTCATCGTTTCCCAAAGCCCCCGTTTTTGGCCGTCCAAACTAGAACTCAACCCTGGAGTTTTAAGACGAAAGCGTGGCCAGCAGCGTTTCCACACGTATCCGTTGTAGGGGCTCAAACGCCAGAGTGTGTGTGGACGCTAGGTGTAAACGTGGCAACTTATACGTTTTTAAAACGAAAAACTCTAAAGGCTGCGCCAGTGCTACTCTTACATACAGTATACTGTCCTCCTAAGTTACAGGGTTTCTTTCAGCGTTTTCAGAAGTCGTGTCCCTCGTTATCACTGTGATAGAACATTTTGAAATAGTGATATTAATATCCATGTATCCAGCTTAGAATTTTAACCAGCATGTTACTGACCCCACCCACAACCGCAGTAACACTTCAGGTCTAGTTATTTCCATCGGAATCACTGTCACTGATCTAGCAGTGTCTGATATCAATGTGTCTGATCATTATTACGTATCCTTTTAGTTTTTCACTGAATACCATATAATAATCGTTCAGAAACCATAATTAAAGGAAGAAATTTCGATAACACGGCAGAACCACAGTTTGCTGAGCTCACTAATCCCCATCCATCCATCCATTTTCTTCCGCTTATCCGGGGCCGGGCGGCGGGGGCAGCAGTCTGAGCAGAGACACCCAGACCTCCCTCTCCCCAGACGTTTCCTCCAGCTCTTCCGGGGGAATACCGAGGCCTTCCCAGTGCAGCCGAGAGACCTAGTCCCTCCGGCGTGTCCTAGGTCTTCCCCGGGGCCTGCTCACGGTTGGACATGGAAACACCTCCCCAGGGAGGCGTCCAAGAGACATTCGGGACAGATGCCCTAATTCCCTAGATCCAAAAATGTTTCATTATCCAGTAGACAAAATGGTCGACGCCTTTGCGCTGACACGCTGAATCAAGTAGCTTCCACACAAAAAAAAAAAAGGGTCTCCGGTCAAAGCGAGGCCTTGGATGAACAAAGGAGTTCGTGTATTAAAGTGGTCTTGTAGAAAAGCTGGAAGAATATGGAGGAAAACTAACCTAGAGATAAACCGTAACATTTTGAAAGAAAAAATGTCCACGTATAATAAAACGGTTCGTACGGAGACAATCCACTTTTTTTTAAAGATCTGAGGTTGTAGCGCTAAACTGGTAATCACACCGGATAAAAAAACTTAAATTAGCTACTTTAGTTGTGTAACATAATTAAGTATGTTACCAAATAAAACCAGATGAAAACAAACCATATATAGCTCCTCTAAAGTTAGCTGAATCGATTTTACTAGCGTTAATATCGGATGTTATTTCGATGCGACTACCAGCGGTGTGGTGCACAGGGCTCCAGAGCAACTTTTTTTCACCACGTCCCAGAACTGTCCCGAAAAGCAATTTTAACCGTCCTGAAGTCAAATGTAAACTCTTCCAAGGTTAAAATGTGGTTTCTTTACTTAGTTAGTATCACCCGTAGTCGTTAGTGGGATAAAACAACACCATTAAAATGTTGAGTGAATTATTTTGCTCCATTCAAAGAACTACACCTGAACAATCTGTAAACTGTCATAAACAGAATTTTAAAGTAACACAGCAGCGGCAATTACGTCGCCACAACCGCATGGCCTACATAAGCCAGAGAACTGATGAATGTCATTCGGGATTATATAAAATCATAGCGTGACCATCACCGGCCATGCTGGCACATTTTTCACTGGTCTCAGCCAATGTTAGCAACTATAGTAACGGCATAAGAAGAAACGCTCCGCTCTAGTCAGGGCTCGGTTCAGTATGTCATTTGCTAAGCGATAGTTATACATACATACAAAACAAGCTTTCGTCTCATGGGAAAGTTCTCTGTTCGTCCCAAACACGTATCCTATTGTCCCCGGGACGAAGGCACACCGTTGGTCACGAAGCCCCGGTGTTGCATTTGCAGCCATTCTGCCAGCGGTTTGTTGACATGTCTGTAGTTGTTTTCATAAAGTGGGAGAGAATGTCAGTGTTAAAAATTCCTGATTTCGCAGATTCTGAAGTACGAGTCGGAGGCTGACGTGAACAGATTTTCTCACTCGGCTGCTCGTGCTGTGTACGTGAGTTTACATCAGTCACCGTGTTACAAAACGTCAGGATGCAAAAGTCAAATGTACTTTTAACAGCGTTATAGCTTTCTGTCCTCGAATGTATTTGTAGTTTGTAGATCTCTATGATAGTGGCGGATTCTGTTGTTGGGGTTTGTGTTTCATTGGGATTTGAACCTGTTATATCTGTGCAGGTCTGACTGGTTTTTGAAGTGGTTGTTTTCTAACAACTCTGTATGCTCCATGCCTGCGTTGATGTGCAATCCAAGGTTTAGTTAGCAAAAGATGTGGACGTTGGCACTTGGCCTCAAAACGTACTGTAGGTCTCAAAGTGGGAATCTCACAGTCTGCCGTTTCCGTCTGCTATCTGCTATTCTATCTGTAAAATGTGTCTTTTAATGTCTACTTTAACACGATATATCACCTGCTGACTACTTTAAATTAACGTTGGTTTTTGGTCGTTTTGGTGTCAATTTATTGAAATGCGCTAACGGGGCGGCCTTGTTTAAAGATGATGAATTGAGTGTACTTTTAAGGTCCTTTTTTAAAAGAGTGGCAAAGTTGTGACAACCAAAAAACAATTCTAAATGACAGTCCTCATCGGATTACAGATAATCGCATTAGCTGTTGACCAAAAGCCAACGTTAACTTTTACTTTGAAGTCATTGAAATTAGTTCTAGCGTTCAGCTGCCACAGTTCTTGCGGGGCGCTGGGTACATTACACCGAGCCACCAAATGTCAAACCAATGCTCCGTTGTTTTGCGTGTAGATGGCTATAACCAGGCCTCTCCGGGGCCCAGTGGTAACCAGGGTCAAATGATGGGCATGAGTGGAAGGGGAGGAGCCATTGGCCCAGAGGGAACCGCAAATATGGGGACACCATTGATGTCAGAGAATGGAGCCATGGTAACGTATCAGGAAAAATGAATTAAGCTTATCTCTCAATTAGTTTATCTTCAACATTAACGCCGTTTTAGTTATAGAACTCACTACGAAAACATTCAAGAGTGCCTAGCTGCAGACGCAATGGCGGACCTCCGTCCTCCACAGCAGAAGTTGGTCTTTGTGTCGTTGGGCGTGGCAGGATTTGTATACAGTCTACGGTGGCAGGTCTTACTGTAAAACAACTTTAGAACTTTATTCAACGGCTGTGGTTAAAGTAGCAATACGGGGCCTCACTTTGATGAATTTACTGTTTATCAGACCACAAATGAGATAAGAATCGGGTTGGAAAAACGATAGTGTTTCGGGGGGAAGGGCCTCACGATTACTGTACGAAAAAATAACAACTTTAATCACTGATTTTGGTGAAATTCTCAATTCTCTGTGATTTTCGGAGTTTCCGGATACCAGACAGATACTGTCACCGTAGCTCAATAAGCAACGCGGCCAACGTAGGCTTCCTATTAGCTGACTCTGCCCGGACTGGGAGTGAGGACCGCCTGGGGACGGAGGGACGCCGCCGCTCCCCGCCAGCGTTCCCCGCTGTCTGACAGTCAGCTAGCAGGACGGTTACGTTAGCTGAACGGCTAAATAAGCTACGGTCACTGTATCCATCAGGAAACCTCATAAATCACCGAGAGTTGAGGCAGTGCAGCCGGAGGACATCAGAGGGAAAATATTTGCACCATAAAATATGATCAAATTTCACCAAAATCATTTAATCTTTTTCCATTTTCTGCCACAAGTAGACTACATGTGCAATGTAGACGTTGTCGCAAAAACGACACAAGGAAGACCGACTGCCACTGCGGAGGACGGAGGTGCCACACCTGTCTGCATCCAGGTCCCTCTCAACATTGCCTAAAAATAGAACATTTTGCATCAATCTGTCTGTTTAGAATAGAACATAAAGAATTGGCTTCTAAGGAATCACTTCTAAATAGTATAAAGGCAGCACTTGAACGTAAGCATAGGCCTACCCTTCGACGCTTTATTTTTAAGCAGAAGTAAAAAAAAAAAAAACCTCTTCTTTAAACTGTAGACCTAACTAATAGTTTTATTCCTCTCTCTCTCCCTTTGTCTGCTTGGTTCACCTCTCTCCCTTTTACTCTTGGATGGGGACACTTGGATCAAACAAAACCTTGACCGATGAACTTTGAAAACCCCATTCCTTTTCTGGATACGCTGTATTCGTGTCTGACCCCCAAAATATCATTTTCGATTTCACACCATTCCCATCTGTTTTTGTAACGCTGACCCCACCATACCACAGAGAAACGATAGATACCCACAGGGTGGATCAATGGGGGGCCGATCAGAAGTCGAGTCCCCAAAGCAGCAGCAGCAGCAGCAGCCGCAGCAGCAGCCGCCGCAGCAGCAGCAGCAGCCGCCATTGGGCCCTCAAGTCGGACCAGCCCCGGGATTTGGCAGGGGGAATCCAGTAGGGGGAGTCTTTGATGGGCCAAATAACAAGCGGCGCAGATACTAACTTCTTCTCCAATCGTGGAGACACTGTTCTCACGGGTCTTTGTTACTGCCCCATCCCGATAGTATCTCTTCTGTTTTACGTCTACCCGCTTCCCTCCCTTTGCTGAAAAGACTGGGCAGATTTGTGTCCCCCCGGTCCCCCGTCCCCCATAATGCAAGTTTTCACTGAGGGGCATTTATTTTGTGATTGATGCTACTACAGGATAATGCTTTGTATCTACACATATTTGAAATGTTTGTACAGTATTTTTCCCAGCATATGTTTCTCAACCTGACAAGTAGTGTAACACCAGAAAAAGTAAACCATCTTATCGATATCCACATTCAGTCACATATGCCTTAGGTCGTAGATGTTTTTGTCCTCCCTTTAAACATACTGTTACTACTGTTAGCTTGTTAGATGTTCAATCATATAGTGAGCGAATGTTTCTGCAGCTTCAGTGCATCCTGTGTTTCATGGTCGAGAGAAATAAACATTTTGTAGGAAGTTGTCTCTTTGTGATTTGAAAGAATTGTGTCATTTTCTCCTTAAACTGGACAGTAAGTAATGGCTTGTGGTTACAATAAATTGTGTACTGTTTTTGGTAATTTACCTCACATAGCGTACAATACCCAGCGCCCCACTCAGCTCCATCTGAAATGGAAATCCGGCAACATGACTGCTCTGACCAAGCAATTGCGGGTTCAGCTGAATCCCGGCATAACCGCAGATCAAGTAACTTCAACTCCATCAAATGGTAAAAAATAAAATGTACCTCAGCGTTCGAGCTTCTAAGCCTCTGATTTTTCTACCGAGCATTTGCTACGTGAGGTCAGCAAGCGTTTGGTTTTTGTTTCTGTACGTTCCGGTACTCCCAACAGGTATGAACAAGCCAAAATAATTCCCCTAACAAAGCCTCACGTCCTTAGATACAGATTTAGGGTTGGTGTTTGAATAATTTTTAGACTTCAGTTTAACCTAACCCACGGAATATATTCAAAGAAAATATCTGCACACGGCAATTACGATACGGCTAAGGTTAGGGAACCTTTGACTTCCAGGTCAAATGCCACCAGTGTCCTGTACTCTTTTGATGTGGACACCTTCGTACGGCCGATATTTCACCTTTTCTAATGAGGCGGTCGTTCTGGGAACAGGCTCAAAATATCACACTGAAGAAAATTGACATTCCACTGTTGCTTAGGCCTTGTGCCGTACATTTAAAAAAAAAAAATAAAAAAAATAAAACTCCCTCCAAATGTTTTCTGGTGACGGTTACCTTTTGCAAATCTTTAAGAAGACAATACAGTGTTTTTCCATAGTTTTTTGTGAGTGTCCAGATATCTTTACAATGAGCTTGTGTGTGTGTGTGTGTACTGCATTTCAGTGCAGAATCAAACATCTGTGCATGTTGCAGCAGTTAAAAAAACAAAACAAAAACAAACTGCGGTCCCGGCTCTCTGCGTGCTGGACCATGCAAGCTCTTTGTTTCGCAGGATCTGGGAAATGTGTGGTACCCTGACCAGGTGTCCCAGAATCTAAAGAATGGTTTTATAACAGTAGGCGATCTAACCGAAGGGTTGAACAAAATGCGGAGCAAGAGCGTCGGCAACACACGTGAGATGACGGAGAGATACGACATCACGGAGGAAGTGGTGGATCTTTTGGGAAGTTTAAGAATGTCACTTCAGGAAAAGGACACGTTTGAGATGCTGGGGATCTCATACATGATACAACACGATCATGTATGTTGTATGTGTGAAGGAGAGCAGCTTTTGAGAAATCATCCTGGTTCACCGCTGTAAAACATCTAATATATTTATGATTATTGATCAAATTATTAGTATGGATTAATAATTTCAGGGCACCACCCTGGAATCAGGGACCTATAACCAAACGTGTAAAACACCTAAAAATGCTCATATTTAAGGTACTGCCTCACATTTAGTTAATCTATGTTACGCACACGCATTTCAAAATGCCACGTTTAGTTGTATGCACAGTGTTACAGAATATTTGTCTTAAATTGTCTTCTTTGTCATCTCTCGTAGGTCCTGTTTGTGAACCGCCACGAGTGACCAGGTAAATCCCAACACACACACACACACAGGCAGTCTGTACACGGGATTGAACATGTTTGATCCCAGCCAAGATTGGCGCATATTATATTAGCAATGTTATGGACATAATTACATTTGATAAGATATATATTTTTGAGGCAGTTGGATGTTTAAGTTAGTGACTGAACAAAACCAAACACTGCACCTGCTTACCACTAGTCTCAGAAGCCATTCATAAATACCCAGAGCTGGGCAGAAGTTGAACGTCCTCAAGGGGCACTTTAGCTTCCAGACAGCAGGCAATGAATAATAAATGCGAAAAAGTACAGCAATGAACATAAGCAACAGCAAACAGTCGGTAGCATTGCACGCAGTGCATTTAGTGTAAACAAAACCCTCGCATACCGCATATAACCCGATGGAAGCAAATGAACTCGGTGTACAGGGGACTGGGAGTCCAGTTAGAACACCTAAGCTTTTCGCGTGGCTCTGACTTGATACAATTAGCAAATATTATTTAAATTTACACTAGTGACTTAACAGGATATTCACATTTATTTAGGTAAGTTTTTGGCATATCGGAATCCGCTTTGGTATTTTGGTGCAAAAACAAGCAACGGAGCAAGTACTGCAGGTCAAGACAGATTACCACGGCAGCACATCGTAGTACATTTAGGTGTACTATACTGTATATATGTTTTCTCTTAGTTTTTATACCGTTTTAATTTTAGCAATGAACGAGGGCTACAGAACAAGAACAGGAGGACCAGGACGAAGTCATCAATTAAACCCAGACACATACACGGGGGTTTGGCTGTCGCCCCTTTCCGAACGTCAGGGCTCTGTACTGCGACTTTGCTTGAACATAGTTTCAGTAGAGAATCGACGCAGAGTCGGTGAACCAGCCCTGACGTGCCACCGTGGAAAAGTCAATCATTGGTTTTCCGTACTGTTGCGTTGCATTTTTGGTACCCAGCAGCTCATAAATAGCAGCTGTTTTTTGCATTTCATTGACAAACGTTTAGTTTTCCACTGCTGTTAATCTCCGTCGGCCCAAAATACAATTAACATTTACACGAAGTAAAGCTGATTTATAAAAGCCTTTACCTTTTACCTATTGTTCAGTTGTAATATTATCGACGATCGACGTAAGCGATTTTACCGTTGACTCTTCACGAGGTGCGGTAGTAGACATCGGGAGGTTGGGTCTTAGTCGGATCAAACCAGTATTTTCATTAATGCGCAATAATGTTATGTTTTTATTGACATTAGCCGAGTTAACTTACAGTTAAGAAATGTTTTCTGTTAACTTGCTAATAGATAAGCGTTGCTTGTCCTATTAAAACTGTAATTCTAAATAGCTATATTTAAACCTCAAACATTCAATTTCTTATTGGGTCTTTCCTGTAATCGATGTAGAAAGGCGATTTTTATATTGCCGCACGATTGTTTTTTGGTCCGTTTGGAGTGAAATGGAACGAGAAGGAACAACTTTTATCTTGGTGTATTTGTTATCAAACTGGTATAAAATACAAAGTATTTTGGACGACGGCCCATGTTCGCGAAGGTTCTCGATCCCCATCGCGATCACTAACCGTCCGTCTTCCGTTTGTTTCATTTAATCAATAGGCATTTCATCTCGGACTCTCGGCGCGATGCCTGAATGTAAGCGACACGTCGAGGTGAGGAGGATTACTTTTTTTCTCCAACATTCGGGCTACCTCTTTGAATCGGAGCAGACCGATTTTGACGCTTTGAGGGTGGAAAAAGTGCGTTTGTAGCAGGAAGGTTGGGCGCCAGCGAGGAGGGGAGCGCGGCTTTTCTCTGCCATGCCCAAGGCCGTTCATTATCAACACGAGGGAAGGTAATCATTGTAGTGATCCACTTTTAACGGGGCCGATTGCGGCCAATTTGGGGAACGTCTCTATTCTTTACTTTCTGGCCTTGTTCTTCTTTAGCCCAGTTTGTGGCCCACTTTTGTTTCCAGAAGGACAATCGATTTTGGGGCAATAGTCATTTTTCGCCAAGTTCGCCAACTCCCTTTAAGAAATGTCTGTCTCGATTTCCTCCCTCCATGTGAGCAGGTCTTTATCTTATCCATTAAGCATACGAACCTAAAGGAATCTCATTATTATCCGCTTCACAGATCGAACACGATGACTTTGTAGAGTTAACTGAAGGAGAAGCGCTTCGTTTAAGCTTTGAACGTGCCCTACATTGCAACCTTCTGACCTAGATTGCGGTCGGTACTATTCGCGACTGTTTCCCAGAGACGCTGGAATCTAATAATGTGGCTTCAGACTGATGAGCCCGGAGCTACTGTACTGACAGAGAGCGTCACACCCACGCTGTTGACCCATAATCTGATAACGTCGTCTACTGGATCTGAATAACTTCTTTTAGTTTAGAAAATGTTCCCAGGAGTCCTTTGAGTTTGGTCATCTACACTGACGTCGAGTTTGACAGTGTGTGTGAAAAAATGAACAACAATTTAAAAATTTGCTGTTTTTTCCTTCTGACCTTATTAACACCCAATATATTAGAAAAGTGCTGTAGTGGTATCCCTCCTGTGTGCCCACAAACTGGACTTGCACATTTGATGAAGGTGTCAAACGCTCAAATGACCATAAATGAGCGGATCGGGAGGAGTCAGAAGGAAAGAAAAAAATGATGTTACGCAAATATTAAGCGTATTCTTGATACTTTTCTCACATTTTTGCTTTGTTTCTTGTTTCTCTTGTTCCCCCTGCGGCCCTCTGAAACGTTTTCAAGTAAAACAATGTGAGAAAACAAGTGCCCTGTTCCAGTCAAGTAGACTGTGATTAGTTGGGAACCACTGCTAAAAAGCTATAAAGCCAAATCCGGAAACATTTCATGTTTTATGTGTTATGTGGCCTATATATATTCGTTATGTTGCCAAAAAGACAGAAACGTTGGGAGTCAGTTAGACTGCAGAGAGGTCAAACACCAATCATGTATCACACGTTTTACAGCTGATGTGTCATTTTCATTAGCAGACTTCAGAAACAACTTGTAAAATTAGGAAAAGTCACGAAGTATCGAGATGATAAAACGACCCTACGTGTTTTTGTTTGTTTGTTTTTTGAGCTATTGAAGAGCATTCGAGGTCTCTTGGACCGCAAACCAAAGAGTAGGGTTGAACGAAATCACAGGTTACAGCAGGCAGAGGTTTTTTCAGGGGGGGTCGAGGTAGGGGCGTGGCGATATATATTGATGATAATCGTGATACTTAAAAAAGAAATATTGATATCACCTTCCTTATACACACAAGACAATGTGTAAGTTATCCAGCGCCTCTCAAATCATGTCCTTTTTTCACATGGCCTATAGATGTGGCACTAAAAACAGTATCGTGAATTTGTTTTCGGCCGCGATAATCGTGTAGTGGAAAATCGGCCTGTTATGTTTTTGGACATGGATATGTTTGTGTTCATTTTTTTTTTTTTTTATTAAATATGTAGGTTTAACACTAAAATACATGAATGTGGCTTTTGGTTTTTAGCTGTTTGCAATCAACTTCAAAACCAGAATCTATGGCAGAGGAAGGTAGGGAAGGAGGAAATATTCAATAGTCAATATTTGACAAGCTTCTGAGAGACGTTTGTGTAAGCCGCAATTATCAAGACAGAACTACCACGTCTCCGATAATAGGCAACAGTGGTTTGCAGACGGAGCTGTTTCACGAAGGAACAAGTCTACTTTTGTTCTAATGCAGTTTGGTGTCAGTAATCACACTAGACTGCATTCCCGCAAATCTCTTGAAACGAGCTGATCCCCAAAGCAAACCACTGTTCTTACCTTATTATCTGAACTTTGGCGCTGTTTTGTTTTAGGGTCAATCTGATGAATGAATGAATGGATCAATGCGGCTAAAAATAGGTGGACCTATTTTTTGCAGCGTATCGGCGCCGCCTCCGTTCTGCGCGTAAAGACGCATTAAGAAGTGGCACAGCAGCTGATAATCCAGACAGGAGGTGCGGTTACAGCACATTCTTTCATTGATGCTCAGGAGAGAGAGAGAGAGAGAGAGAGCTGTGGCATCTGCCGAGCTTGTTTCGTTTTTAACTCGTTCTTTTGGTTTTCTGAACTCACCTGGCTGTTCCTTCCGGCAGATCACGTCTTTCCGACTAAAAGTTTTCAGTGACTTTTAGCACGCTTGTGTTGCAATGTTTTTTGCCTCGCGGAGGTTGTTAATGCGCTTCCTCTCTCCGCTGCATCAGCCGAGCGCAGTCGGACAGTGAGCCGTGGGGCGTCTGGAGGCTGAATGGACAGCATGTCTCCGCAGCAGCAGCAGCAGGACGGGCTCGGGCGAGGGGGCGGACAGCAGGAAAACAAACGGGTATTTCAGAGGTTGACGTGTGCGTTGATTGTGCTTGAGTTACCTGTCACGTGCGCGCGCGCGCACGGGATAGGCGCTTCGGCTCTAGGATATTCAGCTTGTAAAACGTTTCATTACCTTTGTGCTCATTTACCGGGCGAGGTGAGAAAAACGACCCCCGCGTTCCTCGGAGGCCGCTGGCGTATGAATAAGTGTATTGTAAAGTCGGGTCCAGTCGGGTGAGAGCGGTTGGTTCAGCGTTCAAGGGCTCAACCGAAGCGGCCCGTGGGAGATGTTGCGTACGATGGTGGACAAAATCCCGCAGGCAACCGCAATATTACAGCGCCGTAGGAAACGAGAGAGCCCGCGAGGCGCAGCTAATGAGCAGCAACTTAGGTGGAACACTGGCCAGCAGGGGTAGGCCTGTGTCCCCGGTATGAAGATGTCACCAGCAACTAGTTATCGGGGAGTGAAAGCCAATAGATCAGTGAACAAAAACCCAATCATTGGAACCAATTCTGTCCTATTTCCCAGCATTTTGTAGGCTGTATAATCAATGAATACAAGTTTAATAACACACTGTAATGTTGTAAGCAAGATGCTGGACATTTGAAGCCTTTAAAAAATGTCTTGGTCAACAACTAAAACCCATTAAGCTTCATGACTCCTCGGTGACACGACGTCATTAAACAGATAATATACTTAGTAAAATGCATAATAACAATAATAATGAAACAATTGCCACTGAATGGTGAACTCATTTAATA
>CM022483.1:12168386-12200972 GCA_011952105.1 Coreoperca whiteheadi
TTTCGGGCTACCTCTTTGAATCGGAGCAGACCGATTTTGACGCTTTGAGGGTGGAAAAAGTGCGTTTGTAGCAGGAAGGTTGGGCGCCAGCGAGGAGGGGAGCGCGGCTTTTCTCTGCCATGCCCAAGGCCGTTCATTATCAACACGAGGGAAGGTAATCATTGTAGTGATCCACTTTTAACGGGGCCGATTGCGGCCAATTTGGGGAACGTCTCTATTCTTCACTTTCTGGCCTTGTTCTTCTTTAGCCCAGTTTGTGGCCCACTTTTGTTTCCAGAAGGACAATCGATTTTGGGGCAATAGTCATTTTTCGCCAAGTTCGCCAACTCCCTTTAAGAAATGTCTGTCTCGATTTCCTCCCTCCATGTGAGCAGGTCTTTATCTTATCCATTAAGCATACGAACCTAAAGGAATCTCATTATTATCCGCTTCACAGATCGAACACGATGACTTTGTAGAGTTAACTGAAGGAGAAGCGCTTCGTTTAAGCTTTGAACGTGCCCTACATTGCAACCTTCTGACCTAGATTGCGGTCGGTACTATTCGCGACTGTTTCCCAGAGACGCTGGAATCTAATAATGTGGCTTCAGACTGATGAGCCCGGAGCTACTGTACTGACAGAGAGCGTCACACCCACGCTGTTGACCCATAATCTGATAACGTCGTCTACTGGATCTGAATAACTTCTTTTAGTTTAGAAAATGTTCCCAGGAGTCCTTTGAGTTTGGTCATCTACACTGACGTCGAGTTTGACAGTGTGTGTGAAAAAATGAACAACAATTTAAAAATTTGCTGTTTTTTCCTTCTGACCTTATTAACACCCAATATATTAGAAAAGTGCTGTAGTGGTATCCCTCCTGTGTGCCCACAAACTGGACTTGCACATTTGATGAAGGTGTCAAACGCTCAAATGACCATAAATAAGCGGATCGGGAGGAGTCCGAAGGAAAGAAAAAAATGATGTTACGCAAATATTAAGCGTATTCTTGATACTTTTCTCACATTTTTGCTTTGTTTCTTGTTTCTCTTGTTCCCCCTGCGGCCCTCTGAAACGTTTTCAAGTAAAACAATGTGAGAAAACAAGTGCCCTGTTCCAGTCAAGTAGACTGTGATTAGTTGGGAACCACTGCTAAAAAGCTATAAAGCCAAATCCGGAAACATTTCATGTTTTATGTGTTATGTGGCCTATATATATTCGTTATGTTGCCAAAAAGACAGAAACGTTGGGAGTCAGTTAGACTGCAGAGAGGTCAAACACCAATCATGTATCACACGTTTTACAGCTGATGTGTCATTTTCATTAGCAGACTTCAGAAACAACTTGTAAAATTAGGAAAAGTCACGAAGTATCGAGATGATAAAACGACCCTACGTGTTTTTGTTTGTTTGTTTTTTGAGCTATTGAAGAGCATTCGAGGTCTCTTGGACCGCAAACCAAAGAGTAGGGTTGAACGAAATCACAGGTTACAGCAGGCAGAGGTTTTTTCAGGGGGGGTCGAGGTAGGGGCGTGGCGATATATATTGATGATAATCGTGATACTTAAAAAAGAAATATTGATATCACCTTCCTTATACACACAAGACAATGTGTAAGTTATCCAGCGCCTCTCAAATCATGTCCTTTTTTCACATGGCCTATAGATGTGGCACTAAAAACAGTATCGTGAATTTGTTTTCGGCCGCGATAATCGTGTAGTGGAAAATCGGCCTGTTATGTTTTTTTTATTAAATATGTAGGTTTAACACTAAAATACATGAATGTGGCTTTTGGTTTTTAGCTGTTTGCAATCAACTTCAAAACCAGAATCTATGGCAGAGGAAGGTAGGGAAGGAGGAAATATTCAATAGTCAATATTTGACAAGCTTCTGAGAGACGTTTGTGTAAGCCGCAATTATCAAGACAGAACTACCACGTCTCCGATAATAGGCAACAGTGGTTTGCAGACGGAGCTGTTTCACGAAGGAACAAGTCTACTTTTGTTCTAATGCAGTTTGGTGTCAGTAATCACACTAGACTGCATTCCCGCAAATCTCTTGAAACGAGCTGATCCCCAAAGCAAACCACTGTTCTTACCTTATTATCTGAACTTTGGCGCTGTTTTGTTTTAGGGTCAATCTGATGAATGAATGAATGGATCAATGCGGCTAAAAATAGGTGGACCTATTTTTTGCAGCGTATCGGCGCCGCCTCCGTTCTGCGCGTAAAGACGCATTAAGAAGTGGCACAGCAGCTGATAATCCAGACAGGAGGTGCGGTTACAGCACATTCTTTCATTGATGCTCAGGAGAGAGAGAGAGAGAGAGAGAGCTGTGGCATCTGCCGAGCTTGTTTCGTTTTTAACTCGTTCTTTTGGTTTTCTGAACTCACCTGGCTGTTCCTTCCGGCAGATCACGTCTTTCCGACTAAAAGTTTTCAGTGACTTTTAGCACGCTTGTGTTGCAATGTTTTTTGCCTCGCGGAGGTTGTTAATGCGCTTCCTCTCTCCGCTGCATCAGCCGAGCGCAGTCGGACAGTGAGCCGTGGGGCGTCTGGAGGCTGAATGGACAGCATGTCTCCGCAGCAGCAGCAGCAGGACGGGCTCGGGCGAGGGGGCGGACAGCAGGAAAACAAACGGGTATTTCAGAGGTTGACGTGTGCGTTGATTGTGCTTGAGTTACCTGTCCCGTGCGCGCGGCGCTTCGGCTCTAGGATATTCAGCTTGTAAAACGTTTCATTACCTTTGTGCTCATTTACCGGGCGAGGTGAGAAAAACGACCCCCGCGTTCCTCGGAGGCCGCTGGCGTATGAATAAGTGTATTGTAAAGTCGGGTCCAGTCGGGTGAGAGCGGTTGGTTCAGCGTTCAAGGGCTCAACCGAAGCGGCCCGTGGGAGATGTTGCGTACGATGGTGGACAAAATCCCGCAGGCAACCGCAATATTACAGCGCCGTAGGAAACGAGAGAGCCCGCGAGGCGCAGCTAATGAGCAGCAACTTAGGTGGAACACTGGCCAGCAGGGGTAGGCCTGTGTCCCCGGTATGAAGATGTCACCAGCAACTAGTTATCGGGGAGTGAAAGCCAATAGATCAGTGAACAAAAACCCAATCATTGGAACCAATTCTGTCCTATTTCCCAGCATTTTGTAGGCTGTATAATCAATGAATACAAGTTTAATAACACACTGTAATGTTGTAAGCAAGATGCTGGACATTTGAAGCCTTTAAAAAATGTCTTGGTCAACAACTAAAACCCATTAAGCTTCATGACTCCTCGGTGACACGACGTCATTAAACAGATAATATACTTAGTAAAATGCATAATAACAATAATAATGAAACAATCGCCACTGAATGGTGAACTCATTTAATATGTAGCTTTGAAGACAGATTCCAGTAGTTCTTTACACATTTAGCGTAAATAAGGTAAATTGACTCGGCGGACGGTACTGTTTGATTATTGCATTGGTAAATGAATACACGTGTGTCTACCTGTCGATAAGCGGTGACTCGTTTTAAAACATTTGCTCGGTCCAGCTTCTCATGTGTGAGAATTGGCTGCTCTTGTATCACTGTAAATGAAGTGCATTTGCTTCTTGCATTGCTCGTCAGACTCTGAAAAAAAGTGATGGATTTGTTTGTTGTTGTGGTTTTTGGTTTGTTTTTTCTTGCTATTTCTGACATTTAACGACCAAACAGATAGTTTAAAGTATTCACTCATTTATACCCCGGCCAGTGAAAGAGCTTTTTAGCGGCTGCAGGAAGTCCTGGCAACGCACGGACAACTTTTCCCGCAGCACTGTGCGGAGATCCTCGTTTTCATTAACGATCGATACTTTTCGTCTGCACGTTCTGATTCAACACGATTCAGAAACACAGTACATCGCCATCGTGCCTTCGATCCCCGCTGGCACTGGGACAGTGTTGGACAGCACGAGCGAAGACAGCGGCGGCAGCGACTCTCGCTGGTTGAATGCCAGTACTTTCTGACCTGCGGGAAGGACGATACAGTGTCTGCGTGAATGAATTCAGGGCTGGGCTGGTGTCGGCCCGCAGATCTGTGTCCCAGACCTCTATGTCCGCTTGTGTCAGTTCGTTTCTCGGAGTGGAAGGTAACAGTGTCGTGTTGTGGCCGGCGCGTAGGGAATGTTTCACCACCTTGTGACCCTGTTAAACCAATGATATTGCATTGTGAAATGTCAAAAATGCGCACACGCTGGATGTAGGACGGAGGGGGATTGATCCGAAAGACCTACAGACAATTTGGTGGCTGTGATGTCAGCCGGTTGGTCCGCCACTTTGGCCCAGACTGAAATCCAGTATGTCAACAAGTATTGGATGGGGCGCAGACGGGAGGAATTGTAATAGCTCGGGTTATTCCCTGAGTGTTTTCTAGCGCAAAACTAATGACAATGACTGGAGGGATCCTTCAACACGGTTTTCGAATGAACTAGAAGTTACTCTGCACGTCAGCGCTAATAATCATAATACTACTGAACTTTAATTACACAGCACTTTTCTTAACCACGTTACAAAGCGCTTGACAGAAAAGAAGAAGCAGCTTATTCACGTTAGGCTGCTACAGTCTGGGTAATACACATCTAGGGAATGGAAACTGCCTCTGCTTTAATTTGTAAAACAGCACCGATATCATCAAAAAATAAAGTTAATATCTGAAACGTATACGGTCTGACACACAATGAAAGAACTGTGGTTATGTAACGGTTGTTTGTCACCCTGCTTCACACTCACAAATCCTTTTACAATTAGATTAAATGAAACTTTAATGATCCTCGTGGGGAAACTAGGATAATAGGATCCAGCAGAGAAAAATAGGACCTCAATATGGCTGCAAGCAGCAGCTGGTGACGTGTAGTACAATGGGAACAGCAGTTCAGAATTCAGTATCGAAGCGCCATACTTTTGTCTAGACTTATTTGTTCATTCAATTTACAAGACTTGCTTAAGATTTAGGATTGGGAAAAAAAGGGTGTAATTACGAATACACGAGGAAAGCAGAATTTCCAGCTGCCTTTCACTGAGCAGGTGAGGTCGGGGCTGTCACGGCAGAGAGGGACGGAGATAATACAGACTGTAAATGCCGTCACCTGGCGACTCTCGATGCTCCGTAGACACGTGCCGGGTGTCTGTAACGCGATAAATCGCGGCAACGAATATGCGCGACATTATTATCGCGGGCACTTTGAAATACCGTAATAGCTCCGACTTTAGGTTTTTAGAACGCGCATTAGCTCATTTTCCACCACCCGCTTAAAAGACACTGCGTGTGTGCTGCGCAAAGCGCGCACTCTGATGTAAACAATCCTCCCTCACCTCACATGGAGAAGAAGGAAGCCCTTCTCACCGTGCGTTCACACCAGACGCGAATACAGCGCCCTATTTGCGTTAACTTGGACTGTTTCGGGCGAACATTTTGAGTTTATTCGCGCCACGGGAGGGGCTCAGCGGTACCTCAGACTGAGCCGGTCCCATTGCGTAAAGGTTGCCCGACCTCCTCGCTCAATTTCGGCCAAAAGTTTCCTGTTTCTACGGCGATACGAGGCCGTACCGTACAGCTCCGGGTATCCACGCGCAGCCAACTAGTTCAGGTTTGTTTTTTTATTTTTGGGATTGCTGATTGAAGATAGTTTGCACTTGCTGTTTGATACAATTACTCACTTTATACATTTGTATTGTTTAATTTCTATTTATTGAAATGTTTGAGGTTTGTTTATCTTTTTAACCCGTTTCTCTTGTGCAATTAAAACATCGTGATAATACCGCGACAAAAGCTCAATCAATTAGTCGCAGCGTGAAAAATTGATCCCGGCACTATGACATTCCTCCCTTTAAAGGCCACGGTCAGTCCCGATGACGCGACGCTTACGCCGTACGTTTGCATGTAACGAATGAGGAAAGCGTAAAACGAGCAAGGAGTCAACCCCGCGCACCTCTCTCTGTGCGATTTGAGCTTTTCTTGCGATGCAGATAGGAGTCGTGACGTACAACACCGTCCGTAAAGGTCGATTCCTCTTTCTTCTTAAAGAACTGCACGTTATAGGTATGTTGTCAACGCGGCGTTATTTTGATGCGGATGAGCTTTGTATCGTCTCTCTTTGTCTCTCTCAGCGGACGAAGTCTCAGAGTTATCGGCGCCAGTCCGCCCCGTCGCTGGTCATCTCCAAGGCTCTCACCAGGTCCAAGACTCTTTCCAGGTACCGTAAAATACATTTCAAAACTGGAGGCTAAGTAAACGTGCGATATTGTAGCGATGTTGACTCTGCAATGTTTACTTTGACTGCAGTTAAACCTCACGTAAGAAAGAAAGAGCATCACCCATAATTACTTAATCTTTAGGACTACTTATTCCGTTGATGCAATAGGAGACAAATTAATGAAAAAGGAGATGGAATGGTGGGGGGGGGGGAGGGGGTGGATTAGATACTGCTGATATTTGACTAAAATAGCGAGTTGAATGCAGTCAAATGCATGTAATAAATAACGATAACGCTTTTCAAAGACCAGCGGCGTACTTTAATCAACTTCTGTTAACGCGTCCCCTCTTTTTATTCGCGTATGCATTCCCATAAATGCATACGCAGTTAGGAGAAAGATGGACCTAGACAGAACGGGAAACTGAACGGCAGAGGGACGTGCGCATTTTTAGCCTGCAGTTTAAGCCATCCCAGCCGCGGTCGCTAGTCGACGTTCAGCGTCACCGCGGGGTCGAGCTGGTCGGTTACAACAGCCGTACCTCAGCCAGCTCTCTTACTCAGAGGTCGCTGAGGTCAGGCCACTCTGACAAAACTCTGAAGCCACGCACTCGCACGCCCCAGGAACAACCCCGAGTGAGGTGTTGAATGCACTCGGATTGATAATCCTTCTGTGACCAGACTTATCAGAGGCTCAGCCGTCTATTAATAGCGCTGCCTTTGAACGTACGGACTGAGAAAGCGAAGAAGAAATAACCTCATTAAAAAGCTCCTACGGAGGTGGCGCACCTCGCCGAACTACACCCAACAACCGCGGCCCTGCTCTCGGAGCCGGACCGTTTGTCCACTCTACCAAAATGTCCGACTATCCCTTTAAACGGTGAGCTGGCAGTGAGCTCGGGGCTCACTACTGACTGAATGTTTCTATTTACACTGGGACGTCGCCGCCAAATGTGCCTTGCGATGAACTAACAGGGTAAACCTTTAAAAGGTGTCCTCGCGAGAAAGAGAGGCTTGCCCCCTCGAGTCAGCGGCAACCATAACAGGAACAATACCAGCAGAGGCTGAACCCATAAGCGCTGCAGTGTTAAACATAAAAAGGAATTTGAAAAAGTTAAATCAGGGTGTCCCAAAATCTAAAAACACACGCGTTCCCTCTTACCTGTAGCGACGTCTGCATATAACGGGCCTGCGCGGCACTCGGCTTTTCAAAATCTTTTCGACGTCTCGGTTAGAAACGGTAGACGACCGAAAACGTTCCACCTGAGAAGAGACTAGTATTTTCTGCTGAAGATGCTTCCTTTCTTCCAGCGTACACAGAGTTTTACACCTCCAACCTTTCAGTGAACCCCAAGAGAAAACATGTGAAAGAAACAAGAAGCAAAGGGGTTTATAGGGAAACGCGGTCCGAGAGATTTTCAGCGTGGCAATCAATTTAACAGTGTTAAACGGATGCCTAAAGGCGCCGCTCGCAGAGTGTCACATAAAGTAGCGCGTTTATAAGTACATTACGAAGCGACGTGTCGGTAATTCTGTTTGTTTTATTCCAGAGAGAGCTTCCCGGTTCCCGCGTGCCCAGAGACCTGCCCATTGGTCCAGTCCTTCCTCGCCGGCTCCGACAGGTCGTTTCTTCTGCACGGACACGCTCAGCTGAAGACCGGGATGCAGACTCAGGACAGACACCTCTTCCTGTTTGACGACATACTGGTGATCGCCAAAGCCAAGTAAGCAAAGCGCGCGACGCGCTGCATTTTTACGGAACCCCGGGGCCGAGGTTTAAGTCTCTCTCTGCGTTCCCAGATCGGCCAATCACTTCAAGCAGAAGGCCCAGGCGTGCGTGTGCGAGATGTGGACGGCGGGCTGCACGGACGAGGTGTGCGAGGGAAGCACGAACCCAGAGAGGAGCTTCGTCATGGGCTGGCCCACCTGTAACTGTGTCGCTACCTTTAGGTAACGCCCACGAATAACGCATCAGGCGCCGGCCGGTTATCCGCGCCGTCGCCCCCGAAATTCAAATCTGCTAGAACCTCGTTAATGCTGGCAAAACCCTAAACCGAGAGGTTGAAAACGGTCAGTATTAGCGCGCACACAGTGTGCGATGGCGCGTGACCTTCTTCTCCATGTTCCCCTCAGCTCTGCAGAACAGAAGGAGAGATGGCTCTCCCTCCTCAAAAGGTAAGCTGCCTTTGCGCATCAACATAAAGTGCTGCAGAGAGAAGAGATGTCACGTTTCCTCTTTGCGTTCTCTCCAGTCGGATAAAAGAAGAGAAAGAGAGGGAGGAACCTAAAACCATTCCGCTGAGAGTCTACGGGAAGGGAATCAATACCTTTGCAGTCGTGAGTTTGCTTTGACGTTTGAGCAGGATCGGCTGCCGTACCATATACCGCGTTTCCCGAGTGTGACCGCTGCCTTCTCTCCCCCGATTAGACCAAGACGCTCCCCGTCAGCAACTCGGATTCAACCAACGAGGTGGTCCGGCTGGCCCTGCAGCAGTTTGGCATCATAGTGAGTGGAGAAAAAACACGCACGAACCTGTCAGATATTTGGATTTTTAGGGTAACTCATTTTTCCCGAACGAGCCAAACCCCACTTTGAACTACCTTTGTCTCTGCTTGGCTCAGGGAAATGCGAAAGACTTCCAGCTGTGGGTCATCTCCAAGAGGGACAACAGCCCCTATCCTCTAATTGGTCAGTGAATGAGTTCTGAAGGGGGGGGCGTGAGATGTGTTTTTTAGACACCAGTACCACTCATTCCCAGAGGAGAGAGCGCGGGCCGACTGTTTCTCGCCTCCGGGTACTGACGCCGCCTCTTCTCCTCCGTCTCAGGTCACGAGTTCCCCTTCAGTATCCAGATGAGTCACGCGAGACACGCCGCCGCGACCCCTCTCGGGGACAGACAGCAGGCGCACAAGCAGTGCCAGTTCATCGTGAAGCCTCGGCCCGTCGAAACGCCGCACGTGCCCGCAGGTGAGATCGCCCGCCGCTTTGTAACTTTAAAAAGGAATTAAAAATAGCAGGAGCATTCTGGGATACCGTGTCGTCTTTTCAGAGTTGTCTCAGAAGCCATTTAGAAGGAGGCGTTCCCTCATCGCCTGGGCCTTCTGGCGAGGCTCCTCCCCTCAGCTGAACGAACTGTGCCCCGCCCGCGGCCGCCTGTTCGGCCAGCCGCTCAGCTGCGTTTGCGTAGAGGGCGCTCTGCCAAAGCCAGTCACGGTGAGCGGCTACGCCGACTTAAATCTCCCGCCTTTGTTTGCACACGACGCTCTTATTCAGATAGTTTCAAAAGTCTTTAATAGTAGAATAGCAGCAACACAAAACCCGAGTAATTGCGATTTGATTTGGAGTTTAAACAGGCCGTTCCTCGTTTCTCACGCCATCCCTGTCTCGTCCCTCACCAGGAGATGCTGGCGTTTCTGTACCACGAGGGTTCACGGACTCGGGGCATCTTCCGTCGGCCGGCCGGGGCTCGGGCCGTCAGAGAGCTGCGGGAGTCTCTGGACGCCGGAGAGTTTCAACTTCCTCTGTCGAGAGACCACGTCTTTATCATTGCCGGAGTCTTTAAGGTGCGTGCGTCATGTAGTTGTACCCGAATTTGAAAAAAGAGCTTTAAAAACACCTCCGTTGAGAAATAATCACAAAATGAATCCACTCAGCCTCTGTGTGCGGCACAAGCTGTTCACAGCAGAGGAGATTGGCTGGTTAATGCGATCTGGATTATAATCGCTTATTATCTGGAGGGATGACAGAGAGCTCCTCAACTACGTCACCTCTTTACACCAAATCCCTTGACCAAAACGGGGAAATAGCGACCGAGTTTTCAGGAACAAACAATGCGATTTCCTGCCGTTTTCAGGATTTCTTGCGCAGCATCCCAGGCAGCTTGCTGCGTTGTGAGCTGCACGAAGAATGGATGGATGTGCTGGAGGAAGAAGAGGAGGAGGAAGAACAAGTGCGGGACATACAGAGGTAATACGCACACGCTCTATAGCGATCAGTTTGAGGATCATTAGATGAGAGCGTAACTATCGCAGGGTGTCATTTTTCCCCCGATGCGGTCTGTGTTCCCGCAGGATGATTCGTCGTCTGCCCAAAGAAAACGCCCTGCTGCTACGTTACCTGTTGGCCGTGCTGCTGGGCATCCAGGGCAACGCCCACGAGAACCAGATGACGAGTTTCAATTTAGCCGTGTGCATCGCGCCCAGCGTGCTTTGGCCTCCCGGGGCGCCCGGTAGCCCCGAGGTGGAGGGAGAAGGAACTAAGAGGGTGAGAGAGGGGGTGGGAAGTCGTGCAGCTTTGAAAGACGGCCGAGAGAGGTTTGTTTTGTCTTGTCTTGTCCGCAGGCCACCTTCCTTTACTCTTTGTCCCATCTGCTGCAGGTTTGTGAGCTGGTGAAGTTTATGATTGAACACTGTGAGCAGATTCTGGGAGAGGACCCCTCCTCCCTGTTTGGAGGGCCACCACGAAGACCGGGCACTGACGAGACGGGCTCAGGTACGGAAACGAGACTTTAAAACCTGCAACAATGACTCGGTCGGAGAGGGGTTAGACGTTCCTGTGCGTCCTTGATGGGGTGTCACGGAAGCTTTTCCCCCCCCATCGTAAACTGTTTCTCACCGTCCCAGCAGAGTCCTGGTCGTGCGGCCTGACGGACTCGTCCTACGACAGTCTAGAGAACGAGTTGGACGACAGCAGCGGTGGGTCACCGGGCTTTTGCAGCAGAAGGCACGTTAGACCCAAACCACTGCAAGGCAGCCTGGACTCCATCCTCACATTCAGCGACCACGACCAGGACACAGCCTCCACCCTGGACTCGCTGTCCCCGGACGGTCGGCGCAGACGGCGTTCCGAGCCGGCCCTCCTTAAGTTTCGGCCGTGCGTCTACGGGAGCCCCGACGGTGTGAGGTCAGCAGCTCTAGATGCGAGCGCCTCCCGCTCCCCCTCTCTGGAGGCCAGACGGGGGCTTTGCCCAACCAAGGAAGCAGTCAACCGTGGGGCCTTGAAAGGCTGCATGGGCCTCCACCCGAACTCTTGGTTGAAGAAAGGCCGGAGGTTGTCCCTGACGCAACAAGACGAGTACAAGGCTGCGGTGAGCGAAGTGGTATGAGTTTGTACGCTTTGTGTTCTCTCAGTGCTGCCTTTGTTGATTGTGAGCTAATGCCATCCTGTGTGGCCCAAGCCTGCGCCTCCTCTTTGCCTCATTAAACCTTTGATACTGCACTGTGTGGTCTGAGCTTGTTTTTGCCAGCGTTCATTGTGACTGCTGTGGCACTTCTAGAAACCCCAAAAACCGCCTATGTGGCCCGCTTGTGCCATTACAGGGGTGCTGGTTCATGTGTTGAGGCCTCATTTGGGCTGTATAGTGTGGATGGAACAAGACATCAACTGGCTCATGTTCAATATTTTATTGATTGAAACTACACAAGTAGCAGGTCATTGACAGGGCCAAAACATTCAGTCTGAGATGGAAGGTTGGCCCACTGGGTGTAGATGCATCTGCTGCTCCTTGGTCTCGGCACACCACCACATGGAATGTTAGCTGTTAAAGGGTGACAAAAATAATTGATTTAAACAGGGCAGAAAGTTACCAGATGCGCACCTTTGAATGTAGATTCCCTGCGTTTTGTAGAAACCGGGGGAAGCCGCTGACAACTTGCCGGTCTCCAGCAGCCAAACGAAGTCCAGAACATCCTGCGGGGGCCACGTAAGGGAGAGGCCTGGTTCCGAGCCGACGAACCCGTCGCCGTCTGTCTTCTACAAGCCGGGCGGGCCAGCGCTGTCCCTGTTCAAACAAAACACGTCTCGTTCCGTGGAGGACGAGTGCGACGCAGGGCTCTACCGGCGGCGGTCTGAACCCGGACGGCAGGTCGCAGACCGAACCGTGACGCGGGCGAGGCTGCCCAGCGACCCGGGACTGAAGGTCACAGAGGTGGACTCGCAAGGACGGACGTCGGAGGCCCGTTTCTGCCTCTCCCCCTTAGCCACCAAAGCAGTGAGGGACTACTTCTCCTCTCACCCGTGCAGCAACCCCCAGAGCAGCCAGCAGGTGGCGCTCGCCCTGGTGGAGAGTCACAGGGAATGGCTGAAGCGACGCAGCGATCCCACCGCAGAACCAGACTTCGACCGGCTTCTGTTTGCTGAAGAATCCTACGTCTGATTCTGACTTCACTGTTTCATTGGGTTGTTGTTTTCTTACTACTTCTGGCCAAAGTGGATAACTACCTGCTGTTGCCTTCTTTCATCATGATGATCAAAAACATCCGTTTTCGAGCTTTCTCCTCAGAGCTGCATTATGTATGGACAGCCTAAACCGATTATAGGCAACAAATACCAACTCCTGAAAAGCTTCTACAGTTTAGTTTGTGCTGCCTGCGGTGAGTCTTTTCTGCACGATCCTAGTTTTCACACATGCATCTGTCAATAACGACTATTGTGTTAAGTATAATAAAAATTGCCTGCGAGTGAAACCTTGACAAACGACTGACTTAATTATTGGTGTGATTTTTTTTTATTACATTGTTAAAGTTACATGAAGGATTAGATCAAGACGACAAGGTGTGTACAATAAAATATGTTGGGGGGCTTCGAGAACTGCTAGTCGCAAACATTTCGGTATGCTGCATGGACACCAGATTTGAATCCCGTCTATGCATTACTGTCACGGTTACGACGTCCTTTCTTCGATGAACCTTAAACGGGGGGCGGGGCATTAACAGTTCTATCAAAATGTTTTCAATATATTAATGTATATTACATTAATATATAAAAGGCAAAAAAGGCCTGTAAAAAAACATAAAAAGATTGTGAATTTTTTTACAGGCCTTTTTTGCCTTTATTTATTTAGCTGAGAAAGACAGGAAGAAGGGGTTTATGATACACTGTCCTCACTAGGGCAGCAAATTCTCTGAAAAACACAAACACAAAACGCACTTGTTAATGTCTTTGTTGGAAGTTATGTCCCCCCCCCCCCAAAAAAAAAAGAAACGTGGCAGATGCAGGTTTGTACCTACCATCGTCGTACCCACGGCTCCGTTAAGAGGATCCGTCTTTGCTCTGTCGGATGTCCGCTACGCTCTCTGGAACCCTGGCCACCATGCCCTCCAGAGACTTCGTCAGACAGATCTGGCAACCGAGACGAGATCTGCGTGGAGAAATGCACAACAAAGTCTCTTAACGGTGCTCAAAGCGCTTCGAAAATACATTTGAAAAACTCGACAAGGCGATGCCTCTTTCCAGAAATCATAATCCAGAAGACCTCGTTGTGAGCGGTTTCATGTTCCTAATATATTTGGCTGTGAAAGATCATTTTAAGAATCGCGTCGCCTTTTTTTATTTCGTCTTGCCAACACGCTTCCGATGAATGACAAAGTTCGGTTCTGTGTCACACGTACATTTCATTGAGACAGGGGGCCAGAGCATAATTTGAACCAAAAGGTTAATCCGAGTGTGAAATGGAACACTGTCTCTGTGCCAGAAAAGCATGTGAGACCATTGAACACAGTTACAAAAGCCAACACCCACGCTTTCATACCTCACTCCTTAAAAGACAGATTTCACTGAATATTTAGAACCACCAGAACAAACTGCAATGGCGTCTTCTTAACCCTCTACCGCACGCATTAGGATGGACTTGTGGAAATAATGGCAACAGTTCTGAGCAATAAGTTTAATGCTGAACTTGTTCTTTGAATTTCAGGGAGAGCTAGATCTGCCTTTACCTTACCGTGGAATATGGCCGCAGCGTTACCTGTATTTCTATCTAATCCGAAGGAAAAGTTGAATTGTTTGTACAACTTAACAGATTCCAGTGTTAACATTTGATTCGTTTACCGAGAGCTGAGTATGTCCTCATAGCATACCTGAGGTGAGGTTTCACGTTTGTTGCTGACATTTTAGTTAGCTAAGTTACCTAAGGTTTTCTTATAGAGAGAGGGGGGGGGGACAAACATTGCATTGATAAAGCACTACTGCCCGATGGATATCGGTGGAATTTTATAAACGTTTTTCCAAAATGATTGCCAAAGTCTTATGTTGTGTGAATGCCGCCCTGAATCTCTCTTTAATAAACACTGACGTTAAGGTTATGAGCAAAGTGCTGGCTTTGAGACTGGAAGATGCAATTTCACACCGTTTTCTTCAAAAGGGAGACCCATCAATACAAAGATCCTTGCATTTGACATGGTGGCCCCTTTCTCTTCACCTCCTTAAACCACTTTGGATTTAGATTCTATACAACACACCCTCAGCATCTGGATCTTTCAACCTAAACATATGTACTAGACAAGGATGCCCATTATTGCGTCGACGTCTCGCTATATCCAGCTGATCTACAGCATTGGTGAGGTTTCTAGCTATTCTGCCTCCAAGCCATTTTGGTTGGGGCATATACACCCTAAATATCTCAAACTCATTTTTATACCATTACTGCGTCGTTTCAAAAGAACACTTTATAGATGGAATAGACCCCTCGGCCGGTTCTCCTCTCTACATTTCAACTGGAAAGGCGTAAAACCCAAACGATACGGTGGCCTTGATGAGTCAAATTGTTTTCAGTTCAGTATATTCTGCCTGGCTTGGTACGAGCTGTAAGGCTCTCCCGATTCAGCGCATTGCATTTGTAGATAAACTCGTCAAGACCCACAGCTGCTTCAAGTTTAACACTGAATGCAACTCTCGCTGCCTGGTCAAGTGGCAAGTGTACTGAACCTCCAACTGTCTCCTGCCGTAACCTGGCCTGGGGGACCTTGTCAGATGTAGCTCTGATGACCTCCTCGAAACAGACAGACTTACCCCATCACTGTCCCTAACGTTCTCTTCTAAGCATTTTTAATGACTTTAATATAACACTTCTCTTAGAAACAAGAATATTCTAATTGGGTGCGCTGGTGTTGTGTCCTTTCAAAGTATAAGACTCCAGTTCTGAAATTTCTTTGACGCGGCTTGCTGTTACTGACGTCGCCTATCGAAAGTGGTACCAAGCGGGTGCACTTACGAGCTTTTACTTTAAAAAAAAAAACGTTGCATGTGCGGCCGAGGTTTTAATACCGCAGCTTTTAATCAATGACGTCGACCAATAACACCAGACATACCTTGAATCTAGATCAGTTGGACATCATTTGGCAAACTAAATGCAACAGCATGTTGTACAACTCAAAAACCCAACTAATGCAATACGAGTTCCTGTGCAGAGTACACATCGCCGCGCACCAATTGAGAGGTTTTGGGAAAGCGGTCAGAGAACATCAGCGTCCCCCTCGCCATCTCTCTTCTAGGTGAGCTCACTTACAATCCCACAACATCTCCTGTGGACTGAAAGACCTAACCAAATCATTAATGAGCCCATTCCGTAACAGCTGGTCTCCCTTCCTGCAGTTCATCCAGAGCAGATTCCTCTCGATACCCACTCACCTCTTCCCAACCCCAATATGACAACTGTAAAGAATAAGAGTTTTTAAAAAAAAAAAATAAAATAAATCAGTCGAGAAGCCCCCAAAGTCAAAGTCCTTATAGCCTCGTCTTTAAATTACCAAACTAATGAGTGGGGGCGATGGAGACCAAGGGCCGAGCGACTTGAAAAGTTCTGATTGAGCCCCGAGTCCGGTGACCGTTTTCACACTCATTTGATCAGTTCTTTGAAAGCAAGAGGACATCCATGTTTAAAATACCAATATTCTCCTTTATAAAGCTGAAACACAAGTAGCTTAATATTTCAAAAGGTGATCATGAGTTCACGGTTTGGAAATTAATTGGATGATGTTGTATAGGGAGGGGCTCTCGCGTTCACTCCTTCATTTCGGCGCCTATGAGAACAGGTTGGAGGAGCCACAAAGACCACGAAAGCGATCAGTTTGTTGTCAGACTTGAAGAAAAAAACAAAAAAAAACACTTTAACCGAACACCTCCTGTTACAGAGTCATTCGTTAACAAGGCTTTTATTGTATTGGATTTATGAAAGGAAAACTCCATGTAGAGAGACAGGGCTGCCGGTAGCTGCCAGGCACAGGTAGGCAGGGTGGCCGTAGCCTTAGGCCGACATTGTCTAGAGAAAACAAACTCGATGATAAATCCAGTTAGTACTGCCTATGTAGCCAAAGCCTGAGAGAATGTGTTGTGTGGATAGTGGTCATTTCTACAAAAAATCCAATTAAACAGGTAGAACATGGACGATACTGTACAGAGAGAGATCCATTTACACAGGCGTGTTTGTGTCCTTACGTGTCAGTCAGGCCGTAGGCTAAGTCTAGCATGTCCATCTCCTCGTCTGTGACTGGCCCCAGATTCTTGTAGACTTCCTCATCTAAGATCAGATGGCATGTGGAGCACGCCAGGGTTCCCTCACACGCTCCTGAAGCCACACAAACAAGCTGATGGATCAGTTTCAGCAGATGGGCAGCTACATGCTCGTAAGACAGCAGTGCAAGATAGGTCTAAGCACTCCCGTGAAACAACCAAACTGTGTGATGAAAGGAAAGCCTGAACAAGGAGACGGGATAGAGGCTGCTGATTACGCCAATCCAAACATCTAAATCTCAGCGTGCGTGCGCGCGCCCCAACCTACCAAAGCCATCAAAGTCGAGGTCTTCATTAACGACAATATCTAGCAGCGTGTCTCCAGGCGACCCCTTCGCTGTGATCTTCTCCCCGTCTCTGTTGATGAAGTGGACCGTCACCTTATTGTCTGACCTGACACACAGGGAACAGTTTTAGTTTACCAATTTGTGATTTACATGGTAAGATAGTAACATTAGGGGAAAAAAAATTTGTCAAATTGCAGGCAGACTGGTCATTTGTACCCAGGCCTGTCACAATAATGAAAAATTGCCATATACGATTTGATTGTCCATGTTTATATTATGCCACTATTATAGTATGAGCCCAACAACATTTTAACACGCACACACGTTAAGAAAAGCCATTTATTAGCATTGAACATTGGAACGTAAATAAACGTTACATTTCTATTTGCCTTTAAGGCTTTGTAAAGGCAAATTGCACAGGGAAGATTAGAGACATAAATATACAAAGCCATTTACTGAAACTGAAAATTACTGACTGACAGGTACCAATAATAAAAAAAAAACAAAAAACAATGTACCATGACCAAAACAGGCCACATCCTTGTCATCCGCAACCCATCCTGCTCCTCTGGCTGGGTAGATTCCAGGCGAGAATCACCAACGCGTCGGCCTCGTCTGGCTGGCGTCGCGATGTTGCCGGCCGCACTGAACTGCTCGGAGGCAGCGCTCGTTACGCAAACGCACTTGTGCTTTCTCGCTAACCTAGGTATCCAAAGGGAACCCTGGCTTGGTCGTCACGCCACGACAGAGGACCTGCCGCAGGATCAGTGCCTCTTCCCGCAGGTCCCGGGTCAGTCCGGCTGCGGCATCCACCTGCGCTCTTTTTGGCACAGCCCAGTGTTGGACTCAGCTGATGAGTTTTTTCAGGTGTCCATGACAAAAGCTATTATACGTTTATAGATAAGTGTTATGTTCAGGTTTCTTCTTTATCCAGCTCAGGGTGAAAGTTTTCACCCCACTCCTACACAGTCCCGAGGCACGAGCTGAGTGTTCCTTCTCGCTTGTTATGGCCAAATGGAGATTGCAGCCGCAATGTTAGAACAGTTCTGGGGTTACAAGGAACATTTTCTGCTCCAATGCCCAGTCTCTACCAAAGCAAAATCAAGGCATTCGGCAAGCGTATCAGCTGTGTATAGTTTGTTTCTGACACTGCCGAGGTAAGTTTATCATTGATAAGGCCATCCTTCACTTGGTTGTGTAAGCTGGGATTTCAGTTTGAGAGGTCGGTTTTCCTGGTAATTCATTCATGGTTTTTCCAAATGTATTGAACGGCTGCATTTTGGGTTTAAATTCAGCCTGCGGCCCTTTGCCGCGTGGTAAGAGCTCATCACTACACTGAGTTCAGATGACCGTAGATGTCAAACAACCCTTTTCCACCGAGGCGGAGCTGGTGCTGGTCTGGAGCCAAAGCCAAGTTTCAAATCCGTTCTGTGTGTTTCCAGCGCCGAGCCAGGAAAAGCAGCTCTTAAGTAGCACCAAGTCATTGCTGGTCTGGAAGCAAGAACTGCTTACTGCAGCGGCTGGGGGCGGGGTTACCGTGACCGACAAGACCAACCGTTTTCACTTCTGCTTCTTACACCAACGCTTGACACATTTTTACTTAACTGCAATGTGACCGTTTATCACCAGAGTTGAGGCTAAAGCTAACATTTATTTTTAACAACATGTCATGTACAAACATAAATAGCAATGGGGTTGCCGGGAAAGACGCGACGAATACAGTCACGTAAGACCCGGCTGTAGCCAGTGGAAACACAAGCCGGTTCTTAGAAGGCTCGTCATTTGAACCAGCTGGCTCTGAACCCCCGCCCGGTTCATTTTGGTGGGAAACGCAGAACAGCGTGAACTAAATACACAATCGTTACCCTGTTGAGTCATAAGCAGTTTACTCCATTACACCAGCTTTGTATATAGCAAATCAAGTTTATTAATAAAAGCACATATTAAAAAAAACAAACAGTTGACCAAAGTGCTGTACAATAACATACACTGAAGAAATTGGAGAAAGAATTTATAAAACAAGTGGGCCTTAAGTTTAGCCTTTTACAGAGGGGGAACCCTTAATTGAAAATGGTAGAAGTTCCAAAGCTTTGGGGCAGCTACTGCAGACGCACGACAGCCGAGCTCAGTGATGAACAAGAGGTGTAATGCTGCCGGTTCATAGTCAAACAGGCGCGTTCTGCGCCAGCTGCAATCGGGACAAGGATGACTGGCCAACTCCCAAGTTTTAAAGCGGGAGCGAAGATGATGAGGATTCCTGGCCTTGTCATGAATGTCAGGCGCCAAGGGCCCAAGCTGACTCACCGACCCCCCGATGGACTCGGTCTTACTGTTTAATTGGAGATCATTAATTGCTACAGTTCCACACGCAGCACCAGCGTATGCCAAGAAATGTTCATCCCCCTTAAAGTTGAGTGTAAGAGGTACGTTTTATAAGGACTACAAGTATTCCATCTTATGTTTGTACATCAAAAACCCTGAGCTGCAGTGATATTACACAGACTGACGATAAGTCATTTAAAGATTCTGGTAACGAGATTAATATAAATGTAGCAGCAGACAATTTGTTACGTAAAGATAGTTAGGCCTCCTGTGTGCAATAAACCCGCTATATGTCAGTTTTCTATTGCTTTTACAGACTACCCCTTTTCCCTGGATGGCTGCTGTGATCTCAGCGCTGAGGAGCTTAACCTCCGACTCCTGCTTGCACTAAACACTTGCGCTCCGGGTCTCCTCAGGAATCTTACGCTACTGCTTAGCAAGTTAGAGAGCTGTTGAAACTGCAAAAACAAGTCATGGCTAACCTTTTCTCTAGCAACAGTCACAGGCCTCAGGTTCTTTTCGATAGTTTTAATTCTCATAAATCCCTGTGACACCGCTCGTATTGTGCCAACGCCTACTCTCACCCGCTGCTTTCGCCTTAGACCCTTCCGCTGCTCCTCTGTGCGCCCAGCTGTCTTCAGACACTTTGAGTTTACTGTTCAAGGTAGTTCATAATATGTGGCCTACAGAGTGTCCTGCAGACGAGGGGGAATACTGTCAAATATCCCCCTTCTGATAAATACCCGTCTTATTTCAGGGTGTGTTCCAGCTGTTTTTAAACATGCAGTAATGCAGCCCTTTTATTAAAAAGCCAAATCTGGATGCTTGTTCTAATTTCTAAGCTTCCTTTTCTAGCTAAAGTTTTGGAGAGAGTTTTTAAGATCAACCGTGGCGTTCATGAGAAGTTTCAGCGAGTAGGCATCGCCCTCAAGTTGTTTCTTAGTTCACCTAGGTTAATGTTCTTTGACTGGGGCCCCTCTCGGTATTGTATTTGCTGCCATTGGGATCCATTTTTAAGAAAAATCTCATTGTTTTGCTGATGTACAAAGCTATTTGCCAATGAAAACTAAAGACGCAACTCCACCTTTGTTGGACTGCTTAAAACAACTTTAATAGAGCTAAACCCTCACCCCTAGATCAGTCTCAAAAGAATAAATGCACAGGATTCGCAGATATATTTCTGATGCAAGTATTTCGTGATTTACCAACTGCTTGCTGTTTGTAAACTTCATTGCACTTCCGTGATGATTCTTAAGACTCCCCTGACACGTCACGATCCACAAAATGTATTTTTTCTCCTCCACAGGTGATTATCTGTAGCCAACCAATCCCACGAACGCGTCCCAACAGCGCTACATCTATGCGGCCAGCTTCAGACCAAGCGGCAACGACACGCGAAGCGTAGGTGAAACCTTTATCGTGTTTAGCTAGTTATCCCCTCGTTACGAGATGCTCTTTAATTATTAACGTTTGGTTTTCTTAAGTTGTGAGATTTGCTCAGTTAGAGAATTGTTTGAAATGTGCATATAGTTAATCAGTTTAATTGTGTAAGTAGCAACGCTAACTAGCGGAGGACAGCGCCCGGGCTGCTACCTCGGCTTGAGGCGACAGACCCTGTCAAACAAAAAAACACTTTATTCACCATAAGTTCTACGCTAGCATAGCTCGCTAGTTTTCGTTGCTACTCACACAATTAAACTGATTAACTATATGCACATTTCAAACAATTCTCTAACTGAGCAAATCTCACAACTTAAAGAAACCCAAACATTAATTAAAGAGCATCTCATAACGAGGGGATAACTAGCTAAACGTTTCACTTACGATTCGCGTGTCGTTAGTGGACGCCATGTTGAGGTTGCTGGCTGAAACGAGGGAGACCTCAGATTGGCTACAGATAGTCACCTGTGGAGAGAAGTGCATTTGTGGATCGAGCCACGTCACTCTCAAAAACACTGAAGTTCAAAGCTCAAGCAGTTTGTAAATGCATTCGAGATTCACGTCCTGTGCATTTGTCCTTTTTGAGTAGGGATGGGATGGTTACCTCAGTCACCTGACACCTACCGCGGGTCTGAGAGCGTCACCGCCATCCCCGCAAAAAACAAAAAACATTGGCCTGCACGTTGGGTCTAATGACACGTGTCCTATACGGATTCAAGGTCTTCTAAACTAAACTTCAAATAAAGGCTTCCTTATGTTCGATTACCTTATGGTGTGTGTGCGAAAGTCGTTTGATGACGACGCCCGTAATCTGAAAGTAAGAAAAGGATTAAAGCGGTTTACAGCTGAACGGCGGTAAGAAAAAAAAAAAAAATCTATACCGTCCCAGCCCTATTTTTGAGCGTGGTCTCGCGCCATAGGAAGGCAATGGGCCCTGTGCATTCTGGTTGAGCTAGGTTTACTACCTTTTGAACAAGGGGGAATACCACCACAGCGCTCTCTTTCGTTGTCATGTTGCACCAGTTTAATATATCTGCCGTTTTATGAAATTACCATCTTTCCAGTAGTGAAATATCCCTTTAATTGAATTTAAAAGACAATTACTGTATCCTGATATAAAAAGGATATACACACACTGAGATTTTAGTCATATTGCCCAGCCCTAAATAAAAAAAGGTCATGTCTTAGTTTATTTGCGGTAGGATAGTTGACTAGTACCTAAGTGGCCTGTGCGTGACCTGAAGTTACCTACTGGATCCTCAAAAAGGAGTGAGCGCTGTCCGTTATTTTTGTTTTATCAGATTAAACCGGCATAATTAACATGATCATAATTTCTTTTAAAAATATTATGAATAATGATAAAATTAAAGCGGTGATCATGTGTAATTTAGGGAACTATAAATATTGTACAAATTAGTTTGAGTTTTAGCATGCCTTGCAATTCCACCATTTGGCTATTTAATATTTTACATACGTCAATATGAAAATGCGCTTCTGATTAGCTGTCACTGTATAAAAATTTCCACAAAGTGTTGTGTTTAACGGCACTGGATGAGACGCATTGGTCCATTGTGCAGCAATTAACAAATCCTGACCTTTCGGTAGATGAATGTTTCTGGTCAGCGTAGTAACGGACTGGGATAAACAGTCTTTATGTGCTTAGCCTTGCCAGCTACGTCACTATTCAACTGCAGTGAAAGTTTGGGTGGGAATCAAATTAATAAGATGCCAACTCGGCTTCTACAAGTTTAGGTTTTTAACCATGATTTGCTTTGGAAACGGCTGCACTTGTCGCTGCAGCAGCTGGCGGCTCCTTAAAACCTGCTACGTTTGTTTTAAGTTGTTTTTTTCAGTTTCATGACCCAAAATTAAACACGACAATTAACTAGTTTGTTATTTGAGGGGGCAAGTAAGGACTTTACTTCAGACAAGTAGATTTCTGAAAAAGAAAAAAAAAACCTTGACTTTCAATCTCTCTTGACTACTAGCTTACTATCGTTGTACAACCTTGAGTTGCATAATGATAAATAAATTACCTTGTAGATAGTGCTATGAACTTTGAAATCTTGAAGAACACAAACGCCAAAGTTCTGCCCCTTATTTAACCAGAGTAAGGTATACAAATTGTAGCAGAGAAGCAGAGGGGACTAGCGAGTCCCACCCCCCACCCCAGCTAGTCATACTGAATCCAAAATCAGTAGTTCTCTCCAATGCTTCAGCAAAACCTTAGTGATGAGCTTTAAGTATGAAAAAACATTTTTAACTGCACCGCCTGCTTAACGTCAGAGGGCTAGATCTTCCACAAAGCACTGTTGCTATTGCTTAATTTGGCCTGTTTAATAACACGTCAATCCACAGCACGTTGACACACTGCCAGTCTTGTCTTTGATTTGAAAGAAAAAAAAAACAAAAAACTGCTTTTAGGCCAAAGAAAGCTATTATCGATGGCTGCAGACTCCGTTACTTTCCATAAGTATATAAGATGCATTCAAGTATACATTGTCCCTGTTTGCAAAGTTCCCAGGCCTATTAAAATCCTCGGATTTCCCCAGTCAAACATTAAACTCTGTGACCTTCTGGAAACCTCAGGACCAGTAGAACACCGTGTAATCCGCTTTAAAAAAAAAAATTCAATTATCAATCTCCACGCCACACCCTCTCCTGCACTACATGCCCTTTTGAGACAAAGGCAGGCAAAGACCTAGGAATGAGTCTGAGGATTTGATCATCCAAGTGGATGTTTAGAAGTTGTTGGGAGGGTCACGGCCTGTCACGCCAGCCTGATGTGAACACACAGGGGATGTGTCAGCCAGTTTAAGGCCAGCCCGGAAAACCAAACCTTCAATCTGAGTAGAAAGCTGGCGAGTTGTTTGGCCCTGGGAAGCCTAGCCTTGGGTCAAAGCCTTGTACCGGAACAGAAAGATGGACCGCATCAGCCTTGTGGCCATGTGACTTCTCATCCAAGGTTCAAGCTGGCTTTTCTAATAAGATAACGCTACAAACAGCCACGCTGTTGCCGTTTTGTGGCACACAAGTTTGTACACACTGAAGTCACAATTTCAGCTTTTCATGAAGTTAGTTGGTTTCCTTTTACCATTAATCCTGCATGTAGTTTGTTGATTTTGTTCAACACTGCTAAAGAATTTATCTTGGAACACATTTCACCTCAAAACTCCGTCCACAAATGCGACATTTTAACTGTCAAGCGGTCCTGGTAGCCGCGTAGGCAAGCAGAAGTGCGTTATAATTAAACCTCAACGTTTAACGTATTGGTTTAACTGAGTCTAGTAGAGGGTCAGCTACTAACAAACTACTAACTAAAAGGAGTGCGTTCTGCTTCGTGTCTCCGACACACGGGTTTCATGCAAGGCAAAATAAAGTAGTGACCCAGCAAAGGAATTGATAATGGACGTAAGAAAAAGGTGTTCAGCTACATTCTGGCAGGCGTGTGCGGATAACGGAGGTCATGTTTAACTACCGGTTTTCTGAATGAATTTTGGCTTGTGGCTCTGTCAATACAAGACGAGAGACACCGGGTTGAGCGTATTTGCTCTCAGTAATATTGCCTTACCTCAAACACTGTGTGCCGGTGGTGAAACTCCTCTGACCCGTCAGCCAGGCACCCGAAGTTACTACCGCCGTCCTCCGCGAATAAGCTCTTAAACTAAAGTGAGCCAGTCTTCTTAACGCCGTTACCAAAGCCATTTGAAACAGAAAAGACGTCGAAAATAAAAGAGTTGAGAAACTAGAAGACAAGCTGAACGCGCAGTTACACGGTGCACTTTCGTCGAGCCCTTCGCGTCTCCACGGAGAAAGACCCAAAGTTAGCCCACCGAGCTCGCTAGCTAGCCGAGCTAGCTTCTTTTATCCGCAGGAAGTCAGGCGCACTGTCACGTTCATTGCGCAACGTGTCACGTTAACCTATGGCAACTGCTCGATTTCGGAGCTCAATTAGTTGATTGGCTTGTGATAATTAGCAACAAAGAAGGCAGGTGTTATCGGCTGCAATCACGCTGCCCAGGTTTAATTATATAGTTAAACATCCTGTCATGAATTTAAAAATAAAAGCTTTAGCAACCAACGTGTTGCAGGTTTTCGGGGAATACACCGTTCAGAGGTTATAAATTAAGTATCTGCTTAGTTAGAGATCTAGAAAGAGTCAATACCCAAAATGGTGTTGTTCGGGGCACACCAGTTTTCATTCATTTACATTTATTGTTTTACTTTAATTTCCCCCAATCTTCCTGTTGTGTTGGTTAATTGTCGCTAGCTCTACGCGCCCGTCCCCGTGTTGGCGTCAGCTCGCCGGTCGGGGCGAGTGAGTTGTTACGCTCGTTTTGTGTTACGGCGTGAGCCGGCAGAGCGGAGTTAGAGGAGTTCCCGGAATGTTCACTTAAGCGGTGTAAATGCCCCCCGCCGTGCAACTGAGTATTAAAATCGAGAAACTCCAAAGAGTTGCTCAATAAAGGTCAAAGCCCTACGCTCCTCTCTCCTGCCAAAGGGGTCGAGGAGAAAAAAGAAATCAGATGCATACACGCAACCTTGAACTTTCGCCATGTTTAATTAAAAAATAGGACGCGCCTCGTTCTAAGCACCAGGCCCTGGTCATGATAGGAACGGCTTGAGTAGCATGTGTGTGTCATGAAGAATTCACAACTACGTGACAATTTCTGCCCGACTATTCCATAAAACTCTCTTATTTAACTGATTTATTTTGGTTTCGGTCATTCTATCCGCAGCGTGTGGGGTCTGTTCCTGCATGTACGCCAGGTGGAGCCAGAGATACTGCACAACGGCATCACCTCTTTGATAAAGGATCCAAATGACCTACTGTATCTTTGGACTTTAACATTGCTGAAATGCAGTGATAATTCTGGCATGCGGAAATCCAGGAACATATGATTTGATTTGATTTGATTTGATTTGATTTGATTTAAAAAAAGAAAGAAAAAAAAAAAAGCAAATCAAGGGCCCTGAACTCTTACATAAGGTCTACGGTACTAACAACGTGTACATGTGTACCAACATCAAATGGCCTGTAAAATACTCCTCTCTCTCCCCCAAAACAACCTTTAGTGACCACCGGTCCCATTTACCATCTGTCCACATCTGTTGTAATCTCCACTTTGCCCACGTTCACAAACACTGATTGAACTACCCTCGATCAAACCGAGTGCCGTTCACCTTCACCTCATTTAAAAGACCCTGAAAACAGGATCGGTACAGTGTAATTGTCTGATGGCTTTGCATCAGGGGTCAACTGTTGACAGCCTGCCCTTTATTACCTGCTGTTATATCATCGTTGCGTTCGAACCTGAGGGCAAAGGGCGTCAGATACCGGTAATCAGAGTCAATCAAAGTCTTCCATGGTAGGGTTGGGCTTTATGACCAAGACAGTGGCATATTAATGGGTAGCCTTTTGTTTCCCAGTTGCTCTGCGTTCATCGCTGCTGTCTCAGGTGAGCAGGACGCAAACTGACACGCAACGCTGTCCAGGTTTACAGTCACTTAGACAGCACGGTGGATATGAAACCTACAGCAGCCCAAATGCTAAAATGAGTTTTGAAAGTTGCTCTGTTTATTCTGCTGTTTACAGGATGTTCAAGTTAGCGCTGCTGTTCCTGACGCTGTCAGGTAAGACCTCTGCGCCAGCTTTTATTTTATGTCTGTCACACACACACACACACACATACAGCTCGAATGCTTTACTTTGCAGATGATGTGATTTCTTAGGGTCTGTTTTATCATGAAAGCAATATATATATTTCTTGATATTGACATAACTAGATTGTTTACTTAAGATCATTATCAATTTACTGCAGAGGGCCGTGGATGTTTGCTTAAAAACACGTGTTACTTGTTCTGATACCTGTTTTTCATCATAAATCTTTCATTGTCTCGACATAACAAGCGTATTTGACACCGCTGACTTCTGTATCGCAATAATGAATGACATTTCATTTCCTTTGACCGACTACGCGTTGTTGTGAAGATGGACATCGCTGCTTAGTGGACAAAACACGAGAAGAAAAAAAATTTGCGAAACCATTTGAAAACATATTTATCTCTTTTGCTGATCCTAGTTAATCGTTTAATCACTTACTTGTCATAATTCATTTTGGCTTTGTGGTTTGCTGCCTTGGCAGCAAAAGTGTTGACTGTGGCAAACAGCAACTGACCTGTACAGAAATTAGACTTTGACCAGTAAGCTGTAGCCCACATATTATTCTGGCACAATAGTTAATAATTGGTGTGAAAGGACCCTCAGTGTAACTGCTGTTTTACAAACTCTCTCAGCCTGCAAAGAGAATAGGCCAAGAACGACAGCAAACTGTAACATCAACGACACCCTTCGCAGGCCTCCAGGCTGTCCCACTTGCAGTCCCTAGAAGTCTGCGGAGGACGTCGTCAACCTACCGGCTCCCCGATGGCTTTCGACAGGGCACCGAACACGCTGACATCCGTGAACCTGTTCCTGGCGGCTTCCGACAAGGCACCGAGCCCTCCGGGAGATTCCTTGTTGACCTCAACACCGGCCTGGTGCAGGAGCGCATCACTGAGATGGACGGGAGAGTGGGTACGTACGGATATACATCTCAACAACTGTTGGATGGATTTCCATCAAATCTGGACATTAATGGTCCCCAGAGGATGATTTCTAGACTTTGGTCCCCTGACCTAGCATCCTCATCCCCTTATACTTTCAATTTGTCCAACACCTTGGTTTATGACCAAATGCCTGCAAAACTAATGGCAATTTCATCAGCCTCAGATGTACTTTGTGTTAGTGCTATTTTGCAAATGTTAGCATGCTAAAAAATGCTCAAATAAGACAGTGAACATGGTAAACATTAAACCTGCTAAACATCAACATCTTACCATTGTCATTGTGAGCTTGTTAGCATGCTGATGTGAGCATTTAGCTCAAAGCACCGCTGTGCAAAAGTATTTCCTCACATAGTTGCTAGCATGGCTGTAGACTCTTAGTCTTGTTGCCTTTTTATACTTTTTACACATAACAAGCCTTCTGTCTTTCAGTCCGTGTTGATGTTCCAGCCCAAAAGAATGGTGGTGGTTGGGTCCGCGTGGAGGAACCCTCTGCTCCTCACATCCCAGATGGTTTCAGACAGGGAACCGAACCCGTGATGTCGATCCCAGATGGTTTCAGACAGGGAACCGAACCTGTCCGTAAGGTCCCAGACGGTTTCAGACAGGGAACTGAACCCATTACGTCCATCCCAGATGGTTTCAGACAGGGGACCGAACCTGTCCGTAAGGTCCCAGACGGTTTCAGACAGGGGACCGAACCCGTGGTGTCCATCCCAGACGGTTTCAGACAGGGGACCGAACCCGTGGTGTCCATCCCAGACGGTTTCAGACAGGGGACCGAACCCGTGGTGTCGATCCCAGACGGTTTCAGACAGGGAACCGAACCTGTCCGTAAGGTCCCAGACGGTTTTAGACAAGGAACGGAACCATCTCTTCGCATCCCAGAGGGCTTTAGGCAGGGTAAAGAACCCTTCGTGTCTATCCCAGATGGTTTCAGACGTGGCACTGAACCCATTCTTACAATCCCAGAGGGGTTTAGACAGGGAACCGAACACCTCACCTCCGGGCTTCAAACGCAGACGGTGGCATGTAAGGGGGAGGTCATCAATGGAAACTGCTATGAGTTCAACCCCATGCGACTGGCCTTTCAAGATGCGCAGGTTAGACACGTTGCATCTCACGTTACAGTTATCGACAAGGAGGGTAATTCGGCCGAGTTAAACTTATCTCACACCTCCGTGTCCTTTGACTCCAGGTCTTATGCAGAGCTCTCGCCCCAAATGCTGAGCTTGCGTCTGTAACCAGTGGCGACTTACATTCCCGCCTGGTGTCCCTGGTGACCAACGGTGGTGAGAGCACCCCTGTGTTGACCTGGCTGGGTGGCACGGTTAAGGCAAGTTCTTTCTCCTCAACAGTCAACTACCCACATTTTGAAAGAGGCAATTTTTTTGGTTTTGTTTGATTTTTAATATGCACTGCCTTTGTAATGTAGCAGTACCAGTACCCAGGCTCTCTCTCTCCAAATACGTCGCATGCAGTTAATATACAGAAAGGAACCTCTGAATGATGTTTTCGTAAACTCTCATAACGCAGTTTTTTTTTTAATTCATGTGTTTACTGACTGACGCCGGCGGCCCGGTCCTGTACTGTGGCACAGAATGAAGGCCAAGGAGAGTCTCATCAGATATGTTATCAACGGGACAGATAGTGTTGTTCTTACCTTGGTCAAACATTGACCTTTTGAACTTTTATTTTAAAACGTTCCATCTGTTTCTGCAAGGTCGCTGAATGAGGCCGGACAGCCAGCCACAGTAAAATGCTACTTAAGCATTGATGCAACAGTATTGGCATTCTAATAATAAATTGTAAATAACAACATTAGTAACAGGGGCCATTTTTCTGCACTGATCGCTTTTACTTTTGAAACTACTGCTTCAGTAGGAATTTCAAAACAGGCCTGTTTTATCTAACAGAGTATCTTTACAGTGTGTTATTGCTACCGTTACTTAAGGATCTGAATACGTCCTGTAGCGCTGCATATGCGAACATTTAACAAGCATGGTTCAACCAGGCCCATATGTGTGTGCGTATTTTTGATATATTGTACGTGTGTTGGTGTTGCCCGCCTCCAGGACCAGCGAGCATCGTGGGTAGACGGCTCAGAGTGGGGTTACAGCGACTGGATGCCGGGTCACCCCAACGTTCACACCGATAAACCGCTCTGTGTGGAGATGTTCAAGATAGGTAGGAAGCGCACTCGCACACTAATGACTGATTTAGGTCTGAGGTTTCCCACGAGATTTCCGCATCAGGCAGGCAGGCCGTTAAAGTGCGACTATTTCCCTTTGGAACAAAGACATATCACGACTGTTGTCGTAGAAGAAATTCAATGTTGAACTCCTCGGCATTTCAACAGACTCTTGCTCGATTCAGTCCACTCAGTGTGGTATGGTCACAGGCTCATGTTACCGAACCTTCCGTGTACCGCCTGTCATTCAAAGTGTCCTTTAAAAAAAACGAGGTTGTTTATATTGTAAGAGCTAACACCAGCATCCAGTCACTGCTTGTGCAGGGTTGCTCAAATACCTACATACTAGCCTATGTTTAACTTGACCACTTTAACATAAAAGGTACTTTTTTTTTTTTTTTTTTAAAGAGGCTTGTGTTGTGAAATCGCAGCTTTAGAGGGATGAATGAAAGGGTTATAGATCAGAGAAGCTCGGATAACTGTCTGGCCACGTTGCAGAAAGTTGATAAGATACTGAAAAATGAACTCGTATCATGGCAACCTTTGCCAGATGACAGTCTGACAACCTCCTTGGACGAGTTTCCTCTTTGTTCCGTCCCTTAACCGCTTGGCACACTTATCATACAACATTTTACAACGGTGACCTAATAATCAGATATACAGTAGAGTACCAGTAGTACCATGTTGGGCCCTGTCATATGTTTTACTACATGATCTTAGAAATACTAGGAGCGCGTGTTACGCCAGGGAAGCCAGCATGTCTTTTACAAATCTGTCCCGTACCACTTCTTTCAGATGAGAGCTGGTGGACGGCCGGGGACTGTGAACTGAGGAGAGCGTCCATCTGCTCGTATCCAGTCGCTGCATGAAAACCCACTAAAGAAACGCAGCGTAATTGGGTGGCCCTCTCGATTTGTTTCCTCTTGAATATCCTTCACAGACCTTCCCACAGACCATATTGTTTCCATTAGTGCGTGGGCTACCATCGCGTGCTCCCTTGAATAAAACATGGCATTTTACATCTGCGCGTGTCGGTTTTATACCTGTGCCCAAAACTAACATGAGGGAAAACTGGACATTTTGTGCCTTGGCCATGGGAGTCGCACTTCCTTCTTCTTTTAGGCATTTGCAGTAAAGACTTCAGACAGAAGAGAGAGAAAAGAAAAAAAAGACACTCACACACACACTAATCCCAATTCACATAACCCATTTAAATTTAGACAAGACTTTAATGATTATTTTCCACTTGTGTATACAAAGCAGTTTGTACAGATTAGGGAGCCAAGTTAAAACAATTTGTTACAATTTAGTACCTGGAAAGTGCAAAAGTACATTTCAAATACGCTGAAATAAAAATCATGCTGTACATTATATACCGTATTCATAAATAATCACAGATATACACACATCCATTTGGTGACAGTCACAGAGAATGTTGCTAAGACACAAAATAGTACTGATTTTCCTTTGAAGTCCTATGTTTTCTTGGTTCCCACTGAAACTGTGGAGGTCCAAACTTCTGGAATGCTCCTTTCATCTGATTTACATTAAGGTCGGGGACGATAAGCTTCGGTAATGAGAGAAACCTAGCTCTATGTTAACACCGCGCTGGGATAAAGGCACTCCGTTTGTTGCAGTGGATCAACTCAAACAGTGGTCTGAATGACAAATGTGGATGAACAAAGAAAGAAAGAAAAAAAAAAAAGAACTGCACTGAGAAACATTTGATGCACCTTTCACAGAAATCTCTCAAAGAAGGACACAGATTGGTCTTTGCATTCCGCCTTGCCGTGACGTTTAAATAAACACTAAATACAAAATCACGCTGAAAACGAGAGAAAGAACCATCAGAGACACCACATCAACGTGTGCGATGAAATCAAGAATTTGGCTATCAAAACATAAACATGCGTCATTGACACGTCCTCACACACACACACACACACACACACTCAATCAGACACAGACACACACCGGTATGGTGCAAAAATATAAATCACATCGTCTCATCCACAGGAGCTTCATACTGTGGCTTTTGTGTGATTCCGATATTACAGACACCACATTCGCACACGCGAACAACACGACTTCCGAGCGACACAAACAAGGCGTGCGAACCGTCTCGACGCGCCGTAGAAAGAAAAACGCCTCTGAAATCAGTCACTTCACAATGGGCAGGAAGGATAATGGGATGTAAAAATAATAAAGGATGATAGTTTGAGGCAATGATGAGAGCTGAAGGCAGTTGGGGGGGGGGTACATTTACCGTCCAGGTTAAGCTGTAGGAAGACTGGAGCGCTGGCTGAACCAACACGGGACAGAAAAACAGGAAGAAAGCATCGACAGGCACCCGACGAAGGAGCTGTATTGCTGTTAACGCTGAAATCTCGCGGAGCCCTTTCTTCTTTCTCCTTCTTTTACAGGTGTCTGAACAGTCAGAAGAGTTGAAAATATGCCATACTGGTGTCTGTATTCAAGAGACAAAGTGTGATTTAAAAACCTGCTACTTTTACTTATAAATTAACACGGATTCAAGTAACTTAAAAACATTCGACGAACTTGAGAGCCAAGTATCGTGTGACTGCAAAGTCATTTTCTCTGTACTGCTGTGATAAACCTTCACGCGGAAGCTCCGTGCGTTTGAGAATGTAGTGTTTTGCCAATGGCGAGAATTTGTTTTTACAAAACTATATCTTTAATGATATGCCGACAGACGCTATCTGCTGTTGTGTGTAAGGTGTTTCTAAAACAAAACAAGTCAGCTATATCCAAGCGTAAAAACCCCCCCCCCCAAAAAACATCACATCTCCATCACTGTCTGCTACCTAATCTCAAAGATGGACCCAACATTCCGTGCATGCCAACAGATGCCAAGTTGCTGGGCACATGCATTAATCTGTCAAAAGAATTCAACAGAAAAACCCAACAACAAAGAATCAACAATAAAAAAACAAATGAAAATCACACACACACACACACGTGTATAAAAACGCATAGGAAAGGCAGAGAGTTTGATCTTGTGAGCCGTGGAGCCGTCTTACTGCATAAGGCTGCTGTGTGGCAGCTTTGAGGCGACCGACGCAAAGTCTCGGCCTACAGGGCACAGGGCCCGCCTGTCTGCATCCAAGGCAAACTAAGGGGGGGGGGGGGGGGGAAAAAAGGCCCCTTGAAAAATTATTTTAAAAAAGAGAAAAAAAAAAACATCCCCCACACCAAACAAACCAACCAAAAACAAAGGGAGGGAAACCCCATTAACACCACCAAAA
>CM022483.1:12200997-12251776 GCA_011952105.1 Coreoperca whiteheadi
AGCGGAGCGATATATGTCATTCATTAAGAAAAAAGGTAGGAGGCGGAGGGGGGTGGCGGCCGGTGGAGGGGGTGGGGGGGGGGGGGGGGGGGGGGGGGGTGTGGGGCAAAAAGGCCACTTGAAACTATATTTTCAAATAGAGCATGACAATACACTGCACATGCACGCACACACGCACACACACACAGAGGAGAGCAGTCATCTTACCGATCCTATCAGATCTAACAGCAGGTCGGAGAATACGCAGTGCCTCTGTGAACAGGCTCCTGCTGGAGAAACACGGCTGACCGTGTAGTATCATGTCGGATTAGGAGAGAAGCCGTGTGGTTTGGGAGGGGTGGGTGGTGGTGCTGAGACCGGCGCTGCCTCTGGATTTCGAACCACAGCGCCAGCGCCATGCGGTCAATCCGAAGCGGGAATACACACGCAGAAAAACACAACAGACGCATGGACGTGCAGACTTTGTGATGCTCAATGCTTTTGGCACCCCAGAACAGCTGCCCACCACCCACTAAACTGCGGAAAGGTGCGGGGGAACTGAAATGAGTCCCTCAGACCTGTTTGGTGACTGACAGGTATGGAGGCGAACTGGGTGACAGGAATGCGGGATGTGCGTGTGAGGGGAGGGTTCAGGGCTCGTGGGACCGGGATGGGTCAGTTGTGGTCGTGCTAGATGTTGTACACCGTCTCCCCCGAGGAGATCTGGGTCAGTCTCCTGCTGGAGCCCCACAGCTTCCGCGTGATCTGGCCCGAACGCATCTGAGAAGAGTGGAGGAAGAGGAGGAGGAGGAGGAAGAGGAGGAGGAAGTGGGACGGAGGAGAGGGCGAGAGTGGGGGAAGAAAAGCGTGAAGTCAAAGGAAACGGGGGGGAAGAAAGGAGGAGGGATATGATTCATGAGTGATTGATTAGTTCATTGGAGCTTGATTGATTTGTGATGCTTGTGAGGCATTAAAGAAAAAAAATAATAATTCAAAGCTTGATTCACGTTGGTGAGTCAGTTTGAACAGGAAAAATGAAAAGCAGAAAGGCGCGATGATTCACATCAAGCTATTCAGAGGGGGATTACCTGTATTAACCTCCGACATCTACACTACCATACTATTTACATTATCAAAACATTAAAGTCTATCTTGGCGCACGATTATTAGTTTGCATCATTAGATTGTAGCTACATTGTTAATATGGCTTGAGTTTGCAGAAGCGTTAATTAGTATTACGTTTGTTTCACAGCATATTTGTTATAGTTGTAGAGTACACTCAAACGGGTGACATAATGACACTTCAGCAGGTAAACAGCAGGGGATGACGTTTATCCCAGGTCAACGGCCAAATCAAGTCAAATATTGCACGGATGCCAAATATTTTGAACAACTAAAACAGAATGAGGTATGCACAACAAGTTGCTTTCGTATCACAGTTGTGGCCACAGCGTCTGCTCAGCTGTGCGCTGAAGGAATGTGTTGAATCTGTGTGGCTCAGACGTAAGCGTGTGCGCGTGTGTTTGTGGTGGTTTGGTTAGGGAGGAATGAAGCCAAATGCCTGAACGTGGGCGACAATCATCCCTGAGAAGGAGAGGTGACTGTGGGTTGAAAGGTCTTTGAGGACATTGAGGCCAAGCATTGCAACACAGCCGATACGTGCAGCAGGTTCATTTATGTGTATGGGAGTGTATGGGAGTGTATTTGTGTGTGTGTGTGTGTGTGTGTGTGTCTCAGATCTACAGCAACGGAAGGGGAGGAAGGGACTAGAGTTGCTTGGGTTTCTGGGAGCTGGAACTGGGGCTGAACACCAGCTGGTCTCGCTGGTGCAGCAGGCGGGTTGGCGAGCGAGCTCGAAGCGGGGCCAGCAGGGGGGAGGCCATGAGCGGCGATCCCTCCAGGCTCTGAGCGATGTAGTTCCTCAGCGAGTTCTTTACCTCTGCCGGCTTGCCCACGCCCACGATGATCAGCTTGCCGTCCTCCAGGCCCACCAGGACGTGGCTCTGCTCCTTGGTGACCGAGACGCTCCGCACCGGCACCCGCATGGCCATGGGCTCCGTACACAGAGACAGACTGCGGGCGAGAAACAGTGATAGCTATAATGTCCACGTGTAGGCAGACTACTGTTAAGACTCCGAGGACGTTTTGTTCAAAACAGTACGGGACAAGGTTCAAAATCTCTGTTAGCGATAACATTATGGAAATTAACAGTTTTACGATGCATGGGAGTTTACCTGTAGAGGTCACGGATGGACAGGTATCCCTGCTCGCTGCCGATGACAACGTGCTCCCCTGAAACGCACATATCGGTCACCTGCTCCTTCAGAGGCTCACTGCAGAGGTGCTTCCCATTTACAGAGTAAAGATGTAGAGCATTTTTATCCTGGGAAGAGAAAGGGGGGGAAAAAAAACAACACATTTTTGTACATGAACTTAACCTGCTTTCTGTTGAAAACTGGCACCATTGTCGGCAGACCTCAGCTGACCAGTGGTCAGGTTCGATGTGGGGAAATAAATACGGGAGAATAACAACAGGTGCAACGATAAAAATATTCTAAATTTGTCAGTATTGGTCGGTGATACTTTCAGAAAAACACAATAGTAGCAAAATAGTCCTCAAAACAGAATGTGTGTCGTGTATCTTGGAATCTTGCTTTTGGCGCAACTGCGATCGGCTGATTTTCCACAAACAAAGTGAGATTCAGCCTACACTTTTCCCAGATTCCCCTCTTTTCAGCGTCTCTGTGTGTGAAACAACTGCGCGTGCACCTTGAGTGTTGCTTTGCCCTCGAGGCAGGTGTGCACCAGCAGGTGGCCCTCCCAGGACACGGCCAGGTGGAGGATGGAGAGCGGCAGGGAGCTGTCGCACGGCGGCCGCAAGCAACGCATGTACTGACCCCGACGCACCGTGTGGATGATCACAGTCCCATCCTGGGACACACAGAGTGGAAGCACACGTTAAATAACACACACACACGCTTTCATTTACTTTCTCATGGTGGTAATTAAAAAAGTCAAGCTAATACAAGTCATAAATAGTTCAGTTTCCCTTGTGACAGCACTCCACTTAACAAAGCACCCAGGTTCTCTACTTTTTATGTTGGATCAAACAATATTTAATTTCAGCCACATAACATTATACAAATGGACCGGTGTTTAAATGAATTCCATTACTCAAAAAGATAAATCAATAACTCATTTACTTGAAAAACTTGTTATTTCCCCAAATTAGTGATTTGGCCTGTCTAATCAAATAACGTCAAACTTGGATGCAAAGCATACTTTTAATTAAATAAAAGTTGGCTGAAAACATTCATTTCATTTTGCAGCAAAATCACATAAACTTAAATAGGTGTTGTTGGGAGTGCTTCAATTGCAAGAGCAGACATTTCGAATTAAAAGTAATCAAAGTCACTGAACACCAAACATTACAACAATGTTTAAAACATTACAAATCTCTACCTTTAAAGACCCCGAGGCCACTGACTTTGATTTTCCAGCTCATTAACGGAGCATGTGATTGAAACGTTTTTCAGCAATGCACGTGATTCGATCTCCAGCGTGGCACCATCACCTTTTCACTCTCGGGGCGAAATCTAATATTTTAGAGGCCAATTTACGTCAACTGAGATGTGCTCTTACCCGTGATCCAGACACAGCCATGTCCAGCTCTGTGCTGATACTGACGCTGACCACCTCGTCCGTGTGTCCGTACAACACCTGAACTGGTTTGGGAGAGAGACCCACGGGAGCTCCGCCCTGCCCAACAAAGCAAAAACCAGACAAAACAGACTAATGAGAATGTATCTGTAAGGAAGTCGCGGAGAAGTCCAGAGCCCAAAAAGTTTGCATCCACACGTAGCGCCCATTTTTAACCTAATTTCCAGACAATAGGCAAAAGAAAATGGGAATTAATATGCATTTCCGTCCACCGCTGTTATGTGAACATTAGGAGTTGTCGGCGCATCGGGTTAAAAAGATTTTTAATTAAAAATGTGCTTAAAAGCAGGTGGACGGAAATGCACCTACAAATCTGATGCTACCTTTTTATGAAGTCAAATAGCTGATCGATGAATTAGGCATGTTCAAAATATTCTTATGGCTGTAGAAGTCCAAAACTGACCAATCAACACCTTGAATAATGCCTGAAATTAAAATCGACAAGCGAACGCTGGTCATTTACTTTGAGAAGATTAACACAGAAGAATGTAACTATTCAAGGCTGCCCAGTTACAGAGTAACGAACATTTAGGAATTCTCTTTTTGTCGATGTTTGTTGGGTCCTTTATGACACCTATTACTTTAAAACTCAAGATCAACATCTAACCTGCTGCAGAACCTGCCACACCATGCAGGTTGTGTCTCTGGAGCCGGAGATCAGGTGGATGCCGCAGTGGTCTGTCGACAAGCAGGTCACGATGTCTGGAGGAGAGGGGGAAAATAAAACCTCTGGTTATTACAGGATAAACACATATGCGAAAGGGACACAACACCGAATCATAAACTTAACTCAAACTGTGGATTTGTATCTATCTTTACTTTTTCAGGCTGCGTGTTGTCCTACGTTTGAACATACCGCTACCCGGTGCAACTGGAGTGTTGTTCTTTCAGCCTTCTGCTGTTACTCATTTCCGGTCTAGAAGTTGAATCTAGTGGCCATCCTGTGGTCACACGCCTGTTCAGGCTAACACCAGTGTGAGGAAGGGCTAATTATTTTTGACTGGAGACCAATGTCAAGTTCCAGTGCCATCATCATCGCACCAGGCCTGTTTGTTATGGATGTAAGTCAAGTTGCAGACTTTGCTTCATTGAGGTACGTGCAGGGCGCGTGTTTACCCATGTGTCGGATGTGCTGGCCCACAGTCTTGCCCCTAACCAGGGAGGTGACCCGGAGGCTGTTGTCCCAGTGGCCACCGCTGAAGAGCAACTTGCCGTCGTGGGAGACCACAAACAGCCCCGCTGTGACCTCCACGCCGGGGGCGAAGGGTCCGGACAGGAAACGCTGGGTCCTAGGTGAAGATGGTGAAGCGTAGAAAGACTTTTCAGGATACAAGAGGCAGCATCACATTGTCTTCCAGCCGGCGACACAGAGTCACTATGCAGTAAATGCACTGCGTGTGTCGTGGGTGTGCTCACTTGGTGTTGGACACTGTGGGGTCCTTAATGAAGGTGAAGTAGTTGGAGATGTTCTTGTTGTAAGGCAGCCACCCATGGGTCCCAACCAGGCAGTTCTGACTAACAGTCACCTGGAGACAAACACCACAAAGACATCACTGTCCATTTCTATGGAAGGCCATTTCATACATTATTAAATAAATACACAAATATGCCCATGAAATAAATAAATGAGTCAAAATGGTTCAATAAATAAATAAACAGCTTTTTATTTCATTGGACTTTTACTTCATAATGCTACATTTATTTATTTCCTAACGACACATTTCCATGTCTTGTATTCAAATGAAGGGGGCGTGGTTAACTGGCGTGGCCAGTTTGCAGTTTGACAACAAGACAGGGAGTCACACAGTAGCTAAGTACCAGGTGTTTTCTTGCTGGGTTTGGCTCCTGGCACCCTGCTCTGCCTCAAAACTCGGTGATTTATGTACTTATTTATTTATTTATTTTAAATCGAATTAAATGGCATTCCATATATAGCATGCCCTTCATTCACTCAATCGTTGCCTTTTGTTTACAATTTCGAGGAGTCAAAGCTCACCAGGGTGTCGGGGCTTCCCTGGGTGATGAAGGAATGGGACTGATTCTTTGGCACCACGGCCTTCACCAGCGGCACAGCGTCACTGATCCCCTGCAACGTGACGGGGGAAAGAATTGAATTCCACGTTATTATAGAGGGATGGTTTCAAGAAAAATGCTCAGTAATAATTCATTCTGAATTTTTCCTGACTGGGGTTGTGTTTTAGTTTACTTTTAGCTGTTGATGAGTTAGAAAACAAATATTCATGGGTAAATGAGCAGTAGAAAGATCAAACCTCAACAAAGAAGGACTTGAGGTCGCTGAGGTGTTCGAACATGCTGAGGGGACACGAGTCCAGCTGAGCCTTCCTCCTCTCCACCTCCTCCTGAGACAGACGCACTGGATGGGGCTCCTACGCAGTCGCGCACACACACACACACACACACACAAAAGGCCTTAATGGGATTCATCAGCACGGACACAGAACTTCATTTACCTTGAGCCACGGTAGGTTTTTTTTTCTGTGCAAGCAAAATAAAGTCATGCGTCTGGTGTGTGTCTGCACCTTGAGTAACTGGCAGGGCGTCTGTCCAAAGTTGCTGATCATGCCTTCCAGGGCCTTACGCTCCTTTTCATCAGTGATGGCATCCAGGTCCACCGCCCCTGCAAACACCAAACCAAACAAAATATCTACGTAAGTATGTTTTTTTTACCGTTACTATGATACGGTTTAGAAAAACACCACCAAATCATGTGTTTGATGATAAAACCCTCAATTATTTCAATTTCTTTTTGTTTGTTTGCAACAGTTCAGTGAGACTGAATGCGTGGGGAACAAAGCGTCTGTTGTTTTTCCATCTATATTTCCATCCTTTTGCAAATGAGCTGTTTTATATACACAGTGCTGCACGTGAGAAAAATATTGTCAACTGAAGATTAAGGAGAGAACAAAACAATGGTGGGACATGACAGCATGAGCGCTGCTCTGGACGCATCACCCTCATATGTGCAGTAGTAGAAGACGTTGAGGGCCTCCACCGCTGCAGGGCCCCTCTGCTTGTAACCAAAGATCAGATCGATCCACTCGTGAAGGTGGGCTGATACGTACTCCGATTCCTGTAAGAAAAACACACACACACAGACAGAGTGGTCATAAACCAGCCATTCCACAAATACACAACACAGGAAACAATACGCGCACACACACACACACACACACACACACACGTAGCCAATACAAGCACAAAAAATAAATACTCCCTCTGAAACTATGTGAATCAAGTGTAGACATGTGAAATTGAGTTTGATACACAGACCAGACGCTGTACTGCTTTTCTGGACGCACTGATGTTAAGGTTAGCGAAAGGTTTTAATCACGGTTACAGTTCATTGAATACGCTGCAATTCTTTGTTGCACAATATCTTCTGAGAATGATCCCTAAGAAGCAAAGTCACACTACAGCAGTAGAACCGAAACTGCATCTCACCAGGGCTTTGCGGTGCTTGTAGATGAAGTCCTCGGGGGACTTGGCCCACTTGGGCAGAACAACATCATTGACCCTTTCCTTGGAGATCTGCAGGCGACCCAGATCAAAGCCTGGGTGACGGCACGAGCAAAGGACAAGGGAACAGAAAGAGAGGAGCGAGGTATATGAGGGAAAAAATTTGTGAAAGAAGAGAGGGAATTCAAAACGAATTCACGACCATCCTCAAAACGGCACCGAACGCCCAAGTCACTGAGTGTTTAATCCAGGGACTAATAAGAAGACGCAAGCCATGGTATTACGACCATCTGCCAAGTCTGAATTTGCTCTGATAAATATTTTTTCTACATCTCGCAGCTACACACTTATTCTAAAGTAGGTCTACATTCAAATTGGTAAAGCACGTTAGAATTTATTGTTCCTGCCATCACAACTTTGAGGTAGAAGTCAATTGTTTTGTATATAATCATTTAAAACATTTGAAAAGGATGCTCAATACTCAAATCTTACCATTTTGGTTCTCAAGGAATTCTGGGAAGTAGAAGAACTCTGGGATGAGCTCCTTGACGTCATTGGGGTTTTCCATAAGGGTCTGCCACGTCGCAGGGATGGAGTGGAACTGGCGGTCGGCACAGTCAAACCTGAGCCGAGAAAGGATGGGACGGATGAGCACCTTTAATAAACACTAGGCACAGCTGCTGCGTCGCTAGGCACGTACACGGCCGAGTGGCAAACGTCAGCGGATGCTACAATTACTATCACTTTTAGCGCTCAAGAAAGTGGCTGTAATGCAGGGCAGACATGCTGATGCTGGCCTCCTTACCGCCCACTCTGCAGCTGGATGTGCAGGGAGGTGAAGGGCTCCACTCTGATCAGGTAGTGCATCACCCCAGCGGCGTTTGAGTAGTGGGTGCCATAATGGAACCTGTCGATTGTGCCCGTTGGGTCCTCAAAACTTTCATACCTGATGGACACATTTAAAAAGTTACCTTGAGCCAGACGGATTTTGCTTTTTAGAAACGGGCCTTCATCTAGCTCCTGACAAATTTTATTGGATTATTAGACATCCTTGCTAACATCTGAACCCCTCACAATACACAGCTTTTATTTAATGAGGCCTTCCTGTGCCCTATCCGGGGGCTACCTGGTTGTTCCTGCCAGTAGCATATATGCTTGTCTCAAAGACTGAGCCACGCGAAACCGTGAATGGCTATGTTCAGTTCATTACATATGTATGCGTGTGTGTTTTATTATTTAAATGCTAATTTGATTATAAATGATTAATTGAAGTATGGACGGACGAAACTTACTTCTCTCTAACAGCCTTAGCATTGCGCTCATTAAGTACTGCGACTGGCTTTGATAGGTCCCTGAATACCCGAGGATCAGTCAGGTCCAGCTCCTCTGAAGTGTAATCAGCTAGGATCCAGGGAAACTGGTAACACAAACACACACACACGGGCAACAAGTTAGCTCTAATATTAACATTCACCCGGTCACCGCAGTTGTGCAGTAATGTGTTCAGTGAGGAACGTACCACTGGATACTGAGCCAGGTTGTTGTATGTTCTGCCTGCAATCGTGTTGAGTTGCATCAAGTAGTCAAAGTTGGAAATCTCCCGGTTCACCCATTTCTGTGCAAAAGCAGAGTTTTTGTTCTCGTTTTCCTCGGTTTACCACAAAACATCACAAACGTACACCGCACAGCTCAAAAGGACGAGGAAGAAAGAATGAAAAGGCATGGGTTAAAGTCGATCTATTGACGATGTGGGAGTTTGTACATTCCCGTTCAGATCGTAAGGCTGTGACTGAGTCATTTCCTCCCTTTATGAAAACCTTAACATCTAACCAGACAGTTAACTAGTCATCTTTAGTCACATACTCCACCGACCTCAGAACCGTTGTCTGATATTTGACATTCAGTGCGCAGAACTCATTCATTATGTTCCGATGTGTATATAATATTATTGTTATTATTATTATCTTTATTAGTATTGTTATTCTTCCATTGTCTACTTCATTGGTTATACTTAAATGTTATGGTGGACAGCACAAGGTTGGGTTTTTGTTCTCTCTGAGAGTGTTGTCTGCTGAGAGAGGGAGAAAAAAGCCAATAAATAAAGTAGAGAAAAATGTATGTTTTCCAATGGTCATCGTTTGACCTGAGAATCAGCTGCCAGCTCCATATATTGTTCCTACAGCAAGGTGACTCTGCTCTGGTTACTACAACCACCTTAACAGTGTGGTCCCATTCAGCACGTGAGGGAGGCAAAGGCAGACTCTCCCTTGATTTTATTTATAATAGAGGCAATCTGTGCATATAACATGAGTCTGGGAGGCCATATTGAATTTGAAGTAGTTGAAAAGAAATCATTTTTTCGTTGAAAATCTGACCCACCGTCTGGATGCCACAACTTCTCCAAAGTTTTTTAGGGTACTTTTTCCTGCCGTGAGACCTGATTACACCGGATGGGACAGGGTGGGAGACAGAGTCCATCAAATCCTTTCTTATAATGATATACCTCAAAACCAGATAACGCCGTTTGCATTTCTGCGAGGACTACACTGTGAACTGTGTTTGCCAACAACACACTGTTCCCCAATGAAGAAATGAAGGCAGGGGACTGACTAGAGTCACAGACCAAAGATCATTTTATAAATCAACTCCGACGCAATGTAGCCACATATTTCGTTAAATGATATGTGTGTAATTGTTCTTGAGTGCTCTGCATCATTGTGTGCCGTGTGCTGACCTGTGTAAGTCCAGAGGCTTTGAGGAGCTCTTGCGGTGAGCGGGTCCCATAAAGGCTGAGCGATCGCAGCAGCAACATGCGGCTATAGACCTTGTTCCTCACCTGTTAGTAAGAAAATACAACATTATTATAAACTATTCAACTGATCATAGAAACTCAGTTTCAAATTTGGTTAATGCCTGTTTTTACACAAATACACAAGTTACATTTGTGACTCATCACCTCTTTCTTGAAGTTGAGGAAGTAGTTGGTCTGGTCGATGAGGAAGATCTCCAGGGCCGAGCGACGTAGGTTGTAACGCCGCAGGTGGACCTCTCGGATCTGAGACAGGGGCCATTTGAAGTCGTGGCCCACTCCTTCGGGAAACAAGAGGACAGTTAGTGTAAGGAAAAGTTTAGTGGCGTTTTCCCCATATTTTCCCATCCACCTCTCCGTCTCCTCACCTTCCTCTTTCTCCTGGCTGCTGTCGTAGAAGTAGATGTGCTGGGTGGTGAGTTCCAGGCGGCCGGGCACCACGTCCACCACCGTCACCAGCTCGCAGTCCTCCCACAGCACCATCTTCTCTTTCTGGCCTGCCTCCTCTGCTTCAACTCTGCAGGACATAGACAAAGAGCGGGAGGCTGTGATTCTTGCCTTTGGACCTATTATGTGAACACTGTTGTCCTGTGGTTGCTGTATGTGGTGACTGACTGGTTGTTGGCAGCAGCAGGGTCGGTCCTCCGGCAGCTCCAGGATGTCGTCTTCCAGGTCGCTGACTTTGACCTGCTTCACAGCCTCCAGCAGCAGAGACTCTGGGTTTACGCGCTGCTGATGGACACCTGAGCAAAGCAAAGGAGACAGGAGAGGATTAAAAACTGAGAGGAGGCATCCACAGACGGTGCAGTGGTTAATATCGCACGGCAGTGCTGGACATTAACTTCTTAGCACGCGTGTCAGAGCAAGTCTGACAGATGACAAAAATGTACCTGCCAGAGGCCTATACTACGAAGCAGGACCTGGGGTTAGCGTATAAGTTCAGGTTGAACCCTGGGTTTGCAGTCCTACGACGGCGGTTCGGGGGTAGATCGCCATGGTAACTTATGCTGAACCCCTAACCTGCTCTGGGGCAGGTTATGTTGGAGATAACAGTCCCTGTCCCTTGCATTCCCTGTGCCTGCCTGTTTATTCAGACATTACTGTGTATTTCATTGTTGCGTTTTATATGTAAAACACTTTGTAACGCTGGTTTTGATAAGTGCTATACTAATAAACTATCATTATTATAATAAATGTAATTATAGTCAGATCTAGTGCCCTAATGATGGAACAGTCTGTGTTTTTTTGCCAGCTGTCCTTCCTGCATTTGGCAGCTGCAGCTGTGTTGCTTTCAGCTGGATTATGTGTTTAACTTCTTCATTTTTGTCTTCGTTTGTAATATATGCTGCTCCGCTGCCAGTGGACTCGTCCATGTTTGCGCATGGTCATTTGCTGCAAACACTGCTCCTTATTTAAACGCGCTCATGGCTGGCTTGGGAAAACCTGGGTCGCCTTACCGAGTTGATAACTAGCGTCGTGTGACCGCTTATCCTGACTGCGGCTGTTAGGGTTAGTGAAGCCAGACAGTGAAAACAAATCTGGGGTATGCTGAACTTGCTTCGTAGCATCGGCCCCAGCTCTGTTCAGTTGTGTCGCTCCATGAACAGAAGATTTACAGTTTTAAACCTGACTTTTACCTGACATTAGCTGACATTTTTCAGTCAACTAGGCAGGAAAGAAACCGAAGGTTAGACTCCTCTGACACATGGTGGATGGTTATTTCAGCACCTGCAAAGCTAGCAGGTGTATTGCAGGTGCTGTAAATCTTCTGTTTATGGAACGAAACAAAGAAAAGTAACAATAAAATAAAAGACTTACACACAACAAAACAGCAAGCATAGTAGATGGAAGGGTAGGACATAACTTTGGCTTAAAGATTTTCAAGGTCAGTCCTTTTTAATCTGTTTATCACGCTTATCATCACATCTATTCACTGAATATGTCTACTTGAGCAGATACTTTTTGCTGCCAAATAGAGCCACCAATGTGCAAATTTTCCAAATGCAGCTTTAAGGCCACTGGAGGTTTAAATGTATGACAAATATTCAGGCGTGCATTTAAGACAGACAGCGAAACCGTACCAACTGTAGTCTACGCTCACACCAAAAATTAACCCCGATTTAAAGCCCACAGAGAGGCCACGTTGTCTTACCCAGGTTGTCTCTCAGAGCGCTGGCCTCTCGGTGTGGGTCAAAGTTGTAATTACGGACCAGCTTCAGCCTCATGCGGGAGAAGTTCTCAGCACTGGACACCCTCCAGTGCATCTCATCCTGCTGCCTGTTGGAAATGGTTTCAAAGCATAGACTTTGACTTTTCCTATTTGTGTTTTATCCTACCGCTGCTGCTGCAATTGTTTTCGTCTTGTCTTAGTTTATATTTACTAAGAGTTGTATTACTACAGCGGATGGTATTCAGTGGACGTCAGTACCTGTCAGCCCATGGCCCTCTCTCACACACCAGACCCCGGCGTGCCGTCTTCCACTGCCTGAGGGTGGCACTGTTCTGGCTGTGCTGCTGCTTCAACATGCTGTTGTAGCGTAGGTTCTCCTGGCGGCCTCGGCGCGAGAAAGGCTCCACAAATTGCTCCTGAAGGGAAAGTGAAAAGGAAGAGTTCGTGGGTGACAAGCTTTGGACCAAACCAACATTAGACAGGGTCCATTCTGGGGCTTCAGTTATTATCCATTATAAGTGATCCAACTAACCTGGAAGCGGATCTTGCTCTCACCCCTCTCCCTCTCTCTCTTATGCAGGCTGACCATGAAAGCCTCGTAGCACTCCTTCCAGTAGAGAGCCATGGTCTCGTGGCCCTGGCTGAATGTTTCGATTTCATACTGCTTCATGTACGGGATAATCTGAAGACAAATGGAAGTAATAGGGAGAACGTTTCCATTACACTTGTATCTAATATAATTTACACCAGTAACTGTGAATCGCAATCTCGTACATATTTGTCGAGGTAGACGCGCCACTCGGCTGAGTTGCAGTACAGCTGGAAGTCCTCAAAGAAGGACGGGCTGCCGTTGGTGTCGGGGAGCTGGGGGAGGTGCAGCTCCATGTAGAGCAGGCGGTGGACTTTGGAGAGCAGCGTCCGCAGCAGAGGAACCAGGAAGGAGTACGTCTCGTCGGTTTGCTCCTGAACAGAGCGCCGCAGTATGCCCTCCACCTTACCTAGCAGGTAGCAGGCCTCGTCCTGGCTGGACACCTCCTTGGTCTGCAGGATGCCATTGAGCTTGGCAGTGGCCATGGAGCATACCTGGGACAGAGGTAATTTATTATTGTGCACGCATGGTCTTGCTTTTTACAAACAATGAACACGGAACAGTATAAACAAGGCAGAAACGGTGGACAATGGGGGAAAAATAACTCACCTCAGGGTCCTCCTGAGCCATGAAGCCCAGCAGCAGTCTCAGTCCAACTTGGGAGAGCTGGAACCACTGGGTGCCAGCCGAGTACCACACCATGAGACTGTCCATCAGCGTCACAGTCTCTTCCAGCACCTTCTCCGTCCACAGTGCCGGATTGACCAGACCCTCCGCCTGCAGGAAGTCTTGCACCATATGAAGCAAACGCACTGCGTTCTCCGTGTGTTGTGGCAACGTGGCGGCTGATGCCTCGCGGTTATCGCTCACCGCCCACTCCAACATACGTTCCATAAGACTTAAAAGAGAAAAAGAGAGCACAGAGGGAGGAAGAGGAGACAGTTAGATACTGTCAGCAAGTCCCTGGAAGCTTTCAACAGGTTTTCAGCCCCTGCTGTGTCCAGTACTGTCAGCGGAGGAATAGAGGGCTGACCTGAGTTTGATTTGGTCGACAGGAAGCAGCAGCTCATTAGCGGTTCCCAGCTTGGTGAGAGCCGAGAAGACCTGGCCGCGCTCCAGCCACGCCGAATCATCTGAGCCTTCTACGCCACGCCACATCACACACAGCACAATCTCCAGCAGCATGCTGCTCAGCTCTTCCTCTGCTCGCTAGGGGGCGCCACCACACCAAAGAGACAGAAAAGGAGAGGGTTCTCATTAGAATAGATTAGATTCAATTCACTTTCATTGATCCCTCTGGTGTATAACTGCAGCAGTAAGTAACGGGATACAGCAAAGAAAAAAAGTAAATTCATAAGAAGATGACAGATATAGGTATCTACTGTGTGTGCGGATACTATTCTTTAATGTATTCTAATACTTCTCTAAGCCTTATGACCGCCAGAGTTTCAGTATGATCCCCCCTCTAATCTGTCTCTTGACATAAACTGCTCTGTCTTAAATATAGATGACACCATATATGTCATATACAGCCGGGCAGATCAAACAGGAACTTTTAAAATGACACATTGCTGCTGTGGGAGGAGACAGGTTGTCTCTCTTCCACCTCTGCCCTCCAGCGACACACTGAAATGACGAAAAGAACCCACCAGATGAAAGTCAGCGTTGGGCTCCCTGAGGTGGCAGTGACATTTCGCCCACTGAGTCAGAAGCTCTTGCTGTTTAGTAGCATTAAGACAACCTCGAAATACAGACTATCATATGAAATAAAGACACCGAGGGTTTCTTATCACTTGCTTACTTTTAGGGGCGTTTAGAGGAAACAATTTTACGGCAACAAAGGCCAAATTGTGGGCTTTACCAGAAACATTCCAGCTCTCATAGAAAAAATATTACAACGCACATAGACCGGTTCAGCAGACTATTTGGTCGACTACATACCCAATGCTGAAGAATATCCCACTGACCTGAAGTGATATTTTCCAATTTTCTTTTTGTTACAGATTTAATATGAACACAAAAACAAAAGTGTTGCTTTAAAGGAAATTTACTGTCAATAACTCCCATGAAAACAACCTAAACGAACAATGAATTGATCCTACTAACAAGGACTGTCTGTGTAGTCAAAGCTTGAAAACTCACCAACCAACACTGTTGCAATGGATGGCATTCATTACAAAGAACATGAGCACTGTAGTTTATTTTGAGTTGATGCCACATACACCGTCCTGCTGCCAGAAATACTTACTAAAGAACCAAATGTGCTGCTGAAATAGTCCCCAACAAATGCGCCATTTACTCCTGTAATGTTACAATATCGGGCCTTTTTGAAAAAGGAAACTATATATTTTGCTGAAGATTTACGTCTTCAGCAGGAACCGATTGGGCTTGAGGTGCAACAGACAGGGTAAGAAAGTCAAAGTATTGAGAGACGGACTAATTATTAGTTGTTAATAAACTATTGTTGTAAACAACAATGTAAAGATAAAACTCTCTCCTTTTTCTTAAACCATCTCACCAAGATGAAAAGCATTACCAAATCGCCGACCTCACCTCAGCATTGTTGAAGGACTCCCCCAGTGAGATGTTGTCACTGAAGAGAAAGCTGTCTTCAGTCAGGGAAGAAGTTGCATCTCGATCCCCGGAGCTCCCTGGGAAAGGCTTAGAGTTCTCCAGTGGCGACGGTGTGCTGGGCACGCTGCCAGGCGTTTGGCTGCCGCTCTCCGCGCCCTCGTAGGCCTGCAGATGGGACAGATCCAGCGACAGCCCCCCCGACTTTCCCACCACCCAGGGCTTGACGTGTAGTTGCGGCTCGGCGGAGGCAGAGGACGATGGCGTGTCCAGCAGCGAGAGGACGTCGCCGCTCTCTAGGCTGTCCACGGAGCGAGCGTCGCCTATGCTGAGCCGGTCGTCCTCCAGCCGGTCCAGGCGGCCAGCGCTTCCCGCACGCGCCCTCCTCTCCAATGGCAGCTCCAGGCGGTTGGTGCTGCTGCCACCAGGCCGACTCAGGTCCAGGCTGCAGGTGCTGACGGTGTCAGTGCTCCGCAGCGGCAAGGACCCTTCACCCCGCAGGTACAGGCGCATGAACGTGTCCTGCCAACACTGCTGCCTTGAGATCTGGACGGCAGCATCTTGCTGGGATTGTAGCAGCTGGCACACCTGAACACAGAGGAGGAAAAAGATTAAAGTTTCATGATACCTGCAGGAAAACTAAGTCATGTAGCATCAAGAGCTAAAGGATGAAAAAGAAAAACAATCTTCAAAGCTTGAACTGCTGATGGTGAAACAATTAATTCGCTTATTGTTTTGATCATTGCTGCTTCTCGACTTCACATGCAGTACTGTTACGTACGTACACACTTAAGTCTTAGAATTGTTATTATTAGTGTTTGGAACGTTGGGAAGATTAAACTCTGTGCTTATTGAGTCATTACAAATAGGATACAAGTAAACCAGTCATAGCCAAGAGAATCAAATATAAACACAAGAGTAGAGCAAATGCAGGGTAATAAACTGGCAAATAAAGTTACAATGCTTAAGATTTTCTGCAGTATTCATGGTCTGCAATTTCAGGCAAAAAGGCATTCCATTTTTTTGCATTTAATGCATATATGGTAGTTTTTATTGTCAGTGGAGCGGAGTCCGTCATTCCCATATGGGGTTCAAATTGAGGTATTCACTGGAAATGATGCAGCAGGTAAATGCAGGGTTACTGTTTGAAATGTGATCTCATTGACATGAGCCTCACTGTTTACTGCTCACTCTCTTACAGCTGCATCAGTTCGCTGGACGTGGTCACGACCACACAATGGAAGCTCTAGAGTTTCACACTCGCCCACATCATTATCACATGTTAAGTTATTTTCATTTGCAGTCACTTACATAAAACCCGACCTGTTTGGACAACGCACTGTTTTTCTGGATTAAGTGTGCACATTCATTTGACATTGTTTTGTCATATTGGTTGGTTTGACTATATTAAATCATTTCTTTTTGCCTGGAGATACCTGGCTGCTAAGTTCTCCTTCCTGGTTTGGCAAAAGATGGAGCTGAAGGCTGAGCCATACCGCAAGTATGAGGTTTGTGTTGAGTTGTCGTTATTTCTCTATGTTGTCCTCCCCCGTGTGTGTTTACTGGTTTGATCACACAGTATACATGTTGCCCTCATGACTCATTCGGTTAGTGGGGTTAACATCTTGTTTAGTTGCCCGTAGTTATTTGTTTCGTTAAATCTTTTTTTTTTTTTTTAGGAAAATAAACCCACTTTTTGAACCTTAAACCCGTGTTTCTTGTGCCTTGACTGCTTGGTCCATGACAATCGGAGACGTATTAAGTCACTGCTAATGCTAACCCAACATTTCCTACTGCTGCTGCTTCACATCGTTCATCAAAAAAAAGCATCTACAAAAACAGAAAACATTCATTTTCAGCATTTTCCGACAGCGGATCAGTTTTAAATGTTGCAGGACGTCCAGGAACAAGAAGGAGCAGCCACAGCGAGGTGCAGGCGTCAGGCGTGCACACCTCCAACTCCTCAACAAGTTAACTGACTCCTTTACTGCCATCAGAAATAATGGCTGAAGGGAAGCAGGGCATAAAGAGAAAGAAGGAAATCAAAAGTAATGCAGAAAGCATTCGACGATGCTAATCAATAGCCTGAACCTTCAGTCATTTCCTGCGACTGCTGTTATTCAATATATATGATTAATAGTGTGAGTGTCAGCAGGTTTAAGTGCTGGGGTTTCCTCACCCTCTTGCAGACAATGAGGCGTACGCCGGGTCCGGCCCGGTGAGTGAGCTGGACCAGAGCCATCAAGTCCTTGTAGTTCACCACTTGATCTGTAAATTTTAGATACACACACAATTTTACATTTGTATATGGTATTTATCCATGTGCTAATGGTAATCGCATTTTTTTTTTTCTAATGATAGACAGGGGGAGCAATTCTCTCCACTGCCTCCAACATAAAGCCTGAGCTCCATTGATCTGCACAAAGTATTGGTCAGGTATTTTTTCAGACTCTCTACAAAACCGTTGAGTTGTAATGTGTCTATGACTGGAGTTGAATCAAGGTTAATCTCTATGAACAGATATGTGCATGTGAATGCAGACTCTGTAGGCGAGGGACAAGATTTTGGTATCGGATTTTGGTTCTGGTTTCCGTTTGTAGTCGTGGTAGTGAGTAGAATTGACCAATCACGTGTGAGTGGGCTTTGATTAGCGTGCAGGTAAACAGTCCGATTGGGGAGCAAAAAAGGAAGAATAATCCTCTTTTGATTATGAAATAAAGTTATGGTAACACTAGTTGGACAGAAAGGCAGAAGAGTGCAGAACACACTTTAGTCATTTAAAAAAAGAGAAGCTGACCTGTATGGAGGACCTGGTTGAGGAGACAGCGGGTCAGGGTCGGAGTGATGTGCAGTTCGGAGAAGAGCAGCGACAGGCCGGCGTAACCTGCCTCCCTCAGCCGCAGGCGCTGCTTATTCCTCTCGTAGACGCGGTCGCAGCGCAACATGCGCTCAAACAACTGTGCAGAGGTGAAGAGTGGAAAAAAAAATCCCATCAAATCATTTCTGCAATTTTTTCATGACTGATAGTGCCATAATACATTTGTGGTATATTCCTGTTGACTAGGATTGATGGATTCGCATATCAATCATGTGTCTGTGGTTGGATGCGCTGCACAGTTCTGAGTGAGTTGGTGTTTGGACCAGAAATCCCTTTTCACATTTAAGTGAATGAAATGCATGAGCCCTGAACTGACTCAATAATATCAGACAGCTTAAAGGTATTGAGTTGGTTAAATGAATCGGTCACACTAATACTATTAAGTGAAACATTTGTAAAATTCCATGATCACGACGGATACCAATGTACCCTGAGAGTTTATTCAAATTCCCTGACTTTCTGGAAGACATCTCTTTAAGTTCAATCATATTCCAGGAATTCCATAACTAATCGTGACCTTTTACGACGCTTTACTCTAATTAAACTCAGTTACTCTTAGTCTAAGTAATTGACTCATGAGAAATAAAATGACAACAATAATTAAGCGTTGTAGCTTAGACGTGGCGGTGGCAGTGAGAGGCGTTTGATTAGTCAGTACGTCCCAGGTGTAGCTGGCTGCAACCCACCTTGAAGACGAGCTCTCGGAGTCGATCTGAGTGCTTGTTATTGAGCAGGAGAGCGTAACAGGAGTCGGCCGCCCCGGGCTCAAAGAGGAGCAGGAAGAGCTGGTCCCTGGCCGGACTGCTCTGAAGAAGGCTGAGTAGCAACTCCAGCAGCTCACACAACTGCAACACACACAACCACAACTATATTTAGTTACTTTTACGCAGTCAAGGTTGCTTGTCTTGACAGATTTCAACATTGTCTTGAGAAGGAAATGACGGCATTATCACGCATGTTACATCAATGCGATTCACAGAGTTATATCTGTTTTGATAAGGTGCATTTTTCATAGTTTTAACAGATCATTAAGTGTGGCATTTGAAGACTCAGTCTGGCTTGATGAATGGATAAGTAGCATTAGAGCGATGGCAGATGCCGAGCAGTGGAGGAGGATCATGCGATTATATTGACCGTATGTTCACAGAGGGCGATGTAAGCTTCCGCATATAGTACTGTGGTGTAAGAGGATATGGAAAGTGACAGACAAAATGAAAAAGAAGATGCGACTAAAAGAGGGAGAGAGGTGGGGAGGAGGTGTGCGAAGCGGAGGACATGGATTTCACTAAATAGGTGACAGATACCAAGTCCTGTGAAAAACTTGATCTAGTGGGTGTTGGAGAGAGGCTGGCAAAATAGCTGCCAGGTGGGAAATGAGCCGATAGCTTCCTGTACAGGCATCGCTGCATGTGGGCCTCATAGGGAAACAGAAAATCCTGTAGTGAAAGGCAACCTAAAATCTAAATTAAATCCTCAAATGGCAAAGAGTGGTTGGCATTAATCTATTTCACAATATATGGGTCATCTGGCAAGCATACACTAATAATAACTTGACCTACTCCAAATGTCTTAGATGTTGGCCTGACGCACCCCAAAGTGGTTTTTTCTCAAGCTGCTGACTGACCTGTAAGGCTGGGAATGAATTAACCTTTTGTTCCTAGTGAACGTTGTATTCCCTTGATCACAATTTTAGGAGTATTCTGGTCCGTGCTGGGGACAATCTTATTAGGCTACTGTATGATTTAGTACAACAGGATAAGCAGGTATATAAAAAGCATGATTTTGCACTATTCCAATGCATATGATAACGATGAACAGGAGATTTTAGGTCAACCGTTTTCTTTCCGTTGGCTTGGTCATGCATCTCATACTAACCAAACATTTTGTTCCTCTCACAAAACCTGTTTATTTAAAGACCTTTTAAGTGCATACCATAATATCTGACCCGACCCCCTCACCTGGTCCTCATCTCCAATGGCAGCGATGTAGCCCAGAATGCTGTGCATCTCGTCCTGTGACATGCCCTTGCTGATGTAGTACTTGACGAGGCCGTAGAGAGACGCCCGGATGGTACGAATGTCGTCCTCACTCAGGTCGCTCTCTTTATTACTGTTCTTCCTAAGGTACAGAGCAGACGACAATGATGTTTTGATGAAAAGAATGAAAAAAAACTATACAGCTATGAACTTTGGGAAATGGAATCTCACCCGTAATAAAGACGCATGGTGTCCAAAAGGAACTGAACTCCGTATTTCTTTCTGAACTGCTTTCTGTTATCTTTGATGACGGTGGACATGTACTGGATATGACCTTCATTAGAGGAAAACAAGCGAGCACAACTTAGAACTGGGGACAGACTCAGTCAGGAACACAGCAACATCACATTCAACAGCCATGAAGATGTATAAATAGACGTAGATACATAGAAAATGCAAGGAGAATTAAAAAATTAATGGATTAATTAATGAACGGCATCACTCACACGGTCCTTTATCAATCAACAAGGAGCTAAACCAACCAGCCCAAACATGTCATGATACTTGGATAATATATTATCATCTGTAATCTTTACTAACATTTAACCTTTAACTCACATCACCTCAACTACCACCTCTAAATCTCACTAATTCACACCGCATATCTCGTTTGTTTAATCTGCACAAAAACCAAAGTGTAAAAACAGCAAGTTGTGGTTTTCCTTGAGGTTAGGTGGCGGACTACTTCTTTGCCGGGCGCAGTGACTTCCTGGAGTCTTGTTGTCACCAGGCAACCAGCAGGGTCTCCGGGAAGTCATGCACTCCTATTTTACTTTACATATTCTTCTGTTCTAATTGTTGGTTGCTTCATGTACTGTACAGCACCTCATTTGCTCTTCTTAATCACTACTGTATTTTGCTTAACTGTATCCTATTTATCAACACGAGCACTTCTTTTCCCCTCTTTTAAGTTTAACCTGATCTCTCTCTCACAGACACACACAAATCATACACACTACTCTGCGCATCTCACCTATGCGCAGAGGGAAGTCTCCTTTATTCCAGATGTTGAAGTTGAACAGCAGATGTGTGTGAAGCTGCTGCAGCAGAGCCTGGTTCTTCTCATATGTCACCTGCTCTATCAGCAGCTGCGTGGCAACCAGCACGCTGACATCCACATGACCTGCTGGCAGCTGAACACATACAAAAACAAAAGACGGTATTTTACTACTATTAGTTCAATTACATGCGCATTTACTGGCACGCATGCAAAACGATAAAACACAGAAAGAGGGAGATCACAGAAAAATGCATGTGACCTGAAACAAAGGGATGTACATAAACAGGTACTTATTACGTATAGTCCCATAACTCATGACAAGGCAAACAAGTACAAAGCCTGATAAATGGCTGATACCCATAACTAGCCTCAACAAACAGATAAGGGGCATGTGGGAATGGGGAAACACATTAGCGGTTTATTTGGACTTTTACCATTTACAGGGTGTGGTTATTTTGCCTAGAGCAACTATTACCACATCTAAGTGGTCTAAGAGTCTCTGTGGAGGCTTTTATTTTCCCATGGTGTAAATGCTGATTCAGAGGTATTTCCACACCCCCCGATAAACTAATAAATACTGAGGTACTTGCACCAGACAAGAAATAGATGGCGGGGGCTGAGGAAAAAAGAATGAGGACCAAATGGAAACAGACAGACACAAAGGAAAAGACAAACGCAGAGACAGACAGGAACACAAGCTATCTGGGAAAGCAACATTCGTAATACCCACACCCTGCGAGTCTCACACTGTATGACCAACGTAATAAAAGCTATATGTGGCCTTTTGTAGCTTCAAAAATGAATGTAATGTCAGTCAGCAGATATTCCTAATTCGACCTCGTACAAAACTACTAACTCAGTTTGAACAGGGAGAAAAGCAAAAGCGGCTTATGTCCTTTTTGCATGGACTAATGTTCTGTGGAGACCTTGTGAAATGAATGCATGTAGTGACATGCACTCATTTGGAATGACTGGAAAATGCTTTAAAAACATCCCTCTAGATCACAGTCTTGCCTTCTTTTCGTATAACCGCAGGAAGATGGAAACCACACATCCAGAAGGAGAAAGGAACTTAATACCCCAAACAATTAAAGTTGTTAGTGTGACTGAAGCAGAATTATAAATCAGGGGAGCCCTGATACTTATATAACTTGCAATGTTTTAAGGTCACAAATTGCAGAGAGGGATGGGATTTATGTTTCTAGTGTTAACCGTCTCTTGTGCTCCTCAAGTGCCATTTGGACATTTTTTTATGTCAAACTGGTTTGCTCTCAAGAAAACCTTTTATCAATTTCTAACAGCTGTTATACAGCAAAACCGTCCTCCTCAGACATATTTAACAGAGGAAAGCGATGGAAGTTAAGTAATAACATCAGCGTAATGGCCAAATTATGATTTTTATCAAATTTGAGGAACTCCCACGGTCTTTTTCTGTGCAAAGTGCCCAAAGTTTCATCGGGACAGCCTGGTAATATTAGTTGTGTGCAGAATTAGGAACAAACGGAGACCTTCTGCAGCAGAGCTCCCAGTGTACCGGCACCGTGCGAGTGCAGCAGATTCTCCTGGTTGATTAGGTGTCTCTGCAGGAAATGCTTCAGCACCAGCAGGAAGGTGGCCACCAGATTCTTCTCCAGGCGTGCCTCTGAAGATTAAAAACACATTTAATTCCACCTGCGCCCCAGAGTCACAATTTAATTGAGAGCAAAGAAAGAAATATATTATTGCAGGTAATGGAGGAACAGACCGGAAGCCCTGTTGGATGGGAGAATGACCCAATCTCCATCGGCCGGCGTGGCAACATCAGGGGTGACGAAATCGGACCCAGCTGCAGGATCGCTGGCCTGCTGATCGGGGGTCGCCAGGGCCAACTGCTCCAGTATAGGGAAGAGCACTGGCAGGCCGCCCACACAGTTGATCATATCCTGCCACACAGACAACAGCAAAACATAATGAAACAGAATCGACATCTGTGCAATGCAAGTTGTAATATTTCTCTGAGCAAAGAAAAATATGACATGCCAGCATCAGTTAGATGTTCCTCCCACCTTGATATCCCAGTTAACGACTTTATTCCCAGTCAGGCGTCCGTGCAGCATGTTTGGAGACAGATCTAGACAGATGGGGTTCCTACACGCCTGTTGACAAAAAGACCATATTCCGTTAACAGTAAGCAGATTTACTTCAAATAAATAAGACTGTGGCAAAAATATAATTTTATCTTGATAGTCAACCCTTGATTCCCGCTTATTAAAGAAAAAGGAAGTATGACTAGATTTAAGATCACTCAGCAAAGCCCGTTTCCCGATCACTACAAAAGGAAAAACAACAGAACGAGCCCCAAAATCCCATCCACTGCACTCCAAACTGTATGTGGCCTCTGCTAAAGCTGCAAGATTGGATGGCTGAAAGCGCAGTGGTCCGATCACCTTGGGTGAATAGTGCAGCAGCAATTTAGTTGAAAGGTCGCCGAGTTCTGATTCCTGGGTTTTGAATGGAGAGATGCAGTTTGGTCCTGCGTAGAAAACAGAAGGACAGCGAGAGTTTAACACAGAGAAAGAGAGAACCAAAACTCCTGCTTACTTTTACTTGATCTATACACTGTTTCAATATTGTCATGTGAATTTGAGTATTTGTCCTCTTTATTGGTGGTCTAATTTTTATTCATTGGTTGCACTGTTGCTGCTTACCTCATGAAGCACTTTTTTAACTATATACTATACTATACTTTACTTTCATTTCTAAATCTCCTCCTCGTCTTCCTCCTCCCACACCATCTCTCTGCTTACCAGCACTACAGATGGCTTTTATGTGGTTGGGCTGCAGTGGCTCATGAAAGACCATGACGCTCCCCAGCTGGCCCTGCAAGGAGGTAGGGCTCCCCCACTCGCTGTCCTGGGTCCCTGCAGAGATGATCTTTGTCACCGACTCAGGCTTTCCCCCCAGCAGTCCCCCCCAGGTCTGCGGCGACAGGATGCCGCCCAGCGAGGAGCGAGTGGTGGGTGTGGTGGCAGAGGAGAAGGGCGGGTCTGGAATCTGGGAGGGCGGGGGAGTGGTGGTCCGGTGGCCTGCTGAGCCGATGCAACAGGAAATGAACGGCTGTGGTTGGAGGACAACAGAATAAGATTAGGGAGTGAACAAAGAAAGTCATGAGATGTCATAAAAGACACCTTATAAACATATAAATACATTAGAAACAGCAAACTGCAGGTTACCAATTCAGATAGGTTCACATTCATGACAGCTTATTACTGCAAGGCCCCGTAAAGCCTCACAGCTGTGAGTGTTAAAGCACAGCCTCTCATGGTTTATTGCCAAATCAAGCAGAAGTTACACGGCCACTTGCAGGCAGTGTGCTGAAGCACTGGCACGATAAACCGAATGCAAACGCACACAATCCAGTTGGTTGACCAAGCTGCCAAGACGTTTCCATTATTAACCAAGCGACTGCAGGTCTCACCTCTGTCATTGTGGGGTACTTGAGCGGGGCAGACAGTTTCTGCTGGCCATCCACATAAATGTACACGAGACTCTGTCCAAATGGCCTCTTTCCTGGTACGTGCACCACACCGATGCTGTGCTGTAAACAGACATTCAAGCAGTATTGAGTTACTTTAATCCCTTTAAATAGTGTCGCTCTCTTTAATCAGTCTACAAGACATTAGCTTAAAAAGGTGCAATCTTCTAAATATAGGGTGCCAGCAGGGTTGCCAGAGTTTAGGGTATTTAGCATTTTCAGCCTAACTGTCCCTAGGAAGGATGAGGGGTGTCTGATTCATCTTCTGCAATATCGTTGCAAATTCTGGAGCTGTGTTCGGTGTTAAAAGTGCTGGAAAAGTGGACATTTTTATTCTCTCTACATAATCCATATAGTTGCATATTTTAGAGGCGCTACCCATTCTTTCAGTAAATTTATGTCTGCAACTGATGTCATTAAACCAGACTCACCCAGAGAGAGTCACAGAAGCAGTAGTCGGGCAGCATGACTGTGACGTACTCCTTCTTTGTGCACACAGCCACCACCAGCACGCCTGCTGCGCTGATGAAGGCCTCAAACCCCGTCCCTCCCGGGGTAAAAAAGCTGTACGGGATGAAATACAGGAAAAAAAATTGAGAGAGCTCTGACATACAGAACCTTCTGCTGCAATAATCTCTGGCTCTTCAAGACTGAGAGGTTTGGGAACTTCACAAAAAGTGGTGAGTATGCCACCTCCAAATGATGCTCTAATTTGTCAAAACCAGACATTATGATGAAAATGTTTGTGCACGTTGTCATGCTCCAGTTTCTCTCCTCAGTTCTTTCACCGTCTATATTTTTTTCCTCTCACCTGTAGAGCTGCTTCCTCTTGTCTTTGCTGGGTGGGCCGAGCTGGTCCTGATCTAGTGACAAGCAGGCGAGAAAGCTGAAGGCAGAGCCTGGCCAGCGCTGCACTGTTGGAACTACAATGCCGGCCATGCTGGGCGACAGGTCAAAGTACTGCATGGCACTTTCCAGGCCCTGCTTCCGTACCATGGCCAGGAGGGCTCTCAGAGCAGGACCTACATAGGGGTGGGCTTGAGTGGACTCCGGAGGCCTGAGGAGGCGCACGAGTCCCAAGAGTTCCCTGGCGCTCAAGGACTGGGAGCCCAGTGAGCCCACCAGCCCCAAAAGGCTCTCGGCGCAAGCTCGGTGCAGCCGTTGGTGGCCCTCCAGGGCAGCCAGCGCTCGCATGACCATGGCTGCATTGACGCAGGTGGCGCGGGTCTGACGGTTGAGGCAGCTGAGGCGCCGGAGCCAGTCGGCCGTAAAAAGCTGCTGCTCCGATGAGTCCAGCTCTGGGAGCCACTGGACCAGCAGCAGCAAGGGCTCCACGTTACTGATGCCCAGGAGCCCCACTGAGGTGTGCTCACCCTCCACCGCCTAAACACAAAGATAGAGAATTACACATAAACACCAACAAAGATAAAGACACAGAATACACACAGACAGTGGATTAGAGAGCGTAATTCAGTGAATCAGGCAACTAAGAACGTTAGCAGGACACAAAAAGGACGACCAGATCAAACACCAACACAATCTCTCTCTCACCATGTTCATCAGCTCTTTGAGAAGGTGCCTGGATGGCTGGCCGAGCGAGGCGAGCACTTCATACAGGTGATTGTAACCAATCCTCTCCTTGAACACCTCCTGCAGGCGTGGCGGGAAAAAATTTATTGCTAAAATAATTGCATGACATGACAGCGCAGACGATAACCTCATTTCAGTTCATAAAAAGTGGATCAAGTGCACAACTCAAATTAACTTAAATGACAACTGTGTAGGGAGGATAGGATCAATTTCCTTTCCAGAGTTTCCCATCTGACTGGTTAGAGAAGTCTACAAAAGTAGCTTGGATCCCTCACAGTTTTCCTCAATAACTTAACAATCATGTTGGAGTGAGCGGCTAGGTTCTTGAGCTGTTTCAGTCCTATCTCTCTGACGGGCACGTTTCTGTGGAACCTGGTAGCTTTGACCTGCCAGAAATTTGGGAGTAAGATTTTATTGAAATAACAACCAAGTTGAAAAAACTATCATTTCTGCCTGCCAGACGTGCAGAAGGCTATTCAGGCCTTCATTTACAACCACCTGGATTATTTTAACTCTGTATTCAGCATACAGGGTTTGACACACTGTACGCACTCTACCAGGTGAGTTACCGGGGCGCCCCAGCTGCTCGCCTTTACCTTAAACTACTAGAACAATATAATTCAATTTAGGCATCCCTTTGCTGGAGTCCCATTGCTTCCAGAATACTGCTTAAAATTTCATTCGTCACTATTGCCTGCAATTAAATGCATGCATTTAATATTGCCATTACCTTTGCAGCTGGTGATTTGTGCATCACTGTTGTCAGGGCTTTGATGGTTGCTACAGCGAGGGAATCTAGCCGCCCTTGAAACACCTGAAGGAAAATCAGACTCGTCAGTCACTCACTACAGTTAAATCGCTTGTTCTTTTAGCGGACAGAATATGTAGTAACAGATGACTGGGCAGTTAAATCCCCTCTTATTCCAGATGAATGTTAAAGCACTTTTATAAGGCGACAAGCATGCGTACAATTAAAAGCCACATTCATACATAAGATTTGTAATGCTAAAATGATAATGATCAGCTTATTCAAGGCACTGAATACAACATGCATCACACTTGGGGGGGATAAAAGGGGGACTTAAGTAGATGCCTCGGAGTTTGATTCAATTAGTGTGTGCGTGAAAACGTGCGTAAAATCATCGATGATGGTGAGAACCCTGTTCGTCGCTGCAGTAGGGGCTGGCATCAAAGTTTGTACTGCAGATGTAAGAGTGCAGATAAGGAAAGTGTTGTCTTTCTGCTCCAGGTAAAGAAAACAATCCTTTTAATAGCATGATGATCTGACTGGAGCAGGAAGCTCTCAGGGCGGGGGTATAATAAGTCAGTAAATAAATACATAAACAACACCCACCTCCACACACAGACAGCCACAAAGAAGTACCTCACGCTTTTTCCTCACACAGACACACGCAAAAAGCATGCAACCCATAAAACACAAGCCAAACCGTGAAAAATAAACACAAACACATCTCCGTCCAGCTCTGTCCTGCTCATGCCCAACATGTTCTGGGTCACTGAACCAGTTATTCCTTTAGAATAAACATGCAGCTGTAGACTGGTTGATCCTACAGAGAGTCTTGGACCAGCTGGAGAGGGACTGTGGCAAAACTTAAACACTTAGATCATCATCACTGAGTCCAGATCACCTCCCACCACTGAACTCCGTGAGAACACACACCAGGCCAATGTGATAGCATTCCAGTGGAACCCATAGTATACCGCAGAAAGCCAGGTAAATGTGGAGGGGAGGGGGTGAGAAAACTGAAAACGGCAATAAAATTAATGAAATGAAAGAGGAAAAGCGGTCACTCCACAGCAAGACGGCAAAGTTGCATTGCTAGGCGGCGATTTTGCACCTTGGGTCAATTCTGGTTTTGCAATTTCAGTTTTGGTGTTTCTCTTAATTACATCTGTCATTATTTTAAATCTCTCTGCTGTAAAGAAACTAAAAAGCTGCGTTAACCTACTAAGCTCTACCCTGGAGTTCTACAGGGGACCTCGGAAACAACCACTGCATCAGGTTACAGCTGCACAACCAACAACAGAGGCGCATTGGCGTGTGTCTTCTTGATGGTTTGTTTACCTGTATTCACATTATCCAGATCAATGGAGGGATTATACCTTATAAAAGGTGGCTCTGTGAGTAGAAAAAGTACAAAGAGTAGAATGAAGGCCGATATACTCTGAGGGGAACAAGTGACCTTTCTGTGCACGAGATGATTCGGTGAAAGAGCAGGGCAGCTTCATGTTAGAGGCCTTAGCAAAACAAACGATCATTAATCCCCGATGCTTTACTAGCGGCTAGCTGACTTGTTGCACTTGTTATAACATGCTAGAAGGCCAGAAAGACGCTACAGCTATCAGCCGGTTAGCTCGGCTTTGCGCAGAGACTGGAGGCTGGGGGAAACCGCTAGCCTTGCTCTGTCTGAGGGTAACAAAATGTACCTAACAGCACCTCTAACACTCACTAATTAACACGTTTTATCTTGTTCGTTTTATCTGTATTAAAGTGTAAAAACGACAATTTGTGGTTTTACAGCAGCTCACGTGGCAGACTACTTCTTGGCTGGCCTCAGGCAGTCACTGCTCCCAGCCAAGAAACCGTGCTGGGAGGCAGCTTTTGTTACCTTTGGACAGAGCCAGGCTAGCTGTTTCTCTCCCGTTCCCAGTCTTTGTGCTAAGCTAAGCTAAGCTAAGCTACCTGGATGCTGGCTGTAGCTTCCCATTTAACCGTAGAGATACGAGGGTGCTATTTGATCTTTCCATCCAACTCTCAGCAAGAAAGTGAATAAGCCGATTTACCAAAATGTCAAACTATTCCTTCACAAAGTACTTGTCAAGTCAACAGAGCAACACCTTGGTGACAACAAGACAGGAAATACAGTATTAATGTGAAAATCTTAAACTCCACAAACAAGGTGGTGTAACAGTAGGACTCTATTATTTATTATTATTATTAAATTAAATAACGCACACACGACTGATAGTGTGTTGCCTGCCAGCAGTCTGACAATCCAATGAGTCAGTGAGTTTTCTGTTAAGACATGATCCAATTACAAATAATTATCTGGGACAAGTGTCCTGCTGTGGAGTGGCCGTGTGGCTCTGGTGAGGTGAAGGTGGTGGGACTTGGCAGCAGGTGAGGGTAAAAGGGCAGGTAGGCGGGTGGGTGGCGTTGGGGTCGGGTGAGGTGAGGTGGGTCTTTCGCGGCGGTACCTGAGTGTCCCTCTCTCCTGTCAGTAACCTGTTGTTGGTTATATCTTTCTGGTCCTTGTCTGCCGCCGTGCACCTAGCGTTAACCAGCTGACACACACAACAGGCAATATGTCAACATAGCATGTGGGGAGGTTGATAGAAAGAGAAAAGACAAGGACGGTGAGGGCGAGGTAAGATGTCGTAAGTGGAGGACAGGGTGAGAGGTTAATTAAAAGCCGTGAACCCTCAGCGGGGGTCACTGTGCGGAGGGGTGTTGGTGATCCAGCCTTGCTGCGTGGAGGTAAACATGCAAGGTGGGCAAAATGCTCGTTCTCACACTGAACTACTTACTAAACATGACATAAACGCCAGCCCGGACCTCGACAGTAATGTATCCAAATTACACATTAAATACCCGGAGTCACATTCACAAAACATCATCAGGCTAAAGGTAGGTCAGGAGAAACTCCTAAAAATTAAGTATTTCACAAAAAATATTTGACAAAGGCCGGTCACCTGTCAGCCAATCACTGCAGACGTACTGAGTGAGTTTATTCAAAGACATGATGTCATCCATGGCAACAGGATCAAACTTGCCCCTTTTCTCAGCTCAGGAGTTGTAGTTGTTCCTCACTAAAAAGTGGCTCTCAGCAACTTTTTGAGTATCTCTTAAAGGAAACTCTTAGCTGGCAACCTTTGTGAATACTGTCCCAGAACTACAGAAACTGAGAGAAGTAAATAACCAACCCAGGATATAACTCAAAATTATAGAAATCTAAAACAATTTCTAAGGTAACTAAGTACATTTACTTACATGTACTGTACACAAGTACAATTTTGAGGTACTGTTCCTTTTTATTTATTATTTTTCAGCCCCACTACATTTAATTTCAGAGAGAAATATTATACTTTTTACTCCCCTATAATTATTTGACATCTACAGTCACTACTTTGCAGAGGAAGATTTTACATACAAAACATATCAGATAAATAAAGAAAATATGATGCATTGTTACAGATTAAACTACCCAAAACTGTATAAAGTAGTTAGAATTAGCTCCACCTCAACCAGCTACAACAATAAAATGTGGCTTACGTGCATCTGTAATGATAATCCTATAATATAGCAGAATGCAATGATATAACATGTTGACAGGAGCCATTCGGCAAAATGAGTATTTGTATTTCCGATACGTTAAGTACATTTGGCTGATAATACTTCTGTACTTTTACTTAAGAGTTTTGACATTGTGGTATTGCTACTTTTACGTAAGCAAAGGATCTGAGTACTTTTTCCATTTATCTAAAATAAAATAACCTTCAATAAAAAGGTCTTTCATCAGAAACATGGCTCTTTTTCACCTTCAAACAACTTCAAACAGCCTTTGGATCTTGTAGTATCAGATACACGATATGATGAAGTGCAACTAGTTAGTTAGGAATAATGCCCCATTCTGAGCTAGAAACATAAGCTCAGAACGATCAAACACCAGTTCAAGCCACTCACACTCATAACTGAGTTGTGTCTACAGGTTATATTTAGATATAGAGAACTGTACTGTTACCTTGCTGTTCTGCAGCAGTCGTGTCAGGTGCTCAAAACAGTTACTGTTGAGGAAGTTGGCTTGTAGAACTGGCCTGTCTGAACACAGGAACATGTCCCTGATAGTGTCTGAGAGACAGCGGGGGACAAAGAGACACAAAGATGGAGAGAGAAAGAGAGACACAGACAGAAAGAAGAGCAAAGACAGAAAACAAAGGTGTAGTTACATTATCTTGGCTTCCTTGTATGCAAATCATGATTCAACAAAATAGAACAGCTCACAAGATGTTAGAGGCCTTTATTGGCAATTAAGAGCCTACCTAGCATGTTCACTTGCAGCGCCACAAATCGGCTCTCCCAGTGTCGGCCCAGTGTCGGCACTCGGCCCTTGGCTTGCTGCTGCTGCTGCTGCTGCTGCTGCTGCTGGGCAGCAACGACAGCCGCCGGGTCCGAGTTGAGCAGCTTGAAGTAGTTTTCCAGCACGGAGGCAATTTCCACTTGCCGCTGGTCAGAGCTTGAGGCCAGGAGGCGCTGCACCACCTCCCGCAGGCAGCCCAGAGTCAGCAGCGCCTTACGATCGGGGGCCTCACTGTCCCAGTCCTCGCCCTCATCTGAAGAGCAGCTGCCCATGGAGCAGTCAGCCAGCACCCGCATCAACACCTCCATTGTGGCTGGAGAGATGGCAAACAGAGCGTTCCTCTGCCCGAGAGGGAGGGAGGGATGGAGAGAAAGGTATAGGGGTTAGTCAAGGTATGGAAAAGACCTCCCTGAGACCGAAACCGCCCACCATAGATAACAAAAAGACAGTTAAAAAAAAACCCAGTGGCAATAATCAACTATGCAAAAAATGTGTATTTTCTGACATTTTTTTTGACTAAATATAATATATAAACAGGAGTCAGAGTGTTGGGTTGTGTGTCGATTTTTGTGTAGCCGTCAGAGTCTGAGCTGCAGACATTCACATGCACATATCCACTGATGCTCCATTACTGTATGTCTTTGACCATGAAAAAAGAAGGACTAAAAGAAAGACATTCTGCCATACAAAACACTTAGAATTAGTCATTAGGTCCAATACATGAAAAAAAGCCACCACACAATGTTACTGTCATTTCCCGAAGACTAGACTTTAATGCCCACGTCTTGTTTTCCAAGAAAAAGAAAACCTTTGGTGGGAGTTTTGCGTTGAACGTATGTGGTGCCATCTTGAACCCCATTCACGGCCAGCAAGAATAGCTATGGACACATTGGTTAGGAGGGGGATCAAGCCCGTGGCAGAAACGATTCGGGGCCCTCCAGGTCATCCACAGGCTTACCTGATCACCAGCTACTATGGCTCCAAACAGGTGCAGCAGGCAGCATTTCAGACTCTCCTTCAGGTGCTCGCTCTCCTGGAAGCACTCTGGAACGAGGGCGCACACACACACACACACACTCCGTTAGTTTGTGGGCATGATGTCAGCCATGCAAACACAGCACAACCGCATATGAAATGATAGCTCCCAGCAAACAGCTGAAGTTCCTGTACTTTTGTCTATAAACAAAACACTGATGAATGCACACACAGACACACCTTTATCTTTTCTCTTTTGTTAACACACACACACACACGAAACAAAGCTGAATGAAATCTGCAAACCAGATAAGACAGGACCGCAGTTAGCACACACACAGGCATGCGGTAGCCCTGCTGGTAACCTCTGGGTCACAGTGGTCCCAGTCATACATTAACTCATCTGTCAACACGTCCGATTGGCGAGAAGAAGTGTGACATCTTGGCTCCGTGATGTCGGTTTCCTTTATCCCAATCATGTACAACTAAATTAAATTCTACAGTCACTGGACCACAATATTCGCCCAACTGAGCTTAATTTATTGTATAAACCGGCTTCATAAATGTAAAAAGGAACTGAACTTTTTTTCTTTATCAAAAGTGTTACAGTCTTCCCACAAACTTGTTCTTTGGACAAAAGCATGAAAAAAACACACACACACACACACACACACACACACACACACACACACACAAAGAGTCTGATTGGGCCTTGGGTGTTATTTTTGGTACCAAACCACAGCAACCACACGCAAGACACAGGACAGATGGGAGTATTTGTTCAAAATGGCCGCCAGCGTAGCTGAAGTGGCTCGGCAGACACCATTCACCATCGGCTCATCTCAGCGCCTGGCGAACAGAGCACGGACACAAAGAGCGGATTCAACTGGACCCCGGGAGCAAAGAAGAGGGCGCAGAGGGAGAAGAGAGTGACGGCATGAGCGCTCTTGGATTGCTTCCTCATCCACAGCCACAGCGGCTATTAAAGCAGGACATGCAAAGTATGGACCATACACAGCAAGCACTGTGATATCGCTACATGCCAAGTGTTTTTTGTTTTTAAGGACAGGTTAACTGAGAGTACCACGTACAGTTGATGTTTATGCCTCAACCTAACTATTTTAATACAGTAGTTCAAGATTTTCTCCTGAATGCTGCGAACACATTGGACACATCGCTGCGTTGCACATGGAAAGAGAGTAGGTCTGAGAAGACTTACGATAAAAGAAAGGAACAAACTCAACAGTGAGTGGAGCTGCCTTGTACTTCTGTCTGCTCCTCTCTACTGTACCCAACTGCTCCCTGGGGGGACAAAAAAAACAAAACAAACACATTTGCAGTTCAGGTAAAACATGAGTATGAAACCAAGCAAGCATGTGGTACAAAGAAGATGAGGGAACACTTTATTCTTCCCAAGTCTTAATCAGTTGTGCAACCGTGGTTGGCTGTTTGGCTAGCACAGCATCTTTTGTGCGAGCTCCTGGGTTCTCTATCTTCAAGTTACTTACTGAGCTGGTTATTAAGGTTCTGTCTTAAGGTTAAGACATACGGTACCTTATAGCGTACATTATTTTGTAGTCTTGCTAGCACATCATTCCTATTTGGCCAGGATGTTAGCAAATTGTGGCTGCTAAACGTGAGTTTAAACCAACAGTTTCACTTCTTCAGCTCGGTCAGTTGATGACATGATCAGAATTAATCACATAGCAAAACTACAAAGTCTATTTTTTCTTACATCCAGTTGAGCATTCAGCGTTCAATGAGCCTTTTCTTTTATAAACACAACACTTTGCCTGCCAACACAAATCCTTAAGTGTTAACTGCACGTTCAATTGCAGGTCAATGTTAGCTTTATTGTTGTCACGTTATTGTAAAGCAATGCCAGGCCAGCTGCTGGATGTGGTTACCCGCAGGTTCGATGGCGCCAGTTGCGGTAAGGGTCGTAGAGGCTCTCGCAGAAGGCCAGCGCATGACGGACGAACTCCTCCGCCTGGCTCTGGTCTGCCATCTCCTTCTCTTTGGTCTTGCTCTTCAGCTGGAACACCACACGCACAGACCCACTTCACACCTGCTATTATGTGTCTCATTCAGACTGTTTCTACCTAATCCATCCAACATACGCTTCGGCTGATAAACAATTTAACCTAAAAAATGTGTCTCCGTTGATTTCTATTTCCGTTTCCAAATGGCAGAATGGCACAGATATCACTTCCGCATTTACGTTCCTCCAAAATAGGTAAACCATTCGACTACTATTTAATAAATAAATGGAAATTTGTCTTTTTGCTCATCCAATTTATTAGGGTATATAGAGAAAGATCAGAGCAAAGACAAAGAGAGGAGTCAGACCTGCTGAATATAGAGTGTTGTCATGTTGATGATGTGATTGATGTAAGAGCAAGTGCCAATCTCCTCCACGTTGGACAGGTTCCTTTCAGAAACATCCAATCATGCACACACACACAGAACAAATAGACTATTAGCTTATCAATTACATACTTAGGAGCAGCTATTCCATGCTAAGCTACTTAGGTACAAAATGTAAGCAATTACCTAAAAGCATACTACTATACTACAATATAGCTCAACACAATCTCTGAAAAACGCAGGATTCATAGGTCACAATCTTTTATTTTCTCTGGTCAAGTAACTATTCTATTTGTGTGTGTTAACTGTCCAGACCTGCAGATGATGATAAGGAACTTGAGCAGCAGCAGAGCCAGGTTTTGTTGCTCAGGCTCCAGGCCGTCAGAGGCTTTCTGGACGCACTGCAGCAGCTGGTGGCGCAAAACCTGCAGGATGTTGTCGGGGAGGAGCGTCAACACCGGGGGAACCTCCTCTGGCCTGGAGGCACAGAAGCATCACAACCAAAGAAAGCACGATGACTAGGAATCTCCATTAGGAAGGAGGGAACAGTAGCTTATATACCAGGCTGACGAGGTTAATGTCAAAATTGGTAAAGTGAAAATGGACACTTTAAATATAGCCTTTAATCACGGAGATGTCACTGCAGCAAAGACAAGAGCAACTTGAAGGAGCAGACCCTGTTCTGCATTCACTCAATCACACACACACACACACACACACACACACACACACACACACACACACACACATATACGCCTGGTGCAGTCAGGCCCTAATTCCTAGGAAAAACAGCATGTCAGCTGTACCGCTCATATGAGAGGCAGAGAGCGCAGCCAAACTCATGCACTGAGTGGCGGTGGGAAAGCAGGACAGATGTGGCAGCTGTAGAGGAAGGAAAGGAGGCTGGGGGGGGGGGGTAGAGAGAAGACAGCGGAGGGAGGAGGATGAAGGACGGAGTCAGAGTAAAAGCAGGAGGAGGATGGGAGAAAATGAGTCAAGGGAGGAGAAGAAAAAAAATAAATGACAGAGAGAGGGAGACGAATAGGATTTCACCACCCGTAGTCCTCCACTCCGCTCCACCCTTTCACATGGCCCTCCAATCCGTTATAAAATGTGACCGACGTCCCGGGGCTTCATCTGACGTTCATGCGATTACAACCGCCGGCACAGCCACGGTGTCTTCAAACGTCATCTATTTCTGCATGCTCGAAAATACTGGATACAGACTTCCAGATGTTTGTTCCAGCACTGAGGGGCTCTCACATTAACCTGCATCATATGGTCACGTCAGCGCCAATCAGAGCATCACCTGCAGCAAAATGTGACCGCCCTGCACAAAAAGCATCTGGTGCGGCCACGTAATTTTGGGGTGTGCTGTGGTAGGCGGCACAGTATGTGGTCAAGCTGTGGCTGACACTTACAAGAAGAGGAAGACCTAATGCAGAAAAGGGCATTGGTGTAATGTTATACCTAATAGGGAGGTCAGCGTAATTGTGCAGGACTAAAATACATTGCCGTCCTGGGTTGGTGTAGGGCAGCGATTCCCTATCAGGGCTACTCGTACCCCAGGGTTAACTACAAAACAAAATTTGTGATTAAAAATATATCCACATATTTGTGTTAAGGAGGAGAATAAACAGCCAATTCGTGCAACACGTGTTGTAATAGAGTGTGTGAAAACTAGTAGCAAAGCAAGAAGAGAAATTTAAATAGCTGAAAGTAATGAATAAGCAGTTGAAATAGTTAGTTAAAGGTCATGGATAAACGGTTGAAAGGCTGAAACCAAGTGGTAGTAGTATAAATGCCAGCAGACCAAAACAACCTGAAACAATGGTGTATAAAAAAAGATAATTGCAACAATATCCACTTATTATCCATTCATAAGACCATATTGATGGATGGTGCTGAGGAGGTACTTGAGCTCACCTGCTAAACCTGTGACAAAAAGATTCGGAACCACTGGTGTAGGGTCTGCACCTAATATCTGCCACCACCAAATTCAAACTCACCACTTACTTGCAGTTATTTTATTTCCACCAGTAAGTCCTTTCAAACATTTCCCGCATGAAGAAGTGTCACATGTGGGCTTTTCATGGGATAAATTCTACTTTCACTATTAAATGTATAAATGTTGCTGGTTATCATCAAAATGGGCTTCACGTGATTATGATAGCAGTTTGCCACAAGTTACCTTGAAGGTGGCTTTTCAAAGTCCACATCCAGGCATCGGTCATAGGTGCTGATGAAAATCTCCAGCCATAGCTTCAAGTAGTCTGGATCCCTCTGAGGAATGAAGAGACAGAGAAAGAAAGAAGGGAGGTGAATAAACATGGAAAGAATCAAAAGGTATATAGTTAGTGGCTTTTGCTGACAAAAGCTATCATGGTTATACTACATAAATTGCAGCCAGCTGACAGGCCTCGTCTCCAATTTGATTCCATTTATTGCATGTGTGTGTTCTGTGACTTCTATAGCCAGACGACAATAGGCCCGCAAACGTTTTTGTCGTCTCTTAATACATGATAATGACAGCGGATATGAAAAGCTGACACACCCTTTTCAAACGCTCGCGGCAATGTTTTCATTTGCTCGAGGACATAAATACTTTCACTAAAAACTATTAAATCAGACATTTTAACTTTTTGTTTGACAGCAAGCAGCAAAATTGAAAGTTGAAAAACAACAACAAAATCGGACTACATGAAGCAACATTAAAAGAGCAAGAGGGCAACTAAAGTGTGTGCCGTGCATAACTTAAAAAAATGGATACAGCGGTTTACGGAGCTGCTATCGTAGCGTGTCAAACACGGGAGAGCAGGAATGTGTATCTTATCTTTTTAGGGCACGGAAGCTAAAACATGCACCTGTTGGAGTGGAAAACAGGGCCGGCTGCATTCTGAGGGGGAGTGTTCTAACAGCCAACTGATCGACATTTCCTAAATTCCTGGCACGATGCCCAGAGAAGGATGGGATGGCAACTCAGCCGCTGAGTAAGGCTGAACTGGCTCGGCCTGCTAGGTCACAGCAGAGTTCCTGGTGTAAAATCCCCTCAGCCCACAGGAACAAACACAGAACACCAAACACAGGGGACCACACGGCACAACTACAAAAGTGCCTGACTAGCAAGAGCCGGGACCATAAAGACGTACATTCATGTAGACTAAATAAGTCTCACAAAACACATTAACTGTTACTTATTACCACTGGGAGTATTTGCTCTTATATATCTCAATAAAAATTACAAATAGTGTATAGTAGTGTCAGTTTTTATTACCATCATTGGTTACCATTACATTTTCATTTATCTAGTCAAACCACTATCACCAATGGACACTGTGAACGCAGGGCTTAAAGCAACACAGAAAACAACATGTTTCACTGGACTGGCTTGTTTTTGTGCAACCAAACACTTATGTCATCAGAATAAGGTGAAAGATGCTATAACCACCTAGTAATTCTACTCAGAGGGGCTTTAAGGGGAGAGCTTCAGCTATTATGAGGACAACAAACTCCGAGAGTTAGGGGTATCGTGACTGGATCTGGATTATAAAACTACTAACTTTGGTGTGTTGGAAAGTGTCATTAATTCATCACACAGGAGTAATCACTTGCTCAGACCCCCCCCCTGCAGATCCTGTCATAAGGACTTTGGTCCATTGGGAGGCTGCGAGTGAGCAATCTTGGTCGAGGAGGGCTGCGGAGGGCATTCATATAATTTAGACGGATCCTGTCATGAACAGAAGGGTTGGACGACAGGAACGTTTTACCTGTTGATGGAGCTAGAGGAAAAGACAGCATTCTGTCTTTGGGGAACACGAGTGTCCAAAGTAAATTTCGTAGCAATCCACCAAATATGGCAGACCCAAATTGTGAGACCGACTGACACTGTAATCCCCTCCAATCCCACCGTTAGCCTGGTTTAAACAAAAACACAATTTTTTTTTTTGTAAACAAAAATCTAATTAGAAAACATTCAGGCCAAGGGGTGCAACATAGACAGCTTCATATTAATCAATAATACCATTCATGTATAATTAAAAAGCTGTATCATATCTCTCACATCAGAGGCGAATGACACTAACGTGCTGTAGACTAAAGGGAGTCTGCTGCCATGCTAGCAGCTCTGTGAGGTGGTACTTAGGCACAGCAGTGCTTTGAGGTACTGCTAACATGCTGACAATCCTAATGCTAGCATGTTGATGTTTAATATGTTCCCCATCTTAGTTTAGAGTGCCAACATTTGCTAATTAGCACTAAACACAAAGTACAGCTGAGGCTGATGGGAATGCCATTAGCTTTGTAGGTATTTGGTCATAAATAACAATTCATCCTCTGGGGACCGGGAATGGCTGCCCAAAATGTCATGAAGTTGTTCTCCAATGTGTGCCTGTTCAGGCCATGAGGGACTACATGGATTTTGAAGTACCACCGTGCAACTCTCCTCATTTCCTCATCTTTAAGAGCAGTCTACTTTAAAACTGAAAATTCCTCCTGAGGCTAAGATAACCAGCATACAGTATAGACCCGCAGCTACCGCGGGAAACAAAGAAACAGATGGAAAAGGAGAACACAATTGTACAAAAGAAAAAGAAAATACCTTGCACTAATGCTCACTATGTTTTTGAATGGGTCTTTTGTGACTGGACTTTAATGTACTTTATTTTCGTAGCTAATTCTTCAATCACTGTTGCACCACCTGGATACTGCAAACAATATACACCTGAAAATATCCCACGATGCCAATTTGAGACAAATAGGAGGATTGACACATGAACACGGGGCCACAGACGACTCACAAACCAATTTATACCATTTCCTATGAAGTTATTACTTTCATATGGCAGAATTTGCAGATTAGAGCTTGAAAAACCGAAGGAAAAAAAACCCAAGTGGAAAAAGTGGGGTTTTCTCAGGATAGCAGTGCCATCTGGCTAAAGAGTGGGAGAGGGGCTGAAAGGCTGACTGCTTCTGTCTGCGTGTCAAAGTGGGAATCAGCCAGAACGAAGCAGGAAGCCAGCTCTTTGCAATGCCTATGAAGTCATCAGAACAATCCAGCAATGCTGGCCTCTGTGTGTGTGTGTGTGTGTGAGAGAGAGTGAGGGAGCGCGACATCTGAACGGAGTCAGCAACAGCCACGTGTGAATAATATGTTCTGTTGGGAGAACATGGCATGCCGCCTGCGTGCTTCTTTTCCTGTGTTACCTTAACTGCATGAATCACTGGGTACAGCGAGAAAAACACATTTGTGCCCACTGTTCTTTAACTTAAGCAACAAATACTGTATTGTTTTTGCGTGCATGTGATTATTACTGCCAGAAAATTAAAAGATAACGAATTAAGCCAGCAGCCTCACTCTGAAGTCAGCGAGCGTGCCAGTAGCAGCGACTGAATGTGTGTATGTGTGTGTGTGTGTGTGTGTGTTTGCGTGTGTGCCTGAAAGAATGTCCTCTTTTAGGCAGCAGCTTTGGAGCACAGATGCCCATTGAGGGTTTGGACTGTGGCAGGCAGGGACACACCCTGCTCTACATGGCTCTGTTTATCCTCGGCCTTCCATCCCTGGCCTGACACACACACACACACACACACACATCTAGATGTACAAGTAGGAATCTGAACTCAACAGTAGTCACCTTGTCCCAACTCTAACAACCCACTGCGTATAAAAACAATTCCCATGAGAAGATCACATGCCATGTATAACCATTATCATATATTAGGTCATTTGTCAAGCTACATCACATTCCTAATGATCTGTTTACGCTGACCTCTGTAAAGCTAACAAGGTAGCCAGCAACACAGATCAATGCACTTCATTCTTGAAACGGAGATCCCCATTGACCCAGAGAGGGACCAGAACCGTGGGGGTGTTAGAATGGCCATAGTGAACGTGCTAATTAAGGATCAATGTCTGGATCCCGCTGACAGCTCTCATTCGTTTTGATAGGAGAGACGCCGTGCTCTGAAAAACATGAGATGCGCGTTGACCTGCTTCAGCAGATCAGGCTCTGCTATGTGATATCATGTCCTTGCAAATAATAACAGGTCCCCAGCATTGGAGGCTTCACAGCAACAGATAATAAGGGCTCAAACTTTCAGACAATGTCCCTCTAAATAGGTGGAAAATTTGACCAGATATGTAAAAAAACGTCTGTTAAAAGAGATAATCCACAACATTTCCATGTTCTGTAAAGAAATGGGAAAAATCACTGGCTAAATAATAAGTGAATTAATCATCACGTCCATGAAAGCATTTATATATGCTGTTAGGTCTGCAACCTTTGTTTTTATTATTGATTAATCTGCCAATTATTTTCTCGATCAAAAGATTAGAAAATAGTGGAAAATGCCCAGTATAATTTTCCACAGCCCAAGGTGATGGACTTAGATAGCTTGTTTCATTCAACCAACCAAAAACATTTACTTTGCTACCACATATGACAAAGAAAATCATCAAATCCTGACATTTGGGAAGCTGGAATCAACAAATGTTTGGCTTTTTTGCCTGAAAAATGACTAAAACGATTAATCGACTATCAAACTTGATTGCAGCTCTGCATTTATTTCATGGCAGAAATTCTCTGTTACACAGGAAGCAATGCATTTTAGGTGGATGGTAGCAACATAGTAGCTGTGGCGTAATGTTTTTACGAGTGGGAGTTTCAACTGTCGTCCCACACGTCGACACACATGTACCTGTGCAAGCATGCGGGCATTGGTTTCAGGTTATTCCACTGCTCAACAGTTGGTGGCATTCCTGCACTGACAAAGGCAATGAAGAAGAAGACTGCTAGCAATCAAACAAGGATGTAATCAAAGCAGAAGTAAATGTGGGGTTTTTTTGTTTTTTTTTTAAATTAGCTTTCCAAATGTTTCATGAGGAAGGAAATGCAGTCAACATGTTTGTTAGACCTCAAGCACACACACAACGCATTTTGGGGAGAAACACTAAATGTAAACGGAACATTTGTTTGTGCACAAGGAAACTCCACACTGCACCATTAAGTTAGTGGAATACAATAAGGTAAATTGCTAGAAAAATAAGATTTTAGCCACCTATAAAAACAGCGCAAATTACAGAAAGTCAAACTATTTTAAAATAAACTCAGAGAAAGAAGAAGTCAAAGGCGAGTGAAGCAAAAACCACATAATACTGAAGTCCGCCAGGTTTTAAACACATAAATAAATAAATAAAAAGAATTACTGGTCTAATAAAACAATGATGACAAAAATATTAAAAAAACCCTAAGGCTAAATATGTCATTATTTTCTGTGGCAACACAATACCGACAGCTTTGATTGCATTTCAATCTATGTTAAAAAGGACACGGACACACTAAAAACACTTTTTACCACTTGATGGATCTATTATCAGTTGCTCTATGCTCTCATGCAGTGCAGCTACACAGTCTGCAGCCCAGCAAGCGCTCCGCCCCTCCAGACAGGCGTGGCCGGCCGGCTACTCGGGCGGCTGCTTGCTTAGTTTGGGTGGGTGTCCTGGTTTGGTGGAAGTGGCATGGAGTCACTGAGACCACAAACTTATAAAAGGTCCCCTCCCTGTAGGTATAGAAGATGACTGTGGTCGTTCGGTTTCTGCACCATCGCTGCCTGTCAGTCAGTGACAACTCCTCTGGCCATGACGTCACTGCCCGGCGTGTATTTAAAAGAGGCTGGTGGGTGGGGTTAAAACCACATGAGGCATGTCGGATACACCGTGTCAGTGACATCAGTGTTATTCCAGAGATATTCATAGCACAGAGGAAAATGAGGAGCAAGAGGGGAACACAGAATGAAATCAGCAGGCAAGGAGAAAGAAAGCTAGCCTGAGGGAACAAACTTTGCATACCAGCACATAAACCAAAGCCTGAGTGTGTGAGCTTGTGTGACTGTGTGTGGCATGGTGTTCGTGTGTGTGACAACAGAGATTAGACCGTAACAAGCAAACAAGCGGCAAAGCCAGAAAAAGACCTGAGTAATCTACTTGGGCAAATATGTGAAACCGCGGCACTTTCTCCTCCTCCTCCATCGGCTCCAGCTTAACGGTTCCGTTTTATTTCCCTCCTCATTTCTCTCTCCCTCTCACTCTAACCTTAACTTCCATAAGTGCAGGGGTTTATGCAAATGTCTGTCGTTTCTGCGATCCTGTCAAAAAGCGACTCACCGGGCAGGGCAGGGTGGCGTGACATAAGACACGATGACGGTTCCGTGAATCTTAACCAGAAATCCCTGGTTTGTGGACAATTAAAAGGGAGTGAGGATTTCTGCCTTAAAATTAAGATACCGGACTCGGCTTTAAAGCCACTGAAGGGTGAAATGATGCTGCTGGCTGTTGAGGCATGTTCCCTGTGGTTGCGAATTAAAAAGGGCTTTTCTGCAGCAGACAAAGGCATTATTCAGAAGTCTGCTAAGCCCTCCACTTTCTCTGACAAGCCCTTCTGGATAATATACTGGTGAAAGAGGAGAGCCACTGCAGCGCTGTGATGTTGCCACTGTATACCAGCGGCAGCCAGCGGCTCCGTGTGCTCGGGGGACAACACTCTGGCACGGACCGATGACGGGCAGCTACTGTAAGAGGATCGCTGGTTATGTAACAGTCTTAGTGTCATCTGTGACCGCTCGGCCCTCCACTACTCAGAGAAGCTAGCTGGAGTCAGCCTCTGCAACTATTATTATAATTGTTGAAATGTATACATCATAAACTCTTTGACTGCTTCAGACATCTACTAATAATACACAAGAGTCCTCCCCTGTGCTATTTATAAGCCCCTACTGTGTGTAGAAACCTGCACGGGTCTCCAGAGCGCCTGGGTGTGATGATCCTGCCAGTTTAAAAGGGTATACCAACATATTTTGAACAATTATTATAACATGAAATAACAATGTGAATCTACCAATCCAATTGGCGAGCGGGATGGATGGTACAATGGTACACCGTGTCTGTCTTTAAATGCCTACTCGGCACTTTTTTGACCATACACATTACAGGTACAACTGTATCTAGTCATGTATGACTTCCTGTTGTGAATCTATTCTGTACGCACGACATCTATTGCACGTCTGTCCGTCTTGGGAGAGGGATCCCTCCTCTGTTACCTAAGAAACTAGGTAAAAAGTAAGCATTTAGTGTGTTTCTCAAAGGATAAAAATATAGACCTTTTTTACAGCTGTATCTACAAACGTATCTGGTGTAAACAAACCTCTATCAGCCTCAGAAAACAACAAGTTCATTTGGAGCATGAGCATGCGTTCGAAAACCTTTCAGTATTTGATTATTTTGCAGTTGGAAGTGGGGCTACCCTTCTGTTTACATTTAGATCATGGATCAACTGGCCTGAGCCTGCTTTAAATGACAGACCAAATACACATATTGTGTTGGATTGCTCTGCAGTACCCAGGCTGTTTTGCACACTAACTTTTTAAAAAACAGTTTTCTCAACATAGCGAACGCATCACTTCTGTCTGGCACCTTTCCCTCAGCCACGAACACTACAGTTGTAAAGCCCTATTTAAAAAAAGGGAACCTAGATACTTCTACCCTCGACAGCCTCCGACCCATCTCAAACTTACCCTTTTTAGGCAAAATGATAGAGAAAGCAGTTTTTAAATCAACTAATGCAATTTGTAACTTTAAACAAACATTTTGATGAATTTCAATCAGGCTGTCGTGCCGATCATAGCACAGAGGTTTTAACTGGCATTCGTTTTCATAGAGATTTAGGCAACACATCAATTTTAGTGCTTTTGATACCATCGATCACAGCATACGTTTCCACAGCCTGGAACACTGGGTTGGTTATTCTGGAACGGTTTTAAAATGGCTGAAATCATAGAGGGCTGGGATTATTTTGCATATGAAACATGCTTTATAACTAAAAGTGTCTCGCCTTGACTTGCCACCAGTCCCCATCAACACACCAACTCCCACGCACTCCATTGATGCCACAGCTGCTCACCCAACTATTTCTGAGCTCATCGTCAATATGCGAACAGCTGCTGCTGCTGCTGCTGCTGGCTTGAAACATAGTCTGAAATTATTATTACAACGTCATTTGAAAATTCTAAGACATTAATCAAAGCATCACGCATCTGTTTAAATAGAGATTAGACAAGTCAGCTGACGTCTAGCTGACAGAGCAGGATGAACTGGCTCTCCGAATGTGACCCTCGGCTGCTTGTATTGTTCAAGCTTCCACTGTCAACAATACACTGACTGACTCCTCCTCAGGGAACAGTGCGAGTGTTAACCTCTGACACTAAAGGCAGTGACGTCTCCACTGTTTTGTCAATCATTAAACAGACAGATGGGGGCGAGGGACCTAATGACGAGCACAAGAACAAAACAACCAAGTCACCTAGCTGAATTATATAATCTAGTTTAAAAAGCGATCGCTTGTACTCTATTCTGTTTTGATGCTTCAAAAGCCTTCAAAGTGGCAATAATGGTACTAGTTGGACTGAAGATACCAATATCTGACTACTCAATTTAAATGTAACCACTTAAAAGCCAACAACACTGAGTATTTGAAACCCTGGACAATAATTACTAAACACATTAACGCTGCATATGTAGTATAACCAAGAAAATGATCACCTCAGGTTGAGGCAGTGGTTATTCAACTGAATCTACAGTTCAAAATGCAACTTGACCACCAGTGTAGCAGTGACTGATTCTACAATAACACCACGCTATCTATCAAACATACTGTACCTAACCCAAACTACGAGCCTTTCCTTGCACACACAGTAATATAAGAAAATGGTCGCGCTGGGTTGAGACAACAAGAGGCTGGTAAGGGGAGGTAGGACTAAGGCCCGCTGTGGAACAATGAACCCTTCGGTGGGACACAGGGGGTCTCTTCAGGGCTTTCACACCAACATTCCTCATCTGATTTAGGCCACGTGACTGCAGGTTCTCCTTGCAGCCAACATATCCCGGCAACCATCACATACATGCACATATAGAGTGCACCCGTCAGCCATACCTGACATTTCAGCTGCCCAGGGGGAGAGACAGGTTGAATGCTTCCCTCTCTTTTGCCTCACGCGGAGAGAAATATCGGCCCGGATGGAACGAAATGATCCTTGCTCGCGGTGTAATGTTTAGTCAATGCAAACCATACACACTCCTGCTAGGACAAATGCAATGTGTATATTTGCAGCAATTGCTGGCTTTTTCGCAAGTGTGGGCGGTCGGCAGTGGGCAGAACACTTCTGTTATGACCCGCAAACACCCACACGACTTAGGTATTCTATTTGTGTCAGCATTCAAGCATCCACACTTTACTTCTCAGGGTGAGGATTATTCGATGCCATATCCTAAACAGCTTTGCTTTTATGGAGTAAATACTTCAGAGAGGTTTGTGTACTGTGTGTGCTTGTGTGTTATTGGGAGGGATTACGGTGGGAAGTAAGTGTGTGTGACTGCAGCCAGGCTCGCGTGAGGAGCGGCTCAGGCAGGCCGTTTTGATTGGACGCCAGGACGCGCTCATGCTTTATCGCCAAGTGAGTTAAATCTAGCCAGCAGCTGACTCAAGGGGTGCTGTCTCTACTAGGGTGTCATTCATTCATCTCCAGTGTAAAAACAAAGCAGTATCCGTTATGCGCCGCACTGGTCACTGCAGCAGCGGCCCATCCTACCTGACATGACCACATAGCATCCCTACTAGCGTTGTATATATGTTGAGTCTTCAACTGTTGGATGCGTGTTTCGAATTATTGGGGATGGTGTTGACTTGATAAATATCGGATATCTATTCAGCAACCAATGTGATGGACGTTCCTGCCCGACCACAGCTATATTTGTAAGGATAGTCATTAAGTTACATTGGTTCCCCATAAATTAATTATTCGTTTATAAGCCCAATGTGTCCCCGACCAATACATTCTTCAGGATCTGCAAGCAATTTCACGCGTCTGGGTTTAGATCTGGAGCGTTTCCGAGTCCTGTAACGTTTTACATGCGGTTTCAGAGGCTTTCGCATCCTGAAAAGACGCTAAGCACTGCCACAAAACAACGACAACCAGTGACTTTGGTTTAAAAATGTCTGTCAGCACAAGATTTGAAATTCCACACTGATTTGACTTACTACTGGCCACAGTCGGCCTCCACAGATATGCTCAATCTGTCATGAAAACAGCCATTAACACGAGACTTCCAAAACACGAAAGCCAAGAAAGACCACCATACTGGGGTGCACAGGAATACACCTTACCTTAGTGCAGTAGAGCATCCAGACCTCGTACAGTCTCTCCTTGGATGCCATGGTGCCAGTGAGTGGGACCCTCAGGCTGTAGTGTGCACCGAGGTCACTTCCCTGGCTGCTTCATGCTTTTCAGTCATGAGCTAAACCTCTGCCGCTGGCCCTCAATGCTCAACATCATGACTGTCCAGCTCTGGCAAGGCGAAGAGGCAACAATGGACGATGGTAGACGTGTTGTGGCAGACACTTTCCCAAATTTATTCCATGGCAGAGGAGAGCTGTGCGGTCCCAGGGAGGACTTGGTGCAGCTGGGCCCGTGCTTCCACTGCTTCGGCTCCTGTCGAAGAACCAGAGGGTATTCCCAAGCAGTGTTTGCGCTACCAGTGAAAACAACACAGACCATTACATATCACGGAGGCGGATGTTTTGTCACGGCCTAACGTGTGGCGAAACTATTTCACAGCTAGCAGCCGTAAAATACCTCCAGTAACGTTAGCGTCACTCCCTGTGCACTTTGAGCTGTCCTGCTGGCTCCAAGCGCAGACAGACTGAGGCGATGGTGGTTTAAACTACACGGCAAAACACACACCATTAATAATGCCTGTTGTGCTCTACACATAAGCTACAAGCAGACTCGCTCGTCCTGGACAGCTGTACGACGCCTTCCGTTATCCTCGGAAAACATTACTGTATCAGTCGACCTTACCTGACCAAGCTAGCCAAAAGCTAACGTTAGCTGTCAAAAAAGCCTATTTCTATCTTCTATTTTTTTTTTTTTTTTGCCTCCCTTTCTCCTCCTCCTCGTGTGACAGAAACGCCTCGTACTCCCAAGCCTGCCCGGCTACAGAAGTCTCACATAAAAAAGAATAAACATTTGGGCGCCTGGTTAAATGTTAAGAACCGTCGTGAAATTGAAGACCACTCACCAGTGTAGCGAAATGACCAACTGTCACTGACGCCGTCCCCAGAGTTGTTGTCAATGTGTCAAGTTGCCGATAACAATACCGCGCGCACAGCCAACAGCAACCTCCCAGCTAAGAACGTTTAGTTTTTTCAAAATAAGAGAGCCCCCCGAAAGCACGAAATTAAAAACAACTGCCCACATTTAGCAATGCAAGACATTGTTGCTTGCTTTTTTCTACTTTTTTTTCTTAAGTTAGTTTGATTACATGTGCTATACAGTGCTTGAGAATATTTTCAGAAGACGTTTTCTATTGTTGAATGCCAGGTATTTTTTTCCCCAAACCTTGAGTCCAATTCTTCTACACAGTAGCCTATAGGTAATGGTAGATGTTATCATTAGTCACAGAAGGGTGTGGCATTTACAGGAAAATCATAGGGCGCATTCTTGCCACTATTACTGTGATTGGGAAAATGGCAAGAAAGTCTGGGCTGAAGGTTAATAATGGTGACCGATTCACTTTTTGTGAAGTTGAGACGAACCTTTAATTTGGTAGGCGAACCGGATACATAATACACTGCAGCTTCTGGCACAAAAATACTACCAACCAAGTGAACATATTCAGGCTTAAACTAGTAAGCCTGTGTCAATACAGTATATGTGTTTTTTTAGAGCGTATTTAACTTCTTATGAGGAAAGAAGATTAATACGCAGCAGGTCATATTATTAATAATGCTCGGTTTGTTTGTTTTTAAAATTGCGACAGTCTATTGACTTTACGTTGCCGATGTGGAGCTACGTGGTTGCTAAGGGCTGGGCTTGGTTGCAGCGCTCCATCGGTTTGTTTTGGTGTTTTACTGCCATCTAGTGGAGCAGTAGAGCACTGCCATTTAGCACGAGAGTTGCGTAGGTGAGTAGGCTAAAACAAACGTCCTTACTTTTTCTGCTCTCCACCACAGCTAAATACAACACAACACATATTTTTGAAAATGTTACACATTTATTAATGAAATGACAGTAAGGTATCCCAGGAAATGGCAGGAGAGAGAGATGGGGAATTAGAGCCTGTAACTGACTTAACTACAACAGAGCACCAATCCTGAGTCAAAACTGTATTTTTCTTGTAACTATGGAGACAATGGAACTATTAAGAACTATTAAAAGTAAACGGCAGGACGTCAAGGCGTGCAGGTGTAAAGGAACCGTCCTCTGTTTAGGCTATTTGTTTTGATTATTGAAACTTGACTCAAAATGTATCCGGAGCTATTGAACTCTTATAATAATAAATTATAATATATTACTTAATTATAATAAAAAGAGTTCAACAGTATCCCATGTATGAACTAACTTTGAGATATTGCTAAAAACGCACCATCAGATTCATGTTAATATGCGTTATGCGCTTAAGCGAAGGAGATAAATTGAGCTACAACTTTCTACTAACTGGATCAAACCATATAAATGTTCTGTCTAATTATCACACTTAGCAATTTATCATCATTCATACCATTATTTAACTGCGCTTGGCACAGGCCTATGAGAAATGTCATAACGCTGAAATGTCTTTTCGTTCTGACTGAGAACAGAGCAGGGTGTTTTGGTGGATCTATTTCAACCTCCCTCAGGTCTTTCCCCTCGAATGATGCCATCCCTCTACCTATCCTCCAGATCGTATACCAACAAAGTCATGTGATTGACTTTTAGTTTGGTTTAGTTTAGTTTATTTGACACAAGTACAAATACAATAGTAAAAAAAAGAAAGTACTAAGAAGACAATTGTCCGGGACAACAGACAAAGTCCAGAACTTGTTTCCATCATGGTCTCTGATGATCCATCAGACTGTCCTCTCCAAGACAAGATGAAGTAAGCTGTTCAAAGCCCAAAGCGTGAACACACATGATCACATCATGTCACATCCAAAAAACAAAGGTCCACTTATATTTAAATATGCCAATAAAATAAAGAAATTATATATGTGAATGTTTTTAAACCCAATTACAGTGTATTAAAATGACCAAGTCTTTATTTGGAGATGTTACCTAGCATCCTCTGTTTGAACTTTTTCTTAAAAGGCCTGTGGGTTGTGCACCTCCTTGATTAAAGGAGGCAGTTTATTTCACTCCGTAGCACCAGCATAGATGAACGATAGCTTACGTGCCATGGTTTTAAATCTGTTAAGGTTAGTTGCCCTTGCTCTGATATTGTGGTTATGCACTTAGTCTAACTTATTAAAGTAATTGTCGAGGTAAATTATTGGCTCTGCCGTTTCCTATGGACCATATTAAGTTGTACTTGACGCGCTCAATCCAGAGCTGGTAGACATTGGAGCTGAAGGATCTGAGACCTGCCCACGTGACTCCTATGATCTAGCCAGGGTACCACTCTCACCAGTTTGTTTTGTGCTACTTAAAGTTTGTGTTTCAAGCCTTTGTTAAGGCCCCAGTACCACGAGCTAGTCCAAGGCCAACAGTTTTAGGGACTCCCTGTCCAGTAGTCTAGCCCTCCTGGCTAGGTATCTAGTTCTGGCATTTACCTCGCCCAAAACATTTAAGGCCATGGAAACTCCTCAAGTTCCCATCATGGATGCAACCCAGGTAGCTGACTCTACCTCTTTGCCTTACTCGCCTCATCCAATATCCTAAGTATAATAAATGTGTTTGGGACTCCACTTTAGCCAATCTGTCACTTTTGTGCAGGTGCCTTGTGTCCTTGTGTACGTGGTTTCCCTGCCGCATGTTTGGTATCTTGACAAGCACATTGTATAGACAGCCTGTCTTTTTCCAAGCTTGTGGGTAGATGGCCTCCCACTTGTGCCATATTTGGCCAGGCTCTCATGGACCCCCGCGATGGCCATTGGGAAGGCCCTCCTTGTCTTGGTAGTGGCACATTTGATGGCAGACATTGAG
>CM022483.1:12251879-12346595 GCA_011952105.1 Coreoperca whiteheadi
AGCATTGGAGAAGGAGAGACTGCTACGGACATCATCTCAACAATTTGGAGCGCAGCAAAGATCGTGGGGCTAAGAGTGTCAGCGGAGGCTCCAGCTCCCGTAGAGGGAGTTTGGGGCTGACATTTCCCAGTCCCAACCATCTATGTCAGTTCCTCCAGCGGCACATTATTTGCAGATGTTGAGGAAGGCACGGAGCAAGTACCACGCAATTTAATGCTGGTTGTAGGAAGCTCACTGGGTCTCAATATGGACCTGAGACTGGGCTGGCCTATATGCGACCAGTTGAAAGAGAAATCGCAGCCATGACATCTTTGGGCCGGGGAGCGTATGACAGCCATTCCTCACTGTCCAGTCAGGGAGTGTAATAAGACCAACCGCTTGGTCTCTCGTGCCTACAATGCAGCCGCAAGAGCGGCCCAGTCGGTCAATGCTTTGGCTGTTTTGTTGGCTGACACCATGAGCCTTATTGACCCTGGTCTTATAGCGCATGCTCAGCTCACAAGGGACGTGGGAGCGTCCACGTCATGAGCCATGCTAGCTCGTAGACAGATTGGGCTGGCACAGACCTCCCTCCCAGAAACTCTGAAGAAAGACCTTACCAGTACGCCTGTAGACGACTGGCCGGTCTATGCCCCAACTCGCACCCAGACTGCGTGGGACACAAGGAGGACTTTGTTGATCAAGGATAGGTAGAAACATGGCATCATTCAAGGTGTTTTGTGTATCAAACAGGTTGGCTATATCTCATTATTTTACACAGCTTATTGCACACCGTAGAGATGCTGGAGAAGTTGACGTCACCTTGTAAAAAAATCCCCTCTTCTTTCTAAATCACTGGACGTCCTCAGAACCCTCCCACAATCTCTCGTTTATTAATTAACTGCAATATGATGTTCTCATGCATAATTGTGGCTAATTATTTTTGGCAAAGTTTGACAGCGGTGAGTCCAGGAAGAAGATACATTTGTAAATGCGGAAGTGTGTTAACGTGCTTTAAAATGACAATTTTAATTTAAGACGACCAATTTAAGAAGACATTTTGGTCAGAGAGGCTAGGCAGAATCAAACGGCATCCCGGGAAAAACCTACAGGATTTTATGGCCGAGCCGAGGGTTAAAAAAAAAATAAATAAAAACTAAAGGCCATTCTGTGACTTTGTGGAGGTCCTGTGGTTTGACAAAATAACAAAGGAACAAACAAATCAACAGAACAATAAAAACAGCCTTTGCACTACAACGATAATGGCCTTTAGTTCCAGAGTCTTATTTAAAAAAAAAAAAGACAACCTGCACACAATGATAATATCTAACAATACTGCATATAGCAGTTTTGTTGCCATTTAACCTTCTATCTCTGTAATTTAACAACGGATACAAATGAATTGACTATATTTACTCACAGCACACAGTCAGCAATATACTGTTTGTTCAACTACATATGAATATTATTGTAGCCTACAAATTTACTGTGAACTCTTGAGCCACAAAAACACAAAGCTGTACTGGGGCCTCGCTGCAGCGTAGCAGGAAGGCTGCTCTCCATTACATTGCCTTTGAAAGAGAGGACAAGTTCAATTCAGGAAGCAAATACCACCCCTTCTATTTCTCCAATTGCTCTCTACAAATGAAAATAAAATCCACACATGGCTAACATGTTTCTCGGGAGATTTGCCGACGTGAAAAGACTCGAAAGGCACGTACAGCAACATCACAACAACACAGCAGCCGGGAACAGGTGTGAACACAATTCTTGTAGCAGCTTTTCTCGAGTTTTCTCTCAAACGTTTGCAACATCATCCAAATCTCTAGCCCCTTTGAGGAGGAGCAGAGCTTCCACATGTAACTCCCCCGAAAAGTTTAACTTTTCCATTTATTGTTGACGGATTGAAAGAAGACAGTTTCAAACCAGTGTTGGAGCAGCTTTAGATGTGATGGTAGTAGACGCTAGTCATTTTGAACTTTGGAGAGAGAAAATAACTGCTTCTGTGCTACCCCAGCTCCGTACTTCATGCACAGATAAGAAAATCTTGATCTTCTCGTCAAGACGATGATGCCGTCTTGATCTGTTCACGCAGCCCATTATACATTTCGCAAAGTTGGCAACACACGTCCACATTTATCAGGTGGTTATATTACCTGGCAACACTACACTCACCAAAGATATCATGTGAAAAAGGAGGATCTTTGGCGCAAGTTTACGTTCAATGTTCATTAGTTTACAACCAGCTCAACACCCTTCCTTTGTGGGCCAAAGAAGAGGTCTTTTTACAGTCTGCGTTTCAAGACTCGAGCAGCGCCCTACATATCTAACAGCTCTAAGGATCCAAGAAGAAGAATATTCCAGTGCGCAGGTTGAAAGGACTTCAGAATGGAGAGTACCGTCAAAACACACACACACACACTTTTCTATCAACATAAATCTATAAAGAAATCAATAAAAGCTAAAAGGAAGTTTAGAAATCAAATTGTGTAAATACATATATATCATTTATAATAGGTGTGTATATATAAGGCTCATACAGCTACCATGTTTGATATGTACTGAAGATCACAGTTCTCATACACAGTACATTTAATCACAGTTACAGACAGATCACCATATTCAGAATGCAGGTTTCAGTCAAACATAAAGGCATTGCTGGAGAAGTGGTCGCAGAGCATGGCAGACATATTCCTGTGGCGCATCACTAATGATCAGGGCAGGGAGGGTTTCCATCTACTGTTGGTTTCTAACTGCTACACGAAACACTAGACACAGTCTATTGACCACGTGCTCTTCTTTCCCCCCAGACAGTCTGGACTCTGTCTTATTTGCTCATGGGCAAACTAGGCATACATGACTATGCATCAACACTATGCGCATGTATGTCCAAAAATATATTGACATATTTGAGTGCGGCCAGTTTCCTAAACATTTTGAACATCGATCGTCTAATTTCTGAGACCGTCTCAAAATGACCTCAGGGCTATAAAGCCTGAAGTTTGTCAGCGCGTGTAGACTGTTCTGATTGAAATACACTGAATGACATAGCTCAATACACTTATCAGTTTGGGGCGTCACCACGCTCTAAGTTTTCGAAACATAGTTCCCATCATTTGGGGGCTTTTGGGTATTAAAACAAAGTATAATTTTGCCATGGAGTCAGTTGGTTAGTTACAACTTAGCCTATATTGGTTTACATTTTGGCAAATTGGCACCATTAAAAGTATTACCTAGTCTCGCTTCCTGTTTGCAGCGTACCCATGGATGTACAACTAGCACTGGATAACTTTGATACTGAAGAAAACCTAAAAACGTGATGATTGACAGGCTCGTTAGGCGCGTCCTTTTCCTATGATTTCTAAGCGGATCTGTGGGTGTCTATTTGCGATGGACATCAGCGCTCACGATATCCTCGGAAAGTGAAAGTCACACTGAAACGAATCTATGTGAATCACGTCTGCGCGCTCAGCTGGGACTGCTACTATAGCAACGCCTTAAAGGTAAAAATCCACCCTCACATGATTTGTTAAACTTGGGAGTTATTTTGTCATTACCTATTAGGGTTTAACTTCTTGATGTATTCACTTATTTCTTTCAGATTCTGTTAACGAGCTCCTCCATTTTTCAGAAGGCCTTTAAAAGGAGAAGAACCGTACCAGTCGTTGACAGTCCATTATTAATATCATGTATATGACTAAGAGCAGCTTCTTGGATCCAGCACTTTCACAGTCGCGTCACCCACCCAAACTCCGAATATGCATCAGACAAACAAAAAAAAAAAACACACTACAAAACTACTTAAAAAAGGCTCAGAGAGTCGGGTTAATAATACAAAATAAATGCACAGTAGAATTTGGCCTCATTGCTTTGATTTTCTTGTGTTTGGCTTGCTAGTCAGGATTTGGAGATTTGGGGACAGAACTGGCGTTAGGAGAAGTCCCACACAGCCTCCGTGGCGTCGGTGGAGGTTGACGTGGAAGCGTGGCAGGACGGGGTGGGGGGGCAGGATACTGGAGGCTCCTCGGGGCTGGTGAGCAGCACGGCTGGGTACATGAGGCTGAGGAAGGAGTCCCTGGTGTGCCTTTTTACCTGTCACAGAACAACACGACTCTGCTCAAGCAATGGCACAACATACCGCGTTGGTATTTTGTCAGCTCTCACAGATTACGTTATATTGTATGCATTCTGACTGACCTGCTGTGTCGTAGTTAGGTGTTGAGGCTTGGCTGCTGAATTAACCTGTCTGTAACTGGTAGCTGTAGTTCTCAGAATCTGGGAAAGTTAACTGACAATTCTGAACCAGACCCGACTAAACAGCACGAGAGAAGCCATTACTTGATAGTACAATATTGTCTTTGCCGAATATTGCCTCCACAACACAAGGCAAACTCTGCAGCCACGTAAGCGGTTCTGTGCATCATTGCATTGAGTTAAACGTTAACACGAGCATGCGAACATACTGACTTTGATCAGGTATAATGTTTACCGTGCGCACCATCTTAGTTGAGCGAGGTAGCAGGCTAACATTTGCTAATTAGCACTAAAAACACAGTACAGCTGAGACCGATGGGAGGTTTAGCAGGTATTTGGTCATTAACCATAAAAGTAAGTATTGGACAAATTCACACGAGTGCACAGAGTCAGTGTTATAGCAGAAGGACAAGCAGAGGTTTTATTCTGAGGTGAGGGTGACTGCGCAAAAAAAAAAAAAAAAAAAAAAAAACACTGTTCAAAGAAATGACTGACAAGCACATAAAGACAGTAACTTTACACAGTCCTGTGTATCAAACTAATATCCAACCAGGATTTAGAGTCCGACTGTAAACCTCCGCTACCTAATACGCTTTGATACGGACTGAATGAATAAGGAAATTAAACGGTGTGTCTGGCTCTGTAAGAGGGAGGAGACCGAACATCTCCGGGTTTGTTGAAGAAAACCGGCCGGCGAGCAGGTTAGGTTGACAGGGTTTAAGTTACCATGGTAACCGACCCAGATTTCACGTTACCTCGCTTCCTGGACCTCACATTTCCGAGCGGAAGATGGTGTTATTTGTTCTTGCAAAAGTTAAATAGTCTCACTTTAAAGCAGGCAGCATAACTAGGGAACCCACCTGCTTGAAAAAGGCGTGGGTCAACAGTGCAGATGCTGACGGTCTACAAAAGACAAAAACAGGACAAACACTCTGTCATTTGCATTAAGGGCTGTGTTTGTACTGTACATGAATGCAATCACATCCTGACCTGCGCTCAGGCTGCTGCTGCAGACAAAGCTGGACCAGGTTGTGCAGGGTGGCCGAGTGGTTTTTGGGCCCTGGGCTCTGGGGTCGGTCGGCAGGAGGAGCCGTGGCGCTGTGAGTCAGGCTTCCTGTGGCCACGCTCTCCCCGATGCCCGAGTCCACCCCGGACCGCGACACCTTCAGCCCTCCCAGCTCACCCAGCGGGAAGGGAGCCACGTCCAGCAGGCAGCAGTGGGAGCCGCGCAGCTTCTGAAGCAGCATCTGAACAGCAAGATTCCAACACTGACGCAAACTTTGGACAACAGCGCAATGTTTGTGATGTGCGTGAAGCTAAACATGCGAATACAAGTTCTTCATACAGTTTGGATCAAAGTGATTTCATTACTTGGGTGGGGGGCATGTCCTGGAAAGGCACCCTGCCGCTGACCAGCTCACAGGCCACGATACCTAAACTGTAGATATCGGACTTCACTCCGTAACCGTGCAGGTCCTACTGAGGGCAACACCATGGGGAGAAGAGAGACAGAATACATTAGCATAAGGCTGGAAAAAAACTGACACTTCAATATGCATTGCTGTTATTACAAAAAAAAAAAAAAAAACAGGATACAATAGCTTTATTTACAAATAATGCATCACGCCAGCTTTGATTGGAGCAATATTTAAGGGGGAATTAAGGCCCTTGTGCAATAGTCTATGACAGTTAATCATGTGATATGGGAGTAGCTGTCCTAAAACAGGGAGTCCTGACCTGTCGCAGTAGTTCAGGGCTGAGCCAGGGCAACAGGGCGGGGCTGTGTTGGGGCATGTCGAACACTGCCCTCATCCTCTTCCCCTCACGCATCATACTGTAAACACAGTGGAGCCCTGAGAGGTAGACACGCCCCTCCCCTGACAGCAGGATATGACTGGCCTTCACCCCCCTGACAGGAGAAAAAGGAATGTGTGGACACTGAGATGCAAATATTTTTAGATTTTAAAAACACTCTGATATCGGCTCCTGTCTCACTGACCGGTGAACGTAGCCCATCCGGTGCAGGTATTCCAATGCTTTCAGCACACCGTACAGCAGGTACGCTATCAGGGATTCACTCATTCCATCTGGGAAATATCTTCTTAGTAAGGTGTCTGCAGAGCCTGCAGGCAGGAGGAGAGGAAAAATGAAAAGCTGAGCAGGTTCGCATGGAACATCAGCAGTGACTTTATCTGAATTTTGAGGCAGTGGTGCAAATTGAGAACGCAATCATTTCGACCTGAGACGGTTTTGTATAAAGAAATGCCCTGATAAAGAACGGGGAAAACCACTAAAGATACTCATATTTTCTGTCAATATAAACGGCAAAATGTTTCATAATCACCGAGGTTGATCAGTATAATGCCGAGGCCCCCATAAATGTTAAGTCTAGGAATGCAACTAGGTATTATGAAAAACACTCACAGAAGGAGACGTCTTCAAATGTTTAGTCTGACCAACAGTCCGAAACCCAAAGATATTCAATTTACTATCACTGTAAAGGCTAAGCCAACGCTTTAAGCCACTTAGTCGCTGCACCACGGATGACCTGACTGTCGAATCATAGTCCGAGACAAACTTTCCAGTTGAACGCTCACATTTGTTTCTCCTGTTAAACTTCTTAGTGTCCATTAAACACGAACAAATTTCCAATTAAAAAAAACAAAAAAACACTAACGGCAAAATACAGAACCACGAGTAAATACTGCAGCAAGAAGTTGCCTCAGCGGTCAAAAAAAAAACAAAAAAAAACAGTTTACCTTCCCGGCAGAACACCTGACCAGACAAAGACTGGTTCCTATTTATAGAACTGAGCGCTAATAAATCCAGTGAACCCCAATTCAGTTAGATTATGGCTCCTACAGTCATGTAGGACAAAGGAAAGTATTAAAAACAAAAGAAAATGTTAGTGAGGCATGGCAGTGGCTGACCATAGGCCATGAGCGGTGTGAGGACCCATAGCTGGCAGCAGGAGCTGAAAACCAGGCGGGAGGTCAGCAGGCTGGGGTGACGGAACAGCCTGGACAGCAGAACCTCGTTCTGGGGTTTGAGACACAACCAGACAGAAACACGCATGGATGCAAAGCTGCTATTAGTTGATTGTGGGTTTGCAGAAGCATGTCTGATACCCTAAAAACCTTAGCACTAAAATAAGCTTTGAAGAGAAGAACCACATGTACTCCGCAAAGTGTCCTTTACAGAAACCCAACTCACCATGAGCTGCAGCAGCTCCTCCTCGGTGCACTCGTCCAGGTTGGTTTGTTTGACGGCCACCAGCCGGCCAGTGGGGATGTGGCGTGCCATCTTCACCTGGCTCAGGTTATTGAAGCCCCTGCCTGTGATACAGAGAATCAACTTGAAGTGAAATCTTACTGCGTTTACCGTCTGTCTGAAAGAGTCGGGTGGGAAATTCGGTGCAATTTGCACTCTTTGCGATTGTCTTGGCTGCTGAAAATGTCTGACGTAAAGTGTGCGTGTTGTGGCGCGCTCACCCAGCTCAGACAGCAGCTGGTAGTGGGCTGGCTCGGCTGACAGCCCTGTGATGTCATCGCCACCTGCTGGCCCTTGCAGAGTGTATTCAGAACCGTCATTGCTCTGCACACACACACACACATTAGACATGCATCTTGAAGGTAACACAGAATGGAAAATAAAGTAATTCAGCCAATAGACATGATTCAGTGCATCATATTAATAACCACTAAATAAAAATGGACAAACTAAGAAATTACATTTTTGATCGGATACAGACAAGTCAGCTAATTAGAGGTAAAACAGCACCAATAAGCCTGTTGCTGGTTTGGACCACCATCACTAAGCAGCTGAAATTGTGAACACGCAGGGTGGGGGTGGATTACATTTACAACACAAAAGCAGGAGACTAAATAAATCTCTACCTGGAAAAAAAAACAAAACACTTTAGTTACTGATATTAACCATACAAAGCCTTTTCAGTTATATTCTAATCATTTTGTTCTGTGGTTCTGGAGAAAGATTCCCTTGTACTGCTTCTTACACAATAGTCAAGTTTGTGGTGGTGAGGTAATGTGTGAGGGGGGAGGGGGATGCTTGCAGTTGTAGTGATACAGACAGATGTTTGGGACAGAATAGTGTCTGGTTATCTCTCAGCATCAGACAGCTGCACAACTTTCAGATGCAGCTTTAAAAAACACACCAGCTGACTGTTTTATTCATACTGTCCCAGCATTTTGTCTGCATTATCAGGGGGAGATGACCTTACACACTAGCAGTACACCTTAAGTAGTGGACTAAAAATTAAGTACCCCACTAAGAACGCTTACATTATAGAAGGACATCATAAAACAGACAAACCTTCTGGCGAAATCAGACGTTTTTGTATGGAATAAAGAGTACTCCTGATGAGATCATAGTGACGTCATCTGGGCTATCTTGACTTGGGCTTGAGATGTCATTACAAATATCCCTGTGTTATAAACTGGCTGACATGGGTGTTCACCAGGCATAAAGGGTCTAATTAAAAAATAACTACCAAGTTGCATTATGGGAGCTGTAGTATCTACTGTTTTGGGAGCTTGACCCATACTAGGGACTTAAAATTAGGATAGCTTGGCCTCTGTTGTGCCAACTTTGACCCCTCTTGTTCTTGTATTAATTGATGGCGTGCGCCTTTAAATGTTAACAGCTTCAATGTTATTCCAACAGTTACTGTCTTTAAGGCATAGGTTAAGCAGCTCCAGATATGACAAATGAATAGTGAGGAAATGATGGAAGAGCATCGGGGTGACGCCTGTCTCCATGCTGACAGCGTCTTGGCTACTGACCAGGAACTGGTGGCTGATGTCCTCATAGCGCTCCTCTATGTCCAAGGGCTGGACCTGAGCGTGGGAGATGCAGGAACAGTCCTGGTGAAGGGAGGGGGAGGGGAAGGAGGGACACAGGTGAGACATGCCCTACAGGACAAGGAAGAGCGGAGAGGAAACATGGAGCTTGGGAGCGTTACAGTGCCTCGGGGGAAGCTGGGAGGGTCAGAGATGTGGCAAGCATCGGGGGAAATGGGCTGTGAAGGAACTTACAGGGCATGTTTATGGGAAGCGGCGAGTGAAGAGAGAATTAAGAGTGATGATAACAGGCAACAAAGACGCAGCTGACTGACTGACGTGTCCCAGAGGTGCATACATAATTAGATGTGAGGGATGCACAGATAGCCAATATTAATATTTTCTTCTACATACCGGCTCATAATATACATGTAAATACAGAAGCAAAGGGTATACACCTTTCAGACAAGCTTTAAGGAATATTTGACAGCTCAAGTAACTCAGAAAAAGGTTACTTTGATAATCTGACAAGTATATGTATGCAGCCCACCTGGAAGCCCCACGTTTATAATACACTTGACTTCGCCGTATCCCAGCGGAGACATCACCACGAGCAACTGATTCGTGACTATACATCTTCTCGGTAACCAGTCAGCGGGGCACGCACGGAGGCACACAGGGAGGCACACAGGGAGGCGCACAGGGACACCCCCCAGGGACACCCCCCCCCCCAACCATATGCAGCGTGACGACCTTACCAAGAAAGACATGGAGTCCCTTTGGCGATGGTGAACGCAGAGGCTCTGGCATTCATCCGCTCACAGGCCGCAGGAGACGGGACGATGAAGCGCAGCGGCGGAACGCGAGGCGAACGGTGAATCCCCCTCTAAGCGGCCAGCATCCATCCAACCTCAGCCGGTCATCCCGTCCGCCTGCGGCTTACCTGGCTGCATCAGCTGGTCTGAGGAAATGATGTGAGATTCACCAGCGGAGCTCCCCGGCCAGTCGGCTCAGTAACGTTACAGTAGCAGCGTTCACATCGGAAGAGGGGAAATCGTGAATGAAGCCTGGAACACAGTGTTGGGTTAATGGGCTGCGAGTTCACAGAGATTTATAAATCACTTGTCTGTGTTCGTGAAGTTCTAAAAAGAGCCAAGGTCGGCGGGGAAACGAGGCTTCGCCGGTCTATTACAAATCCAAAAAACTAATGACTTCGCAATACAATTATCAAATTCAAATCCCCCTCAGGGTTAGATTAACTGCAGCCATTTTAGTTTAATCAGACGACGACTATAATTCAAACCGGCGGTTAATGTCGCCACTTAATGACTATTAGCAAACATGTGGGCTAATTATCTCGTGTTGGGTAACGTTGTTTTATCACACGTTGATTTTTAACTCTGAAGAAAGAAAATAACGGACAGGCTACACAACAAAAACAATACGCATCCCGTAACGTTAGGTCTCCCACTTCGGTAGCTAGGCTTACTCTTGTAGATATATTCGAGCATTAGCGCTAAGGTTAGCTCAGTTAACGATTGGGTCTTACATTTGCTGCATTTATTTTAAGTAACCTGTAATGAGGAGAAGCTGCCCACCTTCTCCCCTCGACAGCAGCAGCTTCGGCGTAAACAAGTTATAAATACAGAGGAGAGTCCGACATGCTGGGCGCCGTTCTGTCAAAGTTCATATTATTTCATGTGGCGTCCGAATTAAACGGGACGTGCAAAGAGTATCGCGTCTTACTGTCAACTACGACTCCCAGAGCGAGTCTTCTTTCGACAGGACTTTTAATTTGACACAGATAATTGGCGCGTGATGAAAACGTCATCGAGCTCGCTGTCGCGCGTTGATGAGTCGGGGGTTGTTTGCCGTCTACTTCCCCGCTGCTGTTCGAGGCTTTGGTGAAGGGACAGACCGACAGACGTACCACTGGGACATTGCCAATGCTGCGGAATGACACTGACATAGGGTAGGTTTCATGGTGCTCGAACATTCGCTTTAGTTGCTTTCGTGCTGTAATGCGCCCCGCGTGAGCGATGCAGCCGATCTGAGCTCGCGAGGGCATCGTTAGCTAACAGCAGGCGAAGCTGTCCTCCTCGCCCAGCACACAAGACATGTGAAGCGTTTATTTAGGGTTAGCTAACGCTAAATAGTTAAATATAATAGTTAATTTTAGTGAGATTTTAACACAACGAACTCACCCGCTGACCTGTAGGTTTAGCTCCGCCAACGGAAAATCATAGCTGGCCTGCTAAGCTTTTAGTTTATCGGTTAGCTAACATATTCAAAACAAGATTATTATTAATTAATTAACGCATATCAGCAGTGGCTCGTGTTAGCCTTTATATATTACCTTGAAATGAGAGTAAATGATAGCTGATTGACAGTGTTTGCAAAGTGTCGTTAGCCAACGAGGGAGTTTAAGTCATATTCAACAAGATCTTAAAATCCTAAAAATCATGGTCAATAACAAAAATGTTTCTTTATATGTTGGGATCTTTTGGTAAGTGTGGTTTTGGTAACCACGATTTAGAGGTTTTCCACAGCCCATCAAGGTGGAAGATGACTGTAGGAGTTACACGCAAACGGTTTGTTAGTTGCAAAATTGTATCCTAACAAAGGTTTTTTCAAACAGTTTTGTAGGATGGCGCATATGGAGGTTAGTTGTTATGGATATTAACTGCCAGTCTGATCAGGTGAGTATTTCATGATGCTGTAGGTGGTAGTTACCTTAAACTGCACCGCTTGGCAAGGAAGGTCTGCTCCTGTTTCAGGCCGAGGTTTCCGGTTATGCATTTAAGGTCTCTGGCCCGAGCCAGAGTCACGTGCTGCTTCCCATGTCCTATTTCTTTTGAAGCAAACACTCAGTTTGTCAGCTCTAAGATGGATCTGATTGCAGATGCTGTGACACAGCACAAATGGAGACGGTGAAGCAAGGCAAATAAGTGGCGACTGAAAAAAACAGAACCGAAATGCCAAGAGGCACATCTTTCCGCATGCCCGTTGGACAGACTCAGCTTAGAGTTTCAGGTGTGAGCACGGTATTCCGATCCTGGCCTTTCTACTGCTGCACTTGTTTTTAGGTCACTCTGGATGATGCTTGGATTAGACATGAAGGGCGTAAAAAGCTGATGTTAGCACAGTCCCTCTGGGACAGCCTAGTGTTGTGTATAATGCTGCTGCGTCTGGGTTACAGAGTTACTTTTAGGGCTGCTATCTTACACCTTTCATAATGCGCAATCTGTTACCAACATTAAGCAGTGGGTTTCAGATTGTGGTCAGAATTTTCTCCAGCTTTTCCAAGCCAAAGGAAGTGCGTGTGTAGTCAGTAAAGTGTTAATCCAAGACCATTTAATGTCCTTTAGCTAGCTATACTTTGTTAAACCTTGTCAAGACATTAAAGAGGCCCTGGGGCTGGAAGTGCATCTCTTTTCTATTAAAGCGCCGGAATTTGAACTCTCCAAATCAGAAAACCCAGGCTTGTATCACAAACAAGAAGCTGTCTGGCTGTGACGGGTTACTCATGAGATGAGTCACAGGCACTTGGTCAAGATCAGCCTTGGCATTTTAAAAATCAGGGAATAAAAGAAGCATCTGAACGATGTTGCTGCAATGAGTGTGGACATTATGGATGCAGAATTCCTTTACCCGGCTCATGCTGATGTCAGTAGCTTTTAATGATTAATATATGCAATTTTGTTTGTGCATAGCATTGCTCCTAGCCCTAATATGAATATTTTAATTCCGATATCCGTTAGTCATTAATGGGTCAATACACTACATCTGCCAAGCCTCTAATGGCAAAAAGCACATTTAAGCTGTAGCATTGCGTGCTTCACAGTAATCTCCTTTTACATAGCAAACAGTTTCAGCTTCAGTGTTATGTAAGCAGAGGATGAATGTTGCCCAGGGACTGTCTTTCCACAGGCATACTTACTGATACACACACACGCATGTAATCTGCATGCACAGGCCAAGCTCTAAGGTCAGTGATGCAGTTGGTACTGGGGTGGTAAAGGATGGTAGGATGTAGGACTCTGCACACTATCCTCGTAGTGAAGTGTCCTATGAGAATTGTCAGTTTCTCCAATTTTTAGAGTTGGTTGAAATAACGCAACGGCACAATAACACTTCTTTCTACATAGATTTTACACATGAAGATCCGTTTAAGACGTACCACTCAGCCTGTGAAAACTATTTTCTGTCTTCTGTACCTCTGCAGATAGCTTTCTAAAGTCTGAGAAAATAACCTTGATGAGGTCAGCGGGGGCTTGGAGACGTCATTACAAACTGGAGATGTGGAGTTTGAAGGATGATAGAAAGATGCTATCAAATTGCACTATGGGAAGTGTGGGATCCAGAGTTTTGGGGGCATCACTCATAAAGGACTAAAAATCAAGATATCTTGACCTGTGTTGCTTAGAGTCTCTTTTTTTAAAGCCGTCTCTCTCAGAAGCCTCCTAACTTTATGGAAGTGCAACACTAAATTACTGCAGTTCCCCTTTACTGAATGTTTCCAGCAGCAGCAGGTTATTGGGAACAGAAGAAATGTTTGAATACATATAATAAAACCCTGATACCACTTGCATGACAGACTAAAAAAGGAGAAACCTGAGGACTGAGCACCAAGCGACAGTCCCATACTGTACAGAAACAAGTAGCCACAGCTGGTCAAATGTCTTTCATTTTCCCCGATTCTCTACTGGGAGCTCATGCCTTTTAAGAGAGTGCATCCTGTCTCATTCCTCCAGAGATATGCAACAGGATGTGGGAGGGCTCCATCTCACCCCATGGCCCTCCCTTAACACAGTATGCGGCAAATAAGAAGGAAATGAAAATGCGTCGGGTTTCAGCGGCTGGCATGCTTTGTGCTAGTTTGTTCTTTTTTTTTAAGCCTGGTTTTGACGTCTTAACGCTTCCCTCCGCAGGTAAGAGGTGTGTGGGTACGAACCCATCAGTGCAGGAACAGGATGTGATGTCACAGCAGCTCCGGTTTTCTGTCCGGCTTTGTGTTTGCGAGCGGGGACCCCGTCCCGCTCCAAGGACGGGACATGTTTGAAGCCAAACCCCGGGTGGTGGAGAAGAAAGAGTCGAGCACTGAGACGGGTAGGGTGTCTGCGCAGCTGTGTCGAATCTAATGCTGCTACTGCAATGTTATCGCCATCATCTCAAAAGGCTGCAGGATGGCAACTGCAAGCAATTTTCAAATGATGCTCATGCTGCCCTGAAGTACAGTATGCTCTGTCTTTGGGCGTGATGCTATAGTTAGCCCCGTGTGTCCCAGTAAACCACATATTTGCTCAAGTGGAAGGACATTGGCTTGTACAGTGCCTGAACCAAGAAAAACAAAAAGCACAAATGCTTCAGCCCATTCACTGCAATCTGACACTTCGTCTCACCAGGGGCTGCACTGTTCTGACAAAATAAAAGCATCCTTCCTCATTCCATCACTTTAATATTTTCAGTGTGATGCAGGATGATTTGTTGTGTCACCAGTATTATAGTCTCAATCAACTGAATAATTAGAGTATAAAACCACACACTTCCTACAGTCTGTTAATGGTAGCTGTTGTCATTTATCGTTCAAAAACCTAAGTTAGATAGTTGACATTTTGGAAAGACGCTTATTCGCTTTCTTGCCGAGAAGCTACTTTGGTGTCTGTATATTTAATATGAAGCTAATGCCAGGAGGCCATTAGCTTAGCACGAAGCAGGTTACAGATACCAGACACAGCTAGCGTGGCTCTGACAAGACAGGATATGGGGAGGTCTTGTATGTGTTATGATAAAGAATAGAATCCACTGAAATGTCTAAAACCACAAACTTTTTTTTACATGAATTAAAAAAAAAACAAGATGTGCTCAGTACCTACTGAGCTTTAAGTTGTGGTAGGGAGATGTAAAAGGTGTCTGGCTTATCATAATGTAATCACGGTTATTAAGTAATCTAGACTAATTTCAGTCCAGGAACGACTACTGGAGAGTAGTGGTCAGTAAATGACTGAAATTTAGTATTATCATTGGATATATTGAATAACAAACAAAATGGATTAACTAAACCCCAAAAGTGTTTACAACACTGCAACAAGTTATAACCAGTCAGGAAACAAAGGGGGGGGGGGTTACATTCAGAACACAATTAAAGCAATTTGAGCAACCGCAAAACCAACAGAGTCCAGCCCCCCTACCCATAATTTGTCCTTGATTGTCCACAAGCGCTCCACACGAGAGAGTCCAGTTTAATTCACAGTTCAAAACGCGTAGATTATTCAGAGCATTGCGACTGTTAACAAACAAGGCCGCTAAGTGGGCTCCTAACTGTCACTTGTTCCAAAAATCCATGTGAGTTTTCATTGTTTAAGCGATCAATGAAAGGATTCGAGAAAGCAATACTGATACTGGATTAACTAAGGCAAACATGACGGTCAACAGAAAATATCCGAGCCCCACTCACCCTCTTTTGTCATTTAAACCCGCCGGGCAGGTAAATCATGTGAGGCCACACCCCCAGTGCCAATTACCAGTAGGGTTGCTAATCAAAAGAACGTGTGACGTTTAAACAAATAAACGATGCAGGCAAAAGACAGTTTGGCTCCTACACAGAGGACTGTGTATATGGAATGCAGTGGTGGCCTTCAGGCGGACGACATGTAGGTGGACAAAAGAATCTAGCCTCCTACCAGGCCATCAGTTAACAGTCAAAAACAGATCTAGGCTCCTGGCCTTGTTTCACTAGCTCGCCATTGTTGTAGCCCACAACCTGGCCTGCATAAAAAAAAAAAAAACAGCACCAATTACAATTACACCAGTATTAAACAGTGCAATAAATACCAGAGTAAACGAGACCTGATAAAATGCTAACACTAACCATTAGCATACGGTACAATTGCACTGGGGTGCTCAATTTACATGAAAACGCACAAACAGCAGTGCTGACCATGTGTTAGCATTTAGATTAGCATCATCAGAGCAATGTCAATCATACAACAGGTCACCGTCATATGAGCACCAGCTTAACATGCTAACATGTGCTACAAATCAAGTGACAGCAAGAACAATGGATTTACATTCAAACTCACCTATTCTGCAGGGCTAACCCATGGAAACCAAGTCCCCATCAAATGTTGGCTGAAAGTTTAGAGTGGCACACTTAATATTTGACGGGCATTATGAATAAAGTGATATGTTTGGAGGTACTGACCTGCGGCTGCTGTCGCTCTCAACTAAAGGGAAGCCAGTCCAGGCAGCTTAAATGTTCCCTCCAAACAGGTGATTGGATAAGGGGAATCACGTAATCTGTCACGTGACATGGTGCATTCACGGGCAGATGAAGAATGTAGGTAAACCCAACAATGGGGAAAATCCTATGGATTTTGACCTGGGTTATAGCGACTTTTTTTTAACCTTTGGATACAGCTAGGTTAGCTGTTTCCCCCTGCCCTCAGTCTTCATGCTAAGCTAAGTTAACCTTCTCCGCCTGTAGTTTCATATTTATGTGGACTCTCAGCAAGAAATAGTGTAATGTCCAATTATCCCTTTAATAATAATGCAAGAGCCAACCATATGTTTGTGGGGACTGTTACGGCTATTATTGCTAAAATCATCAGTAATGAGAGGAATCCTTAGATGCTGGACCCTGGATTATATATGATCTGCCTTCTAACCAACAGATGAGGGGCTGGGCAGCAGCGGGAAGCATTACGGCTCCGGCTCGCTGGGCTCGGGTTCGGCCGGCTCCGTCTACCTGTCGGACAGCCAGGACTGGGTGGTCTCCCCGAGCTGCTCTCCTGACGAAGGCCCCGGCCAGCACAGTGCCATCTCCCCAGTGCTGGCCGAGGAGACTTTCCACTACATGAGTAAGTGTGTGTGTGTGTGTGTGTGTGTGTGTGTGTGTGTGTGTGTCTCGGTGCACTAGACACGTGAGGGATTCATTTTATGCAGCGCACATCCAATTAAACTGGGGGATTTAGCGTGGATATCATTCGGCACGGGGTTGTCATTGTTTGTTTGTCTTTGCTTTTGTGTACCAGACAGCTCTGTGTGTGTGTGTGTGTGTGTGTGTGTGTGTGTGTGTGTGTGTGTGTGTGTGTGTGTGTGTGTGTGAATCCAATGATCGAGTCAAGAGTTAAGTGTAGCTGAGTTCAAAGCCAGGGTCAGAGTCACGGGACAGAGACTGATGAGGAAGGGAAGGGGGTGGGGGGTGGTGGGGGGCAGAGTGTACTGATAGAGGATGAAGACAGGGCAGCAGAGAGAAGAGTCGGACCATGCCGGTTTTAAACATCCACAATGAGGAGGTTTACGATAACTTCGCTTTGAAAGGTGAGCGGAGGCGTTAGCATGCCACTCGGTGTGTGTGTGTGAGTGTGTGTGAGACAGAGAGAGTGAGACGTGTGAGCCGGTGTGACTGCAGAAGCAGCTCCAGTCATGTCTGCAAGGTCAGGCAGAGCGTTACAGGGTGGAGGGCGAGTGTGTGTGTGTGTGTGCGTGTGTATATATACTGTGGTGTGTGTGTGTTACTGCGTGTAAGTAAAAGCCTTGAAAAACAGGAAGTTTGCAAGTCTGAATGAATGCTTGTGTTTATATTCAAACAAGTTGTGGTATGCGGTGGCAGCGTTACCAGCTGGATGGACGCGACTTCCTGTCAGTTTTTCTCACAAACGCACCCTTTGCAAGACATGCTTGCTCTCTGTATTTGCGTCCTTGTGTGGCTTTGTTTTTGCGACAAAACAGTTGGAGGAAAAGCAGTATTTGATTACAGGAGAACAGAACAGAAGATGTTGTTAAGTGTAGCATGCAGAACGCTTTTGTTTACATGGTTTTGCATAGGGTATGTGTGTTTCGGGGGTGTGTATGTTTAAACCACACGTGTGAGAGAAGGGGTACAGTAAGGGAGCCTCGGTGTCATATTCCTGCTCGGGCGAAACATTTGCCCCACTTCTGCAGTGTAAAATGAAACGCGGCCTATTAATAGCGCCTGATGCAGAGCCATGTTAATGTTCGAATGCCTCCTGGTTGTTGTAAAGCGATCCCATATAGAAGAAATGTGTGAGATTGCACAGGAGGAGTGCGGTTCTGATGTGTTCAGGCAACGTTTAAATAGCCTAAATATTACAATACTCCCATATGATGACACAAGCATCTCGAGTATCAACTGTCCCATTTTTGTGTCATGTTGTGAAACTGGAAGAGGGAGCTGTCTGACGCAGACTTGAACAGCGGAAACTTTAGACAACGACAACTCTCATGTGTAAAAACCCATTTGTCGGATAACCTCTTTATGGACAAAAAGAACAAAACACAGCGTAAAACCTTTTCATCTATATATTGTAGTCGTTTTGACAAATTTTCTATTTAAATAATTAGCATTAAAATACTTGGATGCTTGCACATTAACTTTTGAAAATAAAATCAAGCGTCCTACATTAAATAACTGTCTTGAACCAGCTGTTCTTCTTCATAAGGTGTGCGTATACTATTAAACTATAATTAGGCTTATACCATATTAGTGGCATAAAATGTCCAGAAAAAGACCAAGAAATCGTTAATCGCAAATTATTTGTATGACAATTAATCGTCAACAAAAACTTCCCCATCGTGAAGGCCCTAGATATTACTGTATTTGAACCAGATCTTGTCGCTGTAGCTTGGTCTGTGGTCTAACCTTTAATCATATATGAGCGTGTGGTTTTGTCAGTGCAAAGCGACGCGTCATAGTCTTGACACATTGGGAATTCCCTTGGAGGATCCACCCGCCGCTAATTCTTTGTAGTCTCTGACCTCAGACGTGTGAGTCGTGCCTGATCCAACCTCCCAAAACCACATCAGCAACACAAGTGATCAATGCTGCAACAAGCTGCCTATCGAGTACAACACAAAGCCATCATTAAAGTGTACAGCATTCTCCGTCTTGACCTGACCCTCGTCCCCTAACTTTCACATTCGGTTGAGCATAATTGATCCTGGACCTTTAAATGAGCATTTTGAATCAGCTGAATTGATAATCCTTACTTTAATGCGTTTGTAACAGTTCCTCAGCGTTCGAAGTCGGTGTTACAATTAGTCAAATAAACAAATGTTGCGCCTGCACCTGGTGCAGCTAGTTTATTAGAGCCAAAGGTCCAATCAACCCTGAATCAAAAGGTCTGTTTGTTAACAAGTCACCCATTGAGTCTGCATGCAGTCCAGGAAGCATTGTCAAAATGAAGTACTGATTTTGTAACTCATTGGACTTTGTAGTTGGCAGTTTATGGTGGCCGGAGTTCAGTCACTGTCTTCTACAAGTCAACAAAAACCACACTAGTGTGTCACTTTGTGTGTGCAGTGCGTGACTGCATTCGGAGTACTGTCTTTAGTTTCTTAAGTAGAGTTTGGGAGGCGATGATCGAAACCGGACAATGGACATAATTTATATGCTGTGACACCGTACTCTTCCCAGCAGGTAAAGGGGTGTGTGTGTGTGTGTGTGTGTGTGTGTGTGAGAGAGAGAGCGAGAGAGAGAGAGAGACACACAAGCACACTTGTGGTGTAAAATGTACAGTAACATGAAAGATTATATGCATTGTGTATGCACAGTATCCACCTTCCTGCGTGTAACGAAGATAGCTCTGTTGGGCAGAGGTTATTTTTAACCGTCGGCTGTTGGAGGGGAGTGCGGTGTCCGGATCCAGAGGACTCTGTGGGCCTCAGATTACTTGAACGACCGCTTTCGTCCATTCGAGCAGCTGCTTCACTTGAGGCTTTCTAGCACTGCTTATTACATTCAATTCCTGCTGAAATGTAGATTGTTTCCCCCAGAATGAATGTACGTGAGAACAGAGATTCAAGAGAAATTGAGCTACAAAGATGATGCATGACTGTATAATGAAGAATAAACCAGTCCTCGTTCAGTCTTTTGTGTGGTTAAGGAGTGCATGTATACCATACAATACTTTGACTGCAGTCAATAGTTGTTATTACATTCACCGTATTTGATTCAGTGTGCCTCATGTCACTTGTAGTATTAATTATACTTTATACATTTTAGTGTTGTCTGTCCTCAGTCTGTGAAGTGGTTCTTAGTAAAAGGCAATGTTTCGATGATTAGAGTTGCCACTTTTCTCTAAACAGGTGGAAGGGGGAGCGCTGCAGCGTTGGTGACACCCACTCAGGTGCTAAAAGCGGACCAAACTAATGGATGTGTAGATTCTCAACAAACTAATGTTTCCATATGAGGTCGATTTATTGACGCTTCAGCTTTCACCCTCAGCTTCTCTCTCCGTGCCGCTGCTTTCCTCCTTTCTGTCTTTTTGTCCCTTTCGTCTTAAAACAAGCTGGTCGCTGGTACGCCTTTTTTGAACTTTCCCTCCCTTGTCTCTCTCCTTTCTCTCACTAGCGTATCTTGCTTTGGAGCCCTCTTCTTATTCCCATCTCGGCTCTCAGAGCCTCTCCAAAGGTATCTTTCTCTCTCTTTTTCTGCCTGTTCTGCTCTGCGACGTCGTCATTTAGCTCCAGTGCGAGAGGGGGGCTTCGGTCCACAGCGTGGCTCCGACGGCTGCGCTTCTCTCGGGAACCGCTCCAGAGCCACCGACCCGCAGCCCCTCTCTGCCTTTTGCATGTAGATGACAGCAGACAAGAGGTTTGCGTAGAATAGATCTGCTGTCTGCCACTGTAGACAGCTTGTAGCACTGTATAGTGTGGGTGCAGTCTTTTTATGTCTGTCTAGGGCTATTGTGGCTTCGTTGCAATCCGACCACTAGCAACCACATTGCCATGTTGTGGTTCTATATCATCAAATGGCTTCAGTAGTGTTTCAGCAGTGTACCTTAACCACACTAGTTCCCGATTGGCTGCTGATGCCAACTTCAGCATGCAGAGAAATATAGAGTAAACGGTACAGTGAGATCAAATGGGGCAACAGTAAATAAGCAGATTTTCAACAAGCGGCTGCTCACGTTGCTCGTGGTCAGAACATTTTTATTAGGTAGTGAGTAAAGGTGGCATGCTACAGAAGTGTGTCTATCAGTTTGGAGTGAAATGGTGGTTTGATTTTGACTTTAAATGCTTTTGTGTTTTGTGTGCACATTTTGCATGCACATGCCACAATGTGTCTAATAGACTGTGTGTGTGTGTGTGTGTGTGTGTGTTTGCTTGTGTGTCTCCTAAAAGTAACATTGTCTTTCTGGCCAGTCCTCAGTGCCGATCGCGTGGAGCAGATGACCAAGACTTACAATGACATGGAAGTGGTCACGCACCTTTTGGCTGAGGTAGGTGTCCCCTCACTTGTAACCGTTTTTTGTTCGTTTTTTTTTCCTATTAAGAAGCCACATCTAATTGGCCCATTGACTCTCGGTGCTCTGTGCTCTTATTGGACAGCGGGACAGAGACTTGGAGCTGGCAGCTCGGATCGGGCAGTCACTCCTGCAGAGGAACCACCTGCTGCAGGAACGCAACGAGGCCTTAGAGGAGCAGCTAGCACAGGCCCTGGACCAGGTAGCTTGCACATGCTACTTATTTATTTTGTTTATCGCAAATGTTTTATTCGAGAATTGTGCTTTGAAATTTGTTTTCTCCCAGATTCTTTCGAAATTGGAGGCACACAAAAACAGAGCAGTGGGTGTGCATGATGATCTAAATGGACCTAAAAGCTGTTTTATGAAAGATATTTAAATTTAAAAACAAAAGTAACCAAAAAAGACACCTCAAAGCATTTGTTTGGTACCCCTTTCTCAATAGTTAAATAATCCGATTTACTGCAATGAAAAGAATCCCACTGACAACTGTTATGAAGTTCAGATTTAAACCAAAATAATATATATGTATAATCAAATATGGAAATTCTGTACTGTGATAATTGATTAGAAATTACCTTCTTAAATGTTTTAGCTGTAGTGCAAATGAAAGAAACTGACCCTTCTTACGCGTCTTTCGTGCGATTCGCTGCGCAAGAATGTCTATTCGCGTCTTTGCATTGACTTAACGTGTAAATCCCTCGCGCTTATCGCTTCATTCTTAAACAAACATTTCAGTGTCGAACAGCTCTGTCAACGCCCGTTGTCGCTCTTCCCAAACCCTTTCTCCATTGGCCAGGTCCACCAGCTGCAGCATGAGCTCAGCAAGAAGGACGAGTTGCTGCGGATGGTGGCCAGCGTCTCGGAGGAGAGCGAGACGGACTCCAGCGTGTCCACGCCGCTGCGGCAGCCTCAGCCGGCGGGGGCGACCTCTGCCGCCGCCGCACTCAGCCAGCTGGAGTCTCTGCAGAGCAAGCTGCAGGAGCTGGAGGAGGAGAACCTGACCCTGAGGTCTGAGGTACGAGGTATACAGAGGGTAGATGAGGTTACAGAGGAGTCACTGAAACACTGGCGCAGAAAATGACAGTAGTGAAACAGGAAGCTTTAAATCATAACGACACTTTGAGAAGTTAGTATAACTACCGATGCAAATCACCAAGAGGAGTGGCAGCTTTAGCCAGAAAATTCAGTGCATTTTATCGCGTGCCATCGGGCCTGAATTAAAACAAAGGAAGATTGATTTAAAGGTCATGCTGTAATTCAGCCAAAATAGATTGTTCCCCTGCCAAAATAATGTAAGTGGAAATGCCAGTGTTGGAGGAAGTTGAAGGATTTACCCTTCAGGTTAGTGTTTCAGTACCATTTCTGTAAGCTTTTATTGTCATTGTCCTGATAAACAAGCTGTTTACGGACAGCATTTGGGAGGATAAGGAGCGTTGACAGTAAATACAGTACGTGAATTATTATGAACAGGATGTTGGAGGTGCTGACTGTTTCCTCTCAACATCTCCACTCCAGGCGTTTCAACTGAAGAGAGACACCATCACCTATGAGGAGAAGGAGCAGCAGCTAGTGAGCGACTGTGTCAAGGAGCTCCGTGAGTGGGAAGCACATGCGCGCACATTTACACCCAAAAGACACAGTCTCTCACGTCTGGAAAGCTCATTTTAACTTTGGTCTCTGTGTGTGTGTGTGTGTGTGTGTGTGTGGGTGGGTCCCAGGTGAGTCCAACAGCCAGATGGTGTCTCTGACAGATGACCTGTCTCAGAAGAACGAGGAGCTGCTCAGACACCAGGAGGAAATCGCTCAGCTGCTCTCCCAGATAGTAGAGCTGCAACACAGAGTGAAGGAGGTGGGGAAACTGAACTACAGTTACACATTACTTGCTGTGTGGACTTGAGTCCCGAATCGGATGACTGTTGTCTGGACTTGACAAAATTGTCAAGTTGGTTGCTTAATGTTTTGTTTAGGAATTAGGCTTGACTTGAGACTTTGTGGTCTTGACTTGGAACTCCATAGCCTGGACTTAAGGTTTGTAAAACAAAGACTTGGCTATGGCTTTAAAAAAAAAACAGAAAGGGAATGGTGTCACACTGACCTGGCATCACAATACATTTATCGCGCGTGTCTGTGTTTACATGCTTGTGTGTCGTTTCTCCGCAGCTGGCTCTGGAGAAAGAGGAGCTGAGGATCCACCTGCAGGCCTCCAAAGTTGCTCAGAGACAGCTCACAGCAGAGGTACAATCTCACACAGGAACGTCTCTGTTTATGTATGAATGGACTCCTGAACTGGACCAGTTTTATTTAGACTGGTCGCCGATGAAACTAAATCCCACATGTTTACGTCGGTAGCTTTTAACAAACCGTATCCACGAAACTGTTTTTGTATGTTTTAGAATGTTACAGCCACATGCATCTACTTTGCAGTACTAGCCCATGTTATTCATTTCAGTGATTCTTTGATTAAATGGAATTTAAAAAATGAATTATAATAGCTCAAGTGCCTCATTTAAATAGTGGCTAAAATCACATTTCGTTCTTTAATGAGTAATTATGCAAATTCTTGTAAATCCATTAATTGGTTTAGTAATTTATTTAATACAATTCAATTGACAAATTAGATGATACATTTACAGTCTGAATACATGCCTAATTTAAATCTCCATTAAAGTATTTCTTCTGCTTACTTAATTTCTGCATACAGAAACAAAAGTCAAACTCAGACTCAACCGCTCTGTGTGCGTGTGTGTGCGTGCGTGCGTGCTGCAGCTAAACGAGTTGGCGGACAGGAACGCGGAGTGTGTCGAGATGCTCCATGAATCGCAGGAGGAGATCAAAGAGCTTCGCAGTAAAAACGCTCCCTCTGCTGGGATGCGGCGGCACCTTCCCTACGGCCTCTACCCCATGGTGAGAGAAACCCACTGACGTTTTATGTGGCAGCGCAGAGGAAGAGATAGGCGAACTGAGTCCTCCTGAGCTTTTGACCACTAGTAGCAAGGAAACAAAGTGGGTCCCCGTTTTGTTTGTATTGTATAGACACACACGGCACATTAAAGGGACAGCAGAAGCACTGCAAGGGGAGAAATGTGTATTTTTGATTTGGGGGTGAACTGTCCCTTTCACACATTCGCCAGATTCATGCTATTCCGCCCATTGAGAATTGATGGCGGCAACAAGCAAGAATCATAGCAATGCGCCAACAAAGACAGGGAAGAAGCTAGGCTAGGAAACATGGATGGAAACACTGCACAGAATATTCAAAGAATCAAATACAAACGCTCAATTTGGTGAGAAATGCTGTGTGTGTGTGTGTGTGTGTGTGTGTGTGTGTAGGACTCTCTGGCGGCAGAGATCGAGGGCACCATGAGGAGAGAGCTGAGTGTTGAGGAAGAGACCACCTTTCACGACCAAAGGTCAGAAACCCAAACTTAAGTCCTCAGGCTGACACTGGTTCAATTTGCTGCTCCTCAGAAACAATGAAATCCCACTTCCAGAATTTAGTGAGCGTGCCTGTGGTATAGTGAGTCCTCTTTGTCGCCGTTCACACAAATCCAAACTGTTTTTATAGGGTACTCCAAGTCCAATAATCCACATTTCTTTACATCACTACTCTTTTGGACAGGTGGCAGTGACATTGCAGATTATAATCCACCTCATGGACACAACAGCTGCTTTTACTAACTGGTTCACTAGCCTACAGGACCTTGTCTCTGACCTTTGACCTCTTCTCCCTACAGAATATCCCAGAAGCGAGTCTTCCAAACAGTCCGCTCCGTCAACGCTTCAGCATCGCGTGCAGCTTCGGCCACCCCTCCTATCCCCGGCTCAGGACAGAGCTCTCTAGTGATGACCGCACAGCCCTTCCAGTCCACTCAGGGGTACGTCGCGACGAATATTCGCTTCCTGACTTGCATTTTAACTGAGGTTTGGACCCTTTCAGCTCAATAAATGTGCCCGTGTTTGCAGGGAGGAGGTGCGACTGGGCCAGCCCGGCTCTCCGGGGGGGAGCGACCTGACCAGAGCCCTCCACCGCCTGTCGCTGCGACGACAGAACGTCCTCTGCGAGCGGCAGTTCTTCCAGGCGGAGCGCGAGAAGAAGCTGCAGTCGCTGGCAGACGAGGAGGGGAGCGGCTGCAGCTCGCCGGTGGGCAGCACGTTCTCCTCTTTCTCCCACCTGTCAGATCTCTCCATCAGCTCTAGCCTTTTCAAGACCTTCCTGCCTGAGAAGCTTCAGATCGTCAAGCCCATGGAAGGTAAAGTGTTAAGTTATTTGTCCAGCTGTGCCTGGAAGCCTCCCCGTACAGTCACCGTCCTTTTTCTGTTTACCACATAGCAGCTGAAGTGGAGCAGCTGTCGAAAGCAATTTGACGTGCAACTGATTGAATTTGAACCAAAAAGCCAGTGGTGCCACATAGATTTTTCGTGCTGCATGTAGATTTGAATGACGTTTCTCCATTAGATGCAGCATTTTCAGGCTGTCACATCAGCTCTAGATTAGCCTCTGGGGAAAAGTGGACACAATTATTGGTAACACATTTCTTGATGCAGTGAGCTGCATAGTGACTGGAGTAGCTCAGCCAGGGCCCTTTCGTACACTCGCACCCAAAGTAGGAAACAAATGGCTTGTACATTTGTAATCCTAATCGTTTGGTCTATAAAATGGTGAACAACGGCCAGCACAACTAACCAGAGCACAAGTTGACATGTTTTCAAGTCTTGTTCAACTATCAGTCCAAAATCCTAAAAGATTAACTATCACAGGAGACTAAGAAAACCCGCAAATGTTCACATTTCAGAAACTTATAGCTGTGGATTTTTAGGTAATTTTGTTTAAAAAGTTGCTTGAATGATTGTGTGTTAGTTGTTGCGAAATAATTTTCTGTTGCCACTGTGTTCCGTTAAGTTACAAAGAACCGTGAATGTAATGCATGTACAGTGGCAAGAAAAAGTGACCCTTTTGGAATTATCATGGTGTTCTGAATACATTGGTCATAAAATGCGATCTGATCTTCATCTAAGTCGAGGGTTTTGACAAACATGCCTAAAAATAATTACACAAAAAAAATTCTGATCTTTCATGTCTTTATTGAACAGTCAGTCAACATTCAAAATGGCAGTGGAAAAAGTAAGTGAACCCTTGAGTTAGACCCCCGGGGAAGCAAGAACCTCAACCAGGCGATGCCTGTAGCTGTGGATCAGACCTGCACATCATTGAGGAGGAATTTTGGCCCATCCTTCCTGGCAGAACTGCTTTAGCTCTGTCATATTCTTTGGACGTCTCATGTGTATGGCCCTCTTCAAGTCCGTCCATAGCATCTCTATTGGGTCGAGGTCTGGGCTCTGACTGGGCCACTCCAGGAGGTGGAGTTTGTTTTTCTGAAGCCAGTCTGTTGTGGACTTGCTCCGGTGTTTTGGTCATTGTCCTGTTGCATCACCCACCCTCTACACAGTTTCAGCTGACGTACAGACATCCTCACATTATCCTGAAGGACTGTCTGACATACTTGGGAATTCATCTTCCCCTCAATGATTGCAAGCTGGCCAGGCCCTGATGCAGCGAAGCAGGCCCAAATCATGAGGTTTCCTCCACCAGACTTTACAGTTGGGATGATGTTTTCATGAGGCTATGCTGTGCCCTTTCTACATCAGATGTTTAATCTTAGTTTCATCAGTCCACAAAACACTTTGCCAATACCGCAATGGAGTGTCGATGTGCTCTTTTTGCAAACTTCAGGCGTGCAGAAATGTTCTTTTTAGTAAGCAGTGGCTTCCTTCGTGGTGTCCTGCCGTCGATACCCTGCTTGTTCAGTGGTTCACATGTTAGCAAGTTCCAATGATGCCTCCAAATCTTTGGCTGTCACTCGGGGTTGTTTCTTCACCTCACTGATGAGTCTTCGTTGTGCTCTTGGTGTCATTTTGACTGGGCGCCCACTCTTGGTAGAGTGGCAACGGTCCCAAAGCGTCTCCATTCGTAGATTGTTTGTCTAACTGTAGACTGGTGAATTTCTAAAGTCTTTGAAATAACTTTGTAACCCTTTCCACCTTTATGTAAAGCAACAATTCCTGATCGTAGCTCTTCTGAAAGCTCTTTTTGGCGAGGCATGGCTCATATAAGCGCGTTCTTCTTGTGCAGAGCAAACTCGGGAAGTTTGAGGGGGTTTTTATCAGTCAAAGTAGCTGTAGTCCACACCTCCAAACGTATTATCTTAAGGAGACTCCAGGTGTGCTAAAACCTGACGCCAATTAGCTTTTCTGAGGTCATTAACTCAAGGCTTCACTTACTCTTTCCACTGCCATTTTGAATGACTGTGTTCATTAAAGACATGAAAGATCAGAATTGTTTTGTGTAACTATTTATAGACACATTATGTTTGTCATCACCCTCGACTTAGATGAAGATCAGATCCCATTTTATGCCAAATTTATTCAGAACACCATAGAATTCCAAAAGGTTCACATACTTTTTCGTGACAGTGTACAATGACATAATATAGTTGTCTGTTACCTCATTAATACAAAGGTCATCTCTCAGCCACTTCTCTTGTACTTTGGTGTCTTTTTTTTTACACATCTACATAGCTTTTACACGTAGCTGGTGCAACAGCCTGACTGGGTTGCTATTACTGAGCGATTGTATGAAGTCTCAGTGACTACTAGCTAGTTTCAAACTGGTGATTTGCATTGTTGTTAAAATGGACACGTCTTAGCTAGTTAAACCGTAAGTAATCGGTTGGTAGGAATCCTTCGTAAAAGTAGGTGTTTCATTGTTTTTAGATCTGCGGGTGTGCTTTGGGAGTTAGTAGCATTCATGTGGTTTAGAATGAGTGTGAAATAAACGATTATGCTAACCTGTTTGATGCTATTTTAGGCTAATGTTATTGGCATATTGTTTTGTAATTTGGGATGTAAAAAAAAAAAAATCGATGTGAACAATTTCGAGTTTACAACATTATTAAAAACCATTTTGGTCAAATGTCAGGTCAGTTATGGACCATATTATCTCTAAACGAGTCATATGTTTGCAGGCGTACGTCGGTTGAGTTAGCTATTACTGGGTGTACGTGTGTATTTCGCAACAGCTAATCTCCACGTAAGAACTAGTTTTGTGTGGTGGAACCCACTTTAATTTGAGTGACGTGTACATCAGCACTTAGTCTAGTTGTAACGTCTTGGACTAAGTTTGAACTTGCGAAGAGCTGGTGCAACCGGCTCCCAGTTTCATCAGCAAAATGAAAACTATAGAAAACTGCATTGAAAACGACTTTAAAACGGTCGCTGGCTCCAGGACATGAACACAACTCTTTTAATGCAGTGGCCATAGCAACTTCCAAAAATCACTGGCTCCTTTTGCGTTCTAGTTTGTTAATTAGGAAACACAGTAGTAAAGGATAACGGATAACATTAGTTAGGTTGGTTCTGGGTGCTTTCAACCGCTGAATGAAAGGTTTTCAGTGACTATAAGGACATTTTGTATTGATACATCAAACCATAACACTGTGACATTGCTTTGTCAGGCTCACTGACGCTCCATCACTGGCAGCAGCTGGCAAAACCCCACCTGGCCACCATCCTGGACCCCCACCCTGGGGTGGTGACCAAGGGTTTCTGCCCACTGGTTCAGGATGCCGTCTACCGCCTGTCTGACATGGAGGAAGATGAGGAGAGTGAAGAGCACAGAGGGACTGGTGTCCTGGAGAACGGGGCGGCAGTGCGGGGGAAGATAGAAGAGGATGAGGACGAGGAGGAAAGCGGGATCACGTTCAAGGTGCGCTTTTCGTCTACGCCGGAGGAGACGAAAGACCGGAAGCATTCAGTGTCGCCTATCCCTGTCCCGCCGCTCTCCCCGACTCTGCCGACATCACCGGGGACACCCGCCACTTCCTCCTCAGTCAGATCAGACCTGTGTCTGACCCCCGCAGCCTGTCCTGTGACCGACAAATCCAGCCTATCGTCTGCGCCCATTCCAGGAGCCTGCACAGCAACGGTCCAATCGCAAAGTACGATTTGCACCACAGCATCAACAACAGCATCTTCCTCTGGTAAATACTACTTGAAATATTGAAATAGAAATGTGCAATATACTCCCTTTCAATGAGGCCTTTTTAAGATGAGTACAGTACTGCTCATTGTTTCCGTCACGAGTAAGATTGTTTTTCTCATAACCTGATTTGTTGTATGTTCAGTCCAAAATCCAGGGAAGTGCCAGAGCTCCACCTTCTCCACCTACACCATCACCACCTGTCGCATCCTGCACCCCAGTGACATCACACAGGTCACCTCAAGGTAAGTCCTCTTCACAGGACAGGGTGACGAAGACCAAAGCAGCTCCCTCATTTATAGCTGAAAAGACAACTTCTGCTGGCACATTTTTATCATCTATAGGTAGATTTAGCTAACATTAGCTCCTTAGATTGTAAACCTTCCCAAATCCAATAAAAAGCAGGACAGCACTACTAACATTAGCCTAAACTCTGATAGCATCCCAGACCAACTTCCACACAATGGATGTGGTAGTCAGGAACTGTCTCTCACAAACTGATGCAGTTAATTAATGATGTGATGACGTGCTTGGTCTTGGAAGTAACACTTGGTTACTACTCTATGTAGGTAGTAGTCTAAGCTAGTTAGCTGGACATGCTAACGATAGCCCTTGTTCGAATGTTGTCATGCCAACACGTGTCTCTCTCTTCATGTTTTTCAGTTCTCAGTCGCCCCTCTTGGCCAACACACCCAGTTCCATGAGGACAGGTCCCAGTACCCCTGTGACCCCTTGCAGACTGAGTCTGGGTGACTCCTTTCCCCCTCGACGCCCCCCTGTGCCCACCAGCGGCCTGGCCAAGCTGGTCCTGGAGAGGGGTATTTCTGCACAAGTCTCCATTGACACCCCCCCTCCATCCCCAAGACCCTCAGCTCGGCAGCCCCTCTTCCGGCTCCTCCCAAGCACACCCCCTAACTCCCCTTCCCACTCACCCGCTCCCTCCCCGGTGCCCACGGAGTCCCGGCAGCACCCGGCCGACAATTTCCTAGCCTCGCGGCCAGCAGAGCTTTTTCTCCAGGATGTTTACGGGTTGAATCTGGGCCGTGCCCCGCATCCTGACCTACCGAGTCCTTCCCAGGAAACCCCACGCCTTGTCCCGCCCCTTAAGTTAGGCAGAGCCAGGCCTGACCTAGTCAACGTCGGCCTAGTGGAGAGGCTGCGGCGGCTGGGCTTCACCAAGGTGCTGCAGGGCGCAGAGTCTGAGGCTTCAGTGCCGCGCCAGGATTCTGCTACTTTTGTGTCAGCAGGCGGCGGAAGCCTATTGGACGGCCTGAGGCGCAACCAGAGCCTCCCAGCCATGATTGGTGCCCGAGCGGGGAAGTCAGCCGGTAACCCAACGCCTCCTCCTCACCCCACCTCCCTGGCCCTCCCTCCACCACCCTGGGGAAACCTCAAAGAACGGCGCCAGCGTCTTGCCTCTGCCTCCCATGCCCCGTCAAGTTCAACCAAACGCTGAGGGGAGGAGGTGGATGGACCGGGAGGGCACACACTCCAGAACATGAACCCCTCCTTTACACCTCCATCCTCCCCTCATATCTCTTCCTTTCTACCTTTTGGAGAGAGGAGTCAGGGCATCTGGTGGGCAGAACAATCCCTCCTTTTTATAACTTAATTTCAAAGCACAATATAACTAAACTGATTGTTTTTAGTGACGCCGCAGTGTCTATGTGTAGATGTTTGCCATGATGCTAGTGATGCTAGCTGTTGCCTCTGAGTGGGTTTTTCAGCACTCTGTTCCTTCTCAGTTGTGTATCTTAATCCTAATTAGGTTATGTAGTTTTCCTCTGAGGCTCTGGATGTTCAGGTACAGGCAGGGGAGTTGGGTGAAGGACAACATGTAAGTGGACGACGGTTTGTGGATGTGGATTAGAAGGGAACGAGAGTTAAGGTAAAGGTATGAAAGGAAGGGAGAGTCTGGTATTTGCATGTTCATTCATGACAGAAGAGAAAGTAGGTGAAAGGCAAAGCAAGAAAGACTGAGCATCCAGAGTCTTGCTATATCAAGGGCTTGTTCTGTAATGGACTGGAAAAGCTTTAGTCTGTAATAAAACTATCATCCGCAAATAAAACCTTTTACAGCCAGAAGAGAAGGGAATTAACATGCTGTTATTACCCGGACTAGAAGTGCTAGCTGGCCCAACGGCATACTGCCAGGCTAATCTTGTAGTCAGACCATGCCATTAACGTGCCAGTATTAATATTATACGGATTTTACAGCAGTCCGTTGTTGCACGGATGTCCATGACCGTCCATGTGCCGTTCCCCTTTTTCCTGCCTCTTGCAAGCATGACACATCAAAAAGCAACTTGCCTACTGGTCCCAGCATGCACCTGTCTGCAGACTGGTGGGTCCACGCTGAAGACGGGGGTCGGAACCATATCATCCGCCAGGAAAAAAAAAAAAAAAAAAAGGTTCTGCCTCTTCCTTCAGGTCCTTCTGTTGTGTGTGTTTTTAACGGTACGAGGCCTTAAGTTAGAAGCCAGCACTGTTATTCGTGTTCCTGCTAAGCCATGGTTGTATATTAGTTGCGCTCCGTGGGATTTGGAGGTTGAGTTTGTGTTCATTTGAGGATCACTGCTCAGTTGGAAATATTTCACCACGGCCTTAGGCTTTTGAAAGAAAACAGGAATTTTCTCGTTGAGTTTTCCGCATCTCAGGCCCATGGGACGTTCGGGTTCGGTCTGTTCGGAGGGAAAACCGCTTGACATTATTTTAGTTCTGTATCACATCCTGGTTTATTACTGTATATCTGCTTGTTTTCTGCAGATAAAAATGTGACGTGGGGGTTATTAACTCAAGCTAACATGTGGTTCACACGTTGGCCAGCAGGTGGGAGTATTCCTGTGGGAAAGCATTTGAAAGTTCATCCTAGTACAACTTTTTAATGTCTAATATCACGTTTAGATAAGCATAAAGCTTCGTGCTCGACCCCTGTGGCCCTCCCACCTTCAGTGCTGCTGTCCCAAACGTTCATCAATCCAACCAGACCCTCCCACTCGGCTACTGCACTTCTGCTTTATTTAACCGTTGTTTTAGTGACACCACCATTTGAAGTATATAGATTCTGAGAACATTTAGCGTACTGTGTGCCTGTTGTAACAATGTCGGTTAACATTTTGAGATACGACTTTTAATATATACGTAGCAGTATGTTTTGGCTTTCCACGTGCCCACAGAAGGGAATTCAAATCAAGCTAAAAGTTACTTTTATTTTCAAGAAATGGAATACATGTGTTTGTGATGCATTTTGTGCTAATTGACTATAACATATTTAATAAAGGAAGAAGCGCTTCAGTTTAATGTTTTGTATGTTTGTAGGATTGGAGAGAAGATGAAAGAAGGCACATCCAGACTGTTCATATCTTTTAGATTTGTTGCAGTTGTCATATCCACTGTTTTGCAGTAAAGTAGGACGTTCAGGTGTGTGTCTTTGGCTGAAATAAAATTTCCTGTGATTTCTTCATGCCTCCTCTGTAAGATCATGATCCTCTGTTAACTACTCGTGGCTATTATTCAGTTGCCTCTTTTTTTTGTTTTGTTTTTTTAAATAAAGCAATGGAAATAAAGCCACTGGCTCTCAGACTGCTCTATTATTACTTACATTTGATGGAAGAACTTATGCAGAAAGTCTTGACCTTCACACACACACAGAACAAAGTTCTGACAACATTTCATGGGAATCCGTCCAATAGTTTTTGAGATATTTCAGTCTGGACCAAAGTTGTGCTCAAACCACCAGATGACCTAGCCATCCATAGAGCCAAGGCACTAGCATGGCTGTAAACAACCCAACTTTTGTGTAGAACAGAAACTTCTGAAACAAAACGATCAGCCATCGTGTACTGACGGTTTGGAATGAGTTTCATCAGCGTGAGCAGAGCAGCTGTGTTAAACCCTGAAGTCGGGTGTTCTGAGGACACGATTGGAGCACTATCACTGCCTTCTAGCCTGCATCCTCACATGGGACAGATCTTGATGCTGTCAGAGCTGGAGCTGAACTGGCCAAGGGCGAAGTCCAGACCGACCCCGACTCCGCTGCCCACCCCGAACGCAGCGTAAAGTGGCTGGGTGAAATTGGCGCGGAAGGTGTGGAGGTGTGTCATGCTCTCTGCCACGCTGTAGACCGCCAGCGTCCCTGTGGACAGGTCCAGGTAGATGCCCAGGCGGGGGGAGTAGGTGACCGCTATGTCCCGCTTCTCGTTGTCGTGCATGGCTGAGAAACAGGTGTCCGACAGCTCGATGGTCCAGGACTGGGCGTTGTAACCGAGCCCCGACCTGGCGTCCAAGCCCTTCCTGTTCAACGCCCCGTAGGCTACGCCCATAGAGGAGCCGCGGCCTCTCCACTCCACCTCCCAGTAACTGCGCTGGCCGTACAGTGGGCTAGTGCACATCACCTGGGTCCAGCCGTCGAAACGCTGGGGGGTGTCGGGATAGGGCTGCGCCGCCCCCTGAAGGGTGGCTTTAGTGTTGCCCTCAGAGAGAGCCAGCCGTCGGTGGGCCGTGTTGGGGTCAAGGGTCAAGGTCACAGAGTCTAAGAACGAGGTTTTAATGGACAATTATTCACATATTTTTGAGCATTAAGAATATTCATTAAAGTTCATTCTCGACCTTGAAAATACTAGTTTGTCTGAGGGCAGCAATCCACTTACTAGCTTTTTTTTCCAGAGCTTTTCAACTGTATCACATGGTCTTCATCAGCAGATGGAGGTTGCTCAGGAGATCTGTTGACATGCCAGCTCAGTAGCTGTTATGGTTCCTGTTGTAGAACCTCTTCATCAACTTGTAAACCAACATGGATGAGACCATGTGATGAAGTGAAAGCTCCAGAAAAAAACCTAGTAAGTGGACTGTGAGTTGGGATTGTGTGAAGACCGTGTGATACGATTAAAAAGTGCTGGAAAAATTAGACCATGAGCTGGGACTGTTTTTGTCAAACAATATTAATCCTTGGATTGGAGTACTAAACACCTTCTGTAGGCCATTTGTCCAGCGAGGGCCTGAGAGCTCAGTACTGTAACTCATTTATTATCTAAAATGTAATATTGCAGTTAAACTTTCCCACTCACACTGTAGGAACTCCTCCCTGGTCCTCGGCTCTGGGGCCTGGATGCTGTCAATGTCGATCTCTCTCACTGGCAAACCAAACAATATGTCAGCTCGTGCACAAAGTGGCACATATTTTGCAAAGAGTTTGAACGCATATATGTCGATTCTCTGCATACATGAATTTTTTAATACGTGTTTTTTGTCTCAAAAAGATAGAGTTACATTAACTCACGTGCGGGGAAAGCAGGAGCAGCAATCATGGTGCTGGGGGTGGGCAAGTCCAGGAAGAGACTGGGGTTAACTGTCCAATTAGAAAACAATGTTAGCCACACTTGTCCATGTTCAAGAGATAGGAATGAATGTGCCCATGAGCCAAAACCTTTTACATATATAAAGACTGCAGATCTTACTTTCTGTTGGTGTTTCTGGCAGAGCAGCCATCCCCCCTGTTGAGTCGCACACAATTTCAAATATACTCTTTTGTTTATACTTTTTCTAATGATACTGTACAAGCATCCAAAGGTCCGTGTGTTTCAGGAGACACAGGAATGACAGTTGCATCGTCATGTTTGTCGTGGTAAAGTGCTCTGAGGAAGAGCGTTAGCTACAGTAGATGCCTAAACGGGAAGTCTGGACAAACAAATTAGTAGATTAACCGCGACGGATACTCTTAAATCGTCTTTCCCGTTCTCACAGTGAAAGTTATCCCAAAAGTATAAACAACGCCTACACAAGGCGGACTCTGGCTAGCAGCCTTTTAAATGAGATACTTTATAGATTAACGCATTTCTGGGAGACTTGAGGTGGTGAAAAACAAGGACAAGAAAAAGATAAAGCTGAGCATAATTTAATAATACGGAAAATACTGAACAGGGTGAAATCATTTTTTTTGGGGGGGGGGGGATTATTTGTTTATCATTTTTCAGCTCGTCGTCTGACATTTCAAAACTTCCATTGTTCATACACAATTTCCAGCTCAATTCATCACCTACACCTGACATTGCAGCTCTTTTTAGTGCTTGAAGTTCAACGGACACTTCAACTTCATTCGGTACGGACACTTAAATGGACACTTCTTTCAGCACCTCCATTTTAACTGCTAATTCAACCGCTTTCACACTTTTTATTTTTACCTTTTATAGTTGTATCATTATTTTTCATCCATTCTGCATGCAGCAAATGGTTTCACTTCAGAGTTCCACTGTCTAAATTAATGTCCTGGCTACTAAAAGTAATTTAAGAATATGCAGCTACAGCTATTAACAACTGGCCATCAGGTGAAGCACAAATTGCATGTCCTGATATAGTATATTAGTATGAACTATAACAGGGCATATGTACATTTAGCCTCGAAACCCAGCCTTCTCCCATCTGTTTCCATTGCCTCCAACTGCATATCGTTGACGTGGTTTTAATACTGTGATTAGAGAATAGAGAGTATGGCAGGTGGAGTCTGATCTTACCTGGGTTTCCTCCTGCAGATGGTGTGTTATTGGCCGGGGTGGCCTGGTGGGTGCCACGCCGATGAGAGCGTAAGAGGCTGCTGATCGACGCCATGCGACTGAAACCTGATCGAACCAGAGAGAGACGGGAAAGGAGAGAGATGGAAAACAAAGGGTGTTACACTCTCGCGTGGGCATTAATTAATTGTCAAAGCTGCATTATACCTACAAGGTTTTCCAGTTGGTGGCATGAAATGGCAGCAAAATGTTTTTGTCAAAAGTTTGGTATTCTACCTCCAGTTGATGCTGGAGCTGGGGCAGGAGCTGGAGCTGGAGCTGGAGCTGGAGCTGGGGTGGCTGGGATTGGAGTCGGAGTCGGAGTTGGGGTCGGGGCTGCACCAGGGACAGCCTGGCTCTGACTGGACCTGCTCCAAAGAGACTGAGATTCTCTACGGCTGGGAGTTGGGCTGGGTCTGGGTCTGGGGTTGGTCTCCCTCACTGTTTGGAAGAGATGTGACATGTTAGATGAAGGTTGGGGTTACGGTACGATCAGTGTCAGTTGATAACAGCTTACCAAATACATTAGTACATCCAAAAACTGTTTGAAAAGCTTATTTTCGTTCACATTATATTGATTTTATCCATCTATATTATTCACATGGAAGTGCAAGTAAATAACTAAGTGAAGTTTATTTATATATTCATGTCTAAACAGGTGGGTCTTAAGCTGCAAAGCAGTGTTAATATATACCTTTAAAATTCCTGCCCATGGGGAAGCATGTACAAGACAAACAAGACAGGACCCAGACCAGAAACTTGGAGGACACCAAACTGAGTTGCAGGTGAGGAAGCACAGTTACCAACAGCAACTGAACCACTGCCACGCCCGCTGCTGACTGGGGCTGTGCTTAGGCACAACGGTGCTTTGAGCTCAGTGCTAACATCCTTACATTGACAACGTTAACATGCTGATGTTCACCAGCCTAGTTTAGCGTGTTAGCATGCTCACATTTGCCAATTAGCACAAAAGACAGTGGGGCATTGTTATCAAAAGGCAAGTGAAATGCTCCGGTAGTAGGAGAACCACTCCAGGGCTGACCCAGAGACACCCACCCACTGCCTAAGGATGCTGTGGATCTAATGCAAGTGAGGCCGCGGAGTTAAAGGACAAAACGAGCAACTGAGAATGAATATGCTGCGCAAAGCCGCGGTCTCTTTCTTCATTACGTCTAGAATATGAGGAATTGACATTTGTACGGAAACATTTCTTGCAGTAGGAAGTAACGGCCACATAAATACAGGGAAGCCCTGGATTTTAAAATTAGAGCCTGCGCGACATCCTGCCAGGCAAAGCATGAATGAACCTACCTGTCTCTCTTTCCTCTCTTCTCTGTCTGTCCCGAAGTCTGGGCGAGCTTGTGTTTCCTTTGTATGCAACGGGAAAGAAGCATAGTTGTATAACGTGCACACATACACTTCATTAATTACAGATTCTGCAACAGCATGCACATAGAGTCTCACCTCGTGGTGCATCTCTACTCCTCACGTCTTGACTTTTGAGGCCTATACCTGAATAATAACATGTAAACGGACTTCTTAGTGAATTACGTTTGACACCGTTACATATATTATCATGACGGTCAGTGTACAGTACCAAGTCCTCGTCTATCTGTACTCCGCGCGCCAACTGCAGTACTGGGCGTGGAAGCTGTGGGCCGTGACAGAAATCATGTATACATCACCTCTATTTATATAGAAGATGATACAGTGAAAATATGCAGAGCTGGGAGGTCAAACGTAGCCTTAAAAACACTGGACATACCCGGCGGGCGGCTGTTGGTGTTGCGAGAACCCAGACCAGAAAATACTAAAGAAAACAGGGGAAATGATCAGAGAATTTGTTTAATTAGTTTCATCATGAAACATGTAGTCCTTTAACATATGCAGACTAAAAAACTAAATCCAAACTCACATTTAAAAATCCCTCCTTTCTGTCCCGCGCTGCGGTTGGCTAGATAACACAAGATAAGAGGAAGACACTGTTAAGCAAGAAGACTCAACACAACTACGACTTTTGTTATGTTGAAAAGAAAAATGTTTGGAACTTACAGTCTCCCAGAGTGAACAGTGTTGTGTTGTTGACTGGAAGAGAACAGACAATCTGATACAGGAAGAGGAGGCGTGGAACGAAAAGAAGGTAGGACGAAACAAGGCGAGACTCTTGAGACGCACCTTGTTTGGTGATCTTGCCCAGCTCCTCATTGCACAGGTCCTCCACTCGCTCCCTGATGTCCAGGATGGCGTCCCGTACAGGCTCAAAGGAAGCTTCTGGATGGACCACCACGGTGGGCAGGTCCCCGGACTCCAGGGGACTGCACATGGACTCGTAGGTCTGGAGGAAAACATGGCGGTTAGTTTGACCGTCAGGGGAAACGTATAGACTGCAGCAGTCAGGACCTTCAGCTGTAACTGTAAAAGGCGCTATTTTTCATTAAGCAGGGCACACGCTTTGCCACAGAAGGCAGCTCACATCCGGTTTGAAGCAGGACTTGATGTTTTCCATGCAGAATGATGCACATCATCTCATGCAACTCAAGCTCAAGGAGAGATGGCGCCCCCCTGCTGCCTTTCATATCGCGCGAACAAAGTCACGATTGGCGTGCTGGGGAATTTTTGCTAACGTGTCAGTGCAAAGCAAGTTCAGCGGCTGACTTTGTTGTTCCATGGAAGCTCTTATACGCTCTTCACCAAATTCTGATATTACTCCCACAGTTTTTTTTTTATGAACATCCATACATTTGGGGGACTCACAAGAGACATATAAAAACAAAAAAAATTAAAAATAAAAGAATGGTCCTAATCAATGCAGCACAGGTTGAGATGCTGTGGCTTTAAGTGCCTAGAATGGCTCAAGCTCCGGGAACTCATCTTGCATCTTTCATTAAACCCTCTTGTTTTTTTTGTTGAGGAGATTTCTGAGACTTCTTGGTCCGGGCCTACCTGGAGGTACTGGATATTGTCCTCACAGCGGGCCAGGTCCTTCATCTCCGCGTCCCTCCTCTTCAGCTCCTTGATCTCGGCCTCCAGGCTGTCAGCGACCTCCTGAGCCTGGCCCATCTTCTCCTGGCTGGCCTGATCCAGCACCTGCTCCAGCAGCTCCTGCAGGCGCTCCACTGAGCGCTGCAGCTCCGACAGCACCTGCTCCGTGTCCTCGTGTACCCTGACGGAAGAACGCTGTGCCGGCAGGGGGAGAGACGATAAGGTGATCATGTCTCAGAATGCCAAAATACACATACAGTTAGGCCCACTCGCACCTATCTGAAATTACCGCAGGGTTTACGGGAAATGGTTTTTATTTTGCGAAATAGTAGGGCAAATCTGGCACTTGCAACTCCGAGAGAAAGCTCCTGAAAGATCAAATTGTGCTGACCAACCTTCACCCCCTCCATCATCTTCTTCATGTCTTTCAGCTGCTGCTCTCTGCCTTTCAGTCTCTGCTGATTCTCTGCATGCATCTCCGACAGCACTTTCTATAGCAGGACACACAAAGACACGACATCAGAACACTCCCCCCACCTGTCTCACTCACTCAAACAAGCAAACGTGCGAGGAAAGTGACACAGGAGACAACGTGAGAGGGTGGAGCGTTATGAATGGACAGGAATGTAGTTCGGAATGCCCTCAGCCTGGCTGGAGCCAAGTCAGACACAAAAGGAGAGAGGACGCCACCTTAAAATGCAACGCATCACACAATACAAGGGACAGTCAGCAGGAGGAGTGATATATTGTACATACATATATAGCATTGATTTTCACCTGTTCTAGAAAAAGCTGCCCATTTTCTGTTTAAGGTGGGGGTTTTTTTTTAAATAACTGAAACTGTTCCATTTTGTGATCCCTTTTAAAAGGTTTAGCTAGTCAGAATGAGTCAACGTATTCATACTGTGTGTGTTTATTCACCCCAAACAGCCATTGTACCAACTGTACTTTAGCTAGCTACCTAGCAACGGACACACCGACCGTGTGTGTCTGTGTGTGTCTCTCCCGTTTCCTCTCGGCCCTATTTGGTTTATGAAGTAGATTCATGAACCAATTTTTAGCTCAAGTTGAACCGGTTTCAACTCCAACAGGCAATTAACAGCCAACTATTTTTATATTCGCTTCATCGTTTGAGTCATTTTTAAAGCAAAAAAGCATTTAAACAAAAAAAAAAAAAACAACTGGCTGCAGCGTCTCAAATGTGAATATTTGCTGGTTCTCTTTGTTTTCCTTGGTAGCAAACTGTATATCTTTGGGTATTGAAGTGTTTGTCTGACAAAAAAAGCAATCTGAAGGGCACTGGGAACTTGAGATGGACATGTAATTAAAACAGTTGACTGAAATAAAATAAGTGGCAGATTAATCAATCATGAAAACATTTGTCAGTTGCAATATTGACATGTCCCTGGCTTGCCAAACATAACTGTCTTACATTGTGTACTTACAAAATAAAGCAGTTTTACACCACTTACTAAAAAGGATTTTACCTAGCCTATTCCACAAACCAAACACTTGAATTTGATATTGGATCAGGTAACAGTACACCCTGGTAACTGGTTGAGGGCCCCCTCATCACTGCCATTATTTTTGGAGCTTCTCATCTGGTGCCTGGGGCCAGTGCAGCATCCATTCTTGCCTACCTGCTTCTCCAAGCGCTCAGCCTTGGTGGACACACATTCGTGGTCTTTGTGCAGGTTGCTGGTGCACAGCCAGCAGACGAACACTTTACACTGGCGACAGAAGAACTCCTGCAGGTACTTGTGCTGCGTGCAGATCTTCTCAGCCAGATTGCCTGTGGGTGCGATCAGCTCATGCTGCTTCAGGGCCTTCTTGGTCTGGTGGGGCTTCAGGTGCGACTCGCAGTATGAGCTCATACACGACAGGCAGCTCTTGACAGCAGCTCGCTGTTCTCCTTTGCACATGTCGCATGGCACCGCAGAGGAGGAGAGCTTCCCTTTGGATCTAGATGAGGAGGAGGCAAGCCCACGGGCGCTTCGCATAGACTCACGCACGTCGGCTTTGAGGGCCCCTTTGCGGAGCTGCTCTACAGCCTCAGCCAGCATGGTGTTCCTGGACAGGGAGGGCTTAGGGCAGAAGGTCTGGCGGCATTGGGGACAGCTGTAGATCCCGTTGGGGTCGTCCTTGCTCCAGTAGTCCTTGATGCAAGCCATGCAGTAGCTGTGCCCACAAGGGATGGTGACTGGGTCGTTTGGGAGATCCAGACACACGGGGCAGTTAAACTGCTCCTCTGTCCACAGTTTAGCACTCATCCTGACACTGTCAGACACAACGGAAAGAAGAAACTGAGGGAATAGAGAGATGGTTAGCAGGTGTGACACTCAGAAATTTCTAGTAACCAAAAGCAGAACATTGGAAGAGAAACCTCCAGAGAAGTAAAGCGGTACGTTTAGCCTGGACTCACGGGAGGAAAATGCCATCTCTCAGGTGAAAGCAGGGAGAGGTGAGTGGGGCGGGGCCAGAGCCACCAGGCAGGTCTAGCGGGGAAAACAGGTGACGGTGGAAAACTGCTAAATACCAGGAGAGCAAAGGTGTGAATGGACTGATAATTTTATCATTTGACTAAACCAGTGGTGAAAGAGGTATCCTGTCGAGGTTTAGCTAGTTGTGACTATTTTATAAAGTTGGGTAGCTTAGTCCAGTAGTTCCCAACCTAGGGGTCAGCCCACCTTCAGAGTCACAATAAAAATTGGAAGGGATGTGAGATGATTAAAGAACAAACAAAGCTGTGCGACACAAATTTGAATACATTTTCTTTGGACTAGATCTTTGCTCTTTGTGAAACACTGGATAATCGTATACCTTTAGGGCTTGAATATTTAAATGAAACCATGTTAAAAGTTTAGAGAGAAAATGTCTCTTTGGTGGAACTGCTGACATGTGAAAATCAATGCAGCAGATGTTGAGATAGTGACATTTATTCCTAGTATGGCTCAAGCTCCATTACCCATAATGCAACCCAATTGAGTTTATTGTGTTAAACTCTCCCTGTTTTCTAAATGATCACTTCTTTCAAACCCCACGCCCAAGTTTATAATTCAGGCCTCAAGCCTAAACTGAGATTTGGCCATCAGTAGACAAAGACGTCAGCTTTATTTATATTGCCTTGTTAGCTCTCTTTTTAGTACCACATCACCACACAAGAGGGGAGCCAGCTGTCGCCGGTGAAGGAATGCTCTCAGTGACTGTATATTTTATCAATGACCTTTAAGAGCCATTCATTTTAGAGGAAAATTAAGTGTTTTAGAGGCGATACGTGCCATTTTCTCTTATATGAACACTGTGTGCCAAATTCCATTGAAAAAGTGTCGAGTTTATGAATGAGTGAACCCAACATAGAAGAAGGCAGTGGGCAATGTAAACCAGTTTTAGAAGTGATGTGTTTACCACAATTAAGAGATAATTAGTAGTTAAATGTATGCCGAATGTACCGGAATATGAAAGGACTATGTTAACGATCATAAATGATGTTCTTTCCGGTATTAACAGGCGAAACGTGAGACATTAAAACTTAAATATTTGCAATGGAGTTTTGGTGCGTGTCTGCTCCACAAAAACACAGCGTGGGGAATTGCAGCCGGCAATGTACCTGAATATACAAGCTATATACAAGAATATACAATTCTTAAAAAGTCATACATTTCGCTGTAACAGGTGTTTTTAACCGGCGACAAGTGAGAAAACATTGAAATTCAATATTTACAATGGAGTTTGGAATGTGCCTGTTTCAAACATCCCTAGCACTAGCAGATTGCGACGAAGCTTAAAAAACCAGAACCAAATATCAAAGTCAAACTGAAGACAAATTATAATGGTGTAGAGACTCCTCCTGCATTTGAAGCTGAATAATTACCAGCAACCCACCATTAACATTTAATTTAGCTATTAACCATGTCTCATTTTCCCACCCACAGGCTACAGGGTCTACAAGTGCAACCTGGGATGAAAGCCTCAAGCTCCCGCCCAATTTGTTTTTGCGAGGAAGTGTCTGAATTGTAAAACACCAGTTCTTTCCTACAGCGGGACCAGTCATCAAATATGATGGTTGTGATGATGTCTCGCCTAACTGTAAGATACTCCCATCAAATAAACCACTGAAGTCATCCTGCTGCCTGCTTTGTCTGCATTTGGGTCCAATCCTGCATTTACTGACACAAGGGCCAACTTTAAATAATGAGCCAGCCTCAGCACGCTCAGAAAAGTCCCGTCAATCAAAATCAAAATAGGGCAAAAGAAACTAGCTGCATGACCATAATGATGAACAAAAGCTACAGCATGTATATGAAATTGAGAACACTCCAGTCGAACTGCAGCTGTTGCTTCAAGTTCACCCCTGAAACGTCATGGTCAGTGTCTTTAAAAATGTCTCTTCCGTCTAATAAAGTGCATCATGCATCAACAACTTTGCAGGGTTGCATATATGACTTTTTATTTTATTCGTTGTGTAGTTTAATCTAGAATGGGAATTAGGCCATAGTCTTTTTGTTTCTCCACAGTTCGCGTCAACACAACAGAATCACCACCAGCTGTTGGAGGACTTGTGTTAATGAACAATGTCCAGAGGAAAAAAAAAAGTCTGTAAATGTTCAAGCACCACCACGGAAGAAATTAATGAGATATCAATGGTTTGTTTGCCTTAGGAGCTGGAGCTCAGTGAAAACCCAGACTTATAAATAAATAAATAAACAAACGAAAGGAAATAGTGTTCTATGGAGCCCCGAGACGGACAAAATGTAGTGAGGTTATAAGACAAATCAAACTATAAGGGCTTACATCAATAAGTAATACTGTTAAATAATTAAAATTGAAACAAATATACGGCCATCCATTTGCCCTTTAACCACTGTGGCAGGACTGATCTACTCGTGGGTCACTTAATATGGAAACAGGCACCAGAAGGCAGCATGCTGGCAACGTGTTTTATTTCAATCTCCCCACACACACACACACACCCACCCAATACATGCAACAGTTCCAAAAACTTGCATGCTCCTGCGCCCATGATTTCGGCTTCTTCACACTTCGCGGTCCATCTGGTGGCGTCTCGGCCGTGCTGCTGTTTCATCAGGGCAGAGCGCAGTCAGTCCGACGAGCTACAGCTGCGCCGGGCCGCTGCCCCGGGCCCCTCCCCCGGGCCCCTGCCCCACCTGCCCCACCTGCCCCACCTGCCCCTCTGCAGCTGACCGCTAAACCACGCCCACCCCCACCAGCAGCGGTCGGTTGATCAAATCAATTCACAGTTTGCACAGGGCCCCCAGTTCTTTGCACGAAACAGACGAACCATCAGTGCTGCAACAGGTTTTGGTAGCAACCTACATAGTACAGCGTGTCACTAGGTGGCAGTGTTGCACCTCTGCTCTTTTACATGCTTCATCTGGCGCTTTTAAGAGATGCTGGATTAGAGACATTCACGGCTGAAGATTGCCAAAGAGTTCTTAACTGTCAAGAGAGTGCACCTTTAGCCCCCACCGACTCAAATTCCCAAACGCTATTTTAAAGCGAAGGCGGAAGTACACAGAGGGGAAGCCTCTTGTACCTCCCGAATAGCTACTCTGCAGCACTACCGCGTTAGGTCTGTTTAGCTAACTCTGTGTCATATATGAGTATTTTTATTTTACTTTTTTTTAAATTTGTGACCAGATGTCAAATCAAACGGTTAAACGGCCAGGGGTCGGGGTCGGGGTGCTTGTAACAGACTCAGCCCACCAGGGCTGTGTTCTTCTCGGGAAACGGAGAAGCGCAATGGGCAAAGGGACATACCAGCTCCCCGGTGGCCACCTGGAGTTTGGGTAGGTTAGGTGGCCACTTCCCGAGCTCCGTTTTACTAATCTGACACAGTTTAGCAGCATAGTTATGTGGCGCAAGGCCGTGAATGAATGTGTAACACCTGCCTTCATTCACATAATTCAGCAAACATCTCTTCTTCTAACAAAACATCCGCTGGACTCCTTTCACGTTGTGTGTTTTTTTTGTCACAAGGATAGACATCGTAACGCAATAAAAGCCAGTAATTACTATGCCGAATTGTTCAGCATACATTAAGACGTGTTCTGAATTTGCATTGTTACAAGTGCCTGCCAAATAAGTGTGCACAAATACTTATTTGCTTTATAAAGTGCAGTTTGGTGTAAGGTGGTGAGGCTGGGTAATCATTTTGAGAACGTTCATTAAGGATCACCAAAGTAAAGGTCGAGCGGGGAGGGGAGGTGCAGAAGGCTAGTCTAAATGTGTTCTTCAATGTACAATACATATGACCTGAACTGTGTAATGATGAAAGGCCCGAATGTGTCCTTCATTTCTGCCATTGAAAGAGAGACATGGGAGGAGTGTGCTCACAGGGAGGTGTTGGAGGAGGCAGGGGTGCGTCTGGTGAACGTGCGCTTTGCCTCGGTGGTGAACTCCATCAGGCTGGAGGAGCAGTACCATTATGTCACTATCATCATGCAAGGAGAACTGGACAGGAAGCAATCGGGGGAGCCAGAGAACCGGGAGCCAGAGAAGAATGAGGGTATGTGAAGTGGAACTACAAGTTTGAAATGGAAAAATCAAATCAAATCATTCCCATCCATCTGAGCAGCTGATAAGGAAGAATGTGTGGCTCTCCGCCTGCCCAGGTTGGACGTGGACGCGGTGGGACCGGTTTCCTCCTGAGGAGCAGCTCTTCCTGCCGCTCGCCGGCCTGAGACAACAAGGCTTCCAGCCACTCAGGACCACGCGAACGAACGCTGAGACCGAGCCCTGAAGCTGGCTGTGACATTGGGGAACTTTTGTCCTTCACCAAAGGATAAAACAGACTCCACCACTGGTTTGATGTTTGTGGCTGGTTTACATATCTGCTTTTTACGGTTACGGTACAAGCTGTGATGTTTGCTAACATTCTGAACCGTCACAAATGTAGCAGAAGGTGTATGCATTTTCTACTATAGGAATTCACGACACATGATCGTCACCTGTGCGTTCATTCAGCTTGTAAGCAAATAAAATGCAATTTAGATGTTTCCGTCAGCTGTGTTAAAGTAAACCGAACGGGCTTCACATATTCAAAACACACACTAACGGAAGAAAAATGGAACATATTTCAAGATTTTAGTATTTTTGGGAAAGTTGTTATTGCTCCAGTTAATGTTAGTTAAATGTCATGATAAACACAAATAGACACGGGAATATTCTAAAGCACCAACTGTTGGCTGTAATATGACACATCGTTTATGAAAATATATAAACATTTCAGACCATTCTAAGACACTTTTAGGCCCTATAGTTTTAACTAAGGATGAATTATTATTTATCAACAGATACATTTCCATACTATTTATCATACTTTATCAAAAACAACAAAAAATCTGTACATGCAGGATGACTGGAACCAAAAGAAGCTTTGGTCACTTTCCCTCATGCAGTTTTTCCCCACGTCACAATAGGCTGGCGCCGGTGACAGCCACCGCTAACAGCGTGGTCTGCAGGGCTGCAGCAGCGGTCGCCACGGCACCATTAAAGGTCTTGTCGTGGGCGTAGGTGATAATGTGCAGGGCTCCGCTGTAGGCCTCCTCACACGTCGGCTGGATCTGACCCTCGGGAAGCTCGAAGCCAAATGTCCCTTTATCTCTCAGCTCAAAGGTGTAGGCGAAGGGGATCCCCTGCGTCCGAGCCCAGTCTCTGGATGAACCAGAGTTGGGGTCTGTAGAAAGAGGGTACACATTTTTACTGTCCCTCATGTAACCTTCTCAATAAGCTACTAAGTAGCCACTTTCAAACCTACTATTTACAGTTTCACTCACCCAACCAGTTTATTGTCAGTTAAACTGAAAGCCAGTAAAAAGATGAGGAGTGTGAGTCGACCACGCCTATTTTTGCTGGAGCCCTCTGCGTTGGCAACCCTGCTGCGTTGCCAGTGGCTAAAAATGATGAATCTGTGAGCAACTGGGGTGTTCGGACTTACACAGTACGTCGGGTGAGGATCCTACAGTGTAATTGCTCCCGTGGATCCCCCTAATGGCGTCTGCTGCAGCCAAACCCACCGCCATCTGAGGATCCAGACATTAGCTTTTGTCATACAATCATTGAAATGTGCAGAGATCCAAAGACTTATATTCAGCTCTGTGGCGTAAAGCCTAATGGGGATAAAACACACATGAATGAAAGCAAACATACCTGTCTTACTTCATTTTAAGCTGTGAATCACTGGTTTTTGACATCTACGCCCGTTCCTAGTGCCTATATACTGTAGGTTTTCTCGAGTAATGAATGTACTGTATCCAGTCGTAGTTTGAAAACGCGCCCAGGCAAGCGGAAGACACCAGGAAGAAGTTTTACAAGGCCGGAAATGCTGATTCGTGAATTCGTTCTGGAGCTTCATCAGTATTAATAAACAGGAATAGACGCTCCTTCCCCACGGCAGACGCATAAGAATGTGAGTGCATGCTTGTGACGCTGTCTTTGATATGGTGCTCAAACACTGACGGGGGAGTGTGAAACCCTTTTGCACCCAGTCAGAACAGTGCGATATGTTTGATGAAGATCTATGGCGTGAGCAAGGGCTGCAACCCAATGTTATTTGCAGTTTATTTCCAGAAATACCGACATGAGAAGTGAACTGTTTAATGTGTATTTTGTCTTTTACATTCAGTCAGAAGGAGCATTTAGATCTGCTAAATTACTATACTTTGCACAATTTCCTTGAACATGGAGTGGATTTCTATTTTCCCTGTTGCCAGTTACCCTTTTTATTGCAGATTAATCTGGAACTGCACTGGTGTGACGATACTGGGATATTTTTGTGATCCTGACTATATCCCGACTGGTACTGGATTTTTGAGGCAGATGCCAATATCGATCAACTTTTGGTGGACATACTCTGTAATGGCCGACATTTACACCGATATATCTGCAGTAATTGAGTATCGGCTGATATTTTTGTACCAGTTGTACCATAACATTCTTCCTGTTCTGCTAAAATAGTCGTACCTTGGTGTATATGCACAGTACTGCATGTAAAAAAGAATCAAATACGCTGCATAGACACATTTTTAAATTCTTGGTTATCCCAGGGCTAGATCGATAAATCAGGCAGGTCAGTACTGTATACCGGCCAATATTATTTTATAGCGGACATATATCAGTGTATATGTCGGCTCCATGTTCATTCATTTGAGATTCATAGCTGGAAGCCTCGTCACATCATCCATGAATGAGTCTGATGTGACTCTGCATCCTGCCAAGCCAAAGAAACATGGTGTCGTTTGAGTGGGTTAGGAGAGCTTCCCTCCGCTAAAGTCATGCTAAAGCCGGTGAAAGGAATGGACGGCATCCTGTTTTGCACAATTCACCATATGTTGCGTCTCCAGTTGGTTATTACCTGCATCGGCCTCCCTCCTAACAGCAACCAGCCCGTCGTTTCCCACTACCAGTTCTTCACAGCTTCCTCCTGTTCTGCGCTGTCATGGCAGATGAGGACTGACCGAGTGCGTATCTGTCGTACTGTCGTGTGTGTGGCTTGCCCCGCACCATTCAAATTTACTGTATAACTAACAAACAATATGAAATCCAAACCCTTGAAATAAATTAATGTTGACGTGTGTAAGTGTTTTTCACACGTGGTCTCATTCACTGCAGGTTTTTGTGATCTGCATAAGCTCGGTTTCTATGGCGACATACAAAGTATTATTATTATTAATGTAGAAGCATGCAGTGATAATCATAATTAGGCTATAAAGATGCATGTACACTGTTTATCCTGACTAGTTATGTGATATGATGCAGAATATTGTGTGGTCATTCTCAGAGAGGTGTCAAACACGCATCGCTGTGTTTGTGGATGTAAATACCAGCTCATTGTAGTTGGGGGCGGTGAAGTTGGGGTGCCCATAGGGAACCAGGAGCAGCTGGCCATAGGAGTGGATGGTGAGGAAACACAGGAAGTCTTCCTTCCGGCTTCCTACAAAATAAGTTACGGCCTGGGCCTCGGGCTCAGACACAGGTTTGCTCCCGCAGTAGATCTCTGAGCTGCAGTTAAATGATACCCCGATTGCTGTGAAAGCAGCCAAAGAAATGGGGCGGGTCAGTTTTCTTTGTGTGATACCCACTTATCCATGATTATCAAAGCAACAGGCTGCATAAATAAGGAGAACCACAGCAAGACTCACTGCCCCAGTTGGCGTCAAAGTTGCGGTTGAGATCAGTGCCGTAACAGTCGAAGTCCGAAGGTCCTGGGGACCTATTCTTCCTCCACAGTCGAGTCTGAACGGGTCAAAATGGTCAGTCAGTTACATCAGCTGGTTCTGATCATTCCATCAATTTCGTAAGAAATAAAATGGGCACTGAACATTTTTGCGCATACTTAAATGCTGCCTTGGATTACTTGCTTTTTCCCATTCATCTTATTTTGAAACTGGAATGCTTTTATACTTGGGCCCCGTTGAGCATCAGAAATGAATTTCCTGACTGATTAGATTGTAGCTCATGTTAACTCAGCTGCCGTTGCCTTAATAGACCATCATTCTCTCATATGCTGTTCATCTGCAGCTTGAGAGCTTGAGGCACAACTCAGAACTCTAGAAAAGTCATTTGATAAATCCATTAAATACAAGTACTGACCGTGGTGTTCCTCCACGAGTAGATGTAACCGTCCATGTTGAGCACAGGGGTGACGTAGAAGTCCATGTTCTTCAACATCTCTTCCATTTTGGGGTCTGTTTTGTATGTTTGCAGGATCTGATTTGAGGGAGCAAACAAAAACATCCAGGTCAGACTGATATATTGGAGGATATGAACTTACATCATCCACCTTGGACATGATGGTTTTCCCTCACCACAGCTAAATAAATGAAAACATTTTTAAATGATTGCCTGTCTCTTACCTGTCTGACAAAGTACTGACAGAAGGCCGGGGCGATCCATTCCCTGGCATGTATACCACAGTCCATCCAGATAGCTTTTTTCCTCTCTCTAGTATTCCGGCCAATCTGGAAGACAAATTCACATAGCATCAATACACTCCAACATCCTTCTGGTATTTGCTAATTTATGATCTGAAATCAGCAGTTCAAAATTTGGTTTACCTTGAGCAAGCTAATAGTCCTCTTCTCATAGGTCTGTCCGTAGTCCACTATGGTCACAAGATCGGGGTGATCCTTCGCAATCTGGGCCATCCAGTCGGTGATCTGTAGGGTGGTGCAAATGTTACAAATCGGTATATGTGTGCGTGCCGTGATTTTGTCAAAGTAACGCGTGCGAGAGCAGTGATCGGGCCTTCTCACCTCCGACATGGAATGGTATTTGTAGTAGTCGTACTCCACTCTGTTGCACATACCAAAATACATGAGACACATGAGAAGCAGTGGTGTTCTGAAGTGGGTCCTACAGCGCAGTACGATTATGTTGTTCTTTACAACATTGTCCCGTCATACTTAGATACAAATGCTAATCATTTGACCTCTTGAGAGAAAGCATTTCTGCTACTAAACTCAGATTTGCATTTCAGTTAAAATCACAGGGAAGACATTTATAGCCTCGCCTCAAGCAGGCTACAGAGATCCAACTCCCATCCCAAAAGGCTTTATACATCTTTTTGCTCCACAATATGCAGTAGAATTAACACCACCTTGACTAAGCTACATCGTTAAAATGCTGGTTACATCTTCTTGCCGAGATTTAGATTAGAAGATTAATATTACTCTCATGTCTGTATGCTAGGAGGTGGTTAGCTTAGCTTAGCCTGACTGGGAGCGGGGGGAAACAGCTAGCGTAGCCTCTCAGCACCTCTAAGCCTCACTGGTGAACACGTTCTATCTTGTTTGTTAAAGTACAGGTGTACAGGTGCAAAAAGGACCAATTATGGGGCTACTTCACAGTGACAAGACATAAGGAAGTCACTGCTTCCCGGTCAAGACATGTCAAACTATTCTCATAATGATTCCGTTGGATACATCAACAATAATAATAAGGAATTCAAAGGAATCCAAAAGTAACTGATACTAAATTATGTTACTTAATTTGAGTATTCCAGTAGATTGTGGCCCTTTAATGCATTGCAAATATCTGTAACAGATTACTTCCACAGTAATGTCCCCAGCCCCAGTGTTTGCCTTCTGTGAAATGGTATTTAACACAACTCACCTCTCTAATGTGGCTGCTCCCATCGCTGAAAGCAGCACCAGAAGGCTCAGTCCCACAGAGTTCAGCATTGTCTCTTTGTGAAAGTAACCTCCTTGTTTGCTACTGTTACGTACCCAATTACTTTAGGATGGTACAAGCCTTTATAGAAGACATACATCAGATAAACATGAACCTTTGCCTCAGCCATAAACCACCGGCAGCCCATACGCTATCATGGTGTTGGTTAATGTTTAAGCTGAGCTGAGAGCCTTGATTACCTTATAATATCTTTTAGAGCAGAAACTAATAGTTCGGTTGTGAGTTTTCTTATCATTAAGCAGCGTCACTCACTGTCACGTGCTTTTATTCATCAGGGTCAGATGGTTTATAAATTGATTAAAACATAAAAATGTAGACTCAATTACACTAAATCATTGTGAAAACTTCTACCTTGACTGCCGTGTTCTGCCTTTTTCCACTTCCTTTCAAATACGACCTCTTGTGTCTCTCAACCGCTAACTTTAGCTATTTATTGCATCCATTCCAGCTCACTCGTGTCTCCCGGGTTTAAATTCCCCATGCCTACTAGAGGTGTGACGTCAGCGCTGTTCGTGGTCAACAAATGGCGGCGTGCAAGGGATATTTATTTTCCATCCTGTCCAGCCCTGCCTGCAATAGCTTCAGAAACAGAAAGACTCATCAGAAACACGTAATAAAGTACTGTGTAATAAAAGGGACAAGATTAGATAAGGTACATTAATTAAAGAGCAAAGGTCCACACAGTGCTGGGTCATAAATGCAGGTGCTGCACGTGTTATTCTGTTTAACAAAAGGAACATGAGTTTGGGTGGCCCCTTCCCTGTCAATAGAAGTCTGTTCTTGATAAACTAATTTGTACATCTCTGAAATTTCTTTAAATCAATTTTGTTTTGTTGCGTTGGTGTAGTATACAAGCAAACACCTATTCGCGCTCACAACCTTATCGCGATCCCCCTTTTAATGACTGACTCTTTGTACGTATTCCTTCAGCAGCTGTGACGTTAACGTTTTAACTTTGGTGATCCATAAACCTTTCATTTAGTGCCACCAAAATTTTTATTTGCCCAGCACTTTGCTTTATCGCCAAAAACAGCTGCACTTTGCGTTTAGTGATAATTAGCAAATACTAGCATGCTGACAAATACTAGCATGCTAACACGCTAAACTAAACGGTAAACATTATATACTTGCTAAACACGTTCACATTGTCACTGTAGGCATGCTAGCATACTAACATTAGCATTAAGCTAAGTACAGCCTCACAGAGCACTTAGCATAGCGGTAGACCCTTCGTAGTCTTGTTGGCTTGTGCGTTCTAAAACCTGCTAAACATGGTTTTATTTTGGTGATTGAAATTCACGGTTTAAATGTTGACATGTGTGTCAGTCCTCTAAAATAGCTGTTCATGGTTTCTGGCCACATTACTCCTCAGGGACAGTCCATATTAATAAACGTTACTTTAAATATGCCATAAGTAGTCAAAATACTACTTTTTATGCGTAGTCCCTGGCCAGGTGGGGAGTTGGCAACCTTGATTTATCCTGGTCATTATTAATTACCTGAATCCTCTGTTATTGCTTGTACCATTGTTTCAGTGCTAAACCTATCATGTGGCACAGTGGTTACATGAGATCATTATCTGGAACTGTCTTCAGCAATCTCACTATCCATTTTTCGGAATCAGTTAGCACATGTCGACATACTGTATCAGCAGGTTTTTGGGCATTTAAAACGCGTTAGAATGTAGTCTTCATGATGTGCCAGAGGCAAACACAGAGTTTCATTCATCAGTGGGGCTGAAATGTAGCTGGTCAACATAATCTGTGCTCAGGTGGACTGCATGACATTATAGACTCAATCTAGTTTATCATTTAGAAAATAACGAGATGTAATCGTATCCCCGGAGTGCAGTGTAACCAGAGCGCCCTGTGGAAGAGTCCTCATTGTGGTCTTCAGATCCAGCTTTTAGTTTAATTTGGTGCTAGATTGCTGCAATGTTTCTGCATTCTGCAGCTCCCAAAGATCACCTGCGCCGTAGTCTTCGGATTTTGTTATGATGCTCTTTTAATGTTTTTCTTGCAGGCTACCCAGTTCTTCTGCTGATTGTAGACAAGCATTTGTGGCTGCTGTTAAAGTCTTCAAACATGTTACTTCCTGTGCGCCAGGGGGGATTTTACACAGGAAGTAGCTGTAGCTGTCAACAATGGAAGTCAAATCCCTTTTGTGTGAAGAGATCAATGCTACAAGAGTTCCAAACCACCCTGTGGATATACTGTAACAGTATTTTACAGTTGCTGTCTCAGTTTTCAACATTTCATATGTTCATCTATGAATTTCAGTTATCAAATGAGGCTGTCAAACACTAACACATCTCATTAAAATAGCGATTGCAGTAGTCATTTTCTCAAGATTACCCAAATAGCAGCAACGAAAAGTCAGTATTTGAAATGATGTAGAGTAAGAATGACCTTTAAAAGCTCTTATTTTATTTATTGAATATGTTGTATCACTGTAAACATAAATTATGTGGTCTAGAGTCTGACTTTACACTATAGTAAATCCATACCTGGGAAAATGATGAATGAATGTGATTGTACTTCACTGTATCAGTGAACTTTTTCAGTTTTGTATTGACTACAAAGTTTGTTTTTATTTAGGACAACTTTATGAAACCCTGGCTGTCTGAATTACTTTCCCCTTTACAGTATGCTACAGTAGTGCTGTAATACTGCAAAGAATAAAACAGTGAACCACAACTTACACTGTTGTTTCCATTACTGCATTGCAGTAGTAACCTCTATGCTTAGTAATAAGCACTGAAACCTGTGCTGAGGTAGCTGGATTCTGGGGTCTGAGCATTGTTTTGCACGTTGTATGAAGGACAGAGTCTTGTTTGTAAAGGTAAAAAGAAATTGCAGCAACTCTGCATTACGTTTTGCACATTGATACTCAGTTGTGAAAATGTAGTCTTTCTCACAAAAAGAAAAGGTATTGCTCTCGATGGAATGGTAATACAAATTGTAGCTAAATGAATGAATAGCAAATGAGTTTAACTGCTTTAATGTAGACCCACATGGTGGTTCGTAGAAATCGTTCATGCAACATCTAACCAGCAGATGTCAGTACAATGCAGAGTTTAGATCTAACCTGTAGCATGAGAGTGGCGCAAGGTGCTGGCGAACATCTGTACACCCAGTAAAAGAAGCGTTGTGACGGTTTCATTCTGGAACACAGTCTATCCGTGGGAGTAAATCCTCACCTGAAGTTCAGGGGTGGACAATCTAGTGTATGTAGATGTTATCATGTTGTCAACTAATAATTTATGTTACCTGGTATTCCTGGCAGGTCCTCACCAAAATCCACACTGTGCTTTTTAATCCAAGTTTTAGGCCATTGAGATTAATTAGTGTAGGAGTGCTATCTTTTCTTTATTCTCTGTCTCATGTCGGGCAGCTTTGTGGTTATTCCCTGACAGTAAAATGCTTGCATGTTAACTACGCCTCAGCAACTCAAGTCTTTGTTCCCGCTCCTTTGCTGACATGTGCATCATGTCTATTCATGAGCTGCTCATAAGATATAGAGACAAGACCTGTCTCAGCTTCAGCCCTGTGTGCACAAACCCAGCATGTGTGTTTAGATGTGTGTGTGTGTGTGTGTGTGAGTGTGTGTGTGTGTGTCCCAGACAGAGAATCAAAGCACACATCATGGGCTGTTTCTTCATAATGATGGATGAAAGCACTAATGCTTTTGGATGAGAGAGGCAGGCTGCTATGTTGCACTCAGACACAAGTTTACAACATTTCAAAAACTGTCTGTGTGTGTGTGTGTGTGTGTGTGTCGCGCGCGCATAATATTACCTTAACCCCACTGATAGCATCTTAAAGTTTGGTTTAGGGAATATGCGCCACTGAGATAAGAGATTATTCTTAGGGGTTAGAGGTAGAACGAGGGCTGTAATATATGGTAAAAAAAAAAATCATATTGCGATCATTTTTACAGATATTACGATTGATAATTCACGATTAGTGGGAATGATCATTTTTGTGTCACAATTTTCATTTTCACTGAAGAAACTATTAAAATCATGACGATGTTCAGTTTGTTGGGGTCTGTACCAAACAAACATGTTTTCTCACATCTGGAGAACAAGATTTGTAGGCCGGGGCATCTCTGCAGCGCTACAGCACTTCATTATAATGCTGCTTTGTCACACATTTTACCTTTATCAAAAACTGCCTTCTGCCATTTCGACATTGCACTTGGCCATAATTCGATTTTCGATAATATTGCGTGCATATTAACTGCGCAGCCCTAGTTAGAGCTGAATCTAACTGATTGTCATCCTGGCTGCCTCAAATTAGGATAACAACAAAGACTGATGTCCCTCTGCCACATACAGATTTCAATAAAACTTGTGACTAGATGTAATTATTATAGGTATCACTCGTTGTAGAAAAAGCACAATTTACTGAAATACACATCTCTCCTCTTTGAATTTGCTTTAATAAAACGTTTTTACACTGTAGAAACTCAAATTGATCTGGTTTGAGCAAGTTTACTATTTGAGGCAAATAAAATTGATTCAGTCTTAACTCAAATGTAGTGAGAGTCTATTGTCAACTAGTCATAAACTCAGTTTCAGCATGTTTTCAAAAATGCTCATAATGAACTGCAGTTTTAATATCATTTACATATATTTGGGAAAGTAAGGGTCCTCCGATTGATCCCTGTGGAACGCCACACGAGACCAGTCTTGGACCTGATATATTAACATTAATATCTAAATACTGAATATGATTACTTACGATTTAAACCAGTTAAGTACAAGGTTATCAAAGCCTGTAATGTCAAATGTACTCATTAGGATTATTTTATTACCTGTATCAAATTAATTTTGAAGATCAATTAGGTGCTTTTATTTTATGGGACTGTTGATAGTGAGAGTAAAACCCATCATGTTGTGTCTGACAGGTGACATTACAAGGCATGTGATCTCCGCTAAGTATGATTGTGCCCCAAGGCAGTTCACACAATAAAATCATGCACCATTCAACTGCCAATGCAGCAACCAGTAATTTTAAAGTTAAAGGTCAGTTCTCCTTTTTCTAGCTTTAGGAAAGACTGGTGTGGACTGACATTCCCTTTAATGCACATCAGTAGCTTTAATGCTTTACCAGAGCTGCCTTTGCTTTAGTGGAGTTTTACACAAGGAATTTCAGTTCAACTAAAGTTACTAAAGTAACTAAAAGTAAAATTCCAACACCATGCCTCTACTGGAGTAGGATGTTCTGACACCCTGGAGAATCAGATGGTGAATAGTTCCCCATCTCATCAAACATTCTGGTCATGACCTGTGTAAAGACCTTGATACAGTGAAAATCAATATGAAGCAGCTGCCAAACATCGGAGGTTTGAGTGGAAGCAGAAGGGAGAGGCTTTTGGCATTCCTTTAATATGCCGTTGTCTTAGAAAATGTGGAAGAAACACCAGCACATGTTAGTCAAGCTGGAGCACCACGCGCACACAAACACACACACACACACACCTCCCACACAAGAGCGGTATGAAAGCAGTAACACCAGCGGCAGCAACACTTGTAAAACCATCAGCAGGACTGACAGCAACCACCTAACAAATCACAAACACAAATACTAAAGCCCTCCTCCCCCACAGTGCAAACTAACTCCCCCTCCTCCCCCGCAGCCTCCAGACATTTTTCAAAGCATCACTATCATTTCTCAAGCGGTAAAACATGAAGGAAACCCTGAGGCACTCTGAGATCGTTCCCGGTAAACAAAGCCATCGTGCTGCACGTCAGGCGTCCCAGAACCTATCACCTTATTCCTGCGGCTCGGCCAAACAGCCAAATGGAAAATTTAATAGTTGTTCCACCGGCTACAGAAAAACTCCCAGACATTCTCCAGTTTAAAACAAATCATTTGGAACACTCCAAGTGTAAACAAGACAGTGGCATTCACAAAAAGCGTGAACTTTCAGCAAAAACACAGGATATGCAGTGGCTATTCCTGTGCCACAAAACAATTTGTAACCATGACACCATCCTCTGCTTCCCTCACCAGACAATTCAGGAAAAGGTAGCTGGTACTCTACTCTAAACCTTGCAGAATTGCAGCACTTTGTCCCACTGATGACCCCCCCCCTGACATCCTTCCTGGAGGTTTTTCACTAGAGCAGAGAAATCAACAGCATCCATTCCCTGACAGAAAAAGATTGTTCTGTTATCAATCTTGCCCAAATGGTACATGAAATTAAAACAATTTAAGGAAAGAGGAGTGCCAACAAAATTGATGACACTGATCCTGTAATTCAGAGAGAGAGGACCTGGGAGAATTTAAGGGCCAAGAGGGACATTCAGGCAAGGCTGGTCTAAGCTTTTAGGGGGCCCTGGGTGGGAGCTTTCTGATTTTGGAGCCCCCTTTTCACCCATGTCTTTACCTTCCAATCATTGCTCCACATTTACAAAACCACTGATAACATAGCAAGTATATTGTGAGCTTTCAAAACAGCACGTATTTTATTTTTTAAGGTACAACAATTACATATTAGCAACCCAAGTCTCTCTGGCCTAGTCACAGCTTTTCACGCTCGCGCTAACATGCCGTTTGTTTCGGCTGTTTTTCTATAAATATGTGTCACCAAAACACAGCTGTTTTTTGGGTTGTTGTTTTGTGTAGCTCTTGGAAGTCTTAAGTGGTTTAGAATCTGTAATTACACCCCCCCCCCCCCCCTCTCTCTCTCTCTCTCTCACTCCCAACATCCACCCACACCAAATTTCTTTCCACACATGCACACTTGATGGATACAGCCTCAGCAGCACAATCATTTAATCTATGAAAAGAAGAAAAAGAACACTTTTGCAGGTGTTTTTGGGTCTCTTAGGGATGGACACAGAGGGTTATTTCAAATGCAAAACAGCTTGGGGGCAGTGGAGAAAAGTAACTATTTACTCAAGTACTGTACTTACGAACAACTTTGAGGTTCTTGAACTTTACTTGGGTATTTCCATTTTATGCTACTTTATACTTCTACCGTACAACATTTCAGAGGGAAATATTTTACTTTTTCTCCACTCCATTTATTTGACATCTATAGTTTATTTGACGGATTAGGATTAAGAGTTGTGTCATATTAAGAAACATATAATAAGCTTGTAAAATACAATTCGTTATTAAAGATTAAACCACGTGGCTCCCAACCTTTTTGGCTTGCGATCCAAAACAGCAGCAGGCCTAGCTAGACCTCTCAGATGGTTTCCCTGCCCTATTAATCATCTCAGGATTAATAATCACATTGCTCTAGTGACCTCTAGTAGGGGTCCTACACCTCGTTTGGGAACCCTTGGACTAGACTACCTAACTGTATATAAACTAGTTAAAAATAGCTAAACCTGGACCATCTACACATTGTTGCATCAGTATTAATAGTATCTAATAATGTCATATATAATAATATATCCGTCACAGGGGCCATTTGTCTACAGAACATGTAGGCTACTTTAACCTGTGATACTTTAATTACTTATAATATTATGTACTTTTACCTAAGTAGGAGTTTGAATGCAGGCATTGTAGTGGAATAATTCTACATTGCGGTATTGATACTTTCACTGTGTTTGGGTTTTTGTGGCAGAAGCAAGCTAACAACACTGACAAAGTGTCGCCTTAACAGTCGAAGCAACTGGCCACTTGATGAATGTGAGCGCACTATTCAGGCAACTCTTCGCTCTGTTTTTGGTCTCCACCAACTCCTGAGACCGCTGTATCTGCCTCTTTAGCAGCTAAATGCTCCGCCGTGCTCCCCAGCTGGCTGCCATCTGTCGGTTCTGCGCGGGTCGCCTACTGTGTGTTTTTTCTTTTTCCTTTTCTTCTTTTGCAGCTCTTTCACTACAAACACCTGCCTGCTGCAGGCTAAAAGGTGCGGGATTAAACCAAAACAAGGAGCTCAAAGGTGCATGAGATGAGGGGAGGATAATGCGGGAGGTAATTCAGTGTGGGTTTGCCACTGGCCTCCTACCAACGCCCGGCAACGCGTCTTCCATCGCTGCCCGCGCAGACATATTTGAAGAAATTCCAACAACCACTACATTGAACCCCCTTTGTCACTTCGAAAATCGCAACTTAAACGCATTTTCTCAGTTCAGCGAGGAGAACCTGGAGTCATCTCGCAGCTGTAGATGAGCAGCCTATTGTGTGGGCTTCTGCTTTGGCTACGCTGTGACGTGCCAGTGACAGTCGTGAGTTGAATGGGGAGAGCGGGAGAGAGAGGGAGAGTGCGAGTGTACGTGTGAAAGAGAGACAGAGAGCGACAGAGAGCTCCTCAGTTGCCTTAGCAGCGCAGCTTCATTCCTTCACAGTCGGGCTTCAGTCCGGTGCTGTGAGCTGCGCTGCGCTGCGCTGCGCTGCGCTGCGCTGCCGGGGGGCACAGACCCCAGTTACGCCACCGCGTTAGCGTTCGAATTGAGTCAACCTCAGTTTGGGCTTCCTCCAAGTTTCCCAACGCCCCTTCACCGGCTGCTATGAAAAAAAGGGCGACGGCGGCAAGCTGAGTCCGGCGCGCGGTTTGTAGTTTTAAGCAGCACGTGCAGGTGTACTAACACTCTTAATAATCGTCCGTTGTCGCCGGCGAGGATGGCTCTGCAGGCGGTGAACGTGAGTGCGGTGGAGGTGTCGGCGGGCTGCGTGGAGCAGGGGAACCTCAGCACGGAAGTGACCGACCACAATATCAGCTGCGCGAACAGCTCCGTGCCCCCCAGACCGGCCACTAGGACCAGAGGTAAGATTTCCCCTTCGCCGCTCCTCTCTCCGTCCTTCTGCGCAGCGAGCTGCCTCTGGAGAGGCAGCCGCGCCGAGGTGTTCAGCTGTATTTATGCTTTCGGGTGGCACCCGAGCGGTCCCGTCAGGCGAAAGGCAACATCTGGCTCCAAGCAGGTGGCTTTGAAAGAAACAGGGCGTTAAACCATGTGGGTTTTTTTGTTAAACTGATTATCAGGATTTTCAAAAATGATGTTATGGGCTATTGCTGTAATTCTTTTTTTTTTTTTAATTCAAACTATTTCTTATTCTTCTTTTCATAAAGAATAAGCGGTCTGACTAATTCATTTGATAATGTTTGCTTCTAATTCCAAACTGCCACCTATGACTGCTTACCTGCTTATACATGTAATCAGTGGACCTCATGCAATTTGATCACAGATATTTAATTGGATATTTGCTACCCAAACTAATTTCACATTTACCTTGTAACCTCACAGATTTCCCTCACTTATCTGCCTGACCACCGTTGTTTCGCACAAAATGATTTGCAATCAGGTGTTTTGTTCAGCCTCATGGTATGCAGTCAATCAACAAGCAGCCCACTTGACTGCCATGTCTCTCCATCACTAATAATACCACTGTCAGTGTGAGCAGCTGTGTTGTGTGTGTGCGGCGTGAGAAGCCGTTTTTTTAATTCTGAATGTTTATAGTTCTTGCTTTCATAATCCTCAAAACGCTGACGACCCGTTGAGGAGATTAAACCCCACGCCAGAGGAGATAAGGCCCCAGAGCTCTGACTTCCATCAGGACACCAGTGGGAAAAATAAGGGCTGATTAGGTAATGAGGTCTGAACGTGGGCGAGAGTTCTTTTTCAATCCCACTCCCCCCCCCCAACCCCACCGCTACTGCTGCAGTATCGAGAAAATTTCAAATCTTTCCCCACTAAATAATTCACAGCCGTTCCTTCTTCGGCGCTGCATTACTTTTATTGACCTTATGTGGGAGGCAGGCTGGCACCTCAGCAGCAGCACCGGCTCGGGAGCGCAATCAAACCCTGTGGGGCGTGTTCAGGGTTTGACCAAGAGAAATGTCCTGTGGACAGATCGCTGCCTCCTTCCCATTCCCTCTCTCTCACACTTGTGAGGCGACACACACAAACGGTCTTCTTTTTATTTACCTTAATCCATGGTGGACCTATTGCTTCTCTGCGGTCTCCCTTTAGGCCCAGGGAGAGCAATGGGAAAGCGACTGGCTGGCTATGCATTCGTTAGTTTCTTTCACCGGAGCTATTATGGAAAATCTACATTATTCATTTAAATGAATAGCACCTAACGTAAAATATCAGATAGACGTAACCTCTATGCTGCTGATACTGGGTTTGGTATCTAAAGTATCAATATCTGGGGTTCCTCAAATTATCTTTGACCCAAGATCTTTCAGTTCCGTTTGGTTACAGATTCACTTGGCTCTCAGGTTCACTAAATACACTAGGGTTTGGTAAGGAGATTGGCGGAGTAGCAGACTCTACTGTAAGAGCAACAGTAGCACACAAAAACACGCACAACCTCTGACTGAGAAAATGTTCGTTCTGTTCAGCATCATTTCTCTGGTACACCTCCCTTTATCCTTAACTCAAGAGTTTTCACTTTCTCAGAAACCCGAAATTATTCCACTTAGATCCACCAACTCAAGGATACCATGGGAAGGAAATTTGAATCTACAACCAAAGAAATAGATATACAAATACACGTTGTATGGAGAAACTACTTGACTCCAGACGCCAGTGTCCCGACAAGATGAAGGCATCCGCACGCCGTAGTGACGATCAGGACAGCAGACACGTCGTCAGCAGAAAGAATCCTCAAAAGCAAAACCAGCCTGCACACAAATGTATCATATAGTCCGGTTTTTCCCCGTTTCCCTGTCCATCGTGTTAGGATTAACACAAACAACCCTTTACAATAACTATAATCAAAACTTTTTTGGCTAAATTGTCTCTTTCTACTATCTCACTTTCAAAATAACAGACATAAATAGACATCTGGCCTTCTGCTGTCTTTAACCACATTTCAAATCAGCCGCCGTGCTAGTCGCACTTACTTAGCTTTTAGGCCGCAATTAAGCCGACGGAGGCGGGCGGCCAAACCGCTCAGTTCAACAGCCATATTTGCTTTACGTCACACAGAACGTTATAGCCCGACTGGTTTTGCTTTACCATGTTTCTCAAAGTAATATACTACTAATATTCAACTCTATCGCAGAGAAATCTTAACGCTGACCAGCTAACTGTAGGTAGCTAACTCACCAGGATAATCCACTTCATTTGGGAAGAAACGTACAAGTGTACAACTCATCCTGAGTTAAACCTCTCTCTTAGCAGGTTTCTCTGTCTGCCAGCACTGCCAGCTCCACCCAGTTTCAGGTCTTAGAAATCTTAGAAATGTCTTCTTTCACTCTTCTCAACCTAACTGAGCTTCTGTCTCACACACCGGTCTGAATTGCGCGTCCTCCGGTAGCCGTGTGTTTAGGGGGGGACTTATGGCCGTGCCCCCCCCCAAGCAGACTGGCGCCCCTGCATAAATCACATTTTTTGAGCAATAATTCTCACATTCTTCATGAACGGGAAACTTGTTCTGATAGTTAATACATGAAGTCTGCAATTAATGATTATTTGAATTATTGATTAATCTGCCAATTGTTTTCCTGCTCAGTTGATGAAGCGTTTTGGTCTGTGAAATGTCAGAAGAACATCTGAAAATGATGGAAAAAGCCAATGTCTTGTTTTGTCCGACCAACAGTCAAAAACCTAAAGATATCCAGTTTTTTGTCACATAAGATGAAGAAAAGCAGCAAATCGTCACAGCAGAGAAGCCAGGAAATGTGTCATTTATCAAGGAAAAATTACAAAAATTAAGTTGCCAGTATATCACAATAGTAAGTGACGCATTTTATGTTTGCAGAAACAGTAACCGTAGGTTGATCGGGGCAATATATTTCTACACTGAGTATGTTGGACCAGAGCACTGAGCATAAAACACTCATTCCATGTGTGGGACAAATAATCAGTTTCCGTCTCCTGTCTGTGGCGTTTGCTCCCACAACTGAAGCAGCAGCTGTAAAACTCCTACAGCGCAAAACAGGAAACAGCACCTGACTTACGTCCCGTCATAGCAATCATTCGGGACGCTGGAGAGCAGTTCAGTTCAGACAGGGGCCTTGCCTATGTGGAACAACGTCTGCAGCTGCACCTTGGATCGGGCCCGGACACCCTCCTTTCCCCGCTGATTCAAAGTGACACTTTGCTGAGCTCACCCCCGTCCTTTTGCGTGCATGTGAGATAAGTTATCATCAAGTGGATCTCATAAGCATTAAATGAACGCTGTTGCGTTTTTCAGAGAGACACCAACCAGTCCCCCTGGGCTCTGGGTAAAAAAAAAAAAGAAGAAGATAAATAAAAAAAGACTTGGGAGAGTTGTTATTGCAGCAGGGACGGCTCAGGAGTTCCTAATATCCAACGATTTTCTACGACGTGGCGTCATGTAGAAGAAATTAGCATCTTGTGCCCTTTGGGTATGTGCTCGGTGACTGTCATAACGTGATCGGGGTAATCAGAACAAATAATTGGAAAAATGTGAAGCAACCTGGTGAGGCGGAACAAGCAGCACGCACACGCAAGGCACTGAGTGTACAAAATACTCAAAGCACCGTCCTTCCTGATAATGAGCTGCTGCCTCTTGTGCACAATCCACGTCCCAGAGCTTAACAGAAAAACCTTCTGTGTATAAGAGATTCTTAGTTTTATATGCATTTATCTTGCGTCAGTTCGCTCCATGAAAACAGTTTGTATATCACAGATCACGAGGGTTTATAGTGACGCCTGTAGAGTATTACAGCACAAACAATCCCCACAAATGTGTGCAGGACCCGCTCAACCATGCAACAGCTGTATTGAGCTGTAACGGTCTGCACACCGGCTTTATTAACTGGCCGTAGCGGAGTGAAAGGAGGGAGGCAGGGCTGGAGTTTATTGGGGTTATCTCGTATCAGTTAGACTCACTGCATATGAATGAGGACTAATTTCATTGTTGGCTAATCCTTAGTCATGTGACTCGCATGTGTAGCATAAAGTGAGAAAAATCAGACCTACTTTATAGGGCTCCCAACCAATTCATGATGAGGAAGTTTAACAATGCTGAAATATATGCGCTGTACATTTTGAAAGATTTGTACTCTGTGAAGTCTGAATCTCACAAAGTTTAAGGTCTCTATAGTCCGGCGAAAGTCAAATTAGTAGTTGCACTCCATTGTGTTCCTTTGGGAAACCCTGGTGCCTCACTGCTGGCTTTGTTTACATTGTGATTTATGGGAATCGAGTGGCAAACACCTCGGCTGAATGTTTAATTTGATAGGGAAATCCATTAAGATGCAGCTCTTCTAATAGCTACGAGGTGCTGGTTCCAGTTAATATATTAAGCGAATGAGCAAACTTCCACTCAATCAATTTCAATACGTTTGGGTCACAATAGTTAGTTTCACTTCTTTTAATGAGTGTCTTAGTGGCAATCTGAAAATTGCTACTCCATTAACTGTATTATAAAGGCTCGAAGAGCACTCTCATGTCTGTAGCTAAATATGGAGCTAGAGTCAGTAGACGCTTAGCTTAGCTTAGCTCAAACACTGAAAGTAGGGGGGAAACAGCTAGACGGCGCCGTCCAAAATGAACAAAACCCGCCAAACATCTGTAAATCTCATTGATGAGCATGTTCTATCTTGTTTGTTTAATCAGCAGAAAAAACTGAAGGGTAAAAACAACACTTTGTGGTTTTATGGACTAATTAATGTTCACGTTTTTATTAATCCCTACCATAATCTCTCCGTAACCTTCACCAGTTGTTTAACTTGCCTTACCATCAGTGTACCATAACCATAGTTTATTTGCCATAACCCCAATCGTTCCCTAATTGTGACCATACGGTAGTTGCCATGCGCAAATATTGCAGAAAGCTAGAGTTTAAAAAGCGCTGGCAGTGGACTTGCTGCGCTGCACAACTCATTAAGTTAGTCTGAATGCAACATGCACATGTCATGCAGCTATTGCTCTTGGACACTGAGGCCATCCCATAGTAATTGGTATGCACACTCATTGGGAACATGGACTCCACGGGAATATAGTTTACAGTTCCCAGACAGCCTGATCGTTAAACACCGGCAGTCATCTGGCTTCCCGTCATTCTCCCTGCAGAGACATCAGAAAAGACGTGGATTTACCGAATTTGTCACCCTCAGGAGAGGCTGCAGTGCAATAACTCTGCCCCCGTTTGTCAGCTAAATGGGCTGCTTTAAATAGACATGAGCTCACACCTACTGTACACGCGCTGTCTGCCATCAAGCTTATTGTCCTACACTGCCCAGCGTCTTCTCAAGTTTCCTTTTTCGTCATGATGAGTCTTACTGGTTAGCTGCCTCTTGGTTAGCTTCTTAACATGGTTTCAAGTTAAAATATTCACTCATCTTAAAATGCTAAAATGAGAAGAGACAGGAGGAACTAATGGCATCAAAAGCCAACGTACGTGTCTGACAAGGCCTCGTGGGTAATCGAATATGTGCTGAGCTTGTGCGTGCACTACAAACAAGCTCTCCAACTTCCAAAAATTTTAAAGTAATGTCGGATCAATATTATTCCCTCACGGGATGCATGGGGGAAAGACTTAATTGGGTTGAATTGTGCTGACTGTAACAGCAACTCGCCTCATTACAGTGATAAAATCCGATACAGACACGGGCTTGTGCACATTGAGCACTCTGCTAAATTGCTGTCAAAACATTAATTTGCCACCACTTTTTTGAACAACCAGTAACGCCGCGTGCTTATGTGTGGAGTACGGCGGTAATAACAAGGCCAGTTGGTTAAAAGTGAGTCAGATTCATATTTGCGTAGAGTTTTACACTTCCAGGCAGGTCTAAAGGGGATCCACATATCTGACACAAGGGGAAATCTTGAAGTCTTGGTATTCAGTGAGCGTGTTTTCCCTCTGTGATTGAACTGAATATGAAGAAGGGGTCGAAAGCGCCCTGTCCTGATCCCTATCTTTTGATTGAATCTGTTAGGATACATTACATGCTGTCACCTCGCTGAAGTCACCGTTGCGACTTGAACAGAGGCAGCGTCTGAATTGCCGTGACAACCAGCAAAAGAAGGATAGGGTTTAAAGCCAGAGCTTTTAAGTGCTCTGCGATGTTCGATAGTGATTTATTGGCAGTGTGGACACAAATCAGGCGTTCGAAGCAACATTCCACTCTGAGGAAACATTCGCTGCATGTTTGTAGTGATTTGTTCCCAATTTGGAGTGTTTACTAGTTAAGAAAGGAATGGCTCCAAAACACGACCATTAATGGTTATAAGGAAACGGATGTTTATATGGAATAACCAGCAGGTCCTTGTTGGAAAGCCTATCAGAAAAAAAACGAATCAATTTCAAAACACAGTCTGGTCTGACTTGAATTCAGCCAGGTTTTTTTTTTTATGTGCTGTGTAGGAGATGAACACCACAGAAGGTAGATTACAGCAAGGAGCACAGACAAGTACATTATTCTCAGCTAAATTACAGAGATGCGTGAGTGTAAGTGAACCAAATACATAAATGCAAGTTACTTTATTATAGATTTTATAAGGACCAAGATCATCTTCATCTTCAATTCGACCACGTCTCTACTCTCATGGAGAGATATTGTCCTTCATATGGGAAAACGTTTTATGAGGCTACAGAAAGGTCAGTGGTTTTCTCTCATGTCTCTGACTTTCCAAAAGAGACTCTTTGTAATAATAATGGTTGTTATGGTAATAACTGATATAATATGCAAACACATTATACCAGTATTATATTGGAGTTACATTCATATCTATAGGTTAAAGGTAGCCTGTGGCATTTTCTTGTAAACAAAGTTATGTTTACATTGACTGGTTATATTGCCAAAATGCATTGTGTGTATCCTTGACTCTTGACAAACATGTTAAGTGCATTTCTTTCCTAAATCGCTTGAATGAATGTTAGAATGTCTTGGAACCTACATTGTTTACGGCCACGTTTGCTCGACCGCAGTGCTTTTCATCCCTGCCTTTTCCCGGCATGTTGCTATGTTTCTCTGCGCTTTACCGCCACCAACTGTCAAGCGGTGGAATAGCAATAAACTGGCAGCGGGGATGTTTATCATGTGCATGTCTGTCCCTGTGCACGCCTACGAGATGCGACATTGCTCCATAGCGCCACTGGTGGTCAAAAAGTCCACAGGGCACCTTTAAAGGTGCCATATGGAGTTTTTTTGTAAACAAAGTTGTGTTTACATTCAGTGTTTGTTTTTTTTTGAGTCTACCTTTGAGGCACGACACACTTGCTCAGTGCATTTCCTTCCTCGTAAAACATTTGCAAAGCGGATTTTTTAAAAATATTTTAAATTGCGCATTATTTACAACTACGTGTGCTCGCTAGCAGTCTTCTTCTTCACTGCCTTTGTTAGCACAATGCTCCGTTTGTTGGTACATTACCATTAGAATCGGGCTGCACGCTTGCATGTGCGTCCTCATGGACGCACACGATTCAAACTAAATGGGGAGCCCCTCTAAACAAACACTGCCCAACAGCACTAGTGATGAAAAACTCCACAGGGTACCTTTCACTTAAGCTTGCTTGCGGTCATTCTTAATTCTCTTTGAAATGCACGTGCTTGAGAGGAAATGGGAGCTGCAGCTTGCATGCCGTGGCAAGTAAATGAACACTGTAAGTCATTTGCCAGGAAGAAATGGCAAACATTCACTGAAAGTTCATCCATGACCTTGGAAGAGAAGTTTGAAAACAAGTCTTAAGTGAAGGTCCACTTTTGTTTTGTTTTGTTACAGGAGCTTTTAAGAGCATCTCACAGTCTTCATTAGCAGATGAAGGTCAAGGGGGCGTTCACATCCAATGCCAAAGACCATTCCTGAACAGACAGGGGTTATGATCACACTAAGGCCAAGTGATAACATCTGAGCAAACGCTGCTGATGAAGACAGGGAAATGTGGTCGAAAGCTCTGTAAAAGCTACTAAGTGGACCTTGAGTTTTTGCGTGTTTTGTTTGTGTGTGTGTGTCAATTCATCCCTTTCTTTCTATGTTTTATAAGATTGCAAATCGATTATCTTTACATATAGACTTTTGGTGGGACAACACAAGCAATTTGAAGAGGTCACCTTTTTTTTTTGTTTAACTACTTCTGATGTTTCACAGAGTAAGATATCCATCAGTTGATTCAAAATATTATCAACAGATGAATCGATAGTGACAAGAACCTTTAGTTGCAGCGTGAAGGTATGACATCAGTTCTTACTTGAGTTCGTTACTTGAGAAAAGGGAATTAGTTGCTGACTCCCACAAGTTCAGGACTCATTAAGTGACTCATGTCTCCTGCTTCACAGGTTCATTTCCAAAGGGATTTCTGCTCACTTGCAATTAGGAGTAACATCAGGTTTGGCCAGAGCTGACCGAACATCTCGAACATTTCATCATCTCACTCGATGCCGAGGTCGTGATTAAAAGTATGTTTTGTTTTTGTTGCATCTCAATCATATCACCTCTGAGATTATTGCTGCTCATTATGAATGATGTTTAGAACAATGTATTCATGTATCCGGATGAGATCCAGTTCCATAAGTCAGTCCATAAGAAATACTCCTCTTACTCCTCATCCTCTAATAAATGACAAAGCTTTCCCTGTGAAGTCATGCTAATCCTCGCCTAAAGGTAAGACAAAGTGAACTGATGAAACTTTAATGATCTTTGTGGGGAAAACATAATTACAGCCAATAGGATACACAGTAGGAATAGCGCGAACGGAAGGTTAAATAAACAGACACAAGCTTAACATAAGCTGCAGTGGGGCTCTCTCAGCCCTGGGCCGTGGCCAAAATGTTCTACGTCAGCAACTCCTGCTGCATATGAGCATCTCAGAGGTGAATGCCGTCCTTTTACCTGTAATGTGTTTATAGATGCCTGTGGATTTGAGCACAGTCAAAGAACCAAAGTGAATTGTCCTGCGGTCGTTAGGCTCAGGGGAGCCAACGTACCGCTGCTGCTCAATGAACAGATAATTCCATTCTCACTCGGCTGCATCGCACAAAGATCTAACACAATAGAAGCTGCTGAGCCATTGGGGGCTCCCCGCTTGGTGTGTGTGTAGGAAGACAAGTCAGTGCTGATTAGGCATATGTCGCACAACGCTGTTAAATCCGACGCGTGTCAAACTTGTCACCTGCATTGCAGATTTACATTAGTTTGTGTTTATGGAGCTATGACAGTGACTTTGAATTTGGCATCGCAAAAATCAAGTTTGGCGTTGAAAACAAATCCGGCGCTGCAAAAGGGAAACATTGACATTGAAACATTCGGAACGTTTGTATCAACAGGGACACACTAGGGTTTGAACCCAAACGCAGACACTCAGCCAGAGCAGACGCAGTTAAATGTTTTATTGAAGCAAAACCACAGGCTTAGCGAGTAATAACTTTAACTTGACACTGGCTATGGCCTCTTAGATTTCCTCAACATTTTTGTATTTACTTTAACAAGCTGCGGTTGTTGTTTTTTTTAACAGTAAAGTAGCACATCATGTTTGGTGCACAGCATGGGGCTGTTGCCAGAGCGAAGGACCCCTCGAGGGTGTTTCAAACAAGAAATAAAACATCGCTAAATTCACAACATTAGCAACAAAATCTGCATTTTCACTTAGTACACAAATCATGCAGAGCAATGGGAAGCAGCACAACACTGATGCAATAATATGATAACGTTCACTGTTCAGTGTATGTAGCACTGCACAGCAATATGAAGCAAGAGAGCACAAATGAGCCATGCTGTTAATAAGCACATCTTGCATACGTTAGCCATGCAGAAAGCAACTAAGATAGATAAAGTACAATGTTAACAAGCAGTCATATTAATCCTAATAAAATGTTAATAGATATAATGTGATAGTTAGTGAAATGGTCATGTCACACACTAAGGTGTTAATAAAATACTAGTAAATACGCCCATACATACCCAAGCCATGCAGCGCAGACCATTTGGGTAACAGGCATAGGACATGAGACAATTTAGCAGCAAGGTAGCAAAATAAGGATAATGCTAATAGATATCTAATATATTTTTTGCTTGTTCACGTCTTAAAGGTCCCATATTGTAGAAAGTGAGATTTTCATGTATTTTTTTAAATTATAAAGCAGGTGGAGGTGCTGTATACTTTAAATACTGTGGAAGTATTTCTGAAATACTTTTCAGTTCAGTATTGTGTTTCATTTGTTTTTTTATTTGGAAAGCACTGAGATTGAAGTCTCTGCCTCTGTGTTGAAGGACAATATGAAATTATCAGAAGAAAATGAAATAGCCTTCCAGCGCATCATTATCTCGTTTCCTTGTTCCGACACTCACTGTGGCACAAAAACTCATTTTAAACCCCACATATGTGTGATAATCATCTGAGCATACAGCGCTGTTTGTGTCCTGGTTCCACTCCTAATGAGGAGTGTGTGTGTTGTGTGGCGCTCTGCTGCCGACCTTTAGACTTTTCCCATTGTCACTGTCTCTAATCAGAGGACTCAGGCAGCGCAGCACATGGCCTGCCCTGACCTTGTCCTGTTAGATACTATAATTCTCAAGCAGACTCGCTGTGACAGGCCGGTGTGAGTGAAGAGAGCATCCCAAAAGCCCTCCGGCGGGGCCGTCCTGCTCTCACTGATGCTCAGCTGTATGTCAAAGCTGAAAGAAGGAAACCCTATGAAACGCACGTATTGTCGAAGACTGTTTCATTCTTAGGTTTATTTGTGAGGTGATAGTCCTGCAGTGGAAATGTTATGTTATTTCTATGCAGTGGCGGGTTCATCCGGGGGTGCCCAATCAGATTCAAGGGGGGGGGCCCGTGTTTCTATGATTTGTATGTCAAACATTTAATGGGTTATTTGAATAAAGACCAGAATGAAAACACAGACTCGAACCAGCGGAAAGATGTTAACTGTTTGCGGTCCTGGCTCCACAATGCTGACGTCAGGACGGCAGCAACTCGAACACCTCTTCTGTTGCAGAGCGAAAACTCGTCTGTTCAGACTGAAACCTTGGCCCATAAAAGAACTGCAAAAAAACCCAACTCTCTCAATCTCTCATTTTCTGTAAATGTAGCACTTGAAGCGGTTCAGCATCTGTGATGAAGTTGATGTACTTGCGTGATTCTTGCGATTTTTGGGTTGGATGCACTTATTGGAAGTCGCTTTGGCGAAACGCGTCCGCTAAATGAATGTAATGTGATGTTATGTAAATTTAATGCTGCAAATGATGCAAATAATAAGAATTTAATTTTGATCTTGTTTTTCCAGTTTGAGGTATATTCCCGGGTTACCACCTGACACCGTCTGTTAGGCAATGATGATGTTGTTTGTCTTTTGCTTTTTCTGTCAGTATTATTATTTCAGTTATCATCTGGCTCACAGGGCGGGCAGAAAAATATTGACACTAGCACAATTTAAGATGATTATGCGAAGTTCTTCTGTCTTGTAATAGACTTTGGTGTTGTTTATGTGCCCGCAGTCTTATTTCCCAGGTGAACAACCCAGATACAGTCTGATGTCTCGATGTTATTTTGTTTTCTCACGCTTTTCCTTTAAACGTCTGCTTACTTTATTATTTCAGGTGTCATTTCATACGTGGGTTGCTTGAATGGTTACAAGAAAAGGCACTGCATACAGTTAAAGAAAATGTCCTACATTTTTGAACTAGTTTTGGTTTTGTTAATCTGCTGGAAGTCTTTTGTCAACCAGCCAGTTCATTCAATGCATCAGTCTTCCTCTTCTGCCTCTTTTATTTGTTCTAGGGCCGCAACCAAGGATTATTTTAATAATCGATTAATCTTTCGATTATTTTTTTGATTAATCGGATAAATAAACAAAAAAAGCATTAATTTCCAACCCTTTTATTCAACAACAGAGCTGAGAAGTGCAAACTATCTTTAGAAAGTGCATAAACAGGTTGCTCCTTGAACATCCCAGAGCTGGTAAAGTAATAAAAAACAAAAAAACAAATGGACTAACACAAAAAACACACACGTCTGCTTTACATCTGCCAAATATATAGTGCACAAAAAGTTGTATATTTGTGTTTAAAGGGACCTGAGCTGTCAGAACAATAACTCTTCTTTTTTGAGTCTATGCCGCCACAGTTTGCGTGTGGTCATGTGACCACATCGCTACGTCTGATTGGTGAAACAGAGTTACGTGATAATTGTTGCTACATCTGATTGGTGAAACGGAGTCATGTGGTCGATGCACTGACGGCATCTCTCTGGCAGAAATAAAGCGCAGAATATGTAGATTAAATGTAAAAAAAAAATTAAAAAGAAGAAGCCCAATGTAGCGTCTTTCCTTCACAAATCTACTCAGGTACAAGTAAAAAGTTTGGTGCAGTAAAACTACTCTTAGAAGTAATTTTTTTCCCAAAAAGTTACTCCAGTAAGTGTAACTGAGTAAATGTAACTCGTTACTACCCGCCTCTGAGATGCACTTGTGCCCATGTGTTTCCTTCCTTTAACTGACCGGCTGAAGTGTATACAAAAACAGATCTTATAAATGATGTCCTCTCGCTTTCTCTGTCAGAGATGGACTCGCTGCGCATCCTGCTCTACTCTTTCATCTTCCTGCTCAGCGTCTTTGGCAACCTGCTGATCATCGTGGTCCTGATGCTGAACAAGCGCATGCGTACCGTCACCAACTCCTTCCTGCTGTCGCTGGCGGTCAGCGACCTCATGATGGCCATCTTCTGCATGCCATTCACCCTCATACCCAACATCCTGGAGGACTTCATCTTCGGAGGAGCCATGTGCAAGACCGTCTCGTACTTTATGGGTGAGAATGAATTGTTTCATGTCAAACCTGGGTTGAACTGAATTTTAGTATTGCAATAAATTCAAACAGCTCAATTCCTTGGGTTTTGAAATAAGGGATGGGCTGGTGTGGAGACTTCTTACTTTTTGCTACAAAACTGAGCAGTGAGTTCTGGAAGACATAAATCTCTCCAGCTGGCAAAGTAATCAGTGAGGGCTTGGTACTGATCAATAAAACCCTTTTGTGTTTGGAGGTCGGACACATTTTCTTATTGTGCCATCATTGAGTCAGTTATCTTAGCAGTCACAAGACCCATTCATGCTAAGCCGTAAGTACCTTTGTACCAAAAATTGTTCTAAACAGAGACAGCAGGAACATCATATTAATCTGATCATTTTATGCTGATCATTCAGTGACTGGGTTAATAGGTGTTTTTCTTATCCGAACATAGAAATCTGGCCTTTTTTATGGCTGACAGCCCGAACGTGTGCTCCAGCTTTAGAAGCCTGCCTGAAAATTGCTCGATATCTAACAAGAGCCTGTTTTTCAGAGAAGCTTTTTTCTGGGCTTCATTTTGCCTGTCAGAAGGTAACAATCATGCCGAAAGTGCTCGAAACAGTCACACATCTTCAGGAGTGTGACTTAGCGATGAGCTGGCTCCCATCAAGCCGGAGTCAAGGTGCCACGTGAGGCCTGAGTCAGGCCGAAGCACAAGAGATGGCAAAGAAACTGAGATCCGCTGCAATACTACTGTTTCTGCGCTTCACTTTGAGCTTTGAATGGTTGAGAAGAGCTATTGAATGGTGAGGTTCAAATCCTATTGTTGTCTCAGAAATGCAATGCACCATCTGTGAGAACAGGCTCGCCGAATCTCCTTTTCAATTACTGGGCTCTCTGAGCTGTGATAAGGAGGAGGAGGGCGGATGGGCCAGCTGCCTTGGACCTTAAATACAAACTTTTTGTTATTTAGCTATTTTGTCTTATGCTTGTCATTTCAGTCAAGGTAAGGGCTGCAGAGTAGTTCAACTGATAATGAATGGTTGTGAAATGATGAATCACTTAACCATATGAATGCTGGCCTTTTATTCAACTTTGACTAGACTAGGATGTCCTCGACTGCAAATGTGATAGATGTTATTTCCTGGCTCAGCTACTTAAAAACTGCAAGAAAATTTATTTTCTCTGCACAATATATGCAATGATTAAGAATTTCATTAGTCTAGGTTCAAATTAATGTCTCAAACGATGATCAAAGACCTTTATTAGAGGTTCTCTAACGACAAAAATTCTGGGGAGAACCATCAGCGGCACTAGGGTGGGGATAGATGAATTAAGGTCCAGTTATCGAAGTGATTGAATTCACTAATCAGATCGATTCCATTGGAATGAATCGATTTTGCCACTTAACAATAAAGTTAACCCCACCAAGAAATGACCAGGTGCATGAAATACAAAATACTGTGTAATGTACTTATTTGACTGCTGTTTCTCCACATGATCCGGTCCAATAGTGCCCCCAATTGCCATAGAAACCTTCTATTCACTGGAATCTCTGGGGTGAGATGACGATGCCCGCATCAAGTGAGATACTATTACTAAAGTGTTTACTAAAGTAATTCAGTTTGCTTTGGGATGCTAGCACCGTGATGCAAATGCCTCGTTTCCTCATCACATGCTCTTCAGGATTCAGCACCCACCCGTAACGACCTGCACAGGGGTTGAGCGCATCGATTTGTTATCTATTTCATCATGAAACAACCTTGTCACGAGGAACCAGAGACGTAGTGACAATGAGAAAGTGCAGGCAGGCATTGGGAAGATGAGACGGAGAGAGAGTTGCGATGGTAGCCAGAGGACTTGGGCGGCCAGCCTTGAAAAAGTGCCCCCTGCAAGACCCCACAACCTGTAAAGGAGCTTCATTCGGGGCTATTATAAGCTGGACTCTTGGCTAGAACAGTCTCATTAATGATGCAGCTCTTTTTAGGCATTTCCTACCGTCTCTCTGTGTATTGCTTGTTTTACGAGATGCGTAGATGTATCTACCATCCTGTTTTTAAAAGAATTTTTTCAAGGCTTTTTGCCTTTATTTGATAGGGACAACTGAAGAGAGACAGGAAATGTGGGAGAGGGGCGGGGGGGTGACGTGCAGCAAAGGGCTGCTGGTTGGATTCGAACCCGGGCCGCTGCGGTAAGGACTCAGCCTTGTACGTGGGGTGCACGCTCCGCCAGGTGAGCTACGCACGCCCCCTATCCACCGAACCTATCAGAGTGCTGAATATCAAATATTTTTAATTTTAAAGCGTTTGTAGCAGGCATATGACTTCCAAATGCCACACATCTGCGCCTAGACCATAAGCAATAAGTAACTGAGCCCCGAACTAGCCCCAGCAAGACAACATGTGTGCTGCCTATGGAAGGAACACAAATTGCCAAATTGAAGGATTTGGAGACGAATATTATATAAATGCTCATCGGCAAATATCAGCATGTAAAAACTCATATCAATCAAACCTCCCTTGAGAGGCTGATCTGAGCCTCCCGTGAGCAAGACCCTCTATAAGCCAAAACCAATCAATATACAGGATAATTGTGATCCTCACCCATTGATTGGACGGCAAACCTGCTCGGCAAGCTCATCTGTTAGCACACGGCCATTAGACATATAATACACCATCCATCCTTCTATCCACCCATTCCTCCACGCATCCATCCATCTGCCCCTAGCTCGATAACCATGTGAATCATAGCCCCTGTGCTGTTTCGGTGGCAGTTACGAGATCGATGTTGTAATATTCGCGGTGTGTGCGTTTTGTGGTCTTCAATCACAGTTATGTATCCATGTTTGTGTTTTTGTTGCTGGTCATGTTATGTAATTACCAACCAACTTACCAGCTCAGTCTGTCAGCTCCCCCCGGGGTGCAGTTTGCATAATGTATTAGAATTTGGGTTTTCATGTCTTCCAGCAAACTTACAGAACCAGTTGCAAGGGAATCTAGCACCTATAACACATTTATTCCATTTAAAATGTTTTTATGCCTTTAGGCTTCTTCAGGGCAACATTCAACTGAACACGCTGAGAATTAGGTGTGAGCAAAGAATGAAGAGGTGTAGTTTTAGCTGAGGAATGTAAATCTCCTCTCCCAGACCGAGGTGCGCTGAGAGACCCTCGGCTCCAAACTTCGTTTCGCTCAAAAGCCAGTTATCAAGCAGCCTACTGTGAGTGCTCGCCCGACTCGGGTTTAATGAACATGAAAAAGGATCAGAGCTTCTTTTTCACAATAAGGAGATACAGCGCGGGGGGGGGTGTGTGTGAGCATTTAGTCGGTGAGTTGACTGGTAATTAGCTTGGCAGCACCTTGCCCAGAATCACAGCAGAATCTCCTCTCCACAAACATTAGCCTCTCAGTACTGCAGCGGACTTTATGCAGCAATACCTGACAGACATGAGACGTGCAAATCATGGAAAAGTGTCCAGGTTTATGGTCACTGGTCATGAAGCATTTCAGCTGCGACTGATGGTTTCACAAGTTAGAATGAGAAAAATCTAACTGTCTTCTTAATGCACTGTTTCTTAATGCTCATACAGTATTAATGCATGGGAGAGTATGAACTACTGTATATACAGCTCCTGCACTATATTTTAAAGTGTGTTTTACTACACCAAGATTTCCCGTTTTGTTCCATAACTCTTCATGAGAGGCCCAACAAATTGATCTCGGTACGGCTGATCACAGTTCAGCGTCGGCTTCCCCTGGTAGTAATAAAACAGATGGTCAAGTGGACCTGGACTGAAATGTTGAAAGGGTTGATGGATTTGGGCCTAGCGCTCGTGGACAAGAATCTAATCCCTCGGACAAGAAGCCCATTAGTCTGCTCTGAATTTCTTTGAGCTGTCTGCGCACCTGCAACTGTGTCATCAATTCACATCACCTGGAAGGGCACTTCCTTTCAGTTTGGATGTGCACAACGTCCCAGCTACCAGTCTTTATAAGTGAAGGGTTTGAAAACATCAGTCATTTGAAAACCTGTGGCTCTATTTCACACAGGCTTCACCCTGTAATGGGGCTCTGTAGGCAGAGCTTCTCATCCTCATGCATCCATTCACTAAAAAAAAAGGTCATAGAAATGTCTTCTGCCAAATGTAATGAGATAATTCTGGTTGGCCTCGAAAGAAAACGATATAGCCTGACTCCTCATGCAGTTTTTATGCTGGTTGGTGGTGAAGATGATTGGATCAGTCCTTCATTTCTGCTTCTAAAACACGCCTGACTGCTAAGGGTAACCGCATCGCCCTTGATTTCCAGGCTTGCAAAATCATTGTCATTTTTTAAAATCACTTCATAAAGGAATAATTCGACATTTAAGTATGTTTATTTGCTTTCTTGCCAAGAGTTAGACGAGTGACACTAATGAACACGAAAGCAAAAAAGCACATGTCCAACTTTTCCTTTAGAACTTAATTCTATGCAAAAGCCTTGAATAGTGTTTCTTTCATAATATTTATTTTATTCATCTGGTTTTTACCTACAATTTATTGCTCTGTTATGTAATTTACAAAAGTCAGTCAATCATTTTCTACCGCTTGTTCCCGTTGACTGGAGCCTATCCCAGTGACTTTGGGCCTTAGGCGGGGTACACCCTGGACAGTGGGCAACTTGTCGCAGGGCTACTTTACCAAAGTGCTATATAAATAAGGCTTCTTTTGCTTCTTCTACTCATTACTTGTATTGTTCGTTTTGATTATTCCTCCTGCTGCAAAATTCCTACCTACTATTTTCACAGTCAGTGTAAGCCAGTGCTGTGGCTGGGCATGATCGCCTTCAAGCATCAACAAAAGACCCCCCCCCGTGTGATTTGGTCTTTCTCTGTGTCCGTGCTTAGCACTTGAAAGAGATGTGTGGGTGTGAGAGACTTATTGTGCGAGACTCTTACAGTGCCGGTGCGCCGTTAAGATCTGCATGGGTTGACGGTGCCACCCACCACCGCCTTCTGCTCAGCTGGAGCTTATTCTTTGACCGGTAGTGCACAGTGGTCAACGGGATTGTGTCATGGAACGAGGTTGGGGGCTGCTCCACCCTGTGCTTTGCAGGAAGACTCAGCACGCTGAGCCTAGAGACAATGAAGGCTCTTTGACGACATTAGAAATTGTAACACGAGTTCTGTCATCACAGGTGGAGCCTGCTAACATGTCACCCTAGACTTCCTGATTTTCTGAACACATAAATACATCTTTTTAAAGGCCAGTTATTACAAGCCAGGGGTTTTCAAAGTTCAAACTGTGTGTGCATATATATATATATATATATATATATATAGGAAGTATAATGTAGCGATGGATTCAGTAAGTCATGCTGTGGGCTACAATTTACAAACCCTACAAGCAGTACCTGTTCGCAGTGTACACATGGATGTACAGACAACTATCACTGGATGACTTTGATACTGAATTCATTTTAAAAATGTGATGAATATCAGGCAAGCCCTGGAGTTGTACGGTGAGTATTTTTTTTCTATGATTTCTTTTTTCTATAAGTGAATTTTATGGACGTTTAATCACAATGGACGTTGGAGATGTTATCCTCGGAAAGTGCAAGTCACACTGAATCTAAAAATGTGCGTATAATGTCTGTGCGTTCAGGTCTGAGTTAAGACTTCGAGAATAAGTACTTTCTTTGATGCAAAATTGCGGTAAATGGAGAGACGCCAAGAGCGAAATGTGGCTGGTGTTGATGAACGGGCTAAATCAGCAGAACACACCACAATAACTAACTTCTTGTTATTTTTAGAACACGACTCTTGTCTCTTTCATCTCATGAAGTATCTTTGCCTCATGTCTCGCCCTCCGTTCCCCCTTTGGGAGGTGTGCTTCACTCTTTGAAATCGCCTGTGCTAAGCTAATACGCCCAGTTTGAGGGCTGTGTCAATGAACATAGGACTAGAGTTACAATATGTAACTATCTTTCACCATCTGAGTACGTCATTGGCCAGGTGGTTTTAGTATGATGTAGTATTCTGTCAGGGGTCATGTCAGTGCAGCAGCAATCAAAAAAATTACCCTTCTGGCGAAGAGCTGAAATGCTTTTAATAATGCACAGCAGAGTCTTTCCCGCTGCTCACGGAGCATAAAAGCCATTCGAAAGTCTTTTTGTGTCGATGATGTTCTCTGTTCTGGAGTATCCCTGTAAGTCAGCTCCTTTGTTCTGTTAGCGCAGGAATAAGATAAAGCCGTCCACTTGCTTCTATCAGACTCCACATCAAATCCCACTCCAACTATCCACATAGTTCTCTTTCTTCTCTAGGTTACAATTCACACATTTGTAGGTATTTTCAGTTTTGCAGTTGACAATATACACTAATTCCTTAATCTTTTAGCTTCTGATAACAAAGCTTATCACAATAGAAACGAACACCGACTTGGTCATTGGTTTGCAGGAGAGACCTTTGCCACAAGCTGATCCTGGAGAAGATAAATTGTTCTCAAGGAAGCAATAGAGCAGTCCACCACTCCAATACTTAACGTGGTTCCCGTAGATTGAATTGGGCCATGCTTATAGGAGTAGGCATAATGACTTCCTCCCTTGAATGATAATGCAAAGCTATGGTTTAGACAGGATATGTTCTTCTGTCGTGAAGGAACACTGAATGGGGATTAATGTGTGACAGCGAAATGGTGGATTGAGGTTGGTGCCTCTCATAGCGACAGAGGATCAATGCAGTGGATTTACTCCTTGGGGGCTTCCTTGTAGCTGCTGGTGACACGCATTAATGCTATATGCTTCACCTGGCTCACCCTCATAAGACAGGCTATGCACTGACTCAGATGGCTCCCCCTCTGCAGATTATGCATATTCATACATGCAAATACAAATTGACCTTAGATTGTCTCTGAAGGAATTAACCCGTCTGGAACCCTCTAGAGTCAGTGTCATTGGATAACCACAGAATGATTGAGAGGAGGTGGATTAAATCCTTTTTTTCCCCATTTTTTTTTACTCTTAAGCATGAAGCAGTTACATTGTCTGCATAAAAAATAAATGAAAAACATGAAAGTTTGAGGTTGGTCACTTTTTGATTAAAGCAGATAGAATCAATATTTTTATTAACAATGGATCACATTGTTGAATGTAGTCAGGGTCAGACTTTCTTGACATGCAAAATTATCTTTTAAATTGACAAACATCATGTTTAAATCATGGCACAACTCAAACGGGATCCAAAAAAATGATTTGTCTCTTGCCATTGACTACAGTACATATTTTTTCCCATGGTGGTCCACCTCTATTTCATTTGATTATTTCCCACTTGACCTCTGACATTCCATGGATGTACAGATCCACTTGAAGGGGTGGGTTGAGGTCGCTACCACTCCCTGCAACTGCATGACAGTATAGGTAGCCTATTGACAATTTTGGGACTGTGTAACCTCCAATCAGATGGGCTGTTACAACATCAAGTGGGCCGGCAGGTCAAAGTTATTTCCTTGCAATCCCCCCCCCCCCGTACATTGCTTGTGGTTACCTTGCAGCCCACAAGGTGGCCCTGGCCATCTGGCATTTGCAAGAATGGCCAGATTGCCAGTCTGAGTCTGCATGTAGTGAGAAACCACAGAGAATTACCACCCGACTCTGCTGTTGTCCCCAGATATACAGAGATTTTTAGCCTCTTTCAGCTCATTGTTTTAGTTTTCCAACCCGCAAACTTACTGTTTTGGTTCACTCTCACCGCTCTCATAGCGTAGTTTTTGGCCTCAACAGGCAGCTGTATTCAGTAACAAAGCTCTGACTGTACACTACCTGGTCAGCACCAAACAGCAGAAAGACAAAGTTAACAACTCCCTGGTGAACATAGTGGATCATTTAGCAGCTAAAGAGCTAGATATGTCTCTCAGGAGTTGGTGTAGACCAAAAGCAGCTAAAAGGAGAGTGAATACTGGACTTAAATCTGTTAGGTGGCCAGTTGCTAATGTTGTGTGCTGGATGTGTAAATAGCCCTGTAAATAACTGATAGCAAGTTTGTCATATCACCCAAGGCAATATGTCAATGTTGTGTTCACAGCTTGTTTCCGCTGCCCCCATGGCAAAACTCAGTTATTGCAAGTTTAAGCTTCTTTTTGGCTGCTAGCATGCACACTGACTTTAAGATAATAGGATAAAAATTGTAAACGCCTGGTGGCTCTCCTGGTAGAGAGTGCGCCATGTATTGGGGCTCGGGGTTTTGCTCCGCCCTTTGCTACATGTTGCCTCTCTCCCCCCTGCCTTTCCTGTCCCTCTCTCTACTCTAACTAACTATCAAATAATGTGGGAAAACGGCAAGACAATTCTCATAATTTATTTTTCACTTTCTAAAATATTCGCGTGTGGCTAAGGTTAGGGATGGATTGTGGCAGATTCAATATTGGCTAGGCAACAAACACTTGGTTAAGGGTAGGGGACGTTTGTGGTTACTGTTAATAAAAAGGTGAAAGTCAAATCAAATGTCTGTGACTTGCAGCAAACTCCAGTCTCCTGTGTGAAAATCAGACTCCCTACAAGCCCATCCACCTGCCTGAGCTCAGTACCCTTACAATCTGCTTCTCTACATAATGGGCACACTACTTCCTGCACTGGCACTGAATATCGGCACTGGACGTAAATCCCGACGTGCGCAATACAACAATATAAACATGGTTCTTAAGATTACTGGAGTGTTTTGTCCTTAAGGTCACCTGTGGAGTGCCCAGAATTGTAAGAATTCATCCTCTGGGGAGCATACATACATTTAATGTCAAACTGTCCATTAAATATCTTGTGTACGAGTAGAAAGTTGGTCAAAAAACGACACTAAAAGAAAGGTTAAGGGGTCACCAACGATATTTGTAATTATCTGCTGGGGTCCATGAACATCACTACCAAAAATTGATGGCTAACTTGCTGAGATATCTTGCCTGGGACCAAAGTGCTGGATGGACTAACTAAGAGACCAGCTCTCTAAATGTTTTCTCGTTGCTTTCCTTTTTTTTTCCTGCAGGGATCTCTGTCAGCATCTCCACCTTCAGCCTTGTGGCCATTGCCATCGAGCGATACAGCGCTATCTGTAACCCGCTGAAGTCTCGCTCGTGGCAGACCCGATCCCACGCCTACCGCGTCATCGCTGCCACCTGGGTGGTGTCACTGCTAATCATGGTGCCCTACCCGGTGTTCAGTGGGCTCAGGTCTTTCCCCAAGAGCAATGGAACTGTTGGCCACATGTGTCGCCTGGACTGGCCCAGTCAGCAAGCTGAGCAGACCTGGTAAGTAATAGTGGGACTACATTCATTATTAGTATATTTTTACTATCAAGTAACTTAGTATACATAGTTATTTAATAATTCAAAGTGACTAACAAAGTAGCACAATTACCTACAATAAACAAGTGAAAAATGTGAAAAAAAAGCATGGATAACGAAAGGCATTCATCAGTTAATCAAACATTTCTTTGATGTGATTTTAATGATAGAAGGACTTGTTGGGAGATGAGGCCTGCTACCTATTGTAAAGCAATGACAGCTGCCATTCTGAATGGACAAGCTCCGCACAAAGTCTGTGCAAACGTTTAAAAGATTTCACATGCATATCAATAATTTGGTGGACGTGCTTCCATAACCACAACAGGAATAAGTGAGTAAAAGATGAATAGACAGAGTCAGTTAGGGAATTGAATACAATCTGCTTGGCTTTGGTGCCAAATATGTGGAGATACTCTGATTTCCATCCGGTAGTAAATTGTGGAATTTACATATGCATTACCACGGCAAGCAGAAAGCAGCTTAATTTTTTGAGCAGGGCAATCAGACCACTTTCTACTGATTGCTCACAGTTGGAAAATAGTTTGCATGCTGATTTGGTCATTTTGGTAATAAAGTTCAAATTTCCTGCACAAACCTTTAGTGGATCCACTGTTCTCAGAGCAGTAAATTGAAATAGCGTTTATATTACACTGTGTGTTTTGTAACTGTGCTAGTAAACCCATGTCTTCCGGAAGAAATGTTTGCGGCAATATATTAGTTTTAACTAGTTACAATGTCTTGATGTGGAATATATTTTGTCAGTGCTAATGGCTTAGCTTAGCTCTGTAGCTGTTTACTGGGTCATGATGTAGCTATCATTAATATTCCAGGACTGCAGTAGTTCTCCAGCAACAGGTGCTGCACTTAGTTTGGCTCATAAGCTAACAGTTAATTGAGAGTGAGAGTTAAGGGCCGGTCACACCAGAAAGTGGCACAGCGAAATTCATCCGCACGTCTTTGTGAAATAGGCGGTGCCAGAGGCCTGGTGACATAGGGGCTGCTCGCAGGGCTAGGTGGTGAGCTACTGTGGCTGGTGAGCTAATGGCTGACATGCTAGCGCTACTCAGTCACAATAGCTCTCTGAGCTTATTTTTATTTTCTCTGTGTTGTTTACTCCCCCCAACATTTAGTTCTCAGGATTGTACATAATTTCTATAAAGAGTCACTGAAGAGGGGTGCTAACTTGTTTCTTAACTGTCTGCAAACCATTCCTGTTTGGTGAAGCCATTTTTTCTCCGGCAGAGGAGGTTAAATGAAAGTGGATGGTGCACTCAGCTTCAATAGCTTCCGCCATTTTGGACTCTAAGAGGTCCGCACTGTCAAGATGGCTTGCTATTGGTCAATGGCCCTAATTTGCATGTCAAAGTTCAGATAAACTCGATACCAGAGATGTGTGTGGATTTACTTTGCCCCCGCAAGCAAATCCACTGATTGTGGAGATTCCATTGAAATGTATTGATTTTGTTGTGAAATTTCACAGTTTTAAATGTGACTGGGCCTTTAGTGTATGATGTCTCTACCTGCCCGGGAAGATATAGGAGAGGGCTAAAGAGTATGGCTAATGATTGAGAGGAGGCTCGTCAATTCTTGTCATTTTAGGTTTGAACCCCTGGGCTGAAGCTGTAACAGTGCAGGTTACAGGGGTGGTGTCTGAAAAATCAATGGGAAGTGGGAGACTCTTGGGAAGTGGGAGACTCTTTTTAAGATGCAAAAGGTGACCCGGCAGCTCTCGTTGAGGCATAATTAGAGACCGTGTGCAATGGGTCTGTTTTCTAGCATAGCAGGGGTCATACCAAAAAACAGAGGAGCTGGGAAAGAAAGTAGAGACTACATCATTAGACTAAGATACTGTGGATCATGTGCCCTCTGTATTGGTGCTGCAGGATTGCATGCTACCATCAACATGATTGTTTCTTTGCTCCCGACTGTACGCTGAAAGGATGCAAGAGTAAAGCATACAAAATGTCAGGAGAGAAGCGATTATCGGTGTTACAGTTTGGATTGTGCCGTGTTAGGAAAGTCATTCATCCATCTACATGCCCTCTGAGGACCAATTAATGCTGCTTTACTGTTTAAAAGCACCCCAGGTAGATGGATATGCAGCCAAGGACAGGATATGTTAGAGCATCTTGGGATGTACTACTCAGCGATTGTCATAGATCTGTCCATAAACAACTTTTCCTGCTGGATGGCACAATTAAAATGAAGAACAACATGGTAAAACCTTGTACATCGCTCTACTTGACAGCCTTTTGTGGTCAAACACTGAAGAATTCTCTTTTTCTCTGACTGTCTATCAAACTGTAAAGCTTCTCTGGGAAAGGCGAGGCAGTGGGAGACCAATTAATTAGTCTGCTCGGTGAGGAGGCGGAGGAAGAAAGTCGAGGCCCAGATGTCAAAAGTCCAGATGTGTCACTGACTAGGAGGACCTTTCAAGTTTTAATTCACAGTTTCATCTTGACCCATCGTGACCGTTTTTTAAATTACACCGGGGTTAGGGGTTAAAACTTCGAATGCAAGGAGATAACACCTTTTTTCATCTACCTCTCGCTACATGAAAATGGCACCTTTTTTGCACCTAATGAAGCAGTGCATAGAGTTGCTGAAGCATCCATTTTTAGACTGAAATCACAGTCTGAGATGATGAGCAAATTATATCAAGACACGTAAGAGCCATAAAGTGCTTAATGAACCAATGAAGTCAAAGACAAATGTAATGCTTTTCGATTTTTATAATTCGTCTTATGCATGGGTGTGCATTGACATTTTTACGCAGACTGGGGTTTTACATTAAAGTCTGGAGGGATGAATAATCTTATTCATTGAGGCAAATCAACCCATTAGATAACGTAGACATTTTAATATGACCAGATAACATTTTGCACGAGAAACTTGGTTAATAGCCACAAATAAGTAAAAGAAAAAATAGAAGTATACTGTATGTATAACAAAAAAAAATAGAAATGGTATAAAAAGCCAAGTTTAGTTTCCTTGATATTGATCTGATACTTAATGTTGTGTTTGCATCATTACCACTAAGTGGACTGTGCTTTGCTGATTTGATTTGATTGATGCTCAATTCCAATGGCTTTTTAGGAGAATATTAACTTTAAATTAAAATATGAGTCAGTTATAATTATGGTTACTCGAAATATTGCAGCGAAAGTGGCAAGACTTTTCAGCCCAGAGTATTGCCTGCAGTCTTCCTCTCAGGCTGCATACAGCCCCAACAACCTTCAAGAATAAGGGCAGACTGTATGTAGCCTGAGAGGCGAAATCCAGGGCAAAAGAGTCCGCGTAACACTTGCTGCTGCTAGTTAAGTTTATTTAGCGCACGGTAAATATTAGGGCCGATATGGCCAACTCATTTGCCTGAGTTGCCTTAATATTTATTGCAATATGATTTTATTTATTTTTACCATATCGAGCCCTAGAGCGTTTCCGCACTCCTACACATTCACGTCCTGACAGCTTTTGTCCAACAGATTTCCCACAGTATCAAATAACCAGCTGATGAGGGGCTTTGACTGAAGCCTTTTTTTTTTTTAATGAAAAGTGAAAGAGAGGGGCTGTGCAGAGTTCAGAGGGTTGCCCGGGGAAGATATTAGAATATCAGAGAATGAATGAAACCCGGCCTCTTCCTCTCCGCTGTCGCTTTCATGTGCTGACTGATGGGCACCGCAGACATCGGTGGTTGTGAAGAGCATTCTCTGATTATGATGAATCAAAAGGGAGACGTGGCTGCAGATGGGAAAGATTTATTACGATCAAAGTGACATCTGTACAGTTTCTTTATCTTATTTATTCATAGGTTACTCTTTCAAGTTTTCTCTTTTACAATAATTGTGCTTTCCCTCCTCCTCTCCGTATCCTTCTCCCTTCAGTTCCCTTAATTTCACTTTTTTTTTCATTTGATTCACAGAGAGGCTACACCTTTATAATCCCACGTGGATTCTTATGCAACTCATTCATTGTACTTCACTGCATGTTCAAACGAAGCCACACAGTGTTGAAGCTATTTTATAGAATATATGCAGTGATATCTGCAGTCTGATACAGATGGTGAGAAACAGAGACAGACGCTCCGAGCTCTTTGAATTTTGTACACTCTTCACAAATTCCCCTCTGTCAACGTTTTGTTCAGTTTTTTTTTTGCACTTTCCTCAGTTCACTACTTTTTCTTTGAGGTGTCATTAATTCCAGGCAGAGAGAGAGACAGAGAGAGGGAGAGCCACGGTCGTTGTTCTTTCTGGGTGAGAAAAATGGAACATTTATGATCAGAAGAGTACACAGCCTGGCGCAGGAGAAAATGTCTCGCAATTGTCAAATTACAGCACATTTACCAATGTTTATTTCATAACTACGTTCTCAAAAAATAATTTCTTTCTGTTGTGTTATATATAGCCATGTGTACTGTCTATTGTAGGTCGTGCTGTGTTCATATGGTCGTTACCATATGTGTCAATATGCACTGTGTTACTGTGTAAACTGTCAATATGTCAACAGGACAGTTTGATAAGGTTGTGTTGAAAACCTTCCCTAGGTTAAACAAGGTGGCTGATACCTTCTTAAAGAAAATACTGTCTTGCCTGCAGCAACTAACTAGTCCAACTGGTCCAATTGGCCCGCCTCCCTCTGCAAACTATGGAGATCTAATGTGTCCCATTGTTGGGAAGATAAGAATTTGGCAGTGTATTTAGTTAAATCATACATTTAAATTCATTTTAGCATTTTCTCCCGGTTACAGTTTAATTTACTCCATTGCCCTTTGGGGAACATCTGTCTTCACTTGATAAAATAGGCGCCCTAAGATCGAAATCTTTAAGCAAACTGTCACTCCATTCATTTAAAAGTACTAAGTGGAACACAATTAAAAATCTCTCTGCCCCTGGTCAAGTCATTTTTAGACATAGGCGTGTTAGGCGGTTGCCTAGGGAACCACCAGCTGGAGGATCGACAAAGAAGAGGAGGCTTTTTGTGACTAATCTCTGACATCAAGTCTCCTTTTAAAAGGCTTGAGGCTACATTAGCTGCTGCTAGCATACACACACCTTAATCTGCATTACACATACCAGAAGTTGAATGTAGTTTTTTCTATGCAGATGATAGAATCTTGTATGCACATGGCTCTTCTCCCACTCCAGACATGTTTAGATTACGATTTCTATCTTATAAATCTCTTAATCTCGTGTCTCCTACTAAAGCTGCCTCAACATATCACTTATCTACTCATATTTAAAACTACGGTTCATCAGAGCAGACCTTAGGACTGGATAACTCTCTATTGTGCGACTGCCTGTGTTTTGTTGTGGCTCTGTTGCAACTGCAAAGAGACTATCTCATTAAATATATTGGACATATATATATATTAAATATATATATGACAAGATCAGTACCCCTGGGGAGCCAGTGAATGTCAACGTGGTGCAACGTACAAGAAAGAAGAGGAAGGTTAAACCGCAGGGTGCTGATTAGCCTGATAGCCTGCAGGGAGAACTGGCCCGGGATGCTGCGGTACCTTTTGCTAGACACCATGGGGGTAAAGAGGGCTGTTGGGAGGGGACAACTGTCTGTAGGGCCTCCAGCAGAGCTCCAACAAACGCATGACAGAAAGATACAGTTCAAAAGCAGGTTTTTCAACCAGTAACAAGAGAATCTGATGTGATTGGTTGGTTTTGATGTCTGATTCAACTCAAATTTAGTAGTGACTTTTCCTCTCTCTGTGCCTCATTCTGGCTGTTCTTCCAGGTATGTGCTGCTGCTGTTCACTCTGTTCTTCGTCCCGGGAGTGGTGATGATTGTAGCCTACGGTCTGATCTCCAGAGAGCTCTACCGAGGCATTCAGTTTGAGCTGGGCCAGAACAGAGAGACCACCGGTGAGATCCATCGTAAATTCAGTCAAAACGGCAAAAAGCTTCTTTTTTCCCCACCGTGATTTAACTCTGTGGACGAAAACATCTATTTCACTTTTTATAGACCTGTATGAAGCTGCAGTGAATTAAATCAGAAAGACAGGAAACAGCAAGTTTTATCAAAGGTCCAGTAAAATATAATTGCCAGTAATGACACAACTAAATTTCAATTTAATACATAACTGTTTTAATGTATTTTTGTTGTGTTTTGGTGTTATTGTTGTGCACTTTCTAATTGACACAAATCACCAATCTCAGGCAATACAGGAAACCAAAAAAATGCAACAGGTAGATGTGTTTGTTTCGTTGCTACCTAGAGGTTCTGCACTTGTTACATCCAAAAAAGACACTTCTTCTCAGTCGTCCAAATACCTTCTCTGCCTATTTTCATGCCTGTTTGGAATTTCTCCGTGGCCTTACAGCTGGTGTTTCCCATAAAAAAGGAAAAACATTAGGTTCAGCTGAAATGGTAACAACTCTGGCAGAAAAGAGACTTAGAAGCAGAGAAAAACCCAGGACACAGAGTAAAGTTCAATAGGCAATGTTTACTGAAGAGCCAGGCAGTCATACACAAGCAAATAAATCAGACAAGGAGCAGGCAAAATCCAATAATCCAAGGAACAAGGCAAAGTCCAAAGACACAAACACTAACTAGGCATTGCTGGAGAGGGTTGAACACATGGGGTAGTAACTAACAAACAGCTGTAAACACAGGAAGTATACATATGGGGCTAGCTGAGGGAGACTCCAGGGGCAGGTAACAGGACACAGGTGTGGGTGATTAGTGCAGAAACTCAAATGGCAGGCGAGGTTAATCTTTCAAAATAAAACAGGAAACACAATGGACAGGATTAGCGCCATGTTAAAGAAATATGGTCCCTTCAGGTGAATTATAACTGCTGTCGTAAATGTGTGCATCAGGAGCACCAATTTCCATGTGGTCCAGTCTCGACTGTTCATTTATAAACACTGTTTTATTTCTTTGGGTTTCAGAAAAATAATGAATTTCCGTCCTTGAGATTAAGTCTGTGTTTTGTGCCTTTAAAGGATAGGTTCATCGTTTTTTAAGTACGTCTTGAAACAATTGTCAGGTGCCTTGAAATAGGTTTTGCTGTGTGTGTTACTATCCCCATATTACTGTAGCTTCAGATAAACTTTGGAAGAGAGTTTTGCACAAAGCGAGGACTGTGGATTTTGTCCTCCATCACTTCCAGCGGGAGCGCATTATGAAGGGATCTCTTAATAATGGCCAGTACGAACAAGAGGAATGGTTTCAGGAAGCGAAGCCTGTTTCCCTGTCATATAGGCACCTGACTATTTTAAGACATACTTGAAAAATTGTGAACCTATCCTTTAATACTTGGCATTTACATTATGTTGAATTCCAGCAAAACTCTCCAAATGGGAACTTTGTGACCCTCCACAGGCAAGAAGAACGGTGTAGGAAGGGCCGTCGTAGGGTCGAATGATGACGACGATGGTTGCTACATCCAGGTATCTAAAAAACCCTCCTCCGCTGTGGAGCTCCCCACCCTCTCTGCCTCGTCTGGGGCCACCCAGGCCAAACCTGAGCGCGCCCGCAGCAACACCTCAGAAGCCAAGCTGCAGGCCAAGAGGCGAGTCATCCGCATGCTGATGGTGATTGTGGCGCTCTTCTTCATCTGCTGGATGCCCCTGTACTCAGCCAACACCTGGAAGGCCTTTGACCTGAAATCCGCCTCCAAAGCCCTCACAGGAGCGCCCATCTCCTTCATCCACCTGCTGTCCTACAGCTCAGCCTGCGTCAACCCCATCATTTACTGCTTCATGAACACACGGTTCCGCAAGGCCCTGCTGTCCACCTTCGCCTGCTGCTGCCGCAACTGGCTTTGTCGCCAGTGCTGGTGGTGCAGGAAGAGGGAGGCGGGAGAAGACGGCATCGCCGCCTCCTCCATGGCCACGTCGATGGCCACCTCCATGTCCAAGTTCAGCTACACCACTGTCAGCACCACGGGCACCTGCTGAGCCCCGACAAGAGCTGGGTGGTTGCACCAGTTGCTGTCAGGCAGCGGTTACTGTGCGCACCATCTGTTTTTCCAATCTTGTTTTTCACTCTTCATCTTAATACGCTGTGAGTCATGCGCTGAGTAATATCCCTGCCCTCGTTTATGGGGCCTTTTTAAAAGGTCTCCTTGAAGTTCCGTGTGCATGGTTGCAGAATGTGAGGCGGGGGAAAACGCTGTTTCAGTTTGGTGACATTCTTTTTCTTCTGTTTAATTGGCAGCATCCGCTTTGTTGCATCCTGAAGAGAACATCAAGTGCCTGTGCTCTTTGTGTGGCTTCGTTTGTCATGGTAGTTTGTTCACTGGCTCAGAAAAGACATTTTAGTGAAAAACTACGTTGAAAATATGAATCTTGCGTACTTGTAAATAATGTCTTCATGTTCTTACTGTGCCAGAGGTTACTTTTTGACAGAGACATACTGTGGAACAATGAGGACTCATTAACTCAGTAATGAATCAGTATGGATTTCAGATCCTTTTGTGTTTAATGTTGTGTCATCTTCATTCTATCAGGGCATCTCTCTCTCTCTCTCTCTCTCTCTGTTATCAGAATTATTCTACTGAATAACTTGGACATCGTTGGGTTCCAAATTTTGGAAATATTAAAAACACTAAGAAATCATCCGGTTTACGCCAAAAGATATCAATGGGAACAGAGTTAGTCCAGCTTTTTCTGCTGCTTACCTCTGACAGTGTTTTGCTCTTACTGAGTTACGTTTCATCACTTCTTGTGTGTAAAGCAGATTTCCTGCAAATACCCTAACACCAAAACCTCATTCGGTTGGGTGATTTTGTTGGCTTCTAAGTAATAATGTTGTTGTTTTTGACCCTTTTGGAGCGCAGGTTTGTGATTCAGACTGATAAGGCAGGTTCACGTTTGCATAAACATCTTGAAGATAAGCATCTGAAGACTGTAATTCCTGGCATGCGTAAATAAGAAAGCCTGGCGTTTAGAATCAGGCAATTTTCTTGTGCCGCTCCCCCCGCAGTACGACAAACTGGGATGAAACAGGCCTGGTCGTGGAGCTCAAATCTCCTGTTGCCACTGCTACAAATATATGATGAATACTGATGCAGACATTAACTTCAGGATGTGAATTAGCGGAACAAGTGCATAAAGTGCGTCCATGAAAGGCTGGTGGCCCCTGCTTGTTGCTCCAGTCTGCCGCTGCTCCAAATGGCACGGAAAAGTGCTTTAGTCAAACTCACCTTTTCTGCTCAATTATCTCTGTGGTGTCTTTCATGTACCCTCTCTGCCTTCCGCCTCAGTGCTGCCAATTACGCTGAGCGTTACCTAAGTACAAAGACCCCGTTTGCAGGCTTAGACTAACGAGGTGTTTCTCGGGGACCCTCTCCCGCAGTGCAAATCTCACGGCTTTGCCTTTGTAAAGCTGATGACAAATGGCTCCGCTGACGCAGCCCTTCAATTCTTTAATAATAATAATGATAACAACAACAAAAACAACAAACTTGATTTAAATTCCACCCTGGGCCGCTGCGATAAGGACTCAGCCTTGTACATGGGGGGCGCAAAATCTTTTAAATATCCAAAGAATTTTAGATACAGCACATATGGAGAACGTGTACAATGTTAAGGCAGACTTGTTTGATTCATGGGTAAGTTTGTCCTTTGTGATAGATATTATTTTGATGACAGGACGTGATGTTCATTAACAAATGACAGATTCCCATGGAAATTATTCATGCCTTCATTCAATCAATAATGCCAAAATATGGATGTGATAGTGTTGCAGTGAATAATTTAACAACACATTAAGATATAAAGTGGACTTTTATCATTTGTCCTCTGCAGCACAAAAATATCTGGCTCTGTGTTAAGCAGTGATGTAATACTTTTGTCCTGCATACGATGTACGTCGACAGCTTAGTGCTGTCATTTCCTATCACTTTCAAGTTTGGTCCTCTTTTTCATGTCCTCCCATCGCCTGGAACTCCCTGTTCGCTGCAGCCCCCCCAACCACACCCCACCCACCACCCTCCTTTTCATCCTTTCTCAGTGCAGAGGCGTATGAATACATGAATGACAACAGCGTGTGGGTGACAGCTGAGATTTGCAGGCACAAGCGCTGTCCGAGAGCAGTTTAGAGGCGGCGGCAGAGGTGGCAGCGAGTTCGGCTCGCAGATAGACAATTGGCACACAGAAAATCCCCAACAGAGCCTTCCTTGTAAACACTTCGCCAGCCAGCCTCCACTCCATGCTTTCACAATTAAGGCAGGGGAGAGAAATGAGTGATTTCCATGTCTTTGCCAGCACCTTGCGGATTCAATCAGGATTTATTTCACTGCCTTTCACCTGTCTGTCCAAATGTTTTGTGAACAGTTTGAAATTGCAGCCTATAGTTGAATGAAATGCAAACTGTTAAGTATGTTAAATGAGTAGGAATGATGAAGACGATCCAGAGTTGGTATTGTTTCGTATTCCATGGCCTTTTTTATTATCAACTTCTCAAAATAAATCTCAGTCTCGGTGCATTATGAAAGACCGGCGCAAAACGTCTGGGTGATCTTGCTCACTAAAAGTTATGGTAAAAGTCTCCCAGAGAGAGTGAGATTTGCTCTTGAAAATATTCGGCTGAATTTAATATCAGTTTTGCTATTCACCTCAGCAGGCCAGCAGGTTTGGATATGTATTATTAAAAATGAGCAAACTACCCAGTCTTAGAGCTGCTGCTTTCTTATATTCGTGCTTTTAGTCAAGCTATTTTACTGACTAGAAGTACGTCCAAGTGCAACTCATTTCCTCACTTCAGGATATGCTAGTCAAGTAGCATGCACTCCAGACAGATATATTCATCAGAAACACACACACACAGATACAACACAGGGTAAAATGAGATTTTGTTTTGTGGTTCCCTTTACGCTACTCAAAAAAAAAAATAAAAATCAGATACAATGAATGAATAATAATAACAGTTAACGCTGGCAAAACTGATATATAAGCAAACTGTGTCTTTTTTAAAAGGCAGGGATGGGTTAAAAAGAAATAGTTTGAGATTTGGGGAAATAGTTAGATGAAGTTAAATGGTCATGTCTATACGCTAAATATGAAGCTGCAGCCAGCGGGCAGTTAGCTTAGTTTAACAGAAAGACTAGGGAAAAACACCTAGCCTGGCTCTGTCGAAAGCTTTGAAAAGTCCGCCTTCCCGCTCCTCTACGCTCACTAATTAACGGGCCATCTTGTTTGTTTTATTTGTGAAAAAAACTAAGTGTAAAAACGACAAGGTATGGTTTTTTACAGGGGCTATTTGCTAAGCTAACCATCTGCTGGCTGCAGCTTCATATTTTGCGTACAGATATGAGAGTGGTGTCAATATTCTCATGTAACTCTAAGGAAGAAAGCAAATAAGCGTATTCCCCCAAAATGTAGAATTATTGCTTAAAAGGCAATACGGAGCCCTTCCACTACTGCAAGCCTCTGCCCCGTAACTGGGAGTGTCTCCTGAAAACAAACGGTTGGCTACCCGAAAGAACTGATTTTCACCATATCACAGGACGTTTACAAACTCCTAAAAAACAAGGCCCCTCCAGGGGTGAGAAATCAAATCCCCCCCCCCCCCATCCCCAGAACGATGCCTGATGCAAATTGAAACTGAAATGAGTCCGTTTCCCTCTTATCTCTACCTCCCTCAGCAAGAATCCCATCAGGTGCTTCAGGCGGCACACGAGGAGGGAAAACAGCAATCCCCATTTGGCCCTTCAGTTCGGCATGGAACGCGCGGGGACCACTTCGATCATCTCGGGACACAAAAGAAGTGACAGCGAAAAATAGAAATTGCGGTGCCCTCTTTCACAAAAGTCCACCGTCCTGGCGGTGAAATAGTAACCCCCTCAGGTCTGCGACGATTCATTTGGGCTCTCGTAAAAGAAGCAGGCGTGTCGTTTGTGTCGCTCTTCCAAGCTATACATCAACCCATTCCTGCTCTTGTAAAGCGTGGCAGATAATGGGCTCGTCGAGTCGCTCGTTATGATTTTGCTCTTAGTTAACCTCTGATTTGGAGAATTTTCAATGTTTTCGCTTTAATTGAAGGATTACACGCTCCGAGGAAACTCCGCTCACCTTGACTTTACAAAATCCACCCTTAAAAATGCTACAAACAAAGGGGCTTTTCTCAGTTCTTGAAAAGTTGACTGCTGGGAGTTACGGGATTTTCAGCCTGCAGCAATCACTGAAAAAAGCGCTCATAAGTAAATTAGAAGAAGTTGTTTCTCAATTACTTATAATGGCTACCTGGGGGACAGCTGCGAGTAAAATGTGCCTCTGCTGGATTTTTGATTTTGTTCTTCTGCAAAATAATTCATAATTGCAACGAGAGATTTTTGTAGTTTTGCCCTCAGGCGCAGCATGTAATATTTTGTATTTGTCTACAGGTTCTGCACATGAGTGATACCAAGAAGCACAGCCGATGTGAGCTGTCAAAGCTGCCGCTCTCATCTGTTCCCTTTCATGTTCCGTTTTTGCTCGGCCTCAGAGAGGACGTCCTCGTGAAAAAGGGGGGAAACGTGTCTTTGGGGGCTTTCTCGGCTCCTCTTCCTTCTCAAAGGGTGCATTACAGGAGGAGTAGTTCGAGTTCGAGTTGTTCTTTTCAGGACTTTAAGGCTTCTTAACACCTTCTGAGGGAGCATTTTAAGTGTTGACAAGTATGTCGAGTCAAAACCTCAGCTTCGGGGGGGGGGGGGGGGGGCCCCCCAAAAAAAAACAAGGGGGAAAAAGAGGGGGGAGAGAGCAGGGGGGAAAGGGGGGGGGAGCACCCC